>CM031471.1:8220923-8943692 GCA_018397935.1 Propsilocerus akamusi | reverse complement strand
CATCCAATTGTGTAGCAGTTTCAAACCATTGTAATCCAAGAATAACCGAAGACATGGTAAATCACCTTTGAGAAGAATTTCCAGTAAACGGCTTCGAGCTTCGATATTCTTTGCACGTACAACCAAGCGACTGAGTCTGATGGTATTAGCGCGATTCTTCAATCCTGATTCAGTTAAATCATTTATTTCGCCTTCAATTTCCAAATCATCGAAAATCTCTTGGCGCTTGGTCAATTTGTTGACGCTTTTTCTTATGCACTCTCGTTTTTTGATGGGTTTTTTGGAATCATCAAGAGTTTGGGGTTCTTCTTCTTCTTCTTCTGAAACATCCTGTGCAGTTTCATTATCCTGTTCAGGCTCAGACTTTTCCAATTTAATTTTCAGCTTACGGCTGCCTGCCGCCTTCCGAGTTTTAGTTTTCTTCTTTGATTCATCGACTTCAGGACTTTCTAGAGCGTCTTCGTCGTCTTCCTCAACATCGCTCATTGGGTTCTCACCAATCCAGCCCCGGCAATTTGTAGCTTCACAGTAACACTTTTGAGCCTCTTTTCCATATCTTTGGAATTGATAATCGAAAGTTATTTCCTCTCCTTGCTCGATCCGTCTTGTGCTGAAAAATCCAACTCTCAATTCACCGTTAACTGTCCATTTTTGAGTCATTGCACAAGGATCGCAGGAATGGTTTATAAATCTCGAAATATTTCCTTTTGTTGTTGCATCAATAATGGCATTTGATCGAAGTGCCATAAAGTAGTAATGCCTATTTTTGTCTTTTGAATATTTTTTCGCACGCTTCTCAAATTGTTTGTTGTTTAGTACTTCGCCAACATATTCAATAATAAACGTCTCCGGTTCGATGTCTTGCTCAGCTCGAATTCCAAATCCTTTTCTCTCTGTGCGAAAAACACTACATGGCGAGTAATTATAGCGTTGGAATTGTTGATTATCGCAATACTCTCCACATCGACATTTCGAGGAGCACTCGATGAATAACAAACGGTTGATGCAATTGTAACGACATCCAAGTTCACCTTTCTGAAGGTCCTGTTGTGTAATTGTGCAGTCACATTTCATCGTCTTATTGACCTTACAGATGACTCTGTCAGATTCTTTGATATAAATATTGTCCTTGATCGTTACGAAATGACTCAATCGTTCATCACATTGATCTACCTCAAATTTTTCATCAGACAGTACTTTTGTTTCAACAAAACAATCTTCAGTTTTCGGTTCGTCAACTTCATTTTTAATAGCTTCTTGTTCCATCTCAGCACATTTTCGCCAGCGAGTTTTTACTTTAAGCTCTGGCGAAGGAGCGCTGGCATCAACAACTATAGGCTGCAATGTTCCTGATGCGTTGATCGCATTCTCTTCAACTTTGACAGGCGCTGAAATTGGAGGTGGAGCATCCATGTAAAAGGACTTGAGTCTACGTGACCGACGAACGTGCGAAATCTCCTCGATCTCCATCGGAATTTCATCCTTTTGGAGTTCATAATTTTCATAAATTTCGTCCGAGGTTATTGTTTGCTGCTCAGTTGGCTTTTCGTTTTCGTGTTTGGATTCATCTTTAATTAGCTCTGCATTTTGTATCATTATAACATCGCTCGTCTCTGGCGGTTCAATTTTTACGTCAGGAAGCGTTTCAGGCTCAACTAAAATAAAACTGCTAAATTTTTCTTCAAGTTTTACTAAATTTTCATCTCGTGTCTGTGGCTCAGATATGGGAGCGACTATTGTTGGGTCAGTTTCTTGAACATCTGCAATTTCCAATGGCTCTCGCGCATCAGTAGGGCTCGGCTCATCCACAGACTCTGTCTTTATATCAACAGGCTCTGATATATCAATAGATTCTGCTGTGCCAATTGACTCTGACATATCAATAGACTTTGGCTCATTAACAGACTCTGACAATTCAATTTTTACAGGAGTTTCTTCTAGCTTTGCTGGCAGCAGATCTTCCAATGTACTTTGTTCCAGTAGCCGAGAGTCTTCCGAGGCAATAGAATATTCATCGGCCATGTGCATGCTTGCACTTGTGTTGCTATCATCAGGATCGGGTGGAAATGAACTAATCGACGTCTCATCCTGTGGAAGCTCAGCATCTAATAATAATCAATAATAATAATCTATATGAATGAGTACATGTCCAATTGACAAACTTTTTCCTCCTCTAGTGCTTTTGCGAGTGGCTGTTGTTGCTTTTTTCCTTCCTCTTTTCTAAATTGGAAAAATATTAATAATTAGCAATCGGTTCATGTCAAATTCATATTCTTTACCTTCGCTGCAGCCTCTGGTGGGGGTATAGGTATTTTACCCGATCGAGTCGTACGCTGTCTCTCCATTTTTGAGCATTGATTTTTGCAACAATTTTTATTTTCGGTACTGTGAAAACAAAAAGTTTACTGAACACAGTTCGTTTTCTTTCGTTACAGTTCGACTGAAACCGACATCGAGCGTAAGCATGCACTGAACAAGTAAAAATACAAAAACAAAAATCTCAACATCGGTCATTTTTATGGAATAAAATCCGAAACACGCCAAGATAAAACTAATTAATAACATCAAAATGGACTCTAGAGTCCTTTACAACGTGCGGAAAACATGCAGAACCTGCATGAAGGTTCTCGAGAGCAGGAACGATTTGGTTAACATCTTCAACTTCGATGAAACTCTGCCATTGAAAAAAGTGAAATTTTCTGAAATGCTTAAGATTTGTGCTGAACAAACAGTAAGTTCGACACAGCATATATTTCTGTAAATCCAGACTGATATTTCAGTAATATTTCACATTTTATTATTATATTATTATAAAGGTTTATGAGGAAGATAATCTGCCGAAGAAAATTTGCGTTCTCTGCCTGAGTCAGCTAAGAGCTTTTTACTACTTTAAACTCCAAGCTAAACTAAGCTACGAGACGCTCATAAAGCAGCAGGAATGTGTCGCAGAAATTCCTGTAAACTCCATTAAAAAAGAACTGGCATCAACAAATAAATGTCAAAAGCAATTTCAGCTACAACACCACCAGCAACACATTGAGTTGGAACCTCATGATATTGAATTTGATCCTTCCGGATTAGATGATGATTTCGGAATGCTGGTGGAAATTGATCCGTAAGTCTTATTTAAATAACATATAGCTAAAATGGACTCCTTAATCGGATCTATTTTCAGGCCTCAAATACAAGCATCAGAGGCAGAATTCTTGCATGAATCTGGTGATGATGAACCCAATTATGATGCAGACTTGAGCGATTATGGCTGTATTGAAGCAGAACCAGCTCCTGCTCATACGGCAGCATCTGATACGGCAGAACCCTCACCTTCATTAACGCCAAGACGCAGCAATAGTGGTACCAGTGGGGCAGCTACAACCGTTAGCGTTACTGATGAAGACTCCACTAAAATGCTCGTAGCAAACGAAAATCTCGCTCCAAAACAAAAAAAGGAAACGCAGTTTAAAACTCCGCAGACCTCATCATATAAAAATTCAGCAGGCTCAAAATGTGCATATTGTGATATGATTATTATGCATAATTCAGGAATGCCGAGCCACGTTCGTTTTAAACATCCCGACAAATTTGACGAGTTTAAGAAAAATTGGAAGAAACCGGAGATAGGAGCTAATGTAATTATTGAGCCACTGAAATCGATTCCTGAATGTACTAAATGTTCTCAAAAGTTCTGGTGTAAAAATGCTCTCTACAAACATCATGCTGAATGCGATCAAAGGTGCATTGATTGTAATTTAAAAATTCCCCGTCTAGATTTCTATTGGAAGCATCTTGAGAAAGAGCATGGCGTCAAACCGGATGGAGTTTTGGAATGCCCATTTTGTATGAATCAATTCCATTCGTCAAGAATTCTTCAAGAGCACATTCAACGGATGCATCCCGATGGAAAGGATTTCGAAGATTCTGTGGCTGATTCAAGCGAAGCTGGTGAAACTGACGCAGCAACAGTGATTGAAAATAACGTCGAATGTGTTCAATGTAATGTACGTTTTGCATCAGCACGAAGTTTGGCAGTTCACAACAACCATCGACACAAGGTTGGAAATGTGGATGCACCGAAATCAAGCAAAGTTACTAGATACACAAAAGAAGAGTTCACTGAAAAATTTTATGTTCGTAAGTCGAACGACACGTTTAGATGTAATTCTTGTGCCAGAAATATTAGCAAACAAAATCTGATTGGCCATCTAAAGACCAAACATGCAGCTATAAAATGTCATGGCTGTGAATTGTGCCCAGAACGATTTGTTCGTTCCGATTATCGTCAAAAACATATGACATCGCATCATTTCAACGATTTCAGATGCAGCATTTGTAATGTTCAATTCGACAGAACTTTCAAATATGATGCTCACATGGTTCAACATGGTGTTGCTATCAAAAATTCAAAGTCACCAGATGAAATAGATATTTATGATTTACCAGTGACCAGTTTGTTGTTCATCGAAGATATGGCCACATACGACTATTCTGAAGATTCAACAATTCAAGATATTTTGAACAATACCAGCAAAGCTATTCAGATCCCTGAAATTTCACTGACAAAAGATGAATTTATCGAAAAGTATTTCGTAACACATAATGAAAAGTCAGCTGAATGCACAGTTTGCCAAGTACGATTACAGAAACAATCGATTGTATCCCACATGCTTTGGCGCCATGCTGTCAAACGTCCAATGAAATGTTCCTTCTGCAATGAACGTGTTATCAAAAATGCAGGACGTCTCGCACACATGGCTCGATGCCATTATAACGAATATCGATGCGCAGATTGTGACATCCAGTATACAAAACACCATCAGTTTGCTGCTCATATGGAGGAATTTCATAATATCACTGTGGAATCTAAGCCATCGAGTGGTGAGGAAGAAGATCTGCTATTAAATGATTTAAGATTTATAACAAATAAGAATGAAGACGAAATAATCGAAGAGCCGGAAATAGTTCCACTTGAGTCGGAACCAGCAATAGATACATCAGAAAATGCTTCAGCGTCAACAGCCATAAGCTGTGTTTGTCCGTTTTGCGATAAGACATTTACTAACGCAAAAAATTTACTTATCCACAAAAGCCATAAACACGTAAAAGAGATACAAGAAATTCGCAAAAAGCAATTGGAAATGCCTTGTGATCCAGTTTCCTTTGAGGCTTTTAATCATGAATGGATTCAGAATGTTAGCGAAATTGAGCTGAAATGTTTAGCATGCGATCAGTTAGTGAAGAAAAAGAATATAGGACTTCACATGAAATCAAAACATGCTACATCAGGTGCCTGGCTTTGTGCCCTGTGTCCTGAAGCTTTCTTTCGACCTGAACAGCGAATGCAGCATATGACTCAAGCTCATCATGGCGTTTTCTTTTGTGACACATGTAATGTTCAATTCATTAGAAATTCACGCTATTCCAAGCATATGTTGGATATACATGACATAGAAATAGAAGCAACGGATGAGTATGAGGTGGACGTTCCGTTGACCGAACTTAAATTCATACCGACAATCAAGAAATTTAACATCGATGATGATCAAAATTCAATGTCCTCATCGATGGTTGCAGAAAACGGCGATCAGCTCGATCAATTGGCATCCGACAAAAAAAATGATAATGAAAACGAATTGTCACGAGATGAATTTATCAATAAATACATCAAGAACATAGCAAAGGACACCAGACGGTGTACAATCTGTGAGAGATCATTCAATAGGTCAGCACTTTATCAGCACATGTTTCGCTTCCATGCAACAATTTATCCTTTTAAATGCCCGTTTTGTGATTTGAGATTAGAACGCAATCAATATCGCGTCAGACATATGCAAGTCTTCCACCCTGACGAGTACAAGTGCATTGAATGTGGTCTTCAATTTGTGAAACATTCTCAGTTTAAGGATCACATGCTTGTGGAACATAACAAACATATTAGTGCGATCCCGTCTCCTGGTGAAGAAACTGATTTGACTTCCTATGAGATTCAGTATAGGGTGCAACGTCAAAGTGACTGTGAAGATGATGAATCAATCTGGCAGAATGAAGAAAATCTTTTTGCAACAGAAGAAAATCTAAATGCAACAATTTCTATTGGATTGCGACGATCAACGATTAGACAATCAAAACCTGAAAAATCGATTGAATTTTTGAAGCCAGCTGCCAAGACTGAACCGATTGACAAACACACTATCTCGCATTCAATTTTCGGTAGCAATGAAACTGAATCATCGGAGGAGCAAGCAAATTCTGAAGGACTGACCTATATTGAATTTAAATCTAAATATATGGTAGATGTTGATCCGACTAATCATCATTGTCTAGCTTGCGATCGATTAATTCCAAAAACTTCCGCATGTGCTCATCTAAGACTTTGGCATGCTATTAAAATGTCATTTAATTGCGAATTATGTGAGGAAGGATTTCAGCGCACCGATTATCGAATGCGTCACATGAAATGGAATCATCCCAGCGATCTAAAATGCTCTATTTGTCAAGTGCAATATCATCGAGCTATACTCTATAAACAACACATGTTCGAAAATCATGATAAAGTTGTGAATATTGTTTCGCTCAAAACTAAAGATGAAGTCGATGTTCCGTTGGAACATTTAAGATTTGTTGAGCATGTTCCAGCTTCAATCAGGGTTAGTTGCCTAAATATCTAATTCTATAATTTTTTTTATGATTAAATTTAAATCATTCCTTTAGAATCAAGGATCCGGCGATTTGATAACTAAAAATGGTGAAGTTATTCGTCGTAGACGATCATCGATCAGTGAAGTTCAACCTCCAATCAATCGTGCAGCTGGTGGCATGACGGGAAGTGAATTCTCTCGAAAATATATTAGCGTTAAACGAAACCTACTCGTTTGTACAATTTGCAATACAAACATGACCAAATTCTCCGTTAAGAAACATCTAAAACGTTTTCATGCTACAACAAAAGCATATTACTGCGAGATATGTTGTGAAGGCTTCCATCGACCCGATGTTCGAATGAATCATATGAGAATGGTCCATCCATCTAGCCTTAATTGTTTCGATTGCAAAACTCAATTCTATTGCTCAAAAGATTATTCTGATCATATGACGGTGGTTCATAATACCAGCGTGAAATATAATCATGCCAAGAAGAAAGAATTGGTTGATGTGCCCATCGACCGTTTGAGATTCGTTCCTGAAATAATAAGAGACAATGTAAGTGTATTTAACCGTTTTGTTTTGCATTCAATTAAGCTTCTCTATATGCTTTACTTAGATTTCATCACAAGTAAAAGAAAAGGGCCATGCGTTAGGTTCAAATAAACACAAAACATTTGATCACATTTCCGATGATGCTGCTTTAACGCGCGAACAGTTTTCGAACAAATTTTTCCGCAAAGCAACAGGTTCACATAGTGAACCGCATACCAAGTGCCTGGCATGCCACAAAGTGTTCGGTACCAAGAATCGCAAGACTCATTTACTACACAATCATGCAACAACTCGCTCACATAAATGTGAACTTTGTACATCAGAATTTTGCGCTCTTAGTCGTCGCATCAAACACATGCAAAAAGAACATCCCAGTGACTATTTCTGCCATATCTGCAAGGGCCAGTATGATAGAGCTAAATTTTTCATCGATCACATGAAGAAGTGTCATCAGATTACTGTTGACTTACCAACGTATGCCGATGAAGTTATTGATCGTCCATTTCAAGAAATGAGATTCATTAAAAATGTGAGTCTTCAAAAACAATTAATCAAAACTAACCGTGGACCAGCTCAGTTATCATTAGAAACCTTGACGGATAATTCAATGACTGATTGGGATACGTCTTCTTCCGCTATGATGTCCCATGAGGCATTCCGGTGCGCAGAATGTGACATAGAGTTCGATTCAGCTCGAAGCTTGCGTAATCACGCAAGATCTTTTCATGTCCATGGTGTTTCATTTATCGGTGAAAATTCAGAAATTAAGGATGAAATCGTTGATGAGAAGCTTCATGAATGCTCAATATGTTCGAAACGCTTCTCAGCTGCTTTTTCTTTAAATGCGCATATGAAATTCAAGCACAATTCTGAAGGTCAGCAAGCAGAATCAACCGTAAATTTAAATCGCAAACGAAAAGTTAGTGAAAAGCCCAAGCATGATTTTGAATGCGATATTTGCGATTTTGTAACTTACCGTCGCGACTATGTTGAGCATCATGTGAGAGCTCAACATCCGAACGAATTCATGTGTCGGGAATGTTTGAGAACTCTCAGCACCTTTAGTTTCTACCTTTACCACATGGATCAGCGTCATAAAAAAATAAAAGTCGATCTCCAAGACTCACACAAATGTTCAAAATGTGATCGCTACTTCAAATTTGAGGAAAATCTACACCAGCATATGGAATCAAAACATTCCGATAGGAAAACGCTTCCCGAAAACTATTGCAACATTTGTTGTGTTAGCTATAAGGAACATTCATCTTTGGAATCACATCGCATAACTCACATGCACAAAGGTTTACAATTATTCCTTGAAAAGCGATCAGAAACGGTAAACGTTCATCAAACTGAGGTACAAGCTGATGTAAATGACGGCGATGATTCATTAAAAATCAAAGAAGATACATTCACGGCGACAACAGAAGCAGAAGATGTGACACAAACCAGCACCGATGAGCCACCGGAGAAAATATTACGATTGCAGCCGCCTGAAAAACATCGTGCAACCGCCGGATCATCAGAGGAAGATAAATTAGATTATCTCAATTTTTTGATTTATCAAGATGGAATCTTTGTTTGCGGCATTTGTGGGCGTAAGAAAACTTTTCGTAAGCGTATGCTCCACCACCTTAAACAGCATTCAGAAATACCAACATACGATTGTCCAAGTTGTCGTGAGCGTTTCGTATTCAAACGAAAGTATGAAAGTCATCTGAAAACACATCAATCCCAACCAGCAGTACCTACATTACGTCCTGAAGAAGTTAATGCTGAAGAACATCCAAGATTTCAGGATGTTCCTTCACCGGAAATTAAGTGCCACATTTGTAAAATTAATCTGAAAATGAATTTCATGCTGAATCGTCATAACGCCACTTGGCATTCGGATGATAACCCGTTGAAGGATCTTAATATGAACGAGCAAAAAGCTAAGAAGGAAGTGACCGAACAGGAACCGGAAGTGGGTATTATAAAACTGCTTAGATGTAAGCACTGCTTTGAAGCTTTTATCCAGCCAGATGATTTAGTTTCCCATTTAAAAACAAAGCATAACTCAAATAGTATCGATCAGCCACCAGCATCGTGCAAAGTAGAAGAAGAGGAATCTTATGACAAATCTCAGAATGTTGCCGATGGGGCGCAGCAAATATTTTCCTGCGACAAATGTCTAAAATGTGTTTTCCACGAGAGGAAATTCCTAGATAATCATCAAAAGTTTTTTTGCGCTAATCGACAAGTGAAGATTGACACAACTGATAATGATAATGAAGTTCAACAGCTTCCGGTGAATGAACAGTGAATTCAGAGTATTCTTCCTAAAAGCATTCATAAATTAAATGCAATTATTTCTTTAGTTATTTCTTTATCACTTATACCGAAGTCTTCAATTCAAACCTTAAGTTTCTCTCCTTACAAAATCCATTATTTTTATGATAAAACTATTTGAATAACTAAATAAAGATCAAACTAGCGTGTAAACAGATTCCAGATCATTTTGGGTTCATTATTATGTATATTTTTATTTTTTTCCGCTGGTGACCAGCCACAATTAATTAAACACTGATATTTCCACATCAACTAATGGGATCGCTCGGAATTTTATTTCTTTTCTTCTTCTTTGCCCGATTTGATTTCTTCCGTTGCTGGATTAGCGTTTCGGAAGGTAGGGAATTGTTCCCATGGCGCTGCCAAATCGAATTTACGGAACTCTTGGGCAAGTTCGAGTGGTTCACAGACAACACGTTTTTTCTCATCATCGTAGCGGAGCTAAAAGTTCAAAAGTACGTGATAACTGCAAGTTTAAAAAGAATAACGAATTACCTCAACATAGCCAGTGAGTGGGAAATCGCGTCTCTGGGGATGTCCTTCGAAACCATAGTCAGTCAGAATGCGTCGCAAGTCTGGATGATTGGCAAAGAAGACGCCGTACATGTCCCAGATTTCACGCTCGTACCAATTAGCGGCTTTAAAGATTTCATTGCATGAATCAATAGGCGTCAGTTCATCCGTATATGTCTTGACACGAATTCTAGAGTTGTAGCGTAACGAAAGTATATTATAGATAACTTCGAAGCGATACGGACGCGAAGGAATATCCATGCCCGCGATATCAACCAAATTTGCAAACTGAGCCTGATGATGGTCCTTTAAAAATTGCAAAACCGGCAACACTCCTTCAGGAACAATGAGAACTTCAAGCTCATTACCAGCTGTTAGTTGTACTTTCTGCACAAACTTTGGTAGACATTCGGCGACATATCTACCAAAGTCTGACAAGGTAGCTTTCTGCACTGGATCATACTTGCGAACAGTAGCTAAAATTCAAATTAAGTTTATTGATAGTTGTCACCAATATAATATTGCTAGTTGTTTTTTTACGTCTTGTCTCTTCAGCTGGTGCTTCGTGGTGCTTGAATCTCTGAGTCGCTGAAAGAATTCCTACAACAAAACACAAAATTTTATTTTCACTTTACTAATTTGCATTATTTTGCTCAACGAACCACTGTTTTGGATAAGACCGCTTCTCAGCCCACACGAGATGCTTCTCAGGATCGATGCCATCCTAAGCATGTAATGATCGTGAGATTTAAAACTTAGTAAATGCCAAAATAATTCATACAGGAAAATATAAAAATTACCTAATTGTGATGGAGTGGGCGAAATAATTCATGGGGATCGTTGGATAAAATATTTCGAGGGGAGATGAGACGTTCTGAATGAAAATTCCGCGCGACCATCCAGCTCAGAATCTCAGACAATCGAATAAATTAATTTAAATGAACACGAATATTCGAAAGATTTATAAAAAATTAGAGTAAATATCATTTCCACAACACTTTTGGTCCCTATGTAGTTAAAAATATTATATTACTTAGGCTACATAAATGTTGCTGCTGTTTCGAAAGATCTTGATCTTAAAAAATGTTTTGAATTGAGCAGCTTTTTTTTACAATCCAGCTGACGACATGAGAAAAATATTCCTACCGCAGAAAATAATTCAAAAGTACTATCACACTTATGTATAATGTATGTGCTTAATCTGGAACAAGCACTATAAAGCAATATTTAACTGAAACACCAATCCATTGCAGGAAATATCCACATCCGAGCTACAAAGAGAGCAATTATAGTTTATCATTAATTAACTTTCAATGAAACGACGACATTCATGGAGCAATTGTGCATTAAATTCGTGCTTTTTGTGCTTTTAATTGTAGGTTATTCTGCATGGCATTCATTAAATTGTTCACGTTTTGAGACAGCACTTTTAGGAATATAAAATATCCTGTAAATTCTTCCAGTAAAATTTTTTAAAAATAGATATTCTGATTCTGGAGCGTGGCAGGTCGAGTCGCTTACTTGCTCATCATGCATTTAGTCGGGAGAGAAATGTTTATTAAGTAGTAATCAAAACCAAGACTGCCTTATAATTTACGTGTATCGCAAATTAACCCAAATAAGTATTTGCAAAATTACAGTCAATTATTGTTTTTGCATCCTCAATTAATTTTGTATTTATTTTATATCCGACACTGAGCCGAAGGATTTAATTGCCTCGTTGCCGCATGATGTTTGAGGCTCATCGCAGTAGTTTGAGAAATCATTGATATTTAATCAGTTCATTTACAGTTCTGATAAGTGATTCTAATCAGTTGTTTGATTTGAAGACATTGGAATTTCGCAGCGTAAAAGACACAAATTTATGTTACGCTTTGATGAGCCACTTTCGTGGGTTCAACGCTTGAATCGATTCATATTACAGCCGCTGAGACAATCAAATTTCGACCAAACATTGACAAGGTTGATACGTCACAGAACTTTTATTATGTGCCAAATTGTGAGAAATTCAAGTATAAAATTTCATTCGAGACGCCTGATATACTGAAAGATTGGAAATTGTTCCATATGCAATTTATAAGACGGAAGAAAAATTGGCGGCAGAATTGCGATTATGCTTTGGATACCATTTACTGAGAAATGTTTGATGGATTATCGCGGTTGGAACATTTATCGCTTGAGAATAATTGAATTAGGGAGATTCCCCCATTTTCGTTTTACGGCACAATGAACACTAAAACATTTTCGTTGGCGCATAATGAGATACTTGATTTATATAATCGATCATTGACGGGACTTTTTAGACTTCAGATGCTGGATCTGAGCTACAATAACATTGAAAAACTTTCGGAACAATCTTTTCCGCCTTTTCCAAAACTAGAAACAGTTGATTTGCGTCAAAATCCAATTAAACATATTTTTCCATCAACATTTAATGTCATGAACAAGAAGGGAGTTCTTTCTATTGGATTTGATGGCATTCCACTGGAACTGAATGCTAAGAGACCATCTGAACACATTATTCTTTAATCTATCTCGAAATATCGAATTTAAACATTCCATTGTTGGATCAGAGCACTTTTGCATCACTTGATAGGTTGGAACTATTGAAAATCAACAGCAGCTCAATACCGTGTACATTGAATTTGATACTTTCTAAAAGATGGTGAAGCTTGAAGAGCTTCATATGAGGAATTGTGATATTAAAGAAATCTCAATGGAAATTATTGATTTATCAAAAAATATCATAAGGATAATTCCGCCAGGACTTTTGATGATCAGCACGATATACTGGAAATTTATTTGAACGACAACCGAATTACATCATTGCCATCAGACATCTTCAAGCTGAGTTCTCTGAAAATGATTTCTTAGTTTGATAAATAATCCAGGGGACTGCACATGTGACAATTTTGGCGTCAATCCGTCAACAAGGTTCGTTCGAGAATAGTTGAAAATAAATGTTCACCCGGAAATGCATTGAAAAGCAATAAGCAAGAAGCAAAACTACGATGCTGTCTCAATTCAAACATATGTCAATCATAAAATGTCACCAAAATGCAAAATACCAAGCGAAGTGAAAAATGTCTTTTATGTTTTGAGAAAAGATTTAAGCTGTGCACCAGCTCCACTCAGAAACCGGAAAATCTAAGTAGCAAAGAAAAAATGTATCAAAAGTTTGAAAATAATGTTAAGGACATTAGACGGCGAAAACAAATCGCTCAAAAGAACTCATGAAAGTGTCAACTGCCGACGGCCAACAATTGCTGTGCTTTTATTATGCTGGCAAAATGATAACGGACAACTTCGCCAGAGCAACAAAAAACTGGAACCTTGACTGGATTGATCCTAATTCTGCACCCGTGTACTAAAAACCGGACAGCTTTAGCACAACACGAAAGCTTTTGCTCGCGTAAATTAAATAATTTTGTTCAGTTTATTTGTAATCCTCGCGTCATTACATAGGCATCATGCTGCCGGCAGTATCTCAACTGGATGAAGACTCATCGAAAAAGATAGCGTTGATCACGGGAATTACAGGACAAGTAAGTAAATGATGATACACTGATAATAAACTAATGATGTGGTATTTTATGGTGTTTACTTTGTGTCGGCCTTTAATGAATTATTGAAATAATAATAACTATTTTCAGGATGGTTCCTACCTTGCAGAGTTCCTACTGAAAAAAGGTTATCAGGTTCATGGCATCATTAGACGTTCCAGCTCTTTCAATACACATAGAATTGAACATTTATATCATGATCCGATCTCACATCAAGAGGGTGTTTCTTTTAAGTTACATTATGGAGACATGACAGATAGTTCCTGTCTCGTAAAGATCATTTCCCATGTTCGACCAACAGAAATCTACAATCTAGCAGCACAGTCGCATGTTAAAATTTCATTTGATCTCGCAGAATATACAGCCGAAGTGGATGGAGTAGGCACGCTCAGGATGCTGGACGCAATAAGAACTTGCGGCTTGGAGAAACATGTAAAGTTTTATCAGGCATCAACATCAGAACTGTATGGAAAAGTAGTGGAAACGCCACAAACTGAAAAAACTCCTTTCTACCCAAGGTCTCCGTATGCTTGTGCAAAGCTTTATGGTTTTTGCATAGTAGTTAATTATCGCGAGGCATACGATATGTTTGCCTGCAATGGAATCCTTTTCAATCACGAGTCACCAAGACGAGGTGAAAATTTTGTTACGAGAAAAATCACAAGAACAGTAGCAAAGATTTCACTGAAACAGCAAGAGGTTCTTGAGCTGGGATGCTTAGATTCGAAACGTGATTGGGGTCACGCGAAAGATTATGTTGAAGCGATGTGGATGATGCTTCAGCAAGAGAAACCAGAAGATTTGGTTATTGCCACTGGTGAAACGCATAGTGTCAGAGAATTTGTTGAGGAATCATTTCGTTACATTGGAAAGGATATTGAATGGCGTGGCAGCGGAATTGCTGAGGTCGGTGTGGAAAAAGGCACGGACATTGTACGCGTTAAAGTGAACCCAAAGTATTTTCGCCCAACTGAAGTAGACATGTTACTTGGCGATGCATCCAAAGCTCATAAACTACTCGGATGGAAGCCAAAAGTAAATTTCCTTGAACTAGTAAAGGACATGATGAGTGCTGATATTGAGCTTATGAAAAGAAATCCACTGGCTTAAACTGGAAACCCACTTTTCCTTTCGACACGATATTCCGAATTCTTGCAACATGGTTCATGGATTTTGTTTTGCTAAAGAAGTGTCAAATGTTTGTTTGTTTTTTTTTTTTTTCATGTGTTAACAAATGTGTTTTATAGCATTTATTTTATATTACGTTTGCTCCTGTAAGAATTGTGTACACTTTTATACGAAAACTAAATAAAGTGCATTTTCTAATGTTTGATGACATTCCACAATATAAACAGAAAAAAAAAATTGTTTCTTGTCAATTTCGGTGTTTTTATGCTTGTCAATTCCGATCACAACAATTATTTTCAGATTGAAACAAACACAAAAAAAGATCGGATCATTGCTAAGTATGGATACTATCGAGCCCTGTCACAATCTTATTTATTTTAGGTTTTTTTTTTTAATTTTTTATCTGGCGACATTATTTTCTTTGCCATTATTGTCCAAGTCCGACCAGATTCGTTTTACGAGATTTCAATGCATTTTAAGATCACCCTTCTAAACTTCTAAATTCAATCATAGGCCGGCAGTGATTTGCTCGTGAAAAAACATGGGAAATGTTATCAAACGTTTGTATCTTGTAACTTTCGTCCAGTTTCCTTATATATTTCGAAGGGTCAAATTTCCATTACAGTATAAAATCGTTCTGCGTACAGTCGCGCACTGGATTTCTAAAATGTTTCAAGTGTGAACATTTATCGGTGGGATTTTCAAGATAAGCAACGGTCAATTTTTCTACTTTTCTTACTGACCCAAATACGATATAAATACATGATAAGAAAAAACATCGTGTAAAAATAGCAAGTGATAGTACCTTCTCCAATAGAAATCTGATTAATTAATAAACCTTCCATGACTCATATAGTTTGAATGTTTTAAACAGGGGCTTAAAAAATCACGCCGAATTATCTATATCATGAATGTTATTAATAATAATGGATAAAAATACATTTTTTTGACTAAAAATGGGCATTTATTACTTAAGTGCAAAGATGTTGCTTAGTATTTCATTCTAATGATGTCCAGTAAAATTGATTAGCAATGATGTCCAAACAAGTTCAAACAATGAAAATAATTAAAAAAAAAAAAACTTTGACCTGCCAAATTTTCTACAGGTACAAGGTACTTACTTACTGTTCTTTAAAAAAAAGAAGTAAGTATGGTTACTCTAGAATCTAGATAAATGTGCTACATATTACGAATTGTATGTATATCTATTTACACCGAGATTTACACAGCCACATAAACTTCTTCCAGATTGTATTTTCTTTTTCTGCCACACAATGCGCAATGTGTTGAAAATACTTCGCCGCGGTTTGATGACTTTAAAAACAATAATTCCGAGAATAATTTCCTTGATGCACCGCCACCCCCCCAGTAAAAATATTTACGAGAGGAAAAGTTATGGAATAGCTAATTAATTTATGAATCTTGACACACGTAACAGACACAATTTTCCGGATAAAATTGCTCAATTAATGAAACAGTGGGAAAGGTTAACGTGAAGAACAGTTGAGCGGCAAACGTTTGATGATTAAAAAGAATTACCACCCCTTGGTGTATCTAGAAAAATGTTGTGCAACAATTTATTTATTAAATTTTCGTCGCGCGTTTCGTGGTTGAAATAAATTTAAATAAATTGCCCTCTAACATGCTTCCACACTTGTTTAGTCGGCATTTGTTCTGCCTTCGTTTTCGTTTCCCCTCTACTTAGCTCATAAACCTTAACATTCCAAATTACTTAATTTATTAAAGCAGGGACAACCAACCTGCTGTCAGCCGGTTCTCAGAGCAATTTGCGGACGAACATTATTTAGTTGTCATCCCTGTATTAAAGTGACACTTAACACGAGTGACTGCAAATTTTGTTTCGTTTTATTGTTGGCTTAATGTGCGGCATTTAAATGCTTCCAAAAGTAATAACAAGTGAAGCCAATCTGTTAAATTCATTCATGGATGGCAAGCAATTTGTTACAATTTCTTGTTCTCACTTGGCCGAAGAATTTTTCGTTTCCAAGGGACGTGAAATAAATTTGATGATCTTCGTTTATCTGATGTAAAATAATTTACCAACCCTCGCTAAGCGAAAAGCCAGTCAATAGATATGTATTATATAGGTAATAAGAAATTATAGTTTAGGATCTTTCCAGATTTGTTTTTTCCTTTTTATTACATTCCCTCTGTCGGTGTTTTAAAATGTATTTTCGTGTTTACAACAATTTAATTATATTTTTTTTTTCGTTGTTTCAAAGATTCTCTATTTCAAAGGTAATTTCTTAAATGTGCAAATTTATTCATAAAACTCTCATCATTCAGTTGTGAGGAAAATAAAAACATGAAAACAGAACACAATTTTAAGCGCGTGCCGGTATGCAGGGGAATACCGTCATAGTAGCTCGAAGCCAATTGATTGCATCATGAGTAAGTATAATATATATATAACACCCAATATTTTTTAATTGCTTCCAATCTTTCTTTTTACAATTTTTTGCGAATATATTATGTATAGATATATATACATGCGAATTAATTAATAATTTGCATTATTGCAGCTTCGACAATTTTCACAGGTGATGTAACCTTCAAGTAAAAAAAGGAGAGTGAAACATTGTAAAGATTCGTGTTGCTTTCGGATGGACTTGGAGTGTTTACAAGAAAATCGGAAGAAACAATAAACAAATTGCACGTAGCGGCTGTGGCTTATACCAAAAATTTTGTACAAGTTAAAAGGCGAAGGGTCATAAAAAAAAAAATTCCACGAAAAAAAAAAAACGAACACACACAAACACAAAATAGCCATCAAACGGAATAGAAAAAAAAAATCAAAGAGAGGAATGAAAATCAAAGAAAACTCATAAAACTGCAATAAAAATCCGGTTAAGAAATTATATTTCGGTTATTTTTAAAAACCTCAGCAATTGTGTTTATTTTTGTTGTTAAATAATTAGACAAGTGTTGAGGAATTGTGTTGTGGTGTTTACTAAACATCATTACACAAGTCGTTTGATGTTCTTTTCATTACAAATGATAAAAATGTTTGATGTGAATTTTCTAATTTTTGGCAATATTCTTTTTTCTTGCGCGGTTTCCTCTTTTCAAATTGCGGCGAAAGATCCTTTAATTTTTAAAGTGTCATTTTCTTAAACCAACAAAACGTGCATCAGAAATACAGCTGGCAGTTTAAAAAAAGAAGGTGCCGCAATGTAGGAGCGCAAAAGAAAAACAATAAAATTTCATCATGCGATGCGCAAAGTGCCACCGGAAGTAAATGTAAAGAGATCATCATATGTCTGAGTGAGAAATTTAATGAGCTGTTGATAGATGCAAGTATTTCAGGCAGAAAAAACATTAGAAAGAAGCCGCAATTAAATAGAGCAAATGAACGGAAAATCGATGGCTAATCTCATCATTATGTTCAAATAATTTCAATTAAATTATGTACTAAAATTTTTTCTTATGTCTATTAAAGGATTTCCCGAGCAAGATTTAATCCTCAATGTCTCATAAATTAATATTTTTACAGCAAAAAGAGAAGCAAGAGATTACACGAGAAACATTTTCAAACCATAAAAATAATCTCCACTCATTAACATGATCACCTTTCAGATATTTTTCATCATCAGACGTTCAGGCACTTAGCTCGTTAGAATTTCCTAAGATTTTGTAACTAGTTGGCTTCAACATAAATGATATATGATTTGTTTACAAACATTCATAGCGAGACTTAACAGTCGAGAGCTTCTTTTTTTCTCTTTCCTTGTTTTTGTTTCGTGTTTTGTTTGAGGTTTTTTTTGACACGAGAAAACGTTCTCTGAAAAATTAAAAATTTTGATAACAATTTCTTTCCTTGGGACAATTTGGTTGTTAGGTTAGAAGAACTAATTTTTGTAAATGAAATTTTAGGACTAACGGCACTGATGCACTTTTTATTGTCAGTTTTTTAATGACTTTTGCCTGAAAATCCTTAGATATTTATTAAAAACACATTTCATTTATTTCAGGGTGTTTTGCTTTTTCGAGAATACTTATTTACGGAGCACAAAAGTAAAGGAAGTGAGGAATTATAAATGAGATTTTAAATAATTTACTATTTGTTTTTAAAGTGTCATCTTAATTATGTTATATTTTTCTGAACAACCGACTTCTTAAGCCCGTCGTCGCCTCTTTCGACAATATGCTGCCATTCTCAAGCCCATGAGATTTGTTGCAAAGAATCTTAATTGACTAATTGAGTTCAGTTTGTGGAACTCAATGCGCTTGTTATAATTCTGAAATATTTTCATTTCGGTTAAAAAAAATGCATTTGAAAACATTTTTGTTGGCTCTGCAAATGGGGCAATAAAATGTACAATACAAATACGTGGAAGCGGTTTATTATTATTTGTGTGCTTGTAACTGAAGATGTTTTTCCTCGCGAGAGAGTGAAAATTTTAAAATATTTTTAATGTCATTTTCGACGGAAAAGCTATAAAAATTTTGTATCATTTTCGGTCTCCATAATGAGAGAATGCAAAGCAAATGATGAAAAATGGGGGACGGCCGTCGCGCGGCAACTGTTGGTTTGAAAATTATTCCGTTTTATGACTTTTCCGGAGGCAAAATATGCAACGACTTTGCAAAATATAATTTCATTTTTTTTTTCCATAATTTTGCCGTCGCGAGACATTTATCACATGTGCCTGCTGTATGCTGTAAAACAATACATTTTTCACTCGTTATTGAGGAGTTTTTAAATTGCGTTGTGATTATTGTCTCGTTTGAGACTTTTTTTTTTAATAAGAACCGTTGATAATATTAAACTTTCGATTTTTTTCATCGCACTTCTCATGGCAACGCCCCCTTGCCGATATTCTTATACGTGAAAAATCTTCTGATTAAATCAATTAGCGTCGCGCTGTTTATGTTTGTAATTTTCTCATAACACAAAAATATATTTCGCACTCTCGATGGGTGTCAAATTTTGTTTGGGAGTAAAGTGAGCATTGGTTTGTCACAATCAGCGAAGTGAATCTCTCTGAGAAAGAAAATTTGAAATCTTCGACAGCCTACAGTGGAAAGTCATGAATATTTGATTGGTAGTAAAAAGCACAAGACAAATAATACTCAAAAACAAATTTCTTTGTGGCAGCGGCTCAGTTTAAAGCCAGATTACAGAAAACACTTAAGATATCTATTTAGGTTGCACATTAAAAACCAATTTTCAAACACTTTTCCTTTGTTTGGATTGAATTTTAAGGAAGAAGTCATTTTAGGGAGAAATTTCTCAGCTATAAAATCGCCTCTTAACTTAAACATTTCAATAAGTTTTTAAGTGATAATTGGCTTTGTTATTACTTCTGTTGATTACACACTGGAGCGCTCTGGATAATTGGGGCTGTTTAATTTCTGAAATTTATACGCATTTTATCGAGTGTCGCATAATAAAATAAAGTTTCTATATTCATTATTATTTTGAAGAATCGCCTGCTCATAATGATCTTTAAGTGTGATGATGATAAGTAAAGTGTCCCTCAAGAAGTCGAAGAAAATTTTCACTGCAATCAGCTTATTGCAGGATATTTATCATGCAAATTTCATATCGTTATGGAATCTGACCTGAGTAAGGAATATGAAGTGGCTGAAGGATCATGAATTTTCACGACGTCGTCAGCAATGATAATAAAATGCCGAATATCTGGTGCTCAGGTGTTAGCTATATCTTTATTTATCTACTTGCGTGGGTGGATAAAAGAAATATTTTGTATTAATTTATAAACACATATTGTGCTATATTCTATTTTTATGATAACATTTATAACAATATTCCTAAGAAATTTCTTTTCTCATTTTCCAGGAGGTTCATTTTAACGCGATATAAGGGAAGTTTTATGATACTTTTAAATAATAAAATATTCATAAAATATTTCATGTTTTTCTCTGCTTGTATTTTGTTGTTTATATTCTGGTTAACTCTTTTAAGCGACCCAACAAAGAGGACAACATGACTTCTTCATTGGCACATATGACAAGCACTTCGATACTTAAAGTGAAAAATCCTCGAATTCAAGTTGCCAGCATAACACCATAACACCCGCTACAAATTGAAAGCTATTTGCTGTTGATTTTTATTGAAACCAATTTTTTATGATCGACAATTCGACAATCTTGATGAAAAATGCTGTTCAGTGTTTTCCTTGTTTTGTGACTCAAACTAATAAAAATGCCATAAATACGTAATTAACATTTTTTTCTCTCTTTTGACGGATATCTGTTTATTTTGTTCGTGTTAATAAAAAAAAAAGAGATCAACAAATTCAAAAATTTCCGTTTTGTTTTCATGGAAATTTTTTTTAATTGTCACTGGTGACGAAAATCGCTTTCTTATTAGATCGCTCGTATAACTTGCTCGAAGATTGTCTAAGAGAGAGGAGAGGCGTGGCCAACGATCGCGGGAGAGTAATGTGTGAAAAATATGTTTTCCTTGATGTTTTCTTTGAGATTCGCGGCAGGTCAAAAACGCAGGAAACTTTTAACACATTTTATAATTTGCAAACAAGAAATGAAATGGCAAATTCTCTTTGATTTTCTTTTTATTTTAAAGAAATTTATTTTTTCTTCATTCCCTGCTTGTACACCGAGTGCGGATTTGTTTGTATTACTTTTAAATATATTTCGTTGATAAATCTTGTGACCGGCGCACTTTTTTTTACTGACTTCATGTGTGTCTTTACGAGGGTCGTTAGAAAAACAACGAATGATCGTTTGGGATCGCGCGTTATTCAAAATAACACACAACGATCGGAACGCCGAGAAAATGTTTTCTTTTTTTTTTTTCGTCTGTTTTGCGTATAATTAAATAAATAGAGAAAAAAAATTGTTTTTCTTTTGTTTCCTTTTGAGAAACATCATGTGTGTCTTACAGCTAAAGTGATTCATTTAGATGAGAAAGTGCGATCAGTTTTCTCCCGGCAGTTGGTGTGATCAGTCGTGTGATTGAGTGAAAAGATCTGTAATAGTCTCGTGATCGATTAAGCATTCATAGATAATTACCGCAAAAATAGTGTTAATTTAAAATGCTACCGCACTGTTCAGCATTTCCTACACTGGAACAATTGACAAATAATTTAAATCGAGAATGTCATTTCATGACAAATCCCAGTCATCGTTATTTCCCATCAGCATCGCCATATTCATTTGGTTTGTCGAGTTCAATTTGGTCATTGCCATTTTCATTTATGAAAGCATCACAGCGACCTGAAAAGCCACCATTCAGGTGAGTCGGTTAGATAGCAAATGGTCTTAAAATTTAACAATGAAATTGTTATTTTCCTTCTAACATCACTCAGTTATATTGCATTAATTGCAATGGCAATTTCATCAAGTCCAAGTCAGCGGCTGACATTGAGCGGCATCTACAAATTTATTATGGATAAGTGAGTTTAGACTGAAATATATTCATCTTCTTTTCTCGCTCATTTATCCCCGAATTCCACAGTTTCCCATATTATCGTGAAAATCGGCAAGGTTGGCAAAACTCAATTCGTCACAATCTCAGCCTTAACGATTGCTTTATAAAAGTGCCGCGTGAAAAAACGAGCACCACAAATGAGGACACTTCCGAAAATGGCAAAGGCTCATATTGGATGCTTGATCCTAGTGCCTCTGATATGTTTGATGCTGGCAATTATCGACGGAGGCGAACGCGTCGACAACGTCATGCGAAAATGCTATTAAATGGACAATTTCATCAGGGATCAGCATTTTCACTCTATCCTGAAATAATGCAAAGCGCACATTTACAACACGTCCCACGATTCTCATCAAACAACCTTGAAGCACGCACGCATTCAGTCACAAATCCAACAGTCGATTTTGATGACAGTGAAAATAGTGATAATGACAATGCAGTAGCTGAAAATCATGATGAAACCGTAAAGCCCATTAGCCATTCTGCTTTAGATGAATCTGACGCCACAAAATTTAACATCACTGATACTGCTATCGCCGTCGACTATTTAAGCAATTTGGATAAGCTTTTGAAAAATCAGTTTTTGCAGCAAATACATTTTCAATCTACCATTAATGATTCCAGATGCATAATCAATCATAACCAGCTAAATACCAATTTAACGCCAAGTGAAAGTGATGGCAAAATGAATTTGAAATCAACAAATTTCACAATTGAAAATCTAATTAGAAAATAGATTTTCAGAAGAAATATTTGCGAATCGATGTAAATTTTTCCGAGTGGCACGTGTTGGAATCGAAATTTTTTGCACGGATTTTATTATTTTGTGAAAAATATCATTGATTAAAAAAAAAGTAAAAAAAAGTTCCTTCTGCAGCGTGAATTATATTCAAAAAAAAAGAAAATTGGTGCCTCAAAATATAGTAATATGCATATATTTTTTATTTCAATCGGTTTTCAATAATATATGCTGAAAAAGAAGAAGTTCTCAAGAAAGCTTAAAAGTAACAAACAAATTTAAATTTAACTATTTTTTAAATTATTTGTTGTTTTATGTAAATACTCTTAAATGATATAAATAATATTTTAAACAATTATCAAACGTTTTACGTGGTGAGCCGTCGCTGTTTCTCCTCATTTCACTTTCGCTTATGTTAATTTATACAAATATTTTAATTGTAATTCTACAACATGCTTAGAAACAATTTACTGATAAGAAGCAACAGAGGCAAATTTATAATTTAGCGTAATTATTTTTTTTTGTGTTCAGGCGAAATGCGAAATGATATCATATAATAATTTTTTTTTGTTATGAATTTGTAGTATCTATTGAGGGAATACGAAGCCGAGTGGATATTAAATTCACAGAAAATAAATAAAACTTCAAAAAATTATCATCACACAACAAAAACTTGCATTTTATTTCAAATTTTCCTTGGTTGTCTTCTGTTTGCAAAGCAGATATTTGGTCTTCAAAGCTATTGGTCAGATCTTTTACAAAGCAATGATTTTTTCTTTTCACTATTTCTTCTTTTTCATTTTATTAACTAATCGGCAAGCAAATCCGCATCCACTTACTTCAATTGAAGCCATTTCCATTGATATGATCAAGGTTTTGTCCAAGAGGTTGCAAAATTCATTTTTTAGTATTCACTTTTTCCTTCACTTTTAAAATAAATTTAATTCAAATAAATCAATTTTGGACAGAGCTTACATCTAATTAATTCAATATTGAACAGATTATGAGGTTTTAACAGAGTACTGGTTAAATTTAATATTTGTTAGAGAGACGTTCCAGATGAATAAGATTTGTGATCATCACATTCTTTTGATTCATGAAATTCAATTTGCTATAGTTTCATCAGTTCTTGTACAAAGATAAAGGATCATCATCACAACGCTCAACAATACTTTGTTCAGGTATTCAGGTTGCTTATTATGATACAAAGCCATACAAAGAATTTTTGTGAAAAACACAACAGAAGTAGTATTTGGAAGGTAATGAAGCTGAGATCATAATAAGGTATGTAATCAATAAAAAATAAATTAATTCGTCTGAATTTTATCTCTTATCTGAAGTTAATTCGATCAGCTTTGTATGTACCCGATCTGACTTCTGCAAAAGTCCTTGCAAAACTTTTCTTACCAATGTCAAAGAGGTGAACATTATTTCGCTTCTTACGAGTAAATACATTTAATAGAATACTTTCTGCTTGAAAATTGAAAAATATTTCTTTAACTAATGTTGTTAACTACCTACTATCTGCATAATTTTTTATATCCTCAAATTAATTTTTAATTAGGAAGCTTTCAAACAGGAGGGGAATAGTCTTAGTACTAGGATATTGTTCCTTTTATACCTTCTTCGCTAGTTTTAGGACTTATCTAATTTTCTGGTAAATTATCACCGAATTCCACCCAGATTACGCAAGCGAGTTCAAGTATAAATGCAAAATTTATGTCATTACTTTAAATATTTCCAAATGAATTCGTTTTCGAGGTGTAAGAAAATACTTTCTAAAAATTAAGACAAATTAATCTGCAGCATCGCTAATTGTGCCGCATAATTTTTATAATAAAAAAAACTGAGCATAAGCTTTTAATAATAGAGAAAATTTTCAAGTCAGATTATGAAACAGAGCAAATATCTCCGACAAAAGAGTTTGGAAAAGCACTTAAAAAAGGAAAGATCTTAAGCAACTGCAAAAAAAACGTTGGAACAACATCAGTTAGATTCCGGTGGATTGAATGGTAATTTTATTTTTTAATTTATAGTATTATTTACTTAAAGCATTCTGTTTAGCTAGGTGCTTATGAGAGAACAATATTACGTAGACCCTTTAAAGTTATTTTGCATTCGATAATGAATGTGAGCATGATGGCATCACACAAATCAATCTTCCTATATGACTCGAATGATGTTTCGCATGGAAAGATATATACTTTCCTTCACAACCTCCGTTCTTACTGTAAATCCTGTTTCCGAATATAAATCCAGGCACTGGATTATTATTTTTTATTAATCTCATTTCATATATGCTATGATCTCTTCAGCTCTTCACAAGTTTAAAGGCTTCTTCTTTTTTGGGTATATACAATTTCTGCTGTTTGCTACTTTGTCGAACTAGGTAGCCTCATAAATCATGAAGGGTGCCGACTGCCGAGGGTGTTTTTCAATGAATATATTTGCAAGGACTCCAGTTGTGTTTTTCAATAGATTTTTACAATTTTTGCATATTACATGCACTAAAAGCTCGTTTAAGTTTAAAGACTTTTGTAAGAATTCAATTTTTTTTTTAATTTTTTTGTCATTTCGGTGTTTTCCGCATTGTCAAGTATCAAATCATAAAATTCTCTCTCAAGGGGTGGCTTCTTCGCACGGAATTCCTGAATTCCTTTTGGCAATAAACTACTGATGTTCATGTTTTGTTCAAAGTGCAAGTGAAAAATTGTAAGAATTAAATTTTTGTTTTTTAATGTTACCTAATTTTTCTACCTTTTGTACGAAACAAACCTTGAGAATTTATAAAAGAATATCTTTCAGTTATAAAAAATTTCGACCACATAAAAGTATCCACAACAGAATTTTATTTAAATTTTAACAATCAAGTAATACTTAGCTTTATCAATTTGCCTGTTACTTCAGAATTTTAATATTGTAGGCAGGTTGCATACAGGAAAAAAAATCACTTATAAAAAGCACTTAATAAGTTAAAAATGGTTTTTTTTTTTTTTGAAAGAGTTATGTAAATTGTTGCTGCTTTAACGAGGTAGAAAAAGGGAAGACTATTGCTCCGAAAACTGAATGCTCGATAATATAAGAAAGAAAATAGATTCGTCTGTAAATTGTTTTTAATAACGGTAAAGTACTTGGCAAAGAAGCTCAGAAAAAACATTTTGGGCGCTTCTAACTACGTCTACATCATACAGGGATCATACGCTAAAAGCAGATTAATATTGTAGCAATACACCGTTAACAGACTTTTTATGTCTCAGTAATTCAATTATCTCCTTGTTGTCGTCCCATTTCTTCCTTGATTTCCAATTTTTCAATGTCTGACAAGGTATGTTCTTTCTGCACTGGATCATCATGCTATGGTTGTCATCGCTAACTTAATTATGTCTTGACCATTCAACCCATGCTTCATAGTGCTTGAATCTCTGAACCGCTCTTACGAATTTGCATCATTTTGCTGCTTAGGCGATCCACTGTTTTTGGAATATTTAGGATGCTTATCAACCCACGCGAGATGCTTTCTCACGATCGATGCCATCCTAAGCATATTTATAGTATAATGGACAAAAATATTAACTGCTAAATTGCTAATGGAGTGGGCGATTTATGGGATCGTTCAATAACATATTGCGAGGGGGTATGAAGCATTCTAAATTAAAATACTGCGCGAATTTTACTCTTTGATTCCGTTCTAGATTCCGTAACTTGAAATCCAGCTAATTAATGACGGTAAACTGAATAAAATTTGGATGGTTGAATATGAATATTGAAAAGATTTAAAAAGTAGAGCAAATGTTATTTTATATGTTTCATTTTTTGTCAGTTGCTGAAATTTTTTAAATCGTCCTAAATTTCTACTGCTGAGTGCTGTTACAATATTATTTTGGTAACATGTATAAGAACGCATCTAGGATGCAAGGTATTGCAACATCTCTCAGGCGAACCTAAATAAACCAACACTTTTGAGCTACTCTGTCCTGACGGAAGAAATTTAGCATGAAAAAATGTTTATATTTATCGAATATTTATAATTTTCTTAGCGTCGAAAAATTTACAACGGAATTTCCTGTCATGGGCGGGAGAGGGTCATAACTTAAGCCAATTAAATGCCTGACGGAATTAATGGAAATCCCCTCATTCAAGCTTATACATAGCAGCCCTTGGAGTTTTTTGGTTAAGTAGTATAAAAACAGCCCCCGAATTAATAACACAGTCACTACAAACTGTCGCTAAATTAAACATGTCTAAAGTGAGCGGCCAAAACCGAATTCTTAAACCTAAACTGCGCGAAAATGAAAATATTCATATACGCGTAAATCAATATGAATCAGAAAAAGAGATGCCATATTTTGACGCTGGGCCAGAGGTAAGTGATTCACAAAATTGAGTAACACTGCTTTGCACATTTAATAATGAGCATTCTCATAGATTGAACAAGTTCTGCAGCTTCCTGAATTGTGCGATAAAATTTTGGGTTACCTGTCAGCAAAAGATCTTCTCACGTCATCACTGGTCTCAAAAAATTGGTATCTCTTCATTGGGACTTCGCGTCGATTCCAGAAATCTATTAAGATCTGTATGGAAGATTTAAAGCAGAAAAGGTCGCACAAATGTCTTCAAAAATCAAGGCGAAACTACGGAAATTTGGAAGTGAATGTATCCATACCAGGAAAAGAAATTAAGGTGATGAAGTGGCATTCCTTGACAAATATAATATTGTGCGTCAGACTTGACATCAGCAAACATTTGTACCTCAACTACCTCAAAGCTTTGGCGCCAACGGTTACGAATTTGTTCTTCTGGAGCATCAGTTTTGATCAATCAACCCTTTCCGGCACCTGGGATCTGATTGATTTTCCCCGGTTGAAAGAACTGTATCTTGGATCAAACGACATCATGAACGTCACACAACCATTTCTCAGTCGTCATCCTATGCTCAGGTCTCTTTGTCTACATTCGTGCTATGATGCCATGCCAATTATCACAATTGAGAAAGACACCCCAAATAACGTCATAAGGCTTATTCAATTAAATCCAGACTTAAATCATCTCTCATTTCACGGTCAGGCATACGTATCACTGCCTGAGCATGAAAATTTTCCACAACTATTGGCACATTTTAAGTTGAAATCTCTCAGTTTTCGCTTTGATGTGACTGATGGTTTTCAAAAAAGTTTACAATTCCGAGAGAATGTTAAAAATATTCTTACACATCACAGTGGAACTTTGAGCAAAATAGAATTTTTTCATATGACACCAGATGATTTTCATTTTTGTATTCATTCTGCCACATATTATTCACATGAATCTAATTAGATATTGTTATAATACGCAATATGTATTATAAATACGAATCATAAAATTCCATAATCATATAATTGAACAATTGAAAATCTAACTAATTAGAAAACAATAAATGAATTACAAATGAATTAAATGAATATTGGCGAAACACGTTGTTTTGCGTATTTTCATAAAACTAATCGATGTAAACTTTTCCGGGTGGTACGTTGGATCGGAATTTATTATTTATTTTGGGAAAAATGTCATTGAGACATTCTCTTGATTCATGAAATTCATTTTGATATTCTTTCATCAGTTCTTGCATAAATGAAAGATATAAAGATCAATATCACAATGTTCAACAATACTTTGTTCATGTATTCAGGTTACTGACGATGATCCAAAACCATGCAAAGAATTTTTGTGAAAAGCCCAACACAACAGAAGTTGCATTTGGAAAGTAATGAAGTACAATGAATGAATTTTAACACTTTTTTTTGCATAATTCTTGCAGGTATATAAGTTCCTCTCGCATATAGTTTCTAAATGACATATTTACTCATATTATAAATTCCATTGCAACATAGCAAAATCGGATGCGCTTCTTTAATGAAGAGCAGTGTTTGGGAATTTCCATTTTCTGCCAATATATTTGATGAATCAGTTCCTTTTATTGCATTTCTTTGCATGAGTTTTGTTTTTATATTGAATTTTATATTGATAATTGGCAGCTTATTATCAATTGTTGAATTTTCCAGAAATAAAATTACTTCAATACTTAATTCACAGCCAAGTTGTTAATTCCGTCGCAACACAATAAACTTGTATAGTGGACCCAGATTGCGAATTTCTCATCAATCGCGTGCATGTCAAACCTCTGACATTAAAACTGATCTAACGTTGCAACAAATTATAAAATAAAGAACTGATGAAGTTAAATTTGGACACTGTCAATAAATCTTGAAATTGATCGTTGACCTCAACATTTAAATTATTCTCGTTGTATTTTAATAAACTCCACAAATATTAGACAAATATCATTATAAATTTATGATTGATCTGCTCTAAAATAATATTGCGTAACTCAATAAATACATAGACACTACCGTCAGCTAAAATAGAATCCCTGTTATCTGCAAAGTAAGTAAATGCAACTCGTATGACATTTTTTTTTGCCGGGATCATCAAAATAATTTTATGAGTTTTTAATATAAAATATTTAAATTTTAAATTGCTTTATCAAATTGCGAAAACTGAAAACGAAGCACTATTACATCATAATTCATTGTTAAATGTTCGGCAACATCCGACATAACTCAACGCGAAATCGCAAATATTTCGGGCCAAAATAAAATTCATAAAGCTGCGATTAGTCGACTGGCAGCTAAACTTGCTGGTAAGTGAACTTTGAATAGCTTCTTTTAAATTCTGATTTGCTCATAATTTCTGTAAATTTCTTTACAATTTCACTCGACGCTAATTCGCATTAAAATGACAAAAATTTCAAATCGCCTTATGCATTTTTATTCAATTCGCTCCATCTATTCGCGCTTTTTCTTATAATAAGGAATTAAAGCAACACCAAATTACTTATGGAATAAATTCGGAATTACGGAATTATTTTATTTAATTTCAGCAAGAACATCATCATGTTCAGCTTCCTTGGCATTGCTGTAGGTAGGCCAATGAGAACATCTTCCAAACGGAATTGCACCATTTCTGACGCTGAGCATTATGTCCATGGAATCAATTTACTTGAAATAAGCCACAATACGTGATGATAAGTAATTTTTTAAAAAACTTTTCGATTTACGATAGTTTTTGTTATGGTAATTTTAATAAAAAAATAATAAAAGAAAATTATATAATAACATTTTTATTTGACTTCAATGACATCACAAATAATATTTTTAATCAATAAATAATAAAATGAATAAAAATGATTAGTTTCTTGAACGTCGAAGAAAAGGGAAAAGGGAAAATATTAGATATTTTGTTTTAAACATAAAATTGTCAATTGAAAAGGCTTCATTATCAGCTTCTGTTCATTATCAGCTCATTAATCTCTTTTTACATGATCTCTTCAGCTCTTTACAATTTATATGCTTTTTCTTTTCTGGTTCTATACAATTTCTTTTGCTGTTCTGTCGGGCGAGCTGCATAAATCATGGAGAGTGCCGAGAGCGTGCTATTTTTCAACGAACACATTTTCAATAGGTAGATTTTTACATTTTATGAAATATTAGACAATATGTTTCTCAAACCAGCCAAGGGTGTGCACTCAAAATATTCATTGAAAGCTGCTTTCGAGATTTTTTTTGAAAAAATTAAATATATATATATTTTTTTTTTGTCATTGGTGTTTTTCTCATTGCCGTGTCCCTGACATGGCTATCACCATAGTACTAAGCTAAGTACATTGGATCGGGACCGTATAGAATTGATGAAAACTTTTTTTTTTGCAAAGGGTATTCTATCCTAAAGTGGGTTTACAGAAGAAATTTCAAAACATCTTTTCTAAAATGGAAAATGAAAAACGAAAACCCATGGGATAGAATATTTTGGGACAAAAAATATCGACCCCATTAGATCTTATTACAATACAATAATACAATCTTCATTCCTTTAATTAAATCTTCGCTCGCTAAAATTTTTCATTAGATATTGTTTTTTAATAATATGCTCACGATTTTCGGCATGATGGCATTTGTGAATTATTCTAATTTTCAGAACGAGTGGCAATTTAAAAAGTGAATCTTACATTACGTTTTTTAAATTCACTTTTGCGGATATACGCTTAAATGTTTGGTCATGCAAATGTTGCTGCTTTAACGAGGAAGAATAAAAAGAAGATTATTGCTCCGTAAATTAATTGCTGGACAATACGGAAAGAAAATAGAATCGTCTGTAAATTGATTTTAATAACGGTAAAGAATAATACACTTGCAAAGTACTTGGCAAAGAAGCTCAGGGAAAACATTTTTGGAGCTTCTATACGTCTACATCACACAGGAACCATACGCTAAACAGATTAATATTGTAGCAATACAACGTTACCCGACTTTTTTATGTCTCAGTAATTCAATTATATATTATTTGTTTGGTCTCCTTGTTGTCGTCCCGTCCCATTTTTTCCTCGATTTCCCATCTTTCAATGTCTGACAAGATATGTTCCTGCACTGGATCACGCTTGCGAACTGCAGCTAAAATTCATTAAGTATATATTAAGTTTATTGCTTTAATTGTCATCGCCAACTGTATTATGTCTTGACAATTCAACATGTTTCATGGTGCTTGGAATCTCTAAACCGGTGAAAGAATTCCTACAACAGACTAAATTTTATTTCCATTTTACGAATTTGCATCATTTTGCTACTTAGGCGATCCACTGTTTTTGGAATATTTAGGATGCTTCTCAACTCACGCGAGATGCTTTCTCACGATCGATGCCATCCTAAACATATGTATAGTATAATGAACAAAAAAAATTAACTGCTAAATTGCTATGGAGTGGGCGATTCATGGGATCGTTCAATAAAATATTGCGAGGGGATATAAAGCATTCTAAATTAAAATACCGCGCGAATTTTACTCTTTGATTCCGTTCTGGATTCCGTAACAAGAAATCCAGGTAATTAATGACGGTAAACCGAATAAAATTTGGATGGTTGAATATGAATATTGAAAAGATTTAAAAAGTAGAGCAAATGTTATTTTATATGCTTCATTTTTTGTCAGTTGCTGAAATTTTTTAAATCGTCCTAAATTTCTACTGCTGAGTGCTGCTACAATATTATTTTGGTAACATGTATAAGAACGCATTTATGATGCAAGGTATTGCAACATCTCTAAGGTGAACCTAAATAAACCAACACTTTTGGGCTACTCTGTCCTGACGGAAGAAATTTAGAATGAAAAAATTTTTTATATTTATCGAATATTTATAATTTTCTCAGCGTCGAAAATTTTACAACGGAATTTCCTGTCATGGGGGGGGAGAGGGTCATAACTTAAGCCAATTAAATGCCTGACGGAATTAATGGAAATCCCCTCATTCAAGCTTATGCATAGCAGTCCTTGGAGTTTTTTTGGTTAAGTAGCATAAAAGCAGCCCCCGAATTAATTACACAGTCGCTACAAACTGTCGCTAAATTAAACATGTCTAAAGTGCGCGGCCAAAACCGAATTCCTAAACCTAAACTGCGCGAAAATGAAAATATTCATATACGCGTAAATCAGTATGAATCACAAAAAGAGATGCCATGTTTTGACGCTTGGCCAGTGGTAAGTGATTCATAAAATCGAGTAACTGTGCACATTTAATAATGAGCATTCTCATAGATTGATCAAGTTCTGCAGCTTCCTGAATTGTGCGATAAAATTTTGGGTTACCTGTCAGCAACAGATCTTCTCACGTCATCACTGGTCTCAAAGAATTGGTATCTCTTCATTGGGACTTCGCGTCGATTCCAGAAATCTATTAAGATCTGTATGGAAGATTTAAAGCAGAAAAGGTCGCACAAATGTCTTCAAAAATCAATGCGAAACTACGGAAATTTGGAAGTGAATGTATCCATACCAGGAAAAGAAATTAAGGTGATGAAGTGGCATTCCTTGACAAATATAATATTGTGCGTCAGACTTGACATCAGCAAACATTTGTACCTCAACTACCTCAAAGCTTTGGCGCCAACGGTTACGAATTTGTTCTTCTGGAGCATCAGTTTTGATCAATCAACCCTTTCCGGCACCTGGGATCTGATTGATTTTCCCCGGTTGAAAGAACTGTATCTAGGATCAAACGACATCATGAACGTCACACAACCATTTCTCAGTCGTCATCCTATGCTCAGGTCACTTTGTCTACATTCGTGCTATGATGCCGTGCCATCTGTCCCAATTGACAAAGACACCCCAAATAACGTTATAAGGCTTATTCAATTAAATACAGGCCTGAATCATCTCTCATTTCACGGTCAGGCATACGTATTACTGCTTGAGCATAACGATCTTCCACAACTGTTGGAACATTTCAAGCTGAAATCTCTCAGTTTTCGCTTTGATATTACTGACGGTTTTCAATACGGTGTTCGAGCCAGAAAGAACATCAAAACTATTATTGCACAACACGATGCATTGGGAAATATCGAAATTCACCATATGACACCAGAAGAAGATTTTCATTTTTGTATTCATTCAGACGCATATTATTTATGAATCTTCCTAATAAGAGATTTCATATATGAATCATAAAATGTCATAACTATATAAAATGTATAAGAAAATAACATAGATAAGATAATACAAGATATGTACCTGGATATTTATTTACACATATGTAGTACTCTTAAAACACTACTTAATTTTCTCCTATCCTACTTAGAATTCCGCAACGACATTTTTCTTGACATTTCAAACTGACAGCCCTAAGAAATAATTTCTAATACGTATGGATATCAGAACATTCTAAACTAATCTAAATAAGCTACTCTCGTAGAGCTGCCAACTCTCTGAAGCCACTAAAAATCAAGATGAAAATCATTTGGATGATACTATCAGTCTGATCACCAGCTTGCATCAACCTGGTGGTGGTAATCCACAGTATCACAATTTTAAGACAAATTTTAACATTTCTCTAAATTTCTTGCTTGCTAAAAAGTGTCATTTCATAAAATGTATGAAGAGGACACCGTAATAGAACGATGCATTGATATTAAAATAACAACTTAAAGAACCATTCCACAATTAGGTTGAAATTTAGTTTTTAAATATATGGATTCGAAACTTTTAAACTCTTAAGACTCCCAAGAGATCGGACTTACCTTAAGAAATATGAGCGAGAGAGAGAGAAGAGCAACAAATTTGATTCAAAGCGCGAGTAGAAATTGACTCGAATGGATGCAAGTAGGCCTCGCTCCATCAATTTTAATTAAATTTTCGGAATTTTTGACGTTTTTAATGCCAAAAAAATGTGAAATTGTGCAACAAAGCTTACAAGTGAAAGTAATTTTGAAGTTTTGAATCAGTCTGCGATCGATAAATGTCCTTAAATTGCAATTGAAAAAGCTGAAAATTTTACGCAAAGGTTAGAGTGTGTGTTGGACAACTCACAGAGTTGATTGAAAAGTGGAATTTTGTGAAAATATCTTCACAAAACTGCTGAATATAATCATAGAGAAAAGAAAAATGCAAAATAAATAGTTTAAAAGTGCCACATTAAAAAGCTTTGCTATCATGTCAGAGGTGAGTTTTGCAATCTGATAAAGAAATTTCAAAAGACTTCAATTCAACGTCAAGTAACGAAACTTCTTCTTTTATCCAACGTTTGCTGCTCTCTTTTTTGTTGTTGTTGTTGTTTCCGAACGGTGGGGACCTGAAAATGTCCGTGTGCTGATGATGTTGGTGCATGGTGCATACAAATCTTTTTTTTTTGTTGGAAGGGTAATTGTTGTGTTTCTTTTGTGCAATTAGCTCGGTCGAATGCCGAATGCAGGTAGAGAAGTGAACTTTCGGTAGTGGTGCAATGGACATGCATTCGATGAACTTGATTCGGGGAATTTTATGATTTCCGTTGATCCACATTCGTCGATGATTCGAGATTATCGCAAAAAAGTGTATAATTTCATTCATTTTATTGCATCAAGCTCAAAAGTTCACTAAACCTTAGAAGAGCACCAGAATTATGTGTAATTCCATCGAATTGATTTCTCTTACGCCGATACAATTCAATGGATGTAATGAGAGGTCTTTCACGGCAATGGCCATGGTTATAAGGAAAGGGAGGAAATGAGAATGAAAAAAAAAAAGCATAAAGTTATGATACATATAAACACAATAAATATTTCAGCCGCCCAATATTTCGCTGCCATAATGCGATAAGAATATCTTTGCGCAAAAAAGGAACGAAAACATATTTTTTTTTGTGTGTGTTTGGTGGTTTTTTTTTGGCAATTGCGAAACATTTTTTTTTTCTTATTCTTATAAAGACTGAAACGTCGGTGAATTATTAAAATGTTTCACCTTCTCGGTTTTTTCTTGGTTGAAGACAAACTTTTAGCATAAAAAATCTCGAAGAGGATCATCTCTGATTGCAGAAAGAAATAAAGTGCATTCAAGGTTGAGGTTCATGAAATCACATAAAATCTACGTCTAGTTCACTAAACCCGTCATTAAATCACTCTTGAGAGCAATAATAGGTTTTTTTTTTGTTTGAAATTTTATTTTTGCATTGGAACGAATTGACTTGATTAGCTGCCACTGTACGTATCATGTGAAGCAGAGGAATGTTTATGTATCCCACGAATGGATCATTATCGGCTCTTGAGCATGAGCAATAAAAATTTATCGCAATCGCCTTCGCTCGACCTCCACTTTCAACTTCGGCGAAAAGACTCAATTATTGGCATTTAATTTCTTTTACCATCATTTCACGGAATTCGATGGATAAAGTTTGCTCTTCCTTCTATATCGACTGCGGACAATCAGTTTTGCGGTCAAAATCCAATTTTCTTAATGCACGAAAAAAATATAAAGAAAAAATTAATTTCACATATTTTTTGCTGATTTTATGCAATTTTTATAAACTGCTTTGTGAAAACATCATTTTGTAATGGTCCATGGATGGAAGTTAAACATTTTAATAATGATGCTTTGCTTTTGTTGTTGCCTGTTATTTTGGTGGTAGCTACCTTTCGAAATTGTCGAATTTCATCAGAATAAAACAAAAGTGAATTGAAGAAAATTTGCTTAAAATTCCGTTTGGTTCATTCGCGGTTGAATTCAGGGGATGAGTACCGCAAACAAATGGATCAAGTATTAAGATTTATTGCCAAAAAAGAAATAAAATAAGAAAAAAAAATATTTAAAACGGCTACAACACTGGATGAATGAGACACAATTTGAATGAAACAAAGAAATATGCGAAATAAGAAGTTTCTTCGCGAGCACCGCGCATGAAAATGTAATTATTTTGCCAATTTCCAGTCGATGTCATGCGATTTGATGCCCCCGAAAAAATCTCGAGAGGTAACAACAACATCCATAGCAGACATTGAATGTCGTCGCATCTTCTGATGTTGTGTTTTCTTTTGCTATATTATAAACACAATTTGAATGTTCCATTTTTCCCATTTGACTGTTTCTTAAGAACTGTCGATCTTCTTGCCAGTCCGCAAAGAGAAGCCAAGCACACACAAAAAAAAGGCAACTGTTGAATTGTCAACAATCTCATTAAGAGGCCCCGTGATAATAATGTGATGAACCAATATGTATGGGAAACGAATAATGGCACATGATATTGAAAAATGTGTAATCTGCTCGCAGTGTGCGGGGACCGCTTTACACGTTTCTTCATCTCCATCTCTTTCTCTTGCTTATTTGCTTCATTTTGCGTTTGCCATTCGTTGAATTTGTTGTTTCTTTTTTTTTTTTTGGCCACATTTGGCTCGCCACGAGATTCTTCTCGACCTTTCCTCAAGGTAATTTTTAATTATCGACGTGAATTGGTTAAACACAGAAAAGAATTCACAACTGGCCAGTTGTGTGGCGCGCGATGTTGATGATGTGTAACATTTATTTTGCCTTTTTTTTTTTAAAGTCACCGGTTCTGGAATGTCTTTTGTGTTTGGCTCATCAACGACGTAGGGGAGAAGAACAAAAAATAAAATAAAATTACCACAGATGTTCAGAGCACCTTCACAATTGATTTGATGAAGATCTTAATGCACTAAGAAATGAAGCAATTTCCTATTTCTTTTCGTGGTAAATCATTTGAAGTTGCACATTCCAGCTAAACAGCTTGATGGCATAAATTCCATCGTACGATGTATCTTAATTGCGCACTTTCATACACACACACATAGTTTTCTGTTATCTCTTTCCGTAGAAAGTCAATCATTTCATTTATTATAGTGAAACTATGTTGATGTTCAAATGACGGCAGGCATGTTGAAAATTAATATGTGTAACGATATATAGCTGTTGCATCTTTAATTGCTCCATATCTGTTTGTGATCGAGCATCATGCTGTTGTTACTTCCCATCCATCCAATTCCTCTGACATTCTTTAGCTTCAATTGCACAAAATCATACTAACACTCGACAATGGCTCGCGATGATATGCCAAACATGTGAAAAGAAGAGAAAAGAAATCAACTTCAGTGTTTAATTACGTAATTTTTATTATTGAGATAAACACAAAATTGTGAAACACTCATTTCAATGGTTCATGTGAAAATAAAAATAGCGCATCAAATTGTAGATATTGAATGGATATAGCGGAATTTGTTGGCGGAGGCTTTCGAGACGAGCACGATTTCTGGACTTAAATCATGATATTGAAGATTGGAATGCTGAAAATTGATGTACTGAAGGTGGAATGGAATGAAGTTCAGTCGAATAATGAACTGATAATGGATGGATGCTGTAGAAAAAAAAGCATAAATTCTTGAAATGTCTTTACTATGTAGCACGAATAAATACTTGCTAAAATTCATAAAAAGATTTAAAAAAAAGTTGCTAATGACAGTTCTAACGTTAAAAAATGCTTTTAAAAACTTTTAACATAGCAAACAAACAAAACTTTTTTATTTATTTATTTATTTATTTTTTTTTGTTAAAAAGTCGAAAAAAAAAGAAATAAATTGAATTCCTCCGCTATTTGTCTTCGTTTTATTTGTTGGCTGTTTCAATCTTTTTTTAAGCTACGAGATTCCCGTCTTACTTTTCCATTCTTCTCAACGGATTCATAATTATATTTTTGTAGCGCGCCTCTCTTTCTCTCTCACTGTATTTCTTTGCCCAACTTAAGGCCGCACTAAAAAATCATAATATTTTTTTCTTGATCTTTTTTTTTTTCATCTACACACACACCCACAATATGTATCAAGCGAATATCAGAAGACTGGAATCAAGGCTGTATTTTTTCAAACTTTATAATTACGCTGATTACAATTATTTACCATCAACTTAAAGTCTCTTCCTCTTTTTATTTTAATGTAGCAACTGTTTTCTTTATGAGCTTACAAAAGATTAGATTTTCATTCGTCTTTCGTATACCTACATACATATAAGCATATTTTCTCTTGTGCCCATTCCTCTCTCTCTCGCCTTGTTTCTCTCACTTTCGGATAGCATCGACGACCTTCCCGAAATGGAAGAACAAAAAAGAACCTCTCGACTCGATAGACTAATCAGTTACTTGACGTGACGTTATGTTCATTAGTCTCATGTGGAAGCTAATAATGATTAATATTCCGCGTCGCTTTTTTATCTTCCAGAACGAAACGTCGTGCACATCTGATTTGCCAGAGGCCAATCGCATGTTATTTTTGGAAAAAGTTCGACAATCAAACATTGCGTGCCAGAATGGTGATTTCGCAACTGCTGTGCAACTTTACACGGATGCTCTTTTATTGGATCCGACAAATCATATATTATACAGCAATCGATCAGCAACGAGACTGAAACAGGGTCAATTTTTGTTAGCCCTACAAGACGCAACAAAGGCTCGGGAGCTGTGTCAACAATGGCCGAAGGCATACTTTAGGCAAGGAGTGGCATTGCAATGTCTCGGTCGATATGGAGAAGCATTATCGGCATTTAGTTCTGGTCTTGCTCAAGATCCCAATTCAAAGCAATTACTTAATGGATTGGTAGAAGCATCGGTGAAATCTCCACTTCGTCATGCTCTCGATCCGACATTTGAACAGCTGAAAAATATGAATTTGGATCAGTCGCCGTTTGTAGTGATATCAGTGATTGGTCAAGAGCTGCTAGGTGCTGGACAATATCATTCAGCTGTAACGGTGCTAGAATCAGCTCTTCGCATTGGATCATGCTCACTGAAACTTCGAGGTTCAGTTTTTAGCGCATTAAGTTCAGCCTATTGGGCTTTAAATCAATTAGATAAGGCGATATCATATATGCAACAGGACTTGGCTGTTGCGAAAAGTTTAGGAGATCAACTAGGTGAATGTAGAGCTCATGGAAATCTTGGAAGTGCTTATTTTAGGTTCGTTATCAATAAATAAAATTTATATAATCTTCAATAATATTCTTAATTTCGTATTAGTCAAGGATCGTACAAAGAAGCACTCACTGCGCATCGTTATCAATTGGTATTGGCCATGAAATGCAAAGACACTCAGTCAGCATCAATAGCCCTTACGTCATTGGGCCATGTTTATACTGCAACTGGCGATTATCCCAATGCCCTCGCCTCGCATAAGCAATGTGTTCAACTGGTCAAGCAGATGGGAAATTTACTTCAAGAAGCCCGTGAGATAGGCAATGTCGGATCAGTGTATAGTGGTGATTATATTTTATACCTAATTTAGTAGTTCTAAAGATAATGCCGAACAGGTTAATTAATGAAGTAAATCTCATCAATTCCGTAATTTGTTATCAAGATGAATAAAAAATGTCATTCAAAAACTTATTATTAACTATAGCAATGGGCGAGTTTGACCTGGCAGTAGACTGCCATCAGCAACACTTGAGATTAGCCAAGAAATTGAATAATCAAGTCGAAGCGGCAAAAGCTTACAGCAATTTAGGTTCATGTTATCATTATAAAAGAAATTTCACACAAGCCATACTGTATCATGAGAACGTCCTAAAGATAGCATCACAGCTTGGTGACAGATCCTTAGAAGCAAGATTCAATTATAGAGCTTACGCTGGTCTTGGGCATGCAGCACGATGCGCAGGAGATTATAGTCAAGCCAAAAAGTGGCACGAAAAACAATTAGAAATGGCTCTAGCTGCAAGAGATAAAATTGGCGAAGGACGAGCCTGTAGTAATCTAGGTATTGTCTATCAGCTTTTAGGTGAACATGATCACGCATTAAAGCTGCATCAAGCACATTTATCAATATCGCGTCAGCTACAAGATAAGGTACTTACATAGTTTTTACCCAATTCGCGAGATTAATTATTAATGAATTTCAATCTTTCATTTTAGGCGGGAATGGGCCGAGCATATGGAAATATTGGAAATGCATATTCAGCAGCGGGATATTATGAACAAGCAATTAAATATCATAAACAGGAATTGATTATAAGCAAGGAAGTTCTAGATCGATCAGCGGAAGCCAGCACACATGGAAACTTGGCTGTAGCATATCAGGCCATAGGTGCTCATGCAATGGCTTTGATTCATTATCGCAGTCATTTAAACATTGCAAGAGAACTCAAAGACACTGTTGGTGAATCTTGTGCACTTTTGAATCTTGGAAACTGTCTGAGTTCACGACAAGAATTCTCTGAAGCAGTTCAGTTTTATGAGCAATATCTTATGCTCTCTCAGGAAATTGGTGATGTTGCTGCTGAAGGAAAAGCGTGTCATTTTCTTGGCTATGCACATTATTGTTTAGGAAATTATCGGGAGGCAGTGCGCTATTATGATCAAGATTTGGCACTAGCTAAAGATCTTCAAAACAAAGTTAACATGGGAAGAGCTTATTGCAATTTGGGCTTGGCACATTTAGCTCTTGGAAATAATGATGCAGCATTAGAATGTCAGAAATATTTTCTGGCAATAGCGCACATGACGAATAATAACAATGGAAAGTTTAGAGCCCTCGGGAATATAGGTGATGTTTTAATGAAGATTGGAGATATCGATGAAGCGTCGAAAATGTTTCAAAGGCAGCTTCAAATTGCTAGACAGTTGAGAGAAAGAAGTCTTGAAGCAACTGCTTGTGGAGCATTGGGATTAGCAAATCGTCTGATGAAAAAGTATGATAAAGCATTGGGATTCCACACACAGGAATTAACTTTGCGACAAGAATTGTCTGATGTTTTGGGCGAGTGTAAAGCACATGGAAATTTGGGTGCAGTTCATATGGCAATATCCAACTTTATTCATGCTGTTAAATGTTATCAAGAACAACTGGAAAGAGCACAAGAATTGCAGGATTCTGCTCAAGAAGCTATTGCATTTGGAAACTTGGGCATAGCTCGACTTAATATGGGACATTATGAAGAAGCTATTGGCTTTCTCGAGCAACAGTTGGGCACTCTAGAGCAGGTTAATTCACCTCAAGTCCAACATGATAGAGCAAGATCTTTGGGAAATTTAGGAGATTGCTATGATGCCTTAGGTGACCATGAAGAAGCCATAAAATGTCATGACCAACATCTTCAGCTTGCTATACAATTGAACAGCTTAAGAGACCAGGAACGAGCTTATCGTGGTCTAGGACAAAGTCATAGGCAAATGGGCAATCTTCAAGAAGCTCTAGTATGTCTTGAAAAGCGTCTTTTTGTGGCACATGAGCTTGGAAGCTTAGATGCAAAAGCTTCATCTTATGGTGATTTAGGAAACATTCACTGTGCACTGAATAACTTTGAACAAGCAGTTGCATGTTTGGAGCATCAAAGAGACATAGCTCGTGAGCTTGATGATCGCACTGGAACATCAGATGCCATTTCTAATTTAGGAGCAGTCTTTCAGCAAATGGGTGATTTAGATGCAGCATTAAGATTGCATAAAATGGATTTAGAACTGTGCGAAAATATTGGTAACAACTCGATTGTCTCAAGAGCTTATGGCAATTTGGCATCCGTCTATGAAGCTCTTAAAAACTCAAATGAAGCCGTGAGATGTCTCGAAAAGCAATTGGCTTTATCAAGTGATAGACTAACAAAAAGTTTAAGCTTCCTTAATCTGGGAAGAGTTTTGCAATCAATGAATCAAACTACAAGAGCAATAGATTGCCTGCAACAAGCGCTACAAATAGCGCAAGCGTTAAACAAGTCAGAGGAAGAATCCAAAATAAGATACGTCCTTGCTTTATCATTACTAGCATCGAACGACAATGACGAAGCACGTGCACAAGTAGAAAATGCAGCACAAATTATAGAATCAATTCGAGTATCTGATCAACGTTCAGTGCAATCAAAGAAAGAGCTTTACGAACTGCAAACAAAATGCTACGTCACACTACAACAAATTTTAGTAACTTTAGGTAAAGAAGAAGACGCTTTGGTTTCAGCAGAAAAGTGTCGGGCAAGAATTATCTCAGATGGCTACAAACATTCTCCAACAATGCCATTGAGCAACAGAAAACTATTTTTCACCTGCAGTGAGCATCTTTTCGATATTGTTGACAAGTTTAAGACTCACATCATTTACTATAGTATCGCTGGCGATGAAATTTATTCATGGTATTTACAGCCACAAAAGAGAATTGTAAGATTTCATGTTGCACAATTGACTGAAAGTGTTTTGGTCCTGCCGCCAAGTCAAAAGTCTAAAAACTCTCACTTAAGTGGCGCCAAGCTATTAGAGCAATACATCAGTTTCGTTAGAGATAGCTTGGGAGTTTATTCTGGTGACGACATGACACTTCAAACTAATTCAAATACTGGTCAATGGAGATCTTCGTCATCTGAAAATTTAATCGATGACTTCGCGAATGAGAGACAAGGTTTCTTAAGAATGGTCAACAGAAATCATTTGCTGAATTCAAGCAACTACTCGTTAAGTTCATTATTCAGTTTAGGATCAATATCTAGTCTGCAAGGATCTACCAGGTATGAAATAGATAGAATAAAATTTCATTTTTCAATACCCCTTTCATATCATTTAACATTTTCCAGATCAATTGGTAGTCTACATCACAGCGGTTCGACTAGATCAGCTCGATCAAATGCAATGCCGGCATGGCAAGGACCCAGCTGTCTTCATGTTCTTTACAATCTTCTAATGTCACCTTTTGAAGATCTTTTGCCAAATTGCGGTTCAAGTCCTAGAAATGGTCGTCGTGAATTAATTTTGGTTCTTGAAGATTCTTTATATTTGGTTCCATTTGCTGTGCTAAGAAGTGGAGATGACACTGGAGAATATTTGTCTGAGCGTTGTTCGCTGTTGACTGTACCATCTCTTCAAGCATTGGTCAAACAAAAGAATCGTTTCAAAAATCGTGACAATATTGAGAATGTCAATAAAGCTTTAGTCATTGGGGTAAGTTTAAGGAGAATCTATTCTCTTGAACAGAAAGTTAACTTTTCAAAATTTCCTTTAAGGTTGGTGGTAATCGAATGAATAATCCGGATATAGCATGGTCAGATCCAACATGTGCATTACAAGAGGCCGCAATGGTTGCTGAAATGCTACACACTAAACCGCTGTTACAACAGAATGCTACTAAGGAAACCGTGTTAACTGAACTAACATCTGCAGAGTGCGCTCATTTTGCTTGCCAGGTTGCATGGAAACATTCTGCCGTCGTTTTGAGTGCAGGAAATATGGTTGAATCTCAATCGAATTCAAAACGTTATTATCCAAATTCGACAAATGAAATTGACCCCGAAGATGAAAATGGTGAAATTAACAACAGCAGCATGGAGATTCCTCTGAATGATTATTTGCTTAATGGACTAGAAGTCGCCAGCATGAGGCTGACATTGAAGTTAGTTGTTCTCAATACGAATTCAACATCTGAACAAATATCGGGTTCAGCAGTTGCCAATTTCACCAATCAATGGTTGATTGCCGGAACTGGGGCCATTCTTATAAGTCTCTGGCCCGTGCCTGAAATGGCAAGCAAGATTTTATTAAGAGCATTTTATTCAGCACTGCTACAAGGATCAAAAGTAGCAAGTGCTCTAACTGAGGCAATGCAAACGGTTCAGCATACAAAGCACTTTAATAATCCAATCAATTGGGCAGGCTTTATGATTGTTGGTGGAGCCAATATTCGATTGTCTAATAAAGTTGCACTGATTGGACAAGCACTGTGTGAGCTCATGAAGCAGCCCGAGAAATGTAGAGATGCTTTACGTGTTTGTTTGCATTTGGTGGAAAAAAGTTTGCAAAGAATTCATCGAGGACAAAAGAACGCAATGTACACAACCCAGAAAAGTATCGACAATAAGTGCGGATCTGTTACAGGATGGAAAGATCTTCTGATGGCCGTTGGCTTCAGATTTGAACCAGCTGCTAATGGAATTCCTTCAAGTGTTTTCTTTCCACAATCTGATCCAGAAGAAAGGTAATTGCTAAACGGTGCTTAATTGTGTTTGTCATAATTAAATTATTTTATTTAATTTTTGTAGACTTTCTCAGTGCAGTGCAAGCCTTCAAGCGTTATTAGCTTTGACCCCAACAACTCTTCATGCAGTATCAAAATTAGTTATGAACAACAGCGAATTTTCGGATGACATCATTTATGTGATGAGAAATGTCGTTGGACAATTTCAATCCAAAGCCTCGTCGCCTGAAGAAGGAATTGATGTCTCATTAAGTGTACGACTATGGAAAATCAGCGGATTCCACGAATTGCTAGCTTCGTTAGGCTTTGATTTGATGGATGTTGGACAAGATCAAGTCACACTGAGAACAGGAAAACAAGCAAGCAAGAGAAGCTGCCAATTCGTTTTGCAGTCATTATTAGCATTGTTCACTCAAGATGGTCCAAAAACAATTGCAACGGAATCCTCAAGCGATTTAAGTTCCAGTACTGAGTCATTAAATGAAGCAGCAGAAAATGATCCAAAATCACAGAAGCAACGACCAACGAATTCACATTCGGTTGGAAATATGAGTGGCATTTCTGGAAGTTCAACGTTCAATCATTTTCCTCGTCCTATAATCGCACCAAGAAAAATGACAACAAGTGCCAGAAGTGCTTTTATCTCGTACCAGAAACGACGTGGGGAACCTGATGGTGGTCACGAAGAAGCAATTCAACAGCAAAAACCTCAGCCCACATTTGAAAATACCGATAGTGAGTTATCCGATGGTTATGCAACACAAAAAATGCTAGCAAAATATACAGGAACTTCTAAAGATTTATGCTATGGCGGCTTGCGAGGAACAACTCGCCGGCCTGGAGGTGGAGAATCAGATGCAACTTTCACGCCTTCTCCAATCGATACGAATGTTACTTTAGCACTTTCACATCAAACGAAAATAAGAAACTTATACACAAATATAAGTGAAGCAACTGGTGCTAATATAGCAAGTAAGCCTAGCAGCTCAAGACGCCCCGACAGCTCAAGTTCTGCATCTTCTAATGCAAATGAATGGGAATCCGGCCATGCGACAGTCTTGCGTCGAGCAAATCAAAATAATGCGCCAATGCAAGGCGCAACTTTACCAATGCCACCATCACGACAACTTCTTCCAATTGTAGATAATTTAAGACCAATGGCGCCTGTTTACAACAATCTTCTTGTTCAAAGTGGAATGAAGAAAAGTTTAGGTATCTTAGAGTCGACAAGTAGCGATTCTGAAGGCTGGATGCCGAGTCAGACTAGAAATAAAATAAAATTACATCAACAATACATTCAACAAGCGCATCAACAACACAATCAGAACAACTCGATATATCAGGATATGCCATCTGTAAGTGTTGCAAAACTGAAGGAACAATTCACGTTTATGGAACGCTTAAGCGTTCGCACGGAGGCAACAAAAGGATCGGGCAGCCATAGAAAACAATTGATCATTCAAACAGAAGACAATATTAATATTTCGGGCAATAGTCTTTACTTCTCACCGGCCGAATTGCAAAACACAACTACTAACCTAGTTGACGATAATTCTGGAGCTGCATCTGTTATGCATCACTCTCAAGCTCATACACATCACAAAATGAAAGAATCCAAAACCACCCCATCTTCAACCGCTGCTCAAACAAATTCAAACCAAACAACGGCACCCCAAGCCAAGAAAAGTGTGCAAGATTCCATTTTGCGTCATATGAATCGAGAAATGGCTCCAACAATTTCAGATGTATACCATGAGAGAAATATCGGACTCATTTCAGCTCCACCATTATCAAAACTTCTCATGACAAATTATGAAGAAAATGATGTCACACCTGGCACACAATCAACTTCATCGCCAACCAGCGGACTGAATAAACTTATGAATGCAATGGATCTCACTGAAGAAATCACAAATTGTACAACGTCAACAGCGAAACTTTTATCTTGCGGTGGAACCAGTAACAGTGACGAGGAATATTCGGTAGAAGATGAAGCAGCAAGCAGTCAAACAACAATGAAATCTGCACCAAAAAAGAAAAGCTTCAGTTCAGTGCCATGGCTGAGCTCAATAAATGCCGAAAATATTGTAAAACCCAGTGACCTAACGACGGCAGAAATCCTCGAACACCAAAAAATCAAGTCAACAAGCTCTAGCTCATCAAACTCTGATCACTTATCAGTCATCAAAAGTCCATACTCTGACTTTCGTGATGATGCCGATGGACATTCGCAATGTTCATCGACACCGAAAAATAGTTTGCCATCACAGCAATTAAGCAGAAATATTTTTTAATTTAAGTCATTTTTTATTCGTCAGACGGAAAAGTATAAATTGTAATGAAATAATTCTCAATAAAATTAATAGAAAATTTATCGTTTTATATTTTTAACGACTTTGAAAAAAATAAATTTCAAATATGCAATATTTTATCCTTTTCTCAACAACAGATGGCTTCAATGGCATTATTGAGATGTTTTCAACTTTTCCTTAATTTTTTACAATGAAAACATATCGAGACTAAACTTATTAACCTGATTTTTGGTGAAATTATCCGCATGAATTTCTTTAAAGGAAAACAAACGAAAAGCATTAAGGCAAGTTATCGTCATAATAAATCGCTGCTGCATTCAACAAATCATCTGAGAGAGATTCATGGCGCAAAACAAAATAGGAAAATAAAAAAGTTCTTCGTTTCATGAAAAATTTGGGTCACTGATCAACCCTTTTGATACAGAATTTCATAAGTTATTTCCCTCAGGACGTGAACGGGCAATTTGTTCTGATTTATCTATGTCACACAGATTTTTATTTTTTCAAGGATTTCTCAAAGTTTGTTTCAATTTTTTTTTTTTTTTTTTTCAAATATTCACTTTTTATGTGCGAGGGTGGAATGATAAGAATCAACACGAATGATACACCCAAACAATATCGGATAAGACGACGTGTGAATAGGCTTTAAATCGTTTAAATACGAAATATGTTTAGTTTTCAATAAAGCACAATGATTCATTCGATATTTTGTGGATAACAAAAGCGTGAAGTTGAAGCCTTGCATAGTTTGACAAACAACGATTGAAAAAAATTTGTCATTTTCATTGTACCTTTCTATATATAGTATAAACTTTACACATCATTCCAATACAAAAGCTAATAGCTTTTTTCATTCTTTCTTACTCTCGTCCTTTGGATTGTGCTTACAAGTTTTCAATTTGAAACGATAACAAAACGAAAAGTAGGAAAAATCAATTTCTTTTGAATTAATAGAAAATTCCTTTAAAGCGAGTAAAACGACAATAAATTAAGTTTTGCTTTCATGTTCCGCCTTCGTTGTGAGTTAATGGGAAAAGTTGTTTTTAGGTTTATATGCCGGCTATCAAACAGCTTAAGTGAAATAGTTTATGGATGATTTTTTTTGATTGAGGGAAAGAAGCCAAAAGCAAAAGATGATACTCGAAAAAAGAGGAAAACTAATTGTGATGCTCTTTAATTGAAGAACTTTTGAATCCTTTTGGAATCCTTTTAATTTGCTTTTCTCGGGTCAATGTGGAAATCTTTAATTTGATTGATCCCTGGAATCAAATTAGTTTTCGCGTATTCGTCATTGCTAAAGTTTGTGAGCTTATTAATATCACTAAATAATAAAAAATCATAATAAATAAATAAGACTGAACCCTGCAAATTTCTACAGTAAAATATCGTTAGGGTTCCTCGCTTCGCATTTTTTAACATGATATCAGTGCTTGCCATTAGGTTCGCGAATAGCTCACAAAAAAAAACTGCCATTAGCGAGATACAAAGCGGTAATAAATTTCCTTTTCAAAGCAATTATTTGCCGGCTGAAATCCGACACAAGCTTTAATCAAATTTGAAATCCTCTTTCAGAGTTTTTTTTTTGCACTTTTAGCATTACTTGAGGTGTAGATTGATATCATGTTTCCACAACATTAAAAAATATATTAGCTATCGCATTGTTAATGTTGCTCTCGTTGTCTCCACTCGCTAAACACAATGAAATGTTAACAATAGGAATATCGTTCACTCGGCACTTTTTTTTAGTCGCTCGCCCGCAACAATGCGAACGTCACCATTGTCGATAATGGCAATCAACATGTTGCGATCTAAATGGAACTGAGACTTTGTCGCCATAAATTCAAATGATTGAAGGATGAATTTTATTTATTGTTCTTTTTAGGCGCAATTGTAGAACTGGGGTGGGAACAAATCTTAAATATTCATTGAATGAAATAAATTACGTGTTAATTCGTGAGAAATTTATTGCGCTCGCTGCTTGTTGGCCGAAATAAGGTCCCTTTTCGTTAGGCATGGGAAAGTAGTTCAACCTCAATTTTTGGTAATTTATTGAAAATTAATGGGCTTTGATATCGTTCAAGTCGTTTAGCTTCACTTTAATTATACTTACCGCAAAAAGACATTACAATTCAGTATTTTCTCTTAATTCTTATTCAATCCTCAAATGGATATCTGATAGCTGAATTAGAAACTAATTAATGGAAACAAGTGCGATAAATGTATTAAAACAATGAAAATAATTAAGCTTTATCATTAACTTATGTAGATCACTTTTTCCATATTCTTATTATAATGGACCTCTTCTCCCGCCCTTTTGAAAACCATTTCGATTCCATCGATATATTTATTCTCATATCGATACACATAATCCGAAATAACATTACAAGAAAAATGTTTTTATTAAGCACCAAATTGATATTCATGATGTTTGGTTGTCGCGGAGTGTTTATTTTATCGCACACGTCAATTTTCATGCGATTCATTGTGAATGATTTCGGTATGGTGTTTATCATAAAGGAAAACATATATTCGGAATCGTGTGCAGTATCAAACGACATGATCTCGTTATGAAAATCTACTCTGGTTTCTGTGCCGCTCGTGCGAATTTCCTACAACGCATATTTCTACGTTAAAAAGGCCGTCTAACGAACGATATTGTGCTTCTTTTGCCTACATTCGCATGAGTAGAAATCATATATTATGACTTTAAGGCCGTGACAATATCAACAACAACTTTAACTGTACGATCATTAGTTATGATAACTTTTAAATAAACATGTTAAATAGCGTGACTGCTCAAAATGAATGTGCTTGTTGAACGCCACCAAAAATCGTGGAATTATGCAATGAATCCTTCGTAAGCTCTGGGAGCATTCTTACATCTAATATGCATCGTAATTCTCTACTGAAAAGCATCGTGAAGTGTCATAATTCGTATAGCACTGCTCAATTCCCCAATCATACTGACTCTGATCACATCTACCTAGGTGGAAAAGGCCTTGGAGAAACAGAAAAAATTGTCTCCCGCTGTAATTCCCATTTGGAAATTTACTTTTATGTAACGTTACACACAATAAACGCTCACCATTTGGCGTTCAGTGCATACTCGAAACGATAAAAAAACGTCATTTTATGTTTCCATTCTTTTTATTTTTAAGTGAGAAAAAAGAATCAAATACTTTATGTCACATTTGGTGGATGTGATTTCATCACGATTTTTTTTTTTAAAAGCCACAGTTACTTTATGAAGGAAACTTAATTTAATCATATCGGATTTATTTTTGCTTGTGCGCCGAGCGTTCAGCTGCGAGCGATTTGTGTGATGCTGCTTTGCGTGAATATTTAAGCACACCATCGAGCGTTAACCAGTTCTTCAAAAGCATAAACATGATACATGTTGTGAGTTTTCCACTCTACGTTGCACGTTTTTCCTTTTATACGAGGCATAAAACATATATATGGCAACGATTTAATATTTGAGAAAATTAATCGGACTCCGAAATGCCTGCGGTGGGACTAAATTCATGAGAATGGATCATTAAACACAATATTGAGAGGTGGCTGCATGTCAAAATTTTGTCGTTCCTTCTCCCCTCCCCAAAGTAGTTGCTTTGTATATTAACAAACTCATTTCGACTCCAATATCGGCAGCAATAAACGTGTAACACTTTTGGGAAAATTGTCGTGGGACGGCTTGCAGGAATATTTGTTGTTATTACTTTGTGTCGGAAAACTTTTGCCGTCAAATTAAATTTGATTTCATTTATTTTCTGGTTCAAACATCGTCAGCGAAACATCGTAAAAGTTTCTGAAAGCCTAATGAAAGTGAAACTTTTACATCTATTTTGGGATTTTATTTTATATACATCGAAATGAAATGTTACGATCTATTTTCCAGAGCCTGATTTCGAATATCCTTATGGAATTAATTATGTTTAATGTTGATTTCGCTTTTGAAAAAATCAGATTTACTTCTAATGATTTATTGATTCAGTTAATGCAGTTCATATTATCATATCAAAATCAATTTATGCTTTTGTAGCAAAAAAAAAAAATAGAAAAAAGTATCTCAACAATGGACTTGTTCAAATATTACGTCATTTGAAATAATGATGTAAGAATAAATAATAAGTATAGGCAAAACTCACTGCTCTCTTAGAAAAATAATTTTTCATTATTTGTCTATTGAGGAAACTTTTTTTTGTGCTATTTCTGTAGTATTTGGGGCAGGATATAGGTTCCATTGTAATCATTTTTATTTACATTTTCAGAGCGTTGAAGCTAATATTCGTACACATCTGAATGGCTTGAACGAAAACATTGAACGAGAAAAAAAAGTCAGTAAAGCGTAGAAGGAGAAGAACAATGGAATCTTTGTGAGCGTTTGTTGAAGCGAATATATATTTAGATAAATAATTCATATCGAAATCGCTGCTATGACTCATAACGCACAAAGAGCTTAAAGAAATATTTATGAACATTTCAGCAAACTTTCCTTTTTTTTTGCAGTAATGATTTATACATTTGATTTTGCTTTTGTTGTTATCAGCGTAGTGCTGAAATTTAATTTTGCAAAAGTCTGAATATTTATTATGTTATCAGATTTAGGAGGAGATATATTTAGTTTCTTTTTTTTTTCTAATAAATGAGAAATTCATAAATTGGGTCACATATGATTTATCAAAACATCAACAGAAAATAACAATATTGTCAACTTGGTTCGGAATGGAAAGCAAAAAAATAAATATGATTGAATATTTTCGTTTGATGATTGGATGTTTTCAAGTAAACAATTTTTTCAGCATCGTGAGGTTCACTTATCAATGATGTTTTCCGTTGCTGGTTTAGAATAAATAACGTATAGAAGTTTGGTGAATGGTTCATCACTTACATATTCGCAGTCAGTCCCATGTTTGCCGGCAGTCATGAATTTATATTTTTATAATTTCAATAAATCATATTCTTTCTATAATTGATGAAAACATTCAATTTCTTTCATTTGTTGCTTCCCACCCACAAATGTTTTTCTTCATTTCTTTTTCTTTGCATTGCATTTATAACTTTCAATATTGTGATATTAAATTCTCTGAAAGTCGAAGACTATTGAATCAGAAATTCATTGATTTGATTTCTACCGAACGAGACAACATGTTCGTTGAATTGCGTGCACCAGCAAAGCACATCTTGTGCCGCGAATATTTAAATTTAGTCGTCCTTTTTTTCACGTAGGTAGATCACATGAATAAACATCGTTTTGACATTCAGCAAAACCAGTAATAGAACCGTTCTTTGCTTAAAATTTCTGTTTGTTTTATCTGCTTTTGCTTTATTTTATTATATTTTTGCCTCCTTACAAGATACAAATATTAGGCCTAATGTCGTCTCGATGGTTTATATATATATATATATTTTATTTCTATCGTTCTTACATATAAAATCAGTGTAACATGCCTTTGAACACGTCGCAAATTCTATCGCATTTGGGCAATGCTTAGAGAATGAAACGCAATTTGCATTTCACAAGAATTTCATGTATATTTATCTGATTTCTTTAACAATAATTTAGCACAATAATAATAATGAATGCCATGTTAATTAAAACATCTGTTAGAGCATCTGCTGTTGTCATCTGTTGTTAAATTACTGTTATTCTTATTGCCGTCAATATGAGAAATGTTCGTATAAATCTCAAATAAATCTCTTTCCTTAACATTCTTTCAACGACTTGTTCCTCATTTATACAAAATAGCTTTGCTTTCGCTTTTGTGAGAAAATGATTAATTTGTTGTAAACACATGCTCAATAGCTCCGAAGCTTTTGCCTTAAATCCTTTTCAATTTGTTAAGGATTTTGTTTTCACAAATTAAAGGCGCATTATCACAGCAACTTAATTGGTTTAATTCTGTGTATTTAACTACTTAGTTAGCGAGGAAAAATGAAAAGTGTTTCTCCACATCCTACTTGGGAAACGTTTGTGTAATACGTACTGGCATCTGTGACGTCTATTTAGTGATGTGATCTACTCCAAACATGAGAAACCTTTTCGAAATTTTGCTATTTCGTCATATGAAAATGCTCCTTTAGCATCGTTGGGGATGTGACACAGACACATAATATTTAGATGGAAGTTGTATAATTGACGACATGGGATGTTCCTTTCGAAATGAATTGCATTTAATCATCATGAAGCACTCTTTACAGAATGAAATTTTTCATTCTAGCTCTTGTTCACCTTAATTAAGATCATTAAGTTTTATGAGGGAAAATGTCACGATAATATGTCCGAGACCATAGAATGTTTGACGTTGACCAGCATAAATTGATTGTTAAAGTTTGCACAACATCGACGTAGATCTTAATGGTGCGAGTGTACAAATCCTTAAACCCTCATCAATGATTTGTCCTAATTAGGATGACTTGAGTAAATCTTCTTAACAAGCAAAAGACGCAACAACGCAGTGAACTGTGAACAAACTCATTGAGCGGGCGGATACGCTGTAAAAAAAACAAGTTTGTGCCGCGTGGAAATTTTTTTTTATGTTGGAAAAAAGCAAATATCTATGTATATTTAACAACGAAATGAAACATTTCTGTAAATAACTTCTTGTGTTTGCTTGAAACCTTAACTCTGTTTTCCAAATGACTCACACAGTGTGTGAGTTTCAGCTTTTTTGTAAACATCAAAATTCTAAAGCTAAATTACATTTGGTTTTTTTCGCACTAAATAATTCATGACAAGTTCATACACCACAATCTCATCACAGCCGTGAAAAGTTTTCCATGTGAGGCTTCTATCACACAATAAAACGAAACTGTGTTAATACAAAATTTTATTACATAAAATGGTAAACATTCTCTCGCCAACAACTCCCATTGCGATGTAGATATAATCAAGCCAATTAACCGATGAAAAATTAAAACTACAATAAACAGAATGCTAGTTGTGAGTTAGCATGTATATAATATCACCGCATAATTTTAGCTAGATATGAAATCTTTGATAATTAAAATGATCAAATTTTGATGTAAACACAAATAGCGCTTCTAATCTCTTCCGCATGTCGGTAAATTATGAACACATTAGTGTAATATACATGTTTCCATTCACCAGAACATTACTTAATAATGCTTTATTTATCTAAGTTAATAACACAAGTTATGTGAGCTTTGCGGCTGATATAATTTTTCCCTTCCATTTCACCTCCCGAACAATGTTAATAGCATTTATGAACGAGCTTTGTGATTTTTCTCCGAGATTTAATTAGGCAAAGAATTTAGTTTGCACAATATTTGATTCGTCTCATTTAACGAGTCGCGAACAAATGCTGTTTTAATCGTAAAAATTTCGATTTGCAAAAAGAACCCTCTCAAAACAAGTTCCGAATTCTTGTGCAAAAAAAAAAAACTTTTTCCATTCCTTTTGTGTGTTTGTTGACTGAGGGTTTCATGCTCTCGATATGGCTTAGAATGCGAGTAGAGTAGCAGTTGGTTGATATGCGAACGTTATCGATTGTCTGAAAAAGTTTAATCAGCACGTTTCCGAGTTTGTGTTTTTAATGGAATTTTTTATTTTTTAAATTGATTCAGCAAAGATTGAATGCACGTTATGATGCTCCTTTAGAGATTTGATGATTGCAAATTCAGCGAAATTTGATTTCAAAAAATCCCATAGCAGGACAATATAAAGTTTTTCCTAAGACTTTTTCTGTTTGTGTCCTCCTTTTTTGTTTAAATTTTTAGATAGGGAACTCACAAGTGGAACAAAGAATTGATCCATCCTACTGTGTGCTTGGCGGGAGGCTTGCGATGGATTAAATTTGTTTGAATATTGAAAACTGTTTATTTCGAGAGAAAAAAAGCTCTTTCATGTCTCTATTCCGGATGTGTGTCTGATATGGGGTTCACTGATTTTATCCTTTGACTTATCGGAAGTGACTGTCATGTGCATGTACGCACTCGTACAATTGTCAGACATCTAAATGGATGGATTTGAGGAACGCTTGTGTGTGGGTTTGCTTTAATGGTTTGTAAAAGAATCAATCCCCGAAAGCTTTCAAAAATTTAATATTTCATGCGAGTCAAATGCGAGTGCGAGACCCAAATCATGAAGACCGAGAATTTTATATTTATCTTATGACCGAGAGAAAAAAAAAGAGTTCAAAGTGATATTTTGGCTCCGATGAAGGTACGAAGCAATAGCTTGCAGCTCAAGTTTCTTCAGTTAAAATATCGATTCGATCTACCATTTCTCATGTCTTATTTCCCCCATTTATGTCCGGATTTTACCTGGGTGTGAGACGAAATTGCTTCGTCAAGCTCAGCAAATGTGTGTCGAGGGGTCAAGTTATATACATACATCAAAAAAGTTATATTTTATTATATTATTCTTTTTTTTTTAACATGTCCCATAATGTGCCGTTTTTAATGTGCCCGAGACGTGTTAAATTTACGGACGAAACGTCCTTGCAACTCATTTTCGTGTTATTGTTAGCGCATTGCGAAAAATATTTTACTCTTACACAATGCTGGAAGATGCCGTCTACTGTGTACGGTTTTATGGGCATTGCGTAATATTTTGATCATTGTGACGGTGTCGGAGGCTCTTTATGCAAATGAGATGATTCACAACAATGGTATTAACGCAGATGATACCAAAATATCTATTTGAGCTTCCACAGAAGTTGATCGAAAGTTATATAATCTTTCTAATCCAGCTATTGGAATTGAGTACCGCATGAAAGCTTATTCCAAACGACACTTTAAATCAATTAAATAAGCTGAAAATGCTAAATTGTCAAATGTCGGTGTTGACAAAATTTCCCTCGTCTCAATTGGAGTCAAGTCCCATCAACATGTAAAAGTTTCAAATGTCAACCAAATCTAATAAAATATACAACAAGATATCGCAAAAGTGCCAATCAAATAAATTTATAAATTTCAAAATGTCTTCGATTTCGGAAGAAGCAACTGACAAAGTAGAAAACGTGGAGCCGCATAGGTAAAAAGGTCTGTGCATGTATCGAAATTATTCTATAACATTCCGATATCTTGTACGACTATCTGTCGAATTACGAAACTAAAGTAGTATGTTTGCGGTCAATGAAACAATTTGTAACAGCAAACTCAATAATAAATCTTGTTGTTGTTTCCTGTTGTTTATCGATTCATCCCTTCACTAGCTCTCTCGTGGGTCGTTCAGTAAATTGTCACTGATTTGCCCGAAACGAACACACACACACAAACACGCACACATTTGAAGAAGAAACGAAGAAATAAATACAAGTGGACATTCTTCCAAATCCTCATACCCATGATACTTATTGTGTGTGCTTGGTGGCGATGTGATTTTGGCAATCACGATTTCCACATCTGTCAAATATGATCATCAATAATATACTTTGACCAATTTGTAGTCTCTTGTGTGTGCTTTCGATGTACTGTTTTTGTAATACGCATAGATTTTTTTTATAACAAAATTTATTCAGTGCTTTTTTCACAAACCCTCATGAAAATTGCTCCCACATTCATTAAATATTTCTTTGCATCACTGAAATCAAGTGCCGCCCAATATGTAGTATTATTTTACTCATTTCATCTACGCATGCAATTGGTACATTCATTGATCTACTTAGGCATCCTATAATTTATTTCTTCTACCATCAAAATGGCTTCTTAATATTGTGCTGCGAGTAAGCTCACACATAATATCGATTGACATGAAAACATATACACAATGACACTTTGCCGTTCGGGTAACGACATTATTCATATATTTGAGCTCACGTTCACGCACCAGAGCGAATATATTGACCGAAAGTGATTTATCTCTTGCACACACTGTTTGGTTGTCTCTGCAAATTAGAAGTTTTATATCTGGCACATGACACTCGAATTATTGCGAATTAATTTTATTTCCTATTTTCTGGCCTTATCCCTGTTTAGGATATTTTTCCCGCCCGATTGTCATCCGAGCTCAGTTCTGTGAGAATTAAAGTCTCTTTTTAGATTGAAAAAGTTTGTTTTTTTCTTCCTTTATCTTTCGTTTCAACCAGCAACACATGCTTTATGCTCGTCTGATGAATGATGGTGATTTTATTGGTGATTTTTTTTTCTTGTTCATTCCTTGTCTATACTGATGTCACCGATGATGAACGCTTCCATTGTTCAGCTCTATTGAGAGGAAATTATTTGTGAAAGTGCTTTTCTATTAACAACTTTTTTTTTGTTCATGTTTTATAGTTTTTTTTTTTCGTTCTCTACTTAGTTTCGAAACATACAAAACCACCTGATGCATGAAATATGATTTCTCGTTTTTCGCACTTGCATAATTAAAGTTTGTCATGAGTGAGTGAATTATGGCCTATGGGATAACTTATAATTAAACACTCGGCACAAAACATGAGATTAAAGTGCAATTTTCAGGAAGACTTCATCCGAAATCCTTAAAATATGCTGCTTAAGAAGTACTGTTTTCTTTCATTCCCATAAATTGCAAAAGTTAGTTCAGATGAAGAGCTTTGTAGAAGCTTTCAACTTTTATAATTTTCTCTAGCTGGAATGATTGTCGGAAATAGTTGAAATGAAGAAATTTAATCAAGTGTGTGGAAGAAATGGCTGCAAGGGGCGAGAAAAAAGTCCAGTCGAAAGGAACTTTGTTTTTTCTGTCATTCGCATTTAATCATAATGAAATTTCCTGTGCGAGCATAAGAACAAGAAGCGTATGACAGGCCTAGTGAAATGGACAACGAAGAAAACATTTATGCGAAAGGAAATATCACAGAAATCTTATAAAGCGGCAAGGGAAGACAAAAGTAAAATTAATTAATGACGATGAAGCAAAATGAAAAGATTGTGATTGGTGAGGATTCGTAGCATTCAGACGCTTCTAGCTGAGCGCGCTCTTCCATTTTCAATTGTCTGAGATCCAAAGTAATCGTTAGAATGTGTCAATCGAAGTGCGAACGAAAGGAAGAAAGTAATTAATTTTAATTTCAGCTTTTTGTTATACTTAAGCCATTTTTCTTCACTAAATATTAACTTAATTGTGACGGAACAACTGAAACGCATAGAAAAATTCTTCTAATGGCGTGATAGCAGGTTTAATGATAAAATACGGGAATATAAATGATGACTACATAACAAAAACATCACAATAAGAATTTGAAAGTTGTATCAAATCAATAAATATCTGTTTACACTAATCCAACAGCGCATCCGTTATGACAATGAATGATGGTGACATCGATAAACAATCCTTATCAAAATGCTCACTAAAAATGCCTTATAAGAAATTGCCAGTTAGCAAGGCAAATGACGAGGGAATGGAACCTTCATCAATTGAACTTATTTGATGACTTGTCAGCATTATCTTCGTGTTGGTTTAGAAGAAAAAGTGCGGCAGTTATCGTTAAATTTAAGAAGCGCCATTAGCGAGATGATGATAATTTTACCTTAAGTCGATATTTATACTCAAGTATGAAGAGAAGCTGATGTGTAAGATTTCGCCGGAAGCTCATTGGTGTTTAAGTACGTGCCGATGCTTGGAGGTCAGACTTCAAAATCTCAAGTAAACATAATCAGTGTTAATGATTCAGGCACTTAAATTGTAAATTTCCTGAAAATACTTCTTTTCATCGCCACCGGTAATCCATTTCAAAAGTTTCAATCACCGCTATAAAATCTTAATGGATCTTTAATAAACCCAAAATGAAGTAAAGTTTTGATGGTTTTGTATATGAATCAGATTCTGATGTTTATTTATACGACAATGTTATTTTATACAATGATTGAAATTCAAGTTTTGACCGATTATAAAAAAATGTTTGTCAATTACTTAATTTATTATTCATTCAAGAGTGAAATTATTTTGCCCCAATTTTAAAATAGAAATTTTGTGATATTTATTTTGTGACGAATAGCATAAACAGTGATTGATATTATGGCCACAGCAAAGGAAATTGAAAGTGGTTTCATCAATGATAGAAAATCACTCAATGCTTCTGTCAACAACTTACAGCAAACATTCAATAAAATTTCATCTTTATGACAATCGATTTGTTGATTTAACGGTATTGACAGTTTTGTAGAGTGAAACATGATGCTTAATAAACTTTTCCGCTTAGCCACTCATCATTATCGTAAACAGTTGTATTAGTCAAGTTCTTATTTAAGATTTAATTAAAATTACCAAACGTTTCTTTCATCATTCAAATGTGGCTCAGTGCATTTAATGTGAAAATAAAAGTAATCTTTAAATGAAAGCTCTGACCATTTCACTCGGATGGTAGCACAGTGATTTGTGGCTCATCCAAATACACAGAGAGACAAATGCGAAAAAGCCATTAATTTTTTTTTTATTTGATGTGTGGATACTTTGTGAACCTAAAATATATTCATAAAAAAGCTTCGCCCTGGAAAGTTGTGCTATTTTTGGAGTTTTTTTTTTGTGTGCTTTTCAAGGATTTCTTTGCGGTGGCTCAAAAATATATTCTAAATGTGAGATTATGGATTCGGATTTTTATTTACATTTTGGATCATATTTTTCACACATTTTGGAGCGCAGATTCCACCATCTGTCTTGAATTGATGCCACGGCCGAAGCATACGATAACAAGGATGGGGAAGGAAATATATAGCAAATAACAATATTATGAACGGGGAAAAAAATTAGGTTCAACATTACTTTTATTCTCTCGTTTGGCAGAGAAACGTTAGGAATGAAATGTTAAGTGCTTACAACATTTCTAACGCTTTCCGAGTGTTCATGAGACCGTGGCAATATAAATCATTTCAGAAATGAACCGATTCTATAAATTATTTATTTTCAATTCTGAGTGGTTTTTGATGGAGCTCAAACATTACATATACCTTCCAATAATCGTCCTTTTTTTGGTCCAATTGCGGCAATCATTCGAGAGCTGCTCGTGTAAAGTGCGTTGATATTGAAACTTGAAAGCGGCATTTGACTATAAACATCCATTCAAGTAGGGATTGATGTGTGAGCATTGATGCATATCAGCAGTTATAGGACATTCGTACATTGAGAATTTTTATGTTTCTACTTCAATAAGCATTTCGCATATAAGAAAGTTTTCCTTTTTAAAGATTTGTTCGAAAGAAAACTTTTGATAATTTTCTCCTTTCAGTATTTTCTCCTTCAAATTTTCTCCGCTTTTCGAAATTTATATCACAATGTCCTTTCATTCAGCTTTAATGAATTTAATGGACAACTTAAAATGCTTTTGATAATTTTTGTTTTCGAAAGAAAAAGATCCATTTAATTTCAATTGTTAATGCATCAGAAAATTAAGAAGACTTAATTAAATGATTGGAGTTTCTCGATTATCCATATAATTTCATTAAAAACTGACTTGTTTATTTCGCGGAAAATTCTCATCAAATTTTTGCTGCGGCCAACAACAAATTTTCGACGTTTTAATACAGAGCAAAATAAAAATTCCAAATACATACAATGTTCAAGACAATCGTTATCGGGATTAAAGCTAAATATTTAATTTCAATAATGCTGTAGGCGGTTTGGTATTATCGTTGTTTATACACCAAGACCGAAGTCGTCTGTGAAAATGAGAAAGAAAAAGATGAAAGCACAAGGGAGAGAGAGAGAGAGAAAGAGAGAGAGAGAGAGAGAGAGACAGAAGGAGAGAGGGAGAAGCAATGAATTTTGGTTCCTGATGGGCATAGAATTTTAATTAAAGTCGTGAAGCAGATTCAAGTTATTTCGAGGCAATTTCTTTAAAAGTCATTTCAATTCAATTGTTTTTCAAGCTCGCAAATATCGTTAATGCCTAAATCGGTTGTAGAGGGAAACAAAGAGTGGATTGGCGAAAAAAAAAACAGTCGATAAAGAATTGATATCCCTATTTGTTTTATTGATATTTGTTTTTAAGATTGTGCAAGATTATTGAAGGTGCGGGTGGGATTTGCTCTCAATTTCTCTGATACGGAACCTACAACCATAAAATTTGTTGATCAACAAAAAAGCTCCATTTGATTAGAAACGATAAAAATCGAAAACTGTTTGATTTCAATCTTCATCATTTGTATACAAACACACACGCACAAACATACACCGGTTAACGTTTAAGAACAAAGTCAAATAAATTGATTGACGCTTTCTTGGTCGGATAATCTTGATAAATCTCGAGCACGTTTCAAGTGATTTGTGTCGAAAGCATTTTCTTCTTTATTTTTTTCTTATCATAACTTTTTGTTCCCGGTATGCTGAGCTACTGAATGAAAATGCGAAAGTAAATTCGGCTCATTTTATTAGTCGACGACTTTGATTTAACGATGTTTGTCCTTAATGATGCCGAGATCAAATAAATTTTGCGGTAAATTTTATTGTGCAATAAAAAGGTCCATTTTGTGATGCTCATTTTATGGTTTCCATATTTTTTTTTTTGTAGGTTTTTCAACAGCACTTGCCAAAGTGGCACCATCAGCAAATGCTAGCTAAGAACATATAAGAAATAATTGTGACATTTTTCTAATTTTCACACATCATCATAGATAGATGGGAGTCCATTTACACGAAATCATTTTTATGTGCAAAAAGAGTGACACGAGAAATCACTTTTCTTGCCTTTATTGCTATTTGGTGATGACACCATCGGGGTTGATGGCTTCAAGATAGCTGCATGCTATGCGTCAGAGGGTTATAATTTGTAAAACATTTATTTATTGCATGCTCTTACAGAAAAGATGCAAAAAATTTAAGGAGTGTTAAAAATTGATTATGTGTTACAGGTTGAGGAGAGAGAGATAACTATTGAAGGTCCTTAAAATTTCTCCTCAACTTTGTGCACATTACATAATCCCTTTTTTCATTGTGAAAACAAATTTGATATAAATTATATTTATTTTCCCACAAAAGTCCGTTTTAAAAAAACATTTTTACGTTGTCGGGTCACACAACAGTGAACGAGCGGTATAGAAGAAATAAAATACATTTATTCAGCTCTTTGCTTCTGTTCAGTATGAAAACACAAATTTTGATCCTTTCTAAACACATATGAATGAGTAAAAAATTTCTATGAAAATCTTGTCAGTTGGAAAAATGGTTTATGATATTGATATTGTTTTTCTAACGAAACGAGAAAAAACGAGTGAGCCAAGAATCGAGTTGAGTCGAATGACGATGACGACAACATATTCCGAGAGCAAATATAAATGCTGCATTCTTTATAGATGTGTACTAACATTATTAATTATGCTCTTATCTGTGACTGTCCACTCCTTCAGCTCATTTTATGTTTTCTGTATGCAAGCAAGCTTCAGATTTTCATGAGCAAAAAAGGACTTTTGTCATTAGGGCTTTATGTAATTGAAAAAAATTACTTCTTTATTGTTTGGTTGTTAAACAATTTTAATTGTTTTCAATTTGCAAAAATTTTCTTAATTGTATTTTTTTTATTGAAGATTTTATTTCGGGCAAGAGCTTTTGGACGGAACATGCCGAAATATTGTAGTAACAAAATATTGCCAATTTAATATTCAATTCCGACAAAAACCAAATTATTTGGAAACTGCAAATCAATGCAAATGTAATCTAGAAATTCAGCAATGCGAATACTATTTGTGTAATTCGAACGTCCTCAATATTCTTGAATCGAATTCTATTGAAATATATTTCTTCAATTTAATTTTCATTGGAAAATAAATATTTCAGTTTGTCCAGCTCGCATTCAAGAATTTCATCTTGTCATGTTCAAAGGTTTAAGAATGTAACTCTCCGATGTCGTTTGCACACAAATCCAATGATTCAATTTGATCAATTTCTGAGAAGATATCGAAAGGTAGCTCAGTGATTGGATTTCCGACTATCGATGGTTCGTTAAGTGATACGAGTCAACTGAAGTCTTTGCTGATTGAAATTAAATAAGAAATTTTTATGACCAATTTATGGATGTTAAAAAAAAAATCCATTAAATTTGTGGGCAGAAATACGAAATGTTCACATCAATAATTTCAAGTGATGCTCTCTGATGCATTAGATTCACAGCAGTGCCAGCATGAATCAGCATATAGCTCCAAGTGAAATTTGATGATTTGCATTCGTTACTGAATACATCGTTTGAAATTGTGACATGTGAATAAACATTGACATTTTGAGTTCTGCTCCATCATACAAAGAATGTTCGTACCTGCAGAAAATTTTAATTTGAAGATTGCAATCTTGCAGGTTCATCATTCATTTGAAATATTGCTGAGGTTTCGGGAAAATTCTGAGTCAAACAAAGGATGTTTTTTACTGTTCTCTTCATTCCAGTTTATTGTCGTGTAGTTGTATTTATGTCATTACAACTTTAAAGGTTACATTGGTGTTAAAAAAAAACGCTTTAGATAATTTATCTTAAGACTTAAGCTTTTTGAATCGAAACTGAATAGATTTTATTGTGTGAAATATTTAGTTTGGATCATTTCTGAAGCTTCTCAAACGCTCGTTTGTATCAGAATCTTTTCAGTTTCATTTTGATCTAAATTGAGTGTTTCAAGTTTATTGAAACCATAAAAAGCTTTTGCGTAGACTCTAAGTAATCCACAATTATTGACTTCGAGCTCTGCCAACTGACCAAAATGAAAGCCGATTTGCATGCCAATATAAACAGCTTGTTGATTCAAAATGTGAATCTCTTTGTTGATATTATTAGAAGCAAAATCATCAATCGAAAGATCAAATTTCACAAACATTATTATAATGTTCGATGCATTCTCTTTTAGGTTTGTTTGAATTTCCTTCCACTTTGATTGGCACATTTCCGGTTCCTGTGTTTTACCACAACAGGCAGTGGCAGACCTCAGACATACTACATGAATACATATGAAAGCAATTAAGCAATTATTATTAATTTTCATACAACTAAGGATGCGGTGTATCTTATTTGCTTGGCTTGGAATGATTCAACGATGTCCGCTAATCACTACGAAAACTCGCAGTTGTCTGTTCTACGCAATTCTCTAATCTAAATAAACACGTTTGAATATTTTCACATACTATTACTATTTGTTTCTTTTTTTTTTTTGTATTGGTCGCGCCCTGAAATTTATTGCGATTAGAAGGCCTTGTGAAATTGTTACTTTTGATATGAATTAATTATTTGCCTCAATGCACTTGTTATTTACACATTCATTTGCCATAAATTGTGCGAGAATTTTGCGTCACAATACACCCAAAGAATTCGCTGGTTTAAATAATAATTTGAATAATTGATGAATCAGTCAGAATGCGAGCAAATTCTCGATACATTAAATAAAAAAAAGTCAAATCGTGATGTCACTGGAATTCATTTAATTTCTATTTAGGAATAAATAGCATAAGTGCTGTGAAATTGTATGACTTTCAAAAAAAAAAAAAACCTCGCTGGAGAAATCTAAGTTTCCAACCCTGGCGTCAATCAATTTTACTTAAAGTAAAGCTCAATTAGAGTCAATTATTCATACATATTGCATTTCAGTTAAATGATTCATTAATTGAAGCATGTGCTTATGACCGTTACGAAGGGAATTTTCTCCTATGTAAGGAAATATTTCCCCTTCGCATGTTTCGAAAACATAAAATTGCGAAGGGGAAATAAAATTCTCCTTCAAGGATATTTTATTTTCACCCTTCGCTCGAAACAGCTGGCAAACGACCGACAGTGTAGAAAATAATCCTCAAATTCAGTTTCGAGTTTGTGTTTGTCGAATGTAGACGCGTCGGGACTACGATGAAGCTCTAAATGCTCGGCATAAATGTAAAAAATGTTCAGTTATCTCTGATAAACCAGCGCGACCAGTCAACATGTGGTTAAGATTGGGATTGTTTACGGGATGATGAATAATAATTTCCAGTGAACAAAAAATAAAATAAATAAATATAGTAATCACAAGAAAAAATGGAAAATTAATAATTTAATCGAGGAAAATACTTCCCCGGCAAATTCGGTTTGTTGTGGTTTGGATAATTTCAGCAGTAAAAAAAAAAGAAGCAAAATAAATAAAGCTCAAATGATAATTTTCCCAAGGAAAAAGAAAAGGTTGCAAAATTAGTTTCATTTGACAGTGAATAAGAAAATGCTCGTTTTGGGCCCAGACGTAAAACGGCCTCACATAAGATATATTTATTTGTTATTTTCCTGCCACCCGCCGACTAAATTCGAGAAATGAATGAACATAAATCAGGTCCGGATAGCCTGAAAAATGAATAATTTAATGGCAAATTTCATTTTTTTTTTTTGCGACAATGAATAAAAGTCCACCGATCGATATGGAAGGAAATTAAAATTTTGTGTAATTTTCAGTGCTTGACAAACTTTATTTAAAAAAAAAGAAAGAAAGAATCTTTCGCGCTTCACGAGTACTCGCTGATATAGCTTTTGCAAAGGAACCGTGTGAAACCTATTTAATTGTCATTTGCCTGGAAACCATCGACATTAAAAGTGGAAAAGTTTTCATACAACGCGATAACTTTAACGGGGCGCGGTGAAAGTGCTACAGAGCTTATGGAAATTCTTATCCAGATGACGGTGGGAAATTGCCATGGTTTTAATGTTGAAAATGAGACGACGACGGAGATTACGTGGAGAAATCTTGCGAAATTAATTTTCCTGTGAATTTAAATTAAGTTGAAAGCTTCCAAGTTTTAACATAACTTGTTGCTTGCGTATATTATCTGATGAAAGTATCCAGGCCCTTTCGTTGGTTTCCAACTACGAAAATTCTCGGAAGGTTTCCTTAGCTAATCACAAAGCCTTTTTTTTGGTAAGCATTCGATGCCAATTATTTTTCCCCCCGTAAAAAAAATAATTGCCTGAATGCGGGAAGTGAATTTCACATGAAATTTCCATGAAAATTGCCACATCAGAAAATGACAAAGACGAAATTTATGCGTGAGATGTGTGAATGAATGGGAAGACACGCATTTTCCGATTCAACGGAGATGAAAAATAAGAGGAAACAGAAAAATGCCAAGGCAGTAGCAGCATATATGGTCGTATTGCCTGAAATGTGCATGTATGTACCGTTGTGAGAAAAATGTGTTATTGGAAAATACTTTTGGGCCAAAAAAAGCGAAGAATTTCGGGAGACTCCCCTTAGGCAGACATGAGCTTTAATAATAAAACGCTGTTCCATCATTCAACATTAAGGACGTTTAGTTCTTTCCTGGGATATCACACACATCTCTCGATATTTTTCTTTTATAAATATTTATGCACAAAGTGATATATTTTTAGTGGCGTTCATGTAAATAGACGATTGGTGTTTGCCAAAAAAAAAAAAAAAAAAACATTTTTTTTTTCATGTAATATGGAACTCAAAAGGAGAGAAAATCAATAATTTACGATATTGAAAGATTTTTTCTGTCAACTTTTCCTTTTTTGCCTACTACATATCAATTTTTGCCCCCCATTAGCAGATAGAATGAAAATACACTTTGATGAGACAGGGGATTTCGGGTCAGGGGCCACTTTGTGTAATAATGTGAGGATATTTTTGGCTCAATAAATTACTTGAATGGAGACCCGTAATGGGTGAATTGTGCAAAAAAAAAAATGTTTAATTCTATGCGGATGAGTAATCAAAAACATTTGCTAAATATATGCCATAAACCGCCTTGAAGTGAATAATTGTATCGAGTGGATTATTAGGGTATGAATTAAAGTTACATTCGATTGAGCACGTAAATAAAGCTCGAGAATGTTAAAGTTGGATTGGGACGAAACATTTTCCATCGAACCGCACAAAAGATGAATTTATTTTCTTTGCCTTTGTTTCGCTGTAAAGTTTATTTTAAGACAAACACAAGCCTTCTGATCGCCTAAATGGGTAAACATTGAGGCCCAAAGTATTATACAATACAATAGCCGAGTGATAAATTGAAGTTTTCCTTACTTCACTTTCCGGTTCTAAAATGGTGTTGATGAAAATTTTTGCCGACGAATCATTTGACTAGAAATGGAGGGCGAAGGACAAAGTCAAATAGAGAGAAAGGCAAATATGTGAATGAAAGTGTGGAAAATATTTCTGTAAAGATTTCAGTATGGACCGAAAATGTCACCTTGCCTTCTGTAGACGACATTTTATTATATTTGATTCCTTTTTTTTTGGGGGCATGATTACATAACACATTTAGTATCCTTCTCTCTATATTTGGTTGAGTAGATGGAACCTTTAATTTGAGCTTTTGCCCTGACTCTGTTCCACATTTTCGCCCGAGCTAAATTAAAATGCCATTCATGGGTTGATGTTTTGATGAAACATCCTAGATGATTGATGACTCGGGAATGTGTATTGAAGCATCTCCATTTTGAAGATTGACTTTAATGTGTTACAAGATTTTTTTTTTTAATAGTAGAAAGCTCATATACACGGAGCGCAAGATGGAAAGAAGAAACATGTAAATAATGTCTTCAATTTAGCTTTGTGTTATACTTTCCCGTACAATGGATGGTTGTTTTTTGACATCATATCTCTCCGGATGTATAAGAAAATTTGCTCATTTGTTTCATGAATTTTTAATGAAATAAATAATGAGTTTCTAATTTCTTGCTTTGGTCTTTTTCGCTCTGTTCGCTTGACATTAACCTCACACAGGAAATTTCCTTTTAGCATTTTAATGAACGTGCAAAATTTATTTTCATTCAAACACATTTTTTCATCCAATTAGTTGATGCTTTTATCAAGGATTTTCAACGAAAATATAACACGAAATTTCAAAAGCTCGCGATTTTTTTTCTTCTTGATGTTCGCTTTTAAATTTGAACTCACAAGAGAGAGAAAGAGAGAGGGAGAGAAGGCACAAATATTTACTTTTGTCTTGACTTTGTGCGGGAAAGTTCGGTGTACAAGCCCCTCTAAATTTTTGTCGATAAAATAAATTGTGGAAATAAATTCATTGCCTTTTTGCTGGTTACATACCATTAAATATAAAGTTTTCCCTTTGACGTGCAAATATTGGGCAATTTTTTTTTTTTTTCAAAATATCTTTGTTGTGGCAGCAGCATCAACAATAGAAACAGCAATACCAAGATAAATTTCAATAATAGAAATTGTAAAATTCTTTCTTTTTTTTTTTGTCAGTTGGGCACAGAAAATGGTAAAAGCATTGAGAAGTACAATCATTTGAATTTCATTTCTTGCAGTCGTAAAATTTTATTAGCGATGAGAGGAGTCGGCGAAAGGAACAAGAACGTTTTATGGGACAGCAAGTAAAGTTCCGACCGACGAGACGAGAGTTGCAGAACAAAAACGATGTAAAAAGTACTATGTTGGGATGTGTCATAAACAACATAAAATACACGTTTTTTCTCGCTATTTCAATTCCACTTTTCTTGTCATTTCAATGTTGTGACGTGACGATAAATTAACTTTCTTGGAGAAAGAAAACTTTTATACAAATTAATCATCAGAGTTGTACATTTTATTCTGGGGAGAATACAATTATGCTGACACCATTATTAGGAAACAACATTAGAAAATATTGGTCGTTATTGGCAAGATTTTTTTTTTGTGTTTCTTCCACATCGATGACTTTAAATGAGTATTTGGGAGAAAAATACCAATGTGAGCTTTAATTGAAGTGCCGCGCAGGTGAAATGTTTCGGAAAAGATTAAAGAAAAATTGTGAAAAATGTCCGAAAATTTAGCCTGAAATCGCTCGTGATTTTTTTTTTGCTGCAATATCTAAACGAAAATTTTTTTAATTCCTAGCCGTTTGTCGATTAGAATGAAAAATGTGATAATAGTAAAAATGTTGAAACTATTCAAGGATAGATAAAAATTAGTATTATCAGCAACAAGCGAATAAAATAAAAGCCCCGAGTGAGTGTACTGCGTGAGTGGCAAACAAAAGAATAAATAAAATTATATATTAAAAAAAATCCAGCCATGGCTATAAACGACACAATCAATTTTAATTCAACGGTTCATTATTTCAAATTATATAATGATGAAAATAACACTCTGTCATCAGCATCATCTTCAATGGTGGCAGGAGATAATTCATCCTTTGCTGCCGTTGCATCGTCTGCGACGGAACAACCCGAGACATCAACTATATCACCTATTACAAACCTGCCATCATCCTTCTATCCTTCATCAGTGTCATCTACGCCTTCAACACCTTTAGAGTCGACGAGTCCATCGACGATCCCACTAGTGGCCGCTACAACATTAACGATAACATCAACTATTATAAATAATTATGCTAGCGCCAGTCAAAATTATAGCAATTCCGTAAATAGTTCAGCCATAAGTAGTTTTAATCAATCGACGTTATATCAGTTTAGAAATTTAAGTATAAATGCAAGTAGTGATGAGAGTAATTTAACAAATTTAAATGATAGTGCCAAAATAGCATACGAGAGTGGAAGTAATTTTATGCTGTTATTGGAGGATTTCGGTGAATATTTCTATAATTATAATGGCAGTGATTACAATTCAACAATCAGCATTTATCAAACAAATTGTTCGCTGACCAATTCTACTTGTAGTGATGTGATCGCACGTAAGTCTCCTTAAGTTCATAATAATGCGATTTCAACCCACCATTGTGTTGACAATTTATGTTATTGCAGTCCTTGTGTTTGCCGAAAAAAAAAAATATTTATAAAAAAATTTCCATCCATTCATTTTCATTGCAGCCAATTACAATTATTGGGCATTAATACTCATCGTATTTCCATTTCTAACATTATTCGGTAATGTGCTAGTTATATTATCAGTGTGCCGTGAGCGGACGTTACAAACGGTGACCAATTACTTTATCGTATCTTTGGCAATTGCTGATTTACTAGTAGCCGTCGTAGTGATGCCATTCGGTGTATATATTTTGGTGAGTCTCTTCTTTTACAATTTCGTATTTCTGATCTATACACATAAATGTAATCAATTTTATTGGGTCATTACCGATTTCTCCAGATACACTCACTAGTAGTATAAAGTCGTTCAACCGCTTGTTCGGTCGTTTGCTAGACACATGACAATAAATATTTTCTTGTGCTATCTGATAAATTTACCGAAATTTATAATCTTTTTTTTATTGTCGCTGTGAGAATTTTCTTTTTAGTGTCACAAGAATTTTTTTTTACAATTCTATAACCACGCAACACAAAAAAAAATTCCTTCTCAAATCTACTTTTCTGTCAATTTTTCATTTCCATCTATTCAATGAAATATAAATATATTTTGTGTTCAAGAATAGATCCATATTTTCACATTTACGGCATAAATGCTTGTAGCATTTAAGTATTAAGAAAATATTCTGAACCCAAAAATAAAATTTGTGGTGTGCTGAATTTTTATGGAATATATTGAGGAATTGAAAAAGAAAGAAAGAGAAATGGGGATGGGGATGGTCAATAAATTATGCCTGATATCGGTTAGTATTCAATTTTACTTCAAGTCGTAAATCACATTAAAAACGCTCCAAATGCAAAATAATACTTCCGTTATTGACGAATTTACCCCGATAAGTATAAGGAAAAAAAATTATAATATAATTTTAATGGAAATTTCTGTATCCCACAATTCTAATAAAATATATTCTATGTGCTGATGTATGTGGTTTCTCACATAAAAATATTTCTATTTATAAAAATTTTCATCTTCAACAATGCCTGAAGTGAATGCGTGCCTTCGTCAACATATTGCCAGACACTTTTATGGCTTTCACTTAGATCACGTCATTTCCTTTACGTGAATGTGGTATCTTAACAATAGAAGCTTTTAAGCATCTTAAAAGTGCTTTTTGATCTTTGGCATATTCTTTAATTACTGAGGTTTCCTCATGTTTTTGCTGTTCGCTTTGAAAGAAATAATAATTCTTAAGAGATTTGTACAATTTTTGGTATCCGTAAATTGTTTGTTGATGATCGATTATGTTACGAAAAATATGTTTTGATGAAACACTAATATAGTGGTAGAATTCGTCTAATGAATATTTGCGACTTCCTGCATTAGATAGAAATACATTATTACAATCTGTGATAAGATACAAATATTTTAATTACATCGTTTAGGGAAATGCTTTATTTTTACTATAAACCTTGATTATGCATTAAGCAATCTATCAAATTCAGTATAAATCAACTCCCGCTTTTTGATAAACTAGATTCCAAACTGCCAAACGCTCAGTTTCAGGCAGATCGATGAACCGACATCCATCATTTTCGATATTCAGACATTTCACTGGAATTTCAGTTGATTTTATCGGCTCCCATTCAGAAATGTTTGTATCGCCATTGATCGAAAAGTTACAGAAAATTCCAATCATCTTCCATACATTATCAAATTCAACAGATTTAAGTGGCGGTGATTCAAGGAATATATCCTTGAAAATGTAAGCACAATCTGATCCATGTTCGGCTCCCGGGAAATCTTCACAACTCATAAACTTTTTGAGAAAATTGAAGCTCGTTTGCACATCAAAGCGATACAAGAAAGTTTTTCCTTTTCCTTTAGAATTTGCTCGTGACAAAACAGCTCTTTGTATGCCAAACCAGAAATTGAGATCGCCAGCATAGTTAAAGTACTTTTGCTTATTTAATTTTGATGGTTCTTCATCACCAAAATAAGCTTTCTTCATCAACAATCCATATTCATTAGCTTTTGGAGCATTGCTAATTAAATTAAGTTCTCTTATTGGCACAAAGAATGCTGGATTTTCGAGAGCTCTAATTGGAGAATCATCATCCATTTTATTAACTTTATAAGCATGCAAAAGCCCTTCATTCGAACAACCGCCAATAATACAATCAATATCCTTTGACCATGCATCACGTGCCATCAGCATTGGATGTTTGGGTATAAACGTGTCCTTTGATTCATATGGTTCAATTGTTGGACCACAATAAATAAGATATTCACGATGTGATTCCTGAAATTGATAAAAGTTAGCCAAACTTTGAAATGATAGAGAAACAACTAATCAGTTTTCACCTCAGGCGTGAGGACTTTTTCTGATATTCCAATTATTTGAAAATGATCAACACTTTCGAGGAACTCTAGGATGTCGCCTTCCTTATTGGAACCTGTATAACCAAGTAATCGCGCAATACGTTCCGCCCAATTGCGTCGCGGTTGAAGTGTCCATGGAATATTGAATGCAACACCAGACATTGAAATTGCTCGTCTAAACAAACCTTTCGATTGATTCGAAATCATGTGATAATGAACTGATGCTCCGCCAGCGGAATCACCAAATATTGTTACATTGCATGGATCGCCGCCAAATTGTTTAATGTTTTTTTGAACCCATTTCAATGCAAAAACTTGGTCTTTTAATCCAGCATTTCCAGGAACTTCTAGCGTTGGATCATTTAGTGACAAAAATCCAAAAGCACCACAACGGTAATTAAACGAAACCAAAATTACATCTTTCTGAAGTAAATAATCAGGTCCAAACAAATCTGGTTGTCCACTTCCTGTTATGAATCCACCTCCGTGTATCTAGATAATTAAAAAAATTACTATAAAACATGAATAAATTTTAAAACTCGGACAAAACTTGCCCAAACCATAACTGGATATAATTTAGCAGGATTAACATTTTTAGTGAATACATTAATGCGACCGCCATCCTCAATTCCATCAAGCTTTCCCGCGAAATAGTTGAACATTGGATACGATGGACTGAGTTGTGTCGCATCAAAAGTTTCATTCCACATGTCTGGTGCTTGCGGTGACTTAAATCGAAGCTTTCCGGTTGGTGCTTTCATATAAGGAATGCCTTGGAAGTTGACGTAATCCATTCCAAGTGCAGTTAACCTTTTGTCGCCCTTGACCGGTCCATATTTTGTTTGCACAATCACAATATTTTTGTCAGACATCTCATACAAGTTTGTTAAACAACTTATTTCGGAAGCTTTGTAAACACTAAACGGTGCGGTTTTGGTGATTTTATTTATATAGAAAAAATAATTTTTTACGTCGGTTATCATTCAAAAATTGTTTAACGAATCGATAAGATTAGATTACATGAATGCCCATGTTTGGTATTTGTGGTTAAGCCTTCGACCGCAAATCACGCTCAGTCTGAATCACACTGAGAGAAAAATGTTCAAAAATGGTATACATTTTTTGGGGTTCGCGAATGAATCATTCATTCATTCATTCATTCATTCAGTTCTGCGATTTCTCATTTCTCATTCTCTCGAGTATCAACAATTGTCGCTCCACCACAGTGTTTGAAATAGCTTTGAACTTGAAGTAATTTGTCTGATGGATTTTTTTTTTCGTGCGCTTGAGAATGAAAATATTTTTTTATTTTTTTTATTCATTTCAACTTTGATTTCATGTTGGAATTTCTCGCTCTCGACCCGAGATTGTCGAGTTAACATGTTTCTGTCGCGTTATCAGTGCTGGTAAAAGGAAAATTGTTTATTTCACTAAAAAAGCACATTGTGGGATCGGGTACAACATGCACAAATAACAGAATTTTCTCTCGTTCGTAGTAGATGCGTTGCTTGATCCATAAATTTATGTAAATTTTAAACATTTTCACATTTGCATAAACATATTCGGCATCTTTTAAACTCCTTATCTCTTTCGAGAAAGAAAAATGCTTCGTTGTAACCATGTAAGATGATGGTAAAAAAATGGAGGAAGGAAATTTTTCATGTCTCATATCAGACGTTTCGGTTTCTGCTAGCTTCGATTTGATATTTCTTACTGGGATGAGCATGAGCGAGCTTGAAATGCCATGACTCTGCGATGCCAATACATGGATGCAACAACAGTAAAAATCTACACGCACCAAGTTTCTACGTTTGGATCATTCCTTGCCCTGCTCACTTTCACTCTAGGCAGGATTTTGAAGATTAGAAACGTGACGTGGTTGAACATGATGCTATAATAAAAGCCGCAATAATCTTATATGTGGTAGATGCTGAAGAATGAGCATTGTAATGTATAAGACGAACATAAAAATATTGCTGAGAATAAAGTGAAACCATAAATTAGCTACTTTTTTCTCGTTCTTTAAATCGAGTTTATATTTGTATTCTGGCAACGCAATTTTTTATACGTTCATTTAATAATAATAATACTTTTAGCTTTTGGCACACTAATAGACTCTTTCCGGGATCGGGATTTCTAGTTGATAAATTTTAATGGGACACATTTTTGGCGTGCCAAGTTTGGAACTGTTGCAATATTAATTAATGACCTGATATAAACACAAGATGCTTTAATTAATTGTGTTTTCGGAATTAAATTAACATTTGAAATTCCTTACTGTTCTTAATCGTATCGAGAAAAGGCGTAAAGAAAAATTTCTAATTGATTATTGTTGTTTTCTTTCATACCTGATAGCCTTTTAATAGCTTGACAAGGTCAGATTGTTAATTTATTTCCTTAATTCAACTGATATTTTATTGAAATTTATGCAATAAAAATCTTTAGTAATTAATTCAATTTTATGTTTGTAGACAATTAATCAAATTAAAAGCACAAATAATTAAATTAGATAGATGAAGGGTTGCCTAAGGAACTGAATTTTGTGATGGGTAATTTATTGTTGAGTTTCGTGAAAATTGCCGTACAGTGCTTCTGAAATAGCTTGCCATTTATTATTCGCGGAATCTTTAAGAAACTCATTCGTAAACTGAATCTGATGATCGTTTATCAATTGAATTGAATTTTATGGAGTAAGAATCTTTCTGAAGTACACTTAAGAAAAGTTTAAGTGTACTTGATATTTCTTCCTGAATATATATCTTTAATCCAAATTTAATGAATATGTCAAGGATTATGTAGTTGAAAACATTCACAGGGATATTTTAAAGTCACTTTGAAAATCCATAAATATTAAACTTCCGCTTCCTTGTGATGAAACTTTGAATTATTTTTTGAATTTTTACGACTTTACGATATCATGACATTCCAATCTCGCAATGATTAAATGCTTCATTGTAAAAAATTTCGTTTACTGTTACGAGCTCTTTTCATGGCAAAAAGAAAACCAAAAAAAAAAAAAAAACTTTGTCAATCGTGATGCATGAAAAGGCAGTTTAAAGCGAATTTATGGCTCTGACATGAAAGCAGCGATTGTGGAAAAGCTGTCTGTGGGATCTGTGTATGTATGCAAAAACCTTAATCAGGACATTTATATGCATGTTATGATTGATATGGAGTATAAAATTTGTAGTGGGTAAAATCAAAGTTTATAAATTTATTACGATGGATGAGAGTTTGTTTTTGTTTTTGCTGGTAAACAATGTTTCATACATGAATGAATTCAGAATCGTTTTGTAATGAGCTCTCTCGTATGCTTTTAACAGAAACTTCGTTTTATTTATACCGTAAATTAATTTTATGCAAATTACTTATTCGTGCTCGATACATTTTTTTCCTCTGAAGAAATTACAATCATGACTCGCTCTCGTGCTTAAATTCTTCGATATCTTTTCAAATTTGTCTCTAAGCTTACACAAGCTTTTTTTTTGGGGTTCACGAATATTTTAAGAGCTAAGCAGATTTTTTTTTTTTTGCAAATATCTTGAACTGAAAATTTCTGACGAATCGACAAATTAAACACATTTTTCCAATAATTTATTTTCTCTACAGATATCGTTTATGATATATATCGTATATATATATATATCGCCCATACAAGGGAGGGAAAATATGGAATGGGCAACATTTTTTTTTTATCAAATCATCATGTTGCCTTATAATATCGATGTACAACATTATTTCTTTTTTCAATACACACACCGAAAAAGGAACATGTTTTCTGTTTTAACTAGATAAGGAGGGATGTGCGATGTTCACTTTTCTTTCTGATTTCCACATTGGTGACCTTGAAACAACTGCGCGAGCTATGTATTGCTAAATATGTACAGCGTACATATACATCTTTTTTACTCTTTCGCTACGCATTTCTGCTTAATTAAATTTTACTCGCTTCGCATGAACTTCTCAAAAATTCAATATTATATGTATGATACGGGCGATGAATTTATGTGACACCGCGAGATTGGATCTGTTATTTTTTTTTTTTTTAAGTGGATTGATCCGTGAAAGACGCGAAGAAATTTGTGAGTTTGTAAAGCGGTCTTCTCAAAGCCAAGTGAAATTTAACGAAATTCTATTGAACTGCTTTTATGGTCCATTTTAGGATCAGTAAAAAATTTTTACTGAGGCGCAAGCAGGTCGCCAACACATCCTGTCACAAATAGGATATCTTTCTTAAAAATTATGTCTTTTGAAAGCTTCAATTAACAGTAAAGGTCTTTGGTGATAAAAAGGCGCATCATAAATCACATAAAAATGGAGATATTTGAAATTTGATTGATCGTAACGATATGCAAATTTTACTCTTTTATTTATAAATATGAACATAAGTTCCTTGGAAAGGACATATTGGGAGATTGATATTTTCGATATTTTTTCAAGTTGTTGAATTGATTTCCTTTTGTATTATGATTAATTCAAGGAAATCTTATTTACAATCTTACATATTATCAATGAAATATTTAGCAGTCAATCTAGTGATATAATGAATGATGAGCTGCGCCCATTGAGCACGTCGTCCTTATTTGTTCGATATTTATTTATGAGTCATATTCATATCAATAATTCCATTCAATTTGTTTGCAAAAAAAAATTGATTTTTTTCCTTTGAAATGAATGCCGAATAAATATTTCCATCAATGAGTGAGCTTTTTGCCGTGTCTGAAGCGATATATTTATGAGTGGCGAAAGCTCACATCGATGTGAGTTGAATACACATTTCTGAAATAAAATAACGCAATAAATGGGTGGAATCATAAACGATTAATTCATTCTTTATTGATCTTTTATGTTACACGAACTTGAATCATTGAATGCACAGCCGTATAGCAATACCTCGATGAATTGTGTATATCCTACAACAATTTTTTATGAATCGCAGTAAAACTTTGATTACAAATATTGATAAACATTTCATTGAGCTTGCCGATGGTGCAGGTAAAATGTGTGAGTTTAATAAAATATCGACAGTAATCAAAAGTGATTGAAGTTCGGGTACTGTTGGAGTAGAGGGCAAACTCAAAGTTATTTGATTCAACCGCTTACCACACGATTCCCAATCAATCTTGAACGCTAGACATTTATATTAAAGAATTGCAAAGGTTAAAAGCTTTTTTTTTTTTCATCTTTTGCAATGATCCCCGGAAAAAAGAAAAACTCTACTCAATTTGATTCAGATCTAAATTTCCTTTTTTATTGGCGAAATGGCATAAAATGTAAGTAAATCGCATTTGCTCGAGAAAATTAGCTCGCTTTATGTTCAACACGAAATTTCAATCGAAAGAAATATAAATATAAATGTTGTTCCGGTTTTGCCTTCCGTCGGCGCTCATCATGCCCTCAGTACCCCTCTCAATGACACTCTCTTTCTTTTCTCTCTCTATCTCCACTTCAGCGTGAAGAATAAGATGCTGTTAAATTTGATTGCGTACCATGAACTTTTGATGATTTCAAGAGTTCGAGCAGGGGAAACAAAAAAGAAATGAAGGAACATAAATAGAAGGCTGTAGCACTTTTCCAGGGCTCCAATTGCCTGACGCTCAATTCATTTCGCACCATTTTTGATGTCAAAAAGGCTAAAATTAAATTAAATTTTCTAAAATTGAAATAAGATATTATTATATTTTCGAGGGTAGTTGAGTCAAATGATTTACAAGAAGGAAAACAAAGAGGAGCGACTCTAAAAGGACATTTTATGAACTCGATGTTGTATTTAATGCTTGTGCGTTAAATTGCCAAACAAATTCCAAAGTGTGTAAAACAATACTTTAATGTTCATCAACAAAGCATAATAAAATAGCGAGTCGTGTAATAAAAGTTTAACGATTACTCGCCAGTAATTAAAGCGCAAATCAGTATTCATAGACCTAATGAGCACAATAATAAATAATGGATACTCTAAAAAAAAATAACAATATAAACGCTTAAGGGCGCGAATGATTTTACTTTGACACGAAATGCCTGTTATTGTCAAGGTCAGGGAAAAATCGAAGCACACGACTTCAACAACTTGTGGAATTTCTATGAATCTTTAAACAGTCTGGTGATGCGGAAATAATGTTTATTTATCATTTTAATACTGAATTCGATTATCTAGGAAGCGAATAAATTCCTTTTTATGTCACTGATTTCATGTCGAATCTTTTAAAATGTTTCCAAAAATAAATCTCTGCTATCCCCCAGCTTTAATACTTCTTTCAAAACCATCTACTTTCGTTTTGTTTCATGATCGCGATACACGTTATGCGCGCATAAAAGATGAATCACGCTAAAAGGTAAATTTTCCGGTTTCATTGTCAAAGTAAAATTAAAATTAAATTTTTTGGAGCAAAGCAAATTTTTCCACTCCATTCACTGAGTTGCGTCTTTATCGTCGTCGCTTTTACGCGATGTGCAAACAATACCATCATAACTTTTTTTGTCATCTTTTCTCGTTTTCAAGCGACAGATGTGACATTTTTTAAAAGCTTTCCCGTTCTAAGTGATTAAAATGAGAAATAATGTGAAAGCATAATGTGGAAGTTTTGCTGTGTGGAAAGATTGTAAAATTGTGCTCATAACTTGGCGTCTTAACTTGAGATTTCAATTTGCGAATAAAAGTGAGCGGGCCAACTAACAGCACATAGCATGCCAATGTTTATGAATCGTTTGCAAACACAAACAAATTTCGGCAGTTGAGAAAACTCCTTGCCAGACTTCTTAACGTTCCTATTATTTGTAAATCATCGACAATACTGCTTTTCGAACTCACAATGTACAAATAGAAAGAGAGAGAGAGAGAGAGAAACCAAAGTTTGATGAACTTTTATCTCGGAAAATTTGTTAAGCCGGAGCAAGAAACTTTTGAGCATATTTTGATTTTGTTTAGTATTTCATATCACGAAATGATGCTTTTATAGCGTGTGAGCTGATTCTTGGTTGGATGGGTCCATTTCCTTCATCTCAATGCAAATTTCAAGATTTATTTTTAAGCTTCGAAAGAGTTTTGTTTTTGTTGCTGGATGTGCTTCATAAATTTGGCTGATGAAAACATCATTTATTGAAGGCACTTTGCTTGGAAAATCAAAAATAAATTCATAGATACAGACAGCTTGAATTACAAATTTCAGAATGAAATTTTTCGGTATCCGAGCTTCAGGCATATTAAAAAATAATTCATTATATGCGAAAATGAGCCAGAGAAGAAATTTGAGCTGCATGACATTTCGTATATAGAAAATGGATTTTATCTAAATTGTATATACACGCTTTGTTTACATATTTATATATATAAAAAAAAAGTATCTGTCACAGCCGACGAAAAGTATCAAATGCATGCAATTTATTTATTCGTTAGGAGAAAGCTCCATGGATTCAACATGTTGATAGGAGTAATGTAATTTAAAACGTTTTTCATCGCAATAGATTGCTACTTCGATCAATACTGATTGAATCAACTTCAACGTTGACGTTCCTTCTTGCTCAAGAGCTTAAATATTCAAGTGACTGGTCCGGATGTTTCCACTTTACAAGGGGAGAAAATAAAATAACATTTTAAATTTTTATTTTGACAATGAAATTGTGCAGAAAATAACGTTGCCGGTGGTGAAACCAAAAAAAAAGTTTCCTCCATTTATCAAAATTATGGCTAGAATTGCGGCTCTCTAATGCCGTTGCCGAAAATTGTATTAAATTACATCAAAAATTAATTTATGTTGTGTAGTCTTGGAACTTTTATTTGCTGCCACCTCATCTCCATGTACCAGACACCAGTATTTGTAAGCTTCAAGCAAGTTGAAATATTTTTTCCTGTTGGTGGAGACTCATTGTGTCAGTGGTGTATCTAGGGAAATGTAATGGAACTTTAGAGCTATAAAGCTCCTTGCAACGCTGTTACGTAAAAGTTACTCTACAATATTCTCCCTTCCTTCAAAAAAAAATGATAAACTTTTTTATTAAATTGAACCAAAAACCGAATGAAATGCTCCGTAGACTATTAATCATTTTTTCTTTCTCCTCATTCCAATTTTTTCACATCAATTTACAGGTAAATGGTGCTTGGTCTCTACCAAATGTAGTTTGTGATTTTTATATAGCAATGGATGTGATTTGTTCAACATCATCAATATTTAATTTAGTTGCGATATCTATTGACAGGTGAGTTGAATAACTGAGTTGGGCAGACTGTAAAATACATATATATTGAGCTTATTGTTTGCTTATGTTTTGATTTTTATCAAGTCTTTCATTGATGGCTAATTGACAGTCAATGTCTAAAAGGACCATTAGGATCAAAATTTTTCAACACAAATTGTCGACGCGCTTTCAATCCTTTTCACGTGTTTATGACATAAAAGTGCCTCTTTTTTTCTTCGTTACCAGTTGATGTCACGAGTGAAACGGTGTATCATGTTTATATCATAATTTATTAGGGCGTAACCATCATTTATTTTGCCATGCAGAGTAATATTGCCAGCGAGCTGCTAAAGAGCTGTAATGAAAAAAATTTTGTTCTGTTTAAAGCTTCGCATGTGAGTGACTGAATACAGCAACTTAATAAAAGTGTCAACACCACATCACATTTACGCATACTTCGCTTCACAGCCGATTTATTTATGCGGCTTTAGATCGCTGGAATGTGCTTGCTATACATGTTCAGAGATGATGTTCTTAAAGCTCATTTCCGCACTTTAATAACCCGAGAAACTATCTCTCGACAGAAACATCATTCATGTGTTCCATAATTTATTATCAGAATCTCCGAGACATAGAGAAAGGGAATGAAACTATAGGCGGAAGTTATGCTTTGCAGTTTTTCCGCATTCGACATTGTGGTGTCTGATGAAAGTTTAAGTATATTTCAAATCTAGATTGCATACCTCATTCCAGTCGACAAAGTTTGAGTGGTTTCGAACTCATAAAATATTCAATTATATATGTACGTAGGATGTGTAATAACCTTTCGAGTATGCATCCATTAAAGCTGGTGCAAACGTTGCAACTGATAACTGGCACTCACAAAAAGTTCAAAGTCATTTTCATGAAAGAAATAAAAGCGATGTCAAAAGTCATTAAACCTTTCACTTAATAACCATGTAGATTCCGATGAATATTTTGCATTTTAATTTGATTGCTTTTGTTCTTTTTACAATTTTTTCCATCCACAGATATATCGCCGTAACACAACCAATTAAATATGCAAAGCATAAAAATAGTCGACGAGTCTGTCTTACAATACTTCTCGTGTGGGCGATATCAGCAGCAATTGGCTCACCGATTGTTCTCGGTCTCAACAACACACCCGATCGTTTACCCGATTTATGCTTATTTTATAACAGTGATTTTATAGTGTATTCATCGTTAAGTAGTTTTTATATACCTTGCATCATAATGGTATTTTTATACTGGAATATATTTAAGGTGAGCTATCAATATACTTGCTATATTTTATTTCATGTTCAGGCAGGGCAAGAAACTATATTTGCGTAGAAATTTATGTTGTGGAAGAAGCGTATTGAAATGTGTGTTTTTATGGAGCTCATTTCGCATATTAAATTCAAATTTAATTTCTCGTTACATAACACTCGTCGTTCATGCAGAAGAACTTACATTTTATGCTCGATGAGAAAAACTCAAAAGAAAAACAAAACGGAAACTTTTTCCTACAGATGCTCTACATAATTCTACTATTTTCAGCAGAAGAAAATTTTACTACCGTCAAATTGCTATGCGAGTGATGGCATGATTGTGCATCTCGCAACGTGAACCACAAAATGAGCAAAGTTTTTTTTTTCTGTTTGGCGACAAATTTTTTCCTACTTAAAATTTGCAACACTTTCGATAGCGAAACTCTTGTGAAGTTTTTTTTTTTTATTTCCTTCACGGTATTGCATGACTTCGTTAAAAATGAACACATAAAATTCAGAAATAGAACATGATATGATTATTAGAAAATCTACATTGTAAGCAAACTCCTCATGCATCGTTTCGATACAAATCTTTTGCTCACACATTTCCAATAAAAATAAAATCTCTTTATCTGCAATCTCGTAGATTAATCTGAACAGGATTTTTTTTCTACTGCTCTATTTGTACGATTGCCGGGAAAAGTTCCAAAAAACCCAGAAAAAATTTCGAAACTTATCTGCGGCTCAAACATTGGTTTTAATGGAATTCTATATGTCACTTGAATTACGTGCTTTTATAAAGTAGCAAAAAAAAGAAGAAGAAAATATGCTTATATTCATTGGTGAATATAAAGTTAATGGAAATATCGAATTGCAATTTATGCTTGAACAAAAAGATCAATAAAGCTTTCCATAAAAAAAATCCTTCTCAGAAAATCTACTTACAATTGAGATAACAACGCTATCTGTACGAATTTCAGTATTTCGGTCACTTGATCAAGCTTTTGATATTGAAAACTCATAACATCATATTCGATCTGGAATTTTATGAATATTTTATGCTTTTCGTTAATAATGCTATAAGAAAACGGTTTGCTGCTGAATTAAATTTCCTTGCTTGTCATGTCATGTTCGTCGTTATCGTCGTGTATCGAAAAAAAAAAATTGTCTCCCATTACCGTCGCAAACTCGCATGACTAAAGGATCAAGGAAAGAAGAAAAAATATAAATATATATTCAAGTCAAGGAATTTTATAATTCAGTCAACGTTACTTTTCTTCAGTAATGTAACGAACGGCACATGACTCTCTGCATTCAGTGCCGGTTATTCAATAGTTGAGTCGCGTCTTCAAAGAAAAGGTAGATTTTATACGTCCCAAATCAAATAGCATTTCTTTATAAAAGCCCCGGCTCTGATTGTACATGCAAAACAACAAAAAAAAAGTTGTTTTGAATTATTTGATTCTCGTCGACTGATATATTAAATTTGCAATCTTTGCACAGTGACGATGTCGGTGAGAAAAAAAAATCCAAAAACCACGCAAAAGGGGAAAAATTTAATACACTTTGCATACACATCCACAGTTTGTGCAAACTTTATTACTCTTTTACTGCTCGTTTGGGGTTTAGAAAAATTCTAAAAGAGCTCTCGTCGAAAAAAAAAGGAATAAAAAAATAAAAGCAAAAATGATGTTTATTTTAGGTTTATTGAAACACTAAAGTTTTGTATCCTTTTTTCATTTCGTTATTAAATTCCTTTGAATGCGCTCCCGATGAAGCTCCTTCAAAACTTCTGCGCCTCGTTTGTAGTTTGCGGTGTGGAATTTTCATTTCATTGTTGTGGAATTTAATTAAATTTTAAATTCACGTTCGCTTTAATTTTGTTTATTTTTTTAATGCGTCATTTTAATTTTCAACTCCCATTCCTCCGAGTTCCCCCTTTCTGTGCAAATTTTGTGACTCTTGGTAATCATTTCTCTCAATTTATTTTAATTGGCTTAATTTCATGAGTACACTGACACCGAGAAGATAATTTTCATTCCAACCCGGCTGGCAAACAGCATTTGAAAAAACACCCAAAAAAAAGTATTTCAGATAATGTCGTTTCTGGAAAGCTTTTTTTTTTTTTGGGATATTTTGCAGCCCGTGTTTTTTGGGTTTTACGGATACAGTTTTAAGATGACCTAGATATATTAAAAATTCATGTAAAAATATGTCTGTAAAAGGCAGCCGAGCGGACCTAAAGAAGCTTTCAACTTTAATGAAAATAATTACTTTTTAATGTAATTTGCCAAAAATTTCAGCACAGTTGGAATTATGATTGACAGACAGTCATCGCGTTTTTATTTCTTTGAAATATAAATTAATTTGATATCAAATTTCGAAATGTTTTCCATGAAAAAATTCTCGTTCTCAAGTTGCAATATTAAGCCAATTTTCTTGTTCCGGCGAAAAGATTGATTTCGCTGCCACACTCAAGCAGCGAAAATTCGCTATAAATAAACGTAAGGAATTTCAAGGTGATAAAAGAGTATTTAAATTCCATTTTGTGGAGAAATTCTCGAGGAACTGTTTGACAAATATCAGCAGTTGAAAAAGAATTTCTATCGCGGGAATGTGTTGAGTAAATGCTATAGCAACATTTTTATTATGATGATTTATGCAATCAGATTTAGCCCTAAATGCTACCCTGAAAAGATGGTGAAGATACAAAGCAAGCGAGCTTTACATTACGAAGAAAAGTTTCTTCTCATAGCCTCCCTTTGGGGTTCTTTCATGTTTCTACTCATATCAATATGATTTATATTTACAACTGAAATTTCACTTATGCTTGTGCTTTCACTTCAAAATAGGCGTTACGCACGAGAGCGAAAAAGCAGCGAGCTGCTAGAAAGCACAATATATCGGATTTAACAGCTGGAGGCAGTATAATTGAAAACATTGCGCAAACAAAAAGATTAGCCGAAACGACAATGGACGGAAGCAGTAAGAGCTCCAAGATAATACCTGAGGAAGAACGACCAACAAACACGGGATCAGGATCAAATGAGGAGGATGATGAAAATGCTGGGTATGTTGCGTAATTTTTACTTATGTTTTAGATTCATGTGTAGCAGACACGAAATGAACAAACAAAAGAAGATACAAAAAATGTTCAATTAAGATAATTTCGTGCGATTAGACAAATTATATTCCCTGACATGTGAAGAGATAAAAGTGACTGAGAGAGATTTGTGACAAATTTCAATTTATTTTTATTGCATCTCCACATGCAATTGCAAGCTCAATTTCGTACGCTGACGGAGAAATGTGGAACACAAAAATCTCAGCATGATAAATTGGCTTTTGTGTAACGAAATTCCATCAAGTCTCATCCGCAAGCAATAAATTTCAATTTCGACATTTATTATAGTGAAAAAATAAAAAAAAAATCCGGAAACTTTTTTAATTTTACCACACGCTCGCCCCCTCTCTCTCATTCCATTTTGCTCACACGCTCGCCGCATGAGCTTTCGAACTACATTTTTTGAGCTTTTTTATATTCCTGTATCGTCGAAAATTTTCTTTTCTTCTTTTATATATATTTGTACATTTCTCGCAAATCGAGGAAAATCGAAACAGTGTCGTTCCCTCAGTGTAATTTATTGTTTTTCATTTTCATCCCCCTCGTTACCACCGCAACTCGCCACCGACCGATATTTATTATAGGTCACCCGACGCAGACGACTGTCATGTTATAGTTAACGATAAATCAACTGAATTTATGCTAGCCACGGTGGTCGAAGAAACGAGCAAGTAAGTTTCCAATACACCTCCAAATGCCGATGATGTTAATTCCACAAGAAAAGCGCTCCCATCTCAAAGACATTTTTATACCACAAAATTTTCGAACTTTCTCTTTTCTTTCTATGGAAGTGTGATGGCCCAAATAACGACAACGCAAGATCCCAATGGTAATCACGATTCAGGTTATGCTCCATCAAACATTGAGGATATTCTAGCGGCCAGCACAACGCCTCCGGCAAGTCCACATCAAGCGACAATATTTGTGAATCGTAGTGTACATTACAAAGCAACCAAAAACGGCTCAACATCAAAAAAGGCTATCACGCCAAATGCCTCGCCGAAGAAGGAACCATTCAGGTAATTACGTTGCCATTAGGGCAGGGCGGGGGAATGAAATTAGGCTAGTTTCACTCTTTTCCGTGTGTATCTCATTATCTCTTACTAAAACTCATTTTCATAATCATAATAATCATTTTAGTGTCGCACTGAAACCTGGTGTGGTTTCAATGGTACGTTGTGGCGTACAGCAAGCACTCTCATTAACACGAAACGATTCCACAATGTCAACACATTCACGCGAAAATTCTCGAAAAGATAACAAGAACACTCAAGCGTCGAGGTAATCATTTGCTTTAAGAAAAAAAAATTGAAAATTGTGATTCAGAAAAGTCATAAATTATTTCCAGCCATGAAATTTGCTTTAAGTAGTTCACATATGCATTTTTTTTGTTGTTTTAAAATATTTAGTCGGAAAACTCATCAAATGAGTTCCTCGTTGAGCATTCTGACATCATCATTCTAAAGTAATTTATGTATTTGGTTTTATATTATCGTAGCTTTTCTCTGTTTCTGGGTCACATTGCATAGAATTATTCCATTTAAGTTCTTGTTGAAATGACATTAATAAGTTCTGCATGTGCAGTGGAGAACCATATCGTCGTTAAAAGGAGAACCATATACCGAGAAAACTCAATTTGCTTCTGAATATTATACATCGTTGCCACTTCAGAATTGTATTGCAGATATTGCTGCATTATTCATTTGACACTAAGCATCTGTACTCAGATATTGGAGGGAATAAGAAAATTATTCTTTAGTTTCATAATAATAATAATAAATTCGCAACAAAGAAATTGAAATAATTTTCTTTTAAAATGAAACTCACTGTAGGACTTTGAGCCATTTGCTTTGTATTATTATTTCTTATAAAGCTTTTGCGATTGCTAGTGGCACTATAAAATAGAGAAAATGGCTTTTATAAAAGCTTTCTGAAATCGTTCTTTATAGTTCAAGTTGAAAGACAGTGCATGAGGGAGCAAAAGGCATTAAATCTAACAATGTTCGTTATTTATTGCATATCCACTAACGGAGCAAGACATAAAGAAAATACTTGTTGCATTTTAACTCTATTCAGAGCTTTCCAATGTTATTCCGATGTACATTGTTAAATGTCCCTCGAGAGAGTCTATAGAGGAGCAATACAAAATTTTGCAGCGAGATGAGACAAATTTACAATCGTGGACTTTTTTTTCTTGATATCTTTATTTCAATTTAGAGCTTTTGCGATGGAAACAATTTTGATTCCAAAGTCTCTGAATGCGCTATGTGGCACACACGTGTTTTGAAGCGTTGGCGAGAGAGTCAATCTAATTAGTGACGCCCACAACAACCTCTTCCGCCAAATTTGTTTCATATTTACGAAAGAGGAATTTATGAATAACCTTTTTTTCGCATATTTCAGCATCACAGATGATGCAAAGAGCAAAAAAAAGTTGAACGACAAATTTTCGTTTTAATTAATTTAAATTAAAAAAAAAAAAAACTAACAAATCCCTTTCAAACAACAAAACTTTTTCTGCAACACTAAACTGCAAGCTTCGCTACATTTTCATTCAACGGCAACAAATTAACAGCAGTCATCCTAATAGTTTTAATGACTTGAGTTGTAAAGCTTTCATGCTCAACACCTGTACTTTTCCTCTCGGCAAACATTGTACACACCAAAATTTTAACAAGTCTGATGAAATTGAGTGGCAAACGAGAGTTAGTTGCAATAAAATGCAAAGGAGCTTAACGAGAAAGTTTAGTGAAGCACCTAATTTGATCCTTGCAGCTTTAACTAGCGTTGAGAAAAATGATATATACGTATTATTCGCTGGATTTTACCATCTGGATTTCGAAGTCAAACGAGTTAAGTGTTGTTTTGATGTCAGTTTATTTTTCGCAATGTAATGAATGTTTGTTGAAAATTCCCGCGAGCATACTTTACTGGAATGTTGTAATAATGTGAAGCTCGAGCACGAGCGCACAATATGTGTTCTTGATGATGGACCAAAGTTCAACGCTCGCTTAATAGCGTTATTAAATTTCCAGCATGCGTTTGCACGTTTGAGAGTTTTTAGTTTAAATTCACCGTAATTTGCTGAATTGAAGAAATCAAGTTGGAACTGCGTGTCTAATTAAGTTTAAAATAATGATCCCTCAAATGTCCTTGTCACTGGATTATGAAACCACTTTAAGTAGGCCCGGGTCGCTCTTATTCTCGTAAAACAAATCAAGGCTTCTTTCCTTTCCGTCTTTTATTGATTTTAATTTCATTTGTTTATTTTCAATTTCATTTTCTTCGTTTAAATCCCTTTCAGCTACACAAATTTCTCGAGAATTTCTTTCCTCCCGCTACGACCCTCTATATATTTATGTATATCAAAAGGGATGTCGGAATGCTCGACAGAAGGAGAATTCATGAATGTCATAAATCTTCAAAAAAAAAAAAAATTTTTTTTTTCGAGTTTTGTTCTGAATATCGCGCGTGAAAGAGAGACAGCATATTCGGAGGACTTTCAATCATATTTTTGAGTCGAAATTTATCTTCCTAAACCATATGCGTGATTTAGTTTGCTTTCAACGTAAATCTCAAGTTCTTTATTGATATTTTGTTGAATCACGCCCTAGAAATGTAAAATTATTTTTAGCTCACAATCATCCTAATAAAATCGCAAATAATAAAACTTTCCCGTTGTTCATTTGACCTTCCTGTGTACTATGCGTCAAAATCTCATCCATTATATAGGTTCACAATTTACAAAGTAAATAAAGCATCCAAGAAAAAGCGAGAAAAGTCTTCAGCGAAGAAGGAGCGCAAGGCGACGAAAACCCTTGCCATTGTTCTAGGTAAGGAATCGAAGAAATATTTTCCTTTCTTCTCATAGTCCGATTAAAATATTGAGACTCTTTCGGCAACGAGGCTGAAAAAATCGCTAGCGAGCTTTCACGACTTTAAATCACTGAAATTGTTTTAGTCGCGTGTGGCAGCATTGGCACTGCGTGGATTCCAAATCACCTGAATACGCATCTGTACCACATAATCAACTTCTAAATTTTTTTTGCGTTTCTTGGTTCTAGCTGGCGTGAGCGATATATTTATTATATAACAAGAATTATGTTTGCATGTTTATTCACTTTCACTACCCACTCCATGATCTCACTGCCAGTTCTCGCTACGAAATTGAATTTACTTATCAACATAATTTGTAACGATATTGTAAAATGATCCCCGAGTAAAGTGATTTCATTGTGCTTTATACTGCTTGACGGTTGAATTGTATAAGTGCTATGCATATGATATGTATACGTATACGACTCAGCCGCCGACTCAAACTCTCATCCATTTTCAAAGCCAATTGTGAGGTCGCATTAAGGAACTTTTTACTTTGAAATAAATTTACGACTCTTTACAAAAGTATGCGAAGAATTTTTTTTTCGCTTTTCTTCGCCCCGTGGCGCTTTTTTAAAGCTCAATTCCTAAGAAAAGCTTGGACCTGGAATTTCTATTCATAAATCCGCCAAAAAATTATCGCTTTGCATCAAATAATCAAAAGAAAGTAAGAATTTCTTCTGGTTTATGATTTAAACTTCAGTTCCTTCTAGAGATAAGCCAAACATTTTCTTTTACTTTTCACGACAGAAATCATTAGCTCATTTCTTCTTCCTTTCTATACTTTCCAATGCCCATTATTCAGTGGTTTTCGGTGTTACAGAAAAATTATTCATAAGTTTCGGTGCTCTGTTGCGTAACAGAAACAAAAGCAATTTCAGACGTTATCGATTTTTTTCCACCCTTGGCTACATTACAATTGATGCCTTCCCTTCTTTTATGATGGAACGGTACAAAGATAATTGACCAAGGAACAGCGAATTGATTTTAGCTGCGAGAGAAAACTCTAAAGTCATTAAATATTAACAACGTTTTCTTTTTACACAAATTTCAATTTCATGCTTGTCGACCCAAAAGGCGTTTTCCTGATATGTTGGGTAATGCATAGCGACTTTTTATTACTTTTTATACGAGCCCTAAGATAATCCCGTAGGAATTTTATGCTAACGAATTTTAACGAAACATTTTCAGGTTCCATTTTTCACATGCAACATCATGGATGCAATGTGCACTAAGCTCAACTATGATTGCCAGCCTGGAGTTACCGCTTTCATACTAACAACTTGGCTTGGGCAAGCATGCTTACAAAAATTCTAGGCATAAAATACTAATGATGCTTTTCCGTTTCAATTTAGTTACATTAATTCGTTCGTTAATCCAGTGATCTACACCATCTTTAACCCTGAATTTAGGAAAGCTTTTAAAAAGATTATGCACATGGGATAATGCAGCAAGGCTATTGTTCCAACTCGTTTACAATTACGAAAGCGAACAACAACATAACGCACAAATGATGATGAGCGAACTGGATGCATGTGCTGGAAAGGTTAGCTTAATTTTGTTGAAAATTAATGAATAGTTGATGAAGTCTTCTCTTGTTAAAAAAAAGGCATATATAAGAAAACCTTTGAACCCTTCCTACCTACCAAATTATTGAACTATCATATCCCTGCCCCTTCCCACAATGTTTCCAGTTGGCTGCAGCATGCTGTCACTGGTTTTTTTATATTAATAACAAAGCTTTACGAAAAAACTACACTTTTAGTATAGTGATGCCATATAGTATCAAAAAAATTGCTCTTGAATGTACAAATAGTATAAAAGGATAAAATTTATTTAAGATAAAAAAACTTGCAATGAAAGAAAAAGATTTAACTATATTTAAAATATCAAAAGATGAAAACGCTATGAAGAGATTTTATAGAGAAAAAAAACGTGCCAAAAAAAAAATTAATAATTAAAGAAAAAAAAAATAATAAAGATTATCAGTTAATTTCGCTGCTAAGTCGCCCAGTGATTTCCCTTTCAAGACTTTATTTAATGAAATTCATGAAAAATTTCTTATGAGAAACGAATGTTGAGTTTCATTAAGTCCCCTTTCCTATTGCTTTCTGCTGTGAAGTAATAATTTTCGTAAGTTTTGTTCAGGATTTATGCGCCTCAATTCTCTCACAAGGGATTATTAACGGGAAGCGCGAGGCGTCTGCTCAAAAAGATATTTCCGGTTAATTCGTTGAAACATGAAAAGTTACAACAGAAGAATGAATTAATTTTTCTTTTCGCATTAATTAGGCATTAATTAAGTGGTGTTTGCGATGCTGGCACGTTTTGTGACAATTTTCAATTTCTGTTTCGTTTTTATACAAATATGTTGAATAATTTTTTGTCATGAATTAATTACACAATCAGCTCAACATTATTCTTAATGAACAATTTTGAAAGCAAATTGTTTATTGTTTATGCTGTTATCAAAAGGATATTCGAAAGACAGGAACATATATTTTTATGTAGCCTCAAAGCTTACAGTCGGATCTTTCAATTTTCATATCGATGGAAACATTATTGCATTGCAACCAGTTGATTTCGATAAATCGATAAAACAATTTCCGCTGAATGCCATTACAGTGCCAAAATTTGACTGAGTGAATGAAATTCTCATTTCGGCATTGGCATGATAGTTAATTTCTTAGCATATGAAGCATGAAAATAATAATTATATCAAAACTCAGCATTCCTTTTATTTCGGGTTTAATAAACGCCACCCCCATCCACCCACTCACTCAAGAGCCCAATGATTGATTGTTATTGAGAGATGAGTGAGACAGGCAATACTATTCAATTGAAATATTATCCTCCCTCAAATTATTATTTTCCTATTCGATTTCCTTTTTTTCTATCGCACACAAAAAGCTCCTTCTCTCGAAGTAATTTTCTTTGTGCAATCGAGAGTTCTTATTGTTTTTCCCAGCTCAATTTTATTTCCACCCTTCACACAAATTTACCATTTCCCTCGCATGTGAACTTATTTTTTCATTCTTGTGCGGGCAAACGCAATATTATTTATGTCCAATTTTGGAGCTGTTTGTTTTTTCCTGGCGGCTAAGAAACACTTGTGACGAAGCAAAACTAGCAATCGCCATTACACTCGGAATGTTGATGACAAAAAAAAAGAAACAACACCATCAATTCAACAATCGTTCATCATCATGTTATTTTGAAAGCTCCGACAGTGACGAAGCTTTTAAGAACTGTGAAAAGTTTCCTTTTTTTTACTACAACTTGAAACGTCCATAACTAACCTAACTCAATCCGTACATACGCAGTTATGGGCTCAAAATACGTAATACATAGGTAAATACATACAATTGTTTTCTAGAAATTTGTTGTTAACATGAAACACGGTTTTTCGAAACAAGCACTCACTCGAAGGAAGACACATACACACGAAAATAACAAACATATCACAAAAAAAATAATACAAAGAATGATATTCTACACGAGAAAGTATTCTCTCCATATCAGCAATTGAATAAATTTCCGGTTAACTTTTTTCGTTTTATTTGATTTCGTATGTTTGCATTTTTTTTTTTTCGATATTCCATCTATTTGTAAAACCTTATGAAACAATAAACATCAATTCGATGAAGTTTTTTTTTTTTTTTTTCACTTATTTCCTCCTTCGTAAGTATTTTGTGATTTTTCTTCTTTTCTACGCGCGGTTTAGTGGAATTCACTTTTTTTTTTTCGATAAGAAGAATAATATTTAATTAGAGTTTTGTTGGGGAGGAATTTTTTAAAGAGGAGCTTTCGCGTTGCGGTTGATGGATGGAATTTAACTGATAAAACTGAGCCCCCTCTCTCTTATCGCGCGTACCCTATCATTCAATGAACCCCATTTTTGGGAATTATTTGTGAAATGCTTTTGATTTGAAATTTATATCTCGTTGATTTCATTGCGGAATGTTTTTCATAAGTTAGCAAAGTTGGTGTTCTTCCATTCTGCTATGAAGAAACGTTATGCTATTTCCACGAAAAATATTCCAATAAGAAACCAAAAAAGCAAAGAATGTTTGTGTATGGGGATTTTGTGCTTGAGAAAGCTCAATGTCAAAAGCTCATTTCATAATTTATATATTTTCTCAACGTTCCTTGAATGGTGGGGAGCAGACATTTTTTAGTGAGATAAAATTCCTTCCATCTACCACCAGATAAAGGATTTATTTGTATGTAGGAAGGCACAACAGCAAAAAAAGCTCACCCCAAAAACTGAATGAATATTTCTATCTGTTTGAAACTATTTCTTTCATCAGCAAAATGGAAAAGCTTTTTTTTTATTCTTATTTGAAAGAGCATTAAAGTACAGAAAATATTTTCCACCGTCGAACGTTTCAAAGCGATTCACGCGATGAAAATGGGAAAATAACTGCAGATTTTTCTCCATTTTCTCGAATTTGCTCTTAAACTGAAAATTATAAATTTCTGCTTCAATATCGGAAAATATTTGCTGTTCTTCTTTCTGATGATGCGCTCGCTAATATAGTTCTAAATAGTAAATAGTTAATAGCGTGTGATGAGAAACAAATTGCACAAGTTTTTTTTAAGTTTTTAAATGTTTTGATTATATGCTGAAGAAAAAAAATATAAAAAAAATTTAAAGACGACATTGGAATAAAAGACTTGCAAATGTGAAACAAAATTTGAAGAAAAACTTTGCATTTCAATCGTTTTAGATTCGAGATGTTGAAAATCATTTTGTGGTATTTGTAGCGAAATATTTAGAGCAAAGAAACTTGTAAATTGCATAAACAAAAAATAAGACACATAAATGAATTGAAAATAATTAAATTTCTACATTTTCGGTAAATATTTTACCGAATGCTCCATCAAACCCATTCCTTTTAAAACCAATCATTTAGTCGCTGCTCAAAGCTCAATATCGAGCTAAAAGTTTGTGTCTCGTAACAACATGTTGGTTGTTTTCCTTAGTAATTATTTTGTTAAACTTTTTTCGTCGATAAAATAAAAGTTGATTCGAAAATAGTTTTTGCAATATAAACATGACCGTGGGCGCTTCCATAATTGGTTTTGATATTTATAAATAAGTTTACAAATATAACATTTTATGCCGAAAAATATTATTATTATTATTTTTTTTATCGATTTTATGTTTTACGTGGAAGCTCGGGAATATAAAATAGCGGAATCAAATGCCCCCTATTACGCTTATGGAAATTATAAAGCAAAAAAGAGAAGAAAAATGAAATTCGAGGAGAAACGAAATTGAATTTTCACTCGACTCGTTTGTTGATCAAAGATAAGAATGGTAGAAACGTTTCGTTGAATGGTTCGTTCCAGTCAACCACAAGGGCCATTATCATCATAAATAATTAACAAGTGACTTTAGAAAAACAGAGAAAAGAATCTCTTTCTTTCATCGAGTCCCTCGAAATGGAACATTATTCATTAAATTTAATATCGCGCAGCGCATCACTTCAGTCCACCCATCCATTTAGTCGTCTGCTTTTTAAAGAATTCCATTGCGAAAATATCTTTTATCAATTCGCAGTTCAAACACTCGAAACAATCAGCTACCAGCAGAAGCTCAAAAAAAAAGAAATAAATGAAAAATAAGAAAATTTTAAGTAACTTTTTGCGGAAAATTTGTGAAGCAAATTTTGCAATAACAAAGAAAAATTTGAAATACAGACGATTAAAGCGCTAACAAATAAACAACAAAAAATAATGAAACATGACAGAAATTTATTTTTCTTACGTGTTGTCAGAGTTACAAAACAAAGGCTGAATTAAAAGCTTTTTGAAAAAAAAAAAAAAAAGGTTTAAAATTTTGCGAAATGATTAAATGTAAATAAAAGCACACAATCAACAACCAACCAGTCTGCACATTGAAACGACAATGAGTGAACGAAAACTTAAAGAAAAAAGAAGTAAAACTTTATTTATCAAATAAAAGCAATCTCACCAGCACAGACCGTTAGGACGGCACGAAAGTCTATAATACTCATTCACAATAAAAACAAAGAAGGAAACTACAAAAATTGCAAATAAAAATTTAGCAATGAAAATTTTCCTATTTTCCATGCGATACAAAAAAAAAAAAAAAATTATATAATTGATATTCACAAATGCAAATGCCCCAGAGGAGCATAAAATATGTATATTTAATAAATTCAAATTAGTTTTATGCATAATAACGATAATTGTAATATTTAATTAAATCAAAATGATGAAAAAAAATGAATAGAAGAAAATAATAATAAAAAAAAATTGAAGTGAGAAAAATTTTATTGAAATAAATGATTTTCTTTGGAATTGTCCGTGTATTATGTCACGCTCTGAAATTCAAATGAATTTAATTACTGTGCCGTAAAACGTGAACAATTATTCCAGTATTGGATTAATTTCATCTCAACGATTCTTTCAGAACTCTCTTCAGCCGGCCGATGAAAAATCGTTTGTATAATATTGTTCTTGCATGGTGAATAGGACACGAATTCAATATTGGAAACAGAAAATATTTTAATCCCTAGACCAGAGAATGAAAACTCTTGACTTAGAAGCTGGGAAAAAAGCTCGATGAAGCTTATAAAAATAGGTCATTACACAATTCACTGAAGCTGTTGAAATAATTACATTAAAATTGGATATTTAAATTTAATGTGATTAAAAAAGTACTCTGAAGTTTTGTGTGTGTGTGTGTGTTGAATAAAACCCTCGGGATAAAGCGGTATAAAGTTCTCAACGCAATTAAATTTCTTCTTTTTTTTCCAGGGCATTCCCGTCTTGATATTTCACGTCCTTCGGGTTTCCATCTTACCTTTCATTTTCAAATTTAAATTTCGTATCCCTGAAAATAAAAACGAGACTTCAGTTTCATTCATTGTTTATTTACCCTCAAAGTACTACCGATGAAATAACAAAAGTTTTGTATTTTTTTTTTTCTGGTTAACTTTATTTAATTAAATTTAATGTTTTTCAACTATAACAAAAGTTCCATGACAATAGCACAAAAGGTAACGAAGTAAAAGCCGTGGAAAATTAAAAATAATAAATAAACTGTCCACTAGATTGAAGCATATTTCGTGCATTTTTCAGATGGCGCCAGAAATTGGCGTTTTATATAATTACAAAATTTCATACAATCCGCTTTACAGTTCCCACAATGGTGTGCCGGAAAAAGCATTACATAATGAATGGGGTTGGACAAACGGCAAACGAGAACAGAAGGTATCCAAATTTGTGTATTTTGTGAAATTTTATTTTATATATATTTTTTTTTTGTGAATTCTACACCAAGTTGAAAGAAAACTTTACTCGGAAGCTTTAATAAATAATTGCGGTTTTTGCTGAATTTGTTTTTTGAGGTTAGCTGAAAATGAATGTTTTGTGCTTCCAACTTGCAATCTCCGGGCTATACGGTCATCATTGGTATGGTAATTTTTCCTGTCGGACAAGCGATGGCAATAATGGTGATGTGGCTGTTGGTAGTGCCATTGGAATTTTGCTTATGTGACCATACGGTTGCAGGTGTGTGCCATAATGAACGCTGTTTTGTGATGAAGGAAAGTAATTTGATGCAAAAGGATGTTGAGAATATTTGCTATAATCCGAATTGTAGATTGGCAGTGTTTGCTGATAATACGCTTGCGGTGACTGCATTCCAATAAGCGGTGCTGCGGAGGGTTTCAAAACCGATGATGGCATTTGACTGAAATGTGAGTAGCTCATTGCGCCATACTTGTGATCGATTGATGATGATGTAGGCGACTGAGTTGAATGTAAAGCCACAGGTTTAGATGCAATATAGGTGGCAGGTGCTGGGGCAGATGATGGAATGCTTTCCTTCACTTGATAATTGGATGGTTGATACGATGCCATATTAAAAATTTGAGGCTGTTGATTGTGTGCTGTCGATTGAATAGGAATTTTATGGATTTGTGGATTTGCATAATACGCATTTGCGGGCGTTTGATACGAATTTGCCGCGAATGATGCAACGGGAATGGCATGAACGATTGGCGAAATTGGCTGCGCTTGATGTGATCCATAATAATTAAATGGCATTTGTTGAGCATAAAATTGAGGACTTGAGTGCTGTGTAATGGTCGGATACGTGTAGCTTGATGGCGATTGATTGTATGCAATGTTTTGAGCTGGCTGCGATGCGGTATATGTTAATGGATATTGAGAATAAATCGGACTTTTTGAGTAGCTCAATGATGATGATGGAAATCTGATGTTATTTGATGATTGCGCAAAGTATGGATTGTAAATGGATTTCGCGTAAACCTGAGAGAGATGAGGAGAAAGTTGATAACAAATTTAATTTCAAGTTCATTAAACAGGCGATTTTTACGCTTGATTGGATGAAAATTGTTTGCAGCACGCAGTACCCGATCGCGAATTGCGTCTAATTACGTTAATTCATTTTCAATCTAATTGCCTTTCGCTTCATGAATGAGTAATTTTTAAATGTTGCGTGATACAGCTTAGGAGCGGCGAATTTCAGTTTCGTCATTTTTTTCATGTGACTTGTTTCTTTGACCGTTGAAAACTATTTAGCCCAGGGTTGAGAAGTGTGCCAAATAGAATGGTAAATAGATAGAGAACCTAATTAGTATTCTGAACATTCCGCGCTGCATATTTCTTTAACATTCTGCTGTTTTGCATTGGTTTTTATGACGTTTATTCCGGAGTGAATCTATAGAAAGCTTTTTCATGTGTGTAATCAAATTTACATTTGAATGTGAATGAATGTAAAACCCTAGATATGCACGCTCTTCAGCTACAACAATTGCATCGCTGCCACTTCTTGCGCGTATGCTGTGAGCGAACTATATTATTGAATTAAGGGACACACTTGATGTAATGCTAAGTTATTACGCCCATTCAATTTACGATACTAACTAATTACCCAACGTCGGTATTGTCTGCTTAGCTGTTATAATATGCAGCTTCGAACTATGCAGAATGGCAAAAATACCACAACGAGAGACAACGATAGCGAGACACTTTTTGTTGTAAGACAATGATGAAATTCAGTGCAGGCAGACATGTTTTAATTTAATTTTCCCTCAAGGCGTTGCACATTTAAAGTAATACAAACAAGTTTTTCTGCATGCTGTTCGATGTTAAATAAAACAAATGACAGTGTTTCCAATCAGTTACTCTCCCACAGCAATCTCTGTGTTCATTCTTGCCAAAGTATCAAAAAAGTGGCCAACATAAATATTTACTTTAAAATGACAATTTTTAATTGATGACCACTGAACGATACATACATTCTTAACTAGTGAATGGACAAGAGAAACCATCCGAAGGTTCTTGTTCCAACGATAAAAGCCAAAACAAACAGCAAGGCTAATGACCATGTATAAAAAAAAACCCAAACGACATAAAGTACTTCTGGTTCTCTTCCTGATACACTTGTTGTGTTTATTTCCGCTCGTTGAACGATACAAAATACGGAAAAAAATGTGGACGAAGCACAAAAAAAATTCTTTAAAAAACAAGCAAGAAAAGTTAGGCGAGTGGAAAGAGAAAAAAAAAAATTTAAAGTCAAACATTACAAAAAGGCGATGAAAAAGTTCGAAGAAACTTTTTTTTGATGGTTCAATTAAGAGATGATGTTAACAAATTCATTTGAGGTAAGAAAGAGTTCATTATTAATCGCTTTTAGATTTAAAATTTCCTCATGATCAATATAAAATAATTCGAATGTAAAATCAAGTGAAATTATATACCGTACAGACCCTTTATCATTCTTCGTCACTTTCATTCAAGTGATAATTGTCATTATGCAGTTAATTCCTTGAGATTATCGCAAAATTATGCAGTTGTTAATAGTTTAGCAAAGTAATCCAAGAAAAAAGCACTCAGTATTGTTTCTTTTTTTATAGAGCTCGCCATTGTCGAAAATCCAATCACCGAAATCACTTGAAAAACATCAAAAAGGGGATTTTCATTAAGCAGTGAAAATCCAGAAAAGCGTCTAAAATATTGTATTGAATTTGATCAGTAAAGCTGCCGTTTCTGCTGTCGGCTGCCCTTTCAACAAGTTCAATTTATTTATCAGTATTTAGTTTCAGCAGAATTACACAACAAAATGGTTCAAGAAAAAGGAAATATGGAAAAACTTTGTGGCAAACTTATTTTCGTGTCTTTATGTAGCCCTCTCACACATAAGACCTCTTAGACAACAGCAGATGGAGAAAGAATGGAATAATTAGTTTTCTTCTTTTTGGTGTCGCGATTATTTATGCAAATTCAGTTGAAAAGAAAATTATTTTATTGTAAATTTTAATTATGTTATGATAATTTTGCTCGTTTCAAAACGAATTGGCTGTGCGTACTGAATTTTGAATGATGGAAAGAAGAAAAAGAACTTTGACATGAAATTTATGCGTCTAATTACCAAGTTGTGAAAAATGAAATAATTTGAATAATTTTCGCATAAATGTTTTGTTTGCCTGAATCGTCATGAATCACATAATGATATATACTCACGTTCGATGATGCTGGCATTGAGCCTGTCGCTGATGTATACAGTTGTTGGTTGCCCACATAATTGTTGACAGATGGATAGCTCGTTGAAATGGGCGTAAATCCCGAAATTAGAGCGCTCGTTGATGGTCCTTTAAATGACAGATAAAAACAAATTGTACCATGGTTGGATGGGTTTTGCGTTTGGAGTATTCCATGGATTCAATTAAAGGAACGGCAATGGCAATAACAATTATGCCTCTTCGTAAAATATTTATAACAGAAGTCAGAGAAGGGAGAGAGATTCGGGATGAAATTGTCAAGTTTTACAATCAATTAGTCCATCATTACTCACCACCATAGATAGCCAAGCGTTTATTCTGGTGCTTATTATCATTCAGTGACGTCAATGAAGCATTATTTTGGCTTGATTTCGCTTCCTCAACATTAGATGATACTTCAATGGCCAGTAGGAGAATAGCGATAGCATATTTCTATTATTAAAAAGCATAACAATGTTATGAAACAATTTTTTTCTTCTTCTTATTCAATATATTGTTGTTGTACACTTTTTCTTACACAACTGCGACCCTTTTTCTATAAGGAAAGACCGGACTCGAGAGCTATCGCTTAATAAGCGGACGGGGCTTTCAGCCGACTGCCTGTGTGTTTAAGCGAAGAAAGGCAGATAATTGAAGGATTGAAAAATTATGTTCAATTTGTGCTTTTTCGTTGTTATATGAATATAGCATTTTCCGTGCATTGAGGGCTTTCTAAAGCACTCGCCCCAGCCAGCTACACAAAATTTGTGCTTTATAAAGTCGCTCTTTCTTCTATATTAAGCTCATCATCATTACCCCTAATCATAATAATAATAATAACAATGCTGAGGCAAGGAAAAGTTTCTTGCGTTCTGGAAGAAGACGAAGAAGTAGGGAAGAAAAGCTTTGCTTTGTATGGAGCTCAATCGACAAATGGGAGGCTAACAAGAAAGAAAGAATGAATGAAGGGTTGGCTGGTTGGTTGGTAAAAGAAAATATAATCCTTTTCTGAATCCTTTTCTTTTCAGTGTAAGATGACATTGTTCGGTTGGGACGAATTAACATGAGAAATCTTTGATTCTTAGGATTTTTTTCTCTCTTTTAACAATATCAAAACGTTCCTAATGGCATAAAGATTTCTGAAGATATTGATGGAATGAAAATGAGCTTTAACTTGAGAAATACGTTTTAATTTTTTGGTTATAAAAGCTTCACACAATGCTGCTTATGGAGTCGGAACGACTTTCTTTTTCAGAATTCGAATTACTGAAATTTCTTTATAACTAAAGTTTTTTTTTTTTTTTTAAGAAAATCCCACGCCGCATAAGACGCTTTATTTGTGATAATATTATTTTGGATGATAAATTTTTCTCTCAAAATTCATTGAGTCGTAAAAAAAATGTTTCCTTTTATATTTGCATAAAAAAGAATTCAAATTAACTTCGAATTTTGCATCCAAAATCTTTTTCGTGCCTTTTGTTTGAATACATTTCAATAATTCATCATCATTTCAGAAAATCCATTTGAAGTAATTTTAATGGCTCATGATTCCATTAAAATGAGTTAAAAAAGAATTGCGAAAATCTTTGCTTGTAATTTCCATATAATTATTAAAAAATACTTATGTAAAGCATGTCGCATGAAAACAGAATGCTCATACGCAGCATGTGAGTGCCATGAAAGAAATATTTGAAATTAAGCAGCCTGGTATTTGATTTAATTTTTTTTTTGCTTCATTAGCATTCACATTATTACTGTGAAAACAAGCATCTCATAAAATTGGTGACAGCAACAATTGCATGGGGAAGCTTCTGGTTGATATAAAACATACATGCCGCGACAAACATTTCGCAAATTAATTCTTTTTTAATGCGATGCTTGAGCAAGCGAAGAAATAACATCACAGCACACAACAGGAGAAAAGCAAATGTACCGTAGTTGGCACACAAGATCCCGAAAAGCTGTCGCGTTAATTTTGGAGCTTTTCGAGAATTTCCATATATAACCCATTAAAAGACTCCACTTCACATACCATTAAACTCATATTTAACGTCTCCGGTACAAATTAGCTTGAGATTCTTGTTGGTTTTTATTCCTTCTTTTGCCTTCTATACGATTTTAGTTAGCTTCTAACACACTTAATCACTTGCAATTTGTAAAACAAATAAAATGAACTTTTTTTTTCCACTCTCCGACTAATTGCTAATCCTGCAAGCTTTTATTTTACTTGTTAGTTTGTACCGTCGCAAAACCTTTTACTATGCCTTATTTATGTCCTTAATGGGACGATCCTTTTATTCGGTTTATTTACTAAATTATTACGTGGAACCGTGATCAATTTAATCTTTATGCATCTATTGCTCCGTTGCTTGTATCGCTATTAACTGAAAGTGAAATTGAATAGTGCTTCAATTTTATAACATTGCATCCCTCCAGTGTACGAAATTATTTCTCTATTTTTTTTATGTTTTCTTACTCGAGCTCAACGCATTGCCTCTTTTGCTGAGATTGAAGAGAAACGAAATTCATATGTTAATGATTAATCTCGTTTATCACGATTATGTGCAAGCAATTTTGAATAACTTGACAGGTGCGGGAGATGATGTATATTTACTTATCAGTAATTATAGTGAAATCAAATATTTTCTGTGGTTCAATTCTGTTGAATATATCTATACGTTCAAATTGCTTATTGCCTAATGGCATTGTAATATATTGAAATATCAATTGATGATTGAACTTGTTGAACTATTTACTATAGCAACTGGCAATCAAAAATGTTGTTACATTCTCTCGAACAATGTTATTGGCAATCGCACAAATTGCAAATGAATTCTGATAAGTTTTGCAGTTTACAAATTCCGATCTGAAAATATTTGTCGTTGTCGATTTTTTGTGGTACAATTGAAATCAATAGATGACATTTTCATAATTCCGCGACAAAAGGATTCAAAGTATTTTTTTCAAAATATTTTCAATTTCCTGTTGTAGATGATGCCGATTTTTCAAACATCATGCTAGACATGGACTAAATGGAAAGGATTGTTGGCATGTGCGCCACACATTTCTGCGCAATAAATAACTCCCCGGCTCCCTCCCTCCACCTTAACAATACAATTTATTGCCAAACAAATGCAGGTGAAATATTCTCAACTTTGCTTTTATCGGAAAAAATAGATTCGCAGCATTGGCTGCAGTGCCGCCGTCACTAGCGGACATTTGAAATATATTTCCCAATAATGTTTCACAATGTCGTCGTTTAACAAATTAAAAGTAACATGAAATGCGATCAATTTGTTTCAACCGATAAATGGATTCGTAACAATAATATGAACAAGCCAGCGAGAGTGAGAGAGAGAGAGAGAGAGAGAGAGAGAGGGAGAGAAAGCGACAGAGAAGAATATCACAATTAAAATGACTGCAACAATGAAGCGGCACTTGTTTTGAGCTATTTTTCTTGTTCATAAACAAAACAACACATTAATTTATTGACAATAAAAAGAATTGTGCAGATGAAACATTTTCCGCAATAAATAAATGTTTTTGTTTTTTTTTTTTTTGTTTTTCAGCAATTAAATTATTTATTGTTAGTGTTTCAGCTACCGCAAAATTTAAATCGACCCAAATCATTTTCAGGCGATTGTTATTTTAGAAACTTTAACCCCGCAAAAATTATGGTCTTGCGTCTGCTTAAATATTGAAATTAGGCTGGTTATGAGCATAATCGAAAAATGAAGTTGTATACAGACGCCTGGCGAGAGCAAACAATTTAAAATTTTCGAAATGAAACGATAAGGCGCTTGGGTAATAATGATTAATTAATCAGTTTTCTGAGTGTTTTTATTTTATTCGAGGGGCTGCTGGTGCTATAATAATTAAAATATACTGCTCTCTTTTTCAACTCATTCTCTTCCCTTCTCATCTCATATCATAACATTCATAACTCATTTAATGCTTGAAATCATCACCGAAAAAAAAAAAAACGTTTAAAATTTATATGACAATAATAATTGCCATCATTCATACACACATAATTCCCATTCGTTGCGAAACGTGCGCAAAATAGCATGAATTTTAATGGGCCATTGAGCTAGTCGCGACGAACAACACCCCAAAAACATGCAAATCGGAACCTTGTTTATCGCAATTGTGCAATAACAAAATGTTAGCGATAAAAGAATTAAAAAAGTTTTGATGCATAAATTTTTACGACTTTCGCTAACATTTTCTGTGGGATGAATGTTGTTTATCCAGAATAATAAAATAAATAAGAAAGAAATAAGAAATACGAAAAATGTTTTTGTCATTTAAATAATAATCTCGAAATAATTTTGATTTCAGTTGTTTTGAATTTAGCAATTAAAGATGTTTCAAATCAAAAAAAAAAAAACGAAGCAATTTCAATCTTTTAAAAGCATCGTTTCGCATATAAAAGCAGCATAATCACAAATTTTTTGCTAGCGTCAAATGAAATAAATTAAAATTTCTTTCGAAATTGGCGTTCTCGGTGTGAGTTTCATTAATGATTATGACTGTGCTTCTTCTGTTTGTTTACGAATAAAAATATACTGATTTTATTTGTGCATGTAGCAAGTTTAGATGTTACAGGTACGTGCATTCGTTTATGAGCTCGAACAATTTTAACATTTCTTTTTTTTTCCAAGCAATCGAGAGCCAGATATTTTTTTAATTGCACTTTAATTATTTTTTTTTAATTACATTTCATGTTGTGAATTCGTAATTTATTTGGAAGGGGATTCATTTTGTGGGTGGTTAAATTGGCTGAAGGCCAAAAAGGTGAAATAAAATGTTCTATCGACAGAAAGTGTGAGTGAAAATTTAGAATTTATAAACAGATCTATATTTATGGAAGTTCATGTTTCTGCATAAATCATTTTAAGGACAAGCATTGAAATGTTTTAATTACTAGACTTGTTTACAATCTTCTCATAATTTCATGAAACCCTTTTTTATGGATGCAGTGACTTGATTTGACTGAACTACATATTGTCAGACACATGTTATGTCACTCAATTTCAAAAAACATATCAAGCGAGATCTTGGTGTGGCAGCAATTGGAGTGTAAATTATGCTAAACTCATGACTCAAAATTGACAGTATTTGCATAGTTAACGAGCGTCATCATATCACACTAGCTATTAAAATACCAACTCGCAATAACGATAAATGATAAATATCTAGTTTGGAGTGTCAGATAGAATACAACACAAACAACATAAATCCATGACGACGGATCATTGCGAATAAACTGAGAAAAGTTTAATATTTGTCTTTGCCGAAGTTCAATCTCAAGTGAAATGCGATAGAGTGACAAGAGTTTTGAGACAGTTTTACGGTCCAACAACTTTATAAATTTTGTCATTCCAATATAATCTTAACATAAAACACAAGCGAACATTCTCATACCACCAAATTTGCAATTAATCCATTTGCCAAACAACCATAAACATTGTCACAGCTCACATAAATTTACATTTTTTTTTTATTCATACATAAATAATTCGCTACCAATTTACTGGCCACATAATACATATATCGCGGCATGAATTCGTAATTCGCATTCAAAACAATTTACTTCGCTCGTAATTGTACGAAATGATTTTTTTTTGTCCTCTCAGAAACTGATGCTGAAAAATTGAGCAATGTGAACCTTTTTTGAATTTTGCTTTAAATCACAGAATGAGCAATAGCGTTTAAACGGCCCAGCAACAAGTTTCCGAAAAAAAAGCTGTTCATTGAAAGCTTTTTTTCATTCAATTTTGCCCGCGTTTGTTGGCCACTATGAATTAATTCAAAATAATGCGGGCATGCTGAAAAATTACCTCGATTTAAAAATGCATTAAACAACAAACATAAAAGTCCAATTTGTCGCGCACGGTTTGAGACCTTACGTACACAACACATTTATTAAATTGATTCATGAATTCATTTAATAAATATAGAACATCAATTGTTTATCGATAATTAATTCAATAAATTTACTTTTCATAAAGCCCGTTTAAACGGCCTGGTGCATGATCGTGAATTAATTTAATGAATTTGTTTGCTCATTTAATTGTTGTTCATGTTTTAGGTTCATTTGATAAGGTAAAATGGCAGTGAGTCATCTTGTATGTAAACATGTTTTGATTTTGTAGCTCAAAAGATTTCATTTGGCATGAAGAGCATGCTGAAAAATTAAAAATTGTTCAGCAATACACGATCGTTCAATTATTGAATGATGAAATGACGTCATTGAAAATAATTCTTACATTTAATAGACCGGGTGCGCTAGCCCTGCTGTAGTATAGTTTAGTGCATTAAACTCTGTAGCTTTTATGTTCGCTGCCAAATAAAATTTCAACTCGAAATTGATGTTGAATTTTTGATGCGCAGCAATATAAAACGTACAAGTGGCGTGCTGCTGATTTTTAACCGCATCCATCTCTAGCGCTCATTTGTCAGCAGCATCGTTTTGTTAGATGTGATGCGCTTGGCTATCACTTAAATGTAATGCTAGAGCCGGTTAAAGTTCGCTGTGCTTATGAGCGCTTCTATGAGCTCACACACTTTTTTTAATACCAGAAATTAATGTGCTGCAAATTGAATTGTTCTTCTTTGAGGCAAAAGCGGTGGAGGATGAGAGAGATAGAGAGAGAGCTAACGATAAATTCTGGTATCAGCAGAAATAAAACCGCACAATGATGTGACAGAAAAAGGAGCAAAAACCAGAATGATGAGCAACGCCTGGCATCTTACACAAGAAGTTAAATTATTTCGTTTTTATCGGTCGTGTGACACAGAGCAATATAGATTTTTGTGGCAATTTTATTGATGTCGAGGAGCAAAAGCCATAAAAAGGTTTCAAATTAAATTTTTGATGGATCATTCAAATTGATAAAAAAACAGAAAATGATTATCGCGACAGCAACATAAAATTTATGGTTTTTTTTCTAGCATAATCTGTGATTCATAAAATGAGCGTTGTTGCGTAACAATTGTGAATAAGGTGACAATGCTGCATCAGGGAATGACAGTAATTTATGATGAAATTAATTAGTTTTTCTGCCGAATGAATTGGAATGCAATGAGCTGAACACTATTGATTAAAACATACAAATGTGGCAAATGCAATGAAGAAAAATACGAAAAGTGCAAATATGGTGCAGCTAGCAATTTAATTCGCATTTCGATAACAAAAATTGCAAATAATTCACGTAGCACAATAATTAAATTGCAATTGGAGAGGAAATGCAATCGCTAATTGGAAAGAGTAATTATTGCTCTTGATGGCTGTAATTAATGTTATCAGTTTGAGAATTTCTCTTCTTTGTGCGAAAATGCACTCGGCATCGTTATTGAGTTATCGGAAATGATTTTAAATTTTATTGATTTTTTTTTCTTTCTCTTCTGACTGCATTCGCTTGCACACCTTTTGTTGTTGCTCCCTCTAATTAGAGGTGAAATCTTAAATTTCTTGAGGCTATCTAATAAATTAAACTTAATTCAAATCTACAGAATGAAAATGGATGATGTAATATTTTTATTTTATTTTTTTTTTTTATGATTCATGCGCTCGTTTATGAGAAAAAAAAAATGTATCAACAAAGCACTTCCATTCATTAGAAGACACGCATCTTTTGTCAATTTCTTCGCAAGTGTTCTTTCAGGTCTCCAGGGCGCAAAATTTTATTCGCAATTTTCCATCGCTGAACGTCGTCAATGGTGATGATATTTATGCTGAAACCCACAAGAACAGATGCCGTGAATGAAAGGAACGCTAACAAAGTAATCCGACCATTGTATCGTTCGCAATAAAGCGTTTAAAACCACCCAACCAAAAGTGTGCGATGAACGTCAAGCACCGAAAATCAGAAAAAAATTAATTATCTATTTTTGGCCTCCGAGAATTGAGCAGGCACAATAAAAATGTAAATATTTTAAACCCACAAGTGTATAGCGGAATGTTCACAAATTGTATGGTTGAAGCTTTTATGCAGATGATACACATAATAATACTCGTCTCATAGCGTGATTCTTCATTAAAAGCTCTACATAAATGCTATCTAGATCCATTTCCCATGCCATGTATAAGGAAGTGGCATTAGTTAATTTCAAAAGTCGACAAAGTCCATTTCACGATCATAAATTCATAACGGTTCATGGGCATGGAATAAAATCATTTTGCATATAAATTCGAAGAGTGTGCAGATATTATAGAGAAAGAGTGAGAGTAGCGATGGTGATAAATTATAAACGGAAATGCCATGATGCTTTAATTCAGTTTAGCATGCATATACGCATTTTGCGTTTGTTGAATAAATAAAACATTACACAAATTTTGCTTACTTTTTCCATTCATAAATTGCACTTGCACATTTTAATGTATATTTTGCTAGCTGGAATGCGAAAAGTTCAAGTCGATTGATGGACGTAAAAAAGATGTATAGATATAATTGCCACTGATTGGCCTTGCGGCTAATGACCTCAAAGTCGAGGTCTATTGAAGCGGAAAGAAATAAAAAGAAAGCGTCAATTATAATGAAAGATAGATAGACAACGGAAGAAAATACAAACAAGCGATAGATTGATAAGAAGGAACCTTAAAAGCTTATTCGTATTTGCATCAGATTTGGCTCTTTTCTTCGGGGTTGATTTTTTAGGATAGCGAGAATTTTTTTCACTCTTTTGTAAAAGCCAAAAAAAGAAAATAAAGTCGATTAAGATGACAGCCTCAGATTATGTAAAGATCGGGTGACTTTATTTCCTTCATCGATAATATCGAGTAATCTATTTAAATCTATGGCGAATCGGAATTGAAAAGATGAGGAGATGTAGATAAGCGTATCGTATAAGAGCATTCTTCCAGAACATAAAACTTTAATTGAATGTGACACTTTAGGCCGCGCTGATGTTAAAGAACGGAAAACCCAAATTAAAAATAGCAGTCGACCCTCCTTCAATGAGCTTCAACCGAACTTTTTCTTTCTTTCCTTCTTTTGTTTAGGTTCCATCGAACCAGAGAATTTAAATTAAAATTCAATTTGCATTAAATTATTGATTCGTTTCCTCGTCCTCAGGCGTCGCTTGTCAATGTCGGTGACTCTGTGAATGTATTAACATGATTTTCATTCTACAATTTTATATCTTTGTCAGAAGTTCACGATAACAGCTTTCGATTTGTGTACAATTGTCGAATGATAATTTGAGACATTTTTCGAAAGCAACGGACAAGAAAGGAATGTTTCTTTATCATCAAAGTTACGCGAAAATTCATCGAAATGAACACAAAAATCCATTAGTTAGTCACACTCAATGTAGTAAAATTTCCATATTTTAACAAATTAGCAAGTCATTAAATTTTATCTAAAAACCGGGTATTGCGAACTCTCCCGCTACGTGATGGCGGCCACCGTCGAGCATAAATCTCAAAACATTTTGAGAGTACGCCATTCCAAGTTTAATGTCCTTTGGCAGTACTTTTCAATCGATTTATTTACGATTTATAACCATCAAAAAAGAAAAAAAAAAAGGAAACGGTGGAAAAGTCCTTTAGTCGTTCAGATGTTATGCAGAAAGCTTCATCATAAAAATCAAATTTATGACAAGGAAAAAACCTCATTTTTCACTTTTGCTCATTCGAAGTCGTTGCCGGAGCATGTTTAACTGGTTAATGTAAAGTTATAAAGTTTCATGCATCTCTCTTTGGTGTGCTGTGCTTTCATCAATCATTCGCTTGGGAAGGAGGGTCTTTGCATGTTACTATTGAATGCTTGCTCATTAACATTCCAAATGCATTCTTGCAAATTACACAACCGACGAGGCAATTTTCTCACGCTGGTAAAAGTCAAGGCGAGTTCAATTAATTGCAGATAATTAATATTGAACAAAAATGCAAATTATTGAAAAAAGTTATTTAATAATTTATTAATTTATTATTTCCTAATACTCGCAGTCGTTAATTTAATTAATGCGTCGCAAAGCTGATGCTGATTGTAGCATTATCTCGTTCAGATCAACAATTATCGCAGCTTTTATATCTACTGAAAGCCCTGCTGTTGGAAACCAAAACCGTAGGCATCGCCACCGCCGCCAAATCTATCAGCGCCTCCAAATCGGTTGTTGCCATTGAAACCGCCGTAGGCGCCTGCTGTAAAATTATTTAATAAAATTAATTCAGAGGTTAGAAACTAATCGCAAATGATGTTTAATAAAATTGTATATACCACCGTATGGTCCAACTGTTCCAATGCCACCAAGCGGATACGTATTTATTGGTAATGTGTATGGTCGTTGTTGATATGAATAGGCACCAGGGTATGCTCCACTTCTGTATGGATATGAGCCATATGGTGTATTATAGCCTTGATATGCTCCTTGATAGCCACCTCCAACGAAACTCGAACCTGCACCATAATTGACGCCATCGTATCCTTTGTGTATATTACAAGTTAATTTTAATTACTATTTTCGGTTCCATTACGGTGCGTACATGAGATATTAACATTATTATTAATATTATTAATATACGCTCGTTGGTCAGTCGTCTCTTACCGTTCTCATTCTTACCATATTCAGTAATTGGTGCATACTGTCGATTGAGACCACGCGAATGCGATGGTCCCAAGTAGCTGTAGCCCTCCAGACCTGATCCCAAATTTAATGAGATCCCACGTTTCTCTTTGCGTTCTTCAACATCAGCAACATTCGTGCCATCGTCGTCAATCGTCTGTTGGCAATGTGCAAAAGCGACAAACAATAAAGCAAGGGTCTTTTTAGTTCCGAGCATTGGATGTTGAACAAGTGCCACATGGAATAAAGTCATAAAATTAAAATTTATGCCACTCATTGGACGCGCAGCAAGAGGCATACTAAACATAATTATATGTAGAGTTCATGAGAAAAAAACATAATATTGGTTTTAATTAACACAGAGGACTTTTTTTTATTCCGCAAACAATTCACTCTTGTGCTACGCTTGCTATTTAAGCTCACAAAGTGAATGTCGTGCTTATGCGACGATCGACAAACGCCTGATGGAGGAAATGACGCGAAAAAAGAAACAAAAACTAACGAAAGAACAAAAGCTAAAGTAAGGTTAAGAATAGTGAGCGTTTTCGTTACAAAGCTTTTCCATTTGCATATCATTATTAGAGTGTGAACAATAGCACTAAAAAACGGGGCTCATAAATACGCTCTCCTTTTGCGACTTAAACTTTAATTTGTTTAAAACATTCTTATGAAAATTCGCAACATTTTTTTTTAAGGTTTTGCAAAAGTTTTTGAGGTTATGTTGTGGAATTTCTCGCCATATTTTCATTCCCTCGCTGCGTAAACTTTCATTAGCGTTAACTGTGAGAGCAACATTAACCGACTGCATGCAAAAAAAAGCGACAACGCGTACCGTTGTAGAGAGGGATCGAGAGAGAGAGAGAGAGAGAGCGAGAAAAATGGAAAACGAAGCCGCATAAAAGGAATTGAATGTAATGCGATAACAGCAAAATCACGTCACATTTTCCGAACGCTGACTTTTCTAATTTAATTTTCGTTTGTATCACTCTTTGCACAAACATTCCTCGGTATTTGACACGATAATTACAAATTAAGGATATGCATTGTAACGTGAAATTAACTATAGTTTGTGTCCTTTCACCGCGCCATGGTGATAATTGAAATAAAACTTCCTCACCACAAATTTCATTACGAATTTCTTTAATCTTTAGTCACTCGGAATTAGGATGAAAACTGTTGAATTGTTTATCTGACACTAAACTGAAATGTCCAAAAAATGGTTGTTTTTATACATTTGATAGCTTGTAACAAATATAAATTTTCAACAAACAATGAGATAATAATTTTTCTTATGTATTCTGCCTTTTTTTTACACTAGGCCGGTTTAAGAATTGACCGCGTGTCGTTGAAGTGAATGAGCTCGGCAAACAAATCTTCTGAGACATAAACCACATTCATTGTTCTAACACAGTTGCAAAAGCAAAGCTGAGGGCTGTGTGGTGAGCAATTATTGAGGCATAAAGAATGATGTATAAATATTATTATAGTGCCCTGAAGCCTATCAAAATTGCTACATGCTATGTGTATTTATGTATGTTTATCAGTTCTCATGTGCATGTAAAATTTGCGCTGAAAAAAAAAAATAAAATAAAAGTCGACGGAAGCTTTGCGCTATTATGCGTAACTTGTTCGTTGTGATATGTTAAGGAATTCTCGTAGCAGCATTTTGTGGCCCACGTTTAAATTTTCACTGTTTTTCTTTCCTGTGAACTTCAGCATTTTGTTTTCCTATTTCTTCTTCTCTGCTTACTTAATGCTCGAACAAAAGTTTCCCATCAAAAATGCAAAAGTTGTTTTTTTCTGCATACAAATTTGCTTAATTTCAACTTTTTTGCTGATTTGCAAATTTTCATTTATTTGTGTTCGTTTTTCGTAAATTTTTTGTCAAGAACTTTATTGCATACTTTTCGAGACTTCGAGGTGTATGTGTGCTTAAAACTAATTTATTCCCCCAAAGGCAATCTGTGTTGCTGCTGCTGCTATGTATGACAAATGTGTTTGTTATTTCGGATTTTAAAAGAAAAGCTTTTTATTGTTTTCCATAAACCGTATAATACGTTCATTGAAATGTCTCTCGAGAAGTTTATCGCACTCATATTTGCATAAACACAAAAGATGATTCTAGTCGGTGCGCGCTTGATGAAACTTATTCAATTAGCAAAATCTTATGCTCGCACGTATCATTGTGGCACAGTTGATATACAGCTCAAGTAATAAAACGGTGACGAGTAAATTGTCTCACGTTCCGTATTATGATTCATTTCTATTTTATATGAAATTACCTATTATACAACAACGAAACAGTTATTTGATACAAGTCACAAGTCAAGTCATCCTAATGAATGGCGAATGCTTCAGTATCCTTTGATATGGTAACTAAATAAGTAGTTGTCGCATGCAATTACTGGTATACATTACTGTTGTATATTGCTGCTTATTTTATATTATTATTATAGTACTATTCGTACGTTGAAATTCGAAGCTCTAGGAACGCAAAATTACTCTACAAACAGTAGTTTTATTGTCAAGAAATGAATGTAATTAATCATATTACACACGAAAGAGATCAACATCTGGTTTAATATCAAGATTATAGTAGACGATTATTAATTTCACAAACTATGAGACATTTCTAATACAAATATCCTATGACACGGTCGGGATATTTATTTATCGATTCATAAACCACTATGTTGTCATGTTATGTGGATAACTAATAATTTATCGATTGAACTGTGAAAACAATAATCTCATGATCCAGTAAAATGAGTTCTTTATTGGCTTCGGGTGATATGTTAAGAAATTCTATGAACTGACACTTTAAGATGGTGACGAAGACCCAAATATTTGATTGCATTAATTTTGCGAAGCGATATAATTAATTTTATCAATCATGCAAGTTTGCCCTCTGTCAGCATTTTGTGCGGCTTCAATAATTGAGTACCTGACACGATTATTGAAATTTAAGTGTGAATTAAACATGTTTGAAATGATACAATATTAGCAACATTTTTCAATCGTATTAATGCATGACTTTTATTATTGTCGTGAGTCGTGCTACGTTTATTATGATGTTGAATATAATAGAATTTTATAAATTATTCATGACGATGCACATAAGAACATCTTGAAAATGAAAAGAGAGCTCTTAAGGAATGATGGAAACTCTATCTGGAAAAAAAAGGAATCAAACTTGCATGAAATCTGAAATCGTAAGACCAATTTTGAAATTTCGGTTTCACAAAATATTCAAGAAAATTCGGAACGTTACAATAGCTTCATGCGCTGTTGAAGAGTTTCGAAGAAGACTCATTTCAAATTCAAACAAATCCGAATTCTTCTGTAAAATAATTTTTTATGAATGGATCTTCAGACCTTTTTTTGCAAATAACAAAAAACGATTTATTAGAAGCTTTATAAAGTCTTTGAATTACTAATAACAAATTCAACTTATCTTTTTTCGATACTCATTTCAAGTTCGTTGCAAATTTTCAATGTCAAATCAGCCTTATAAATTAAATCTTGATATTTCAAATCCGTGTTGACCTTGTATGCCCTCAAAAACTTAAACAACACAGTTTTAATTGCAAGAAGCGCATAATGGTGACCAATACAATCGCGCGTGCCTCTTGAAAATGGTAAAAAACTGTGTGGATGAACTTCTGAGTAGGTTTTAATAAGAAATCTTTCCGGTTTAAATATTTCAGCATCGGCGCCCCACAAGTCTTTTCGTCGATGCAAATTAAAGAAGTTAATAAGCAGCGTAACACCTTTAGGTACTTTAAGTTCATTAAGTTCAATTTCTTCAAGCGTTTGTCGACCTATTAATGGTACTGGTGGAAGTAATCGCATCGATTCCTTTACAACTGCATCAAGATATTCTAACTTCTTCAAATATTCATAATCAATCCTTGTTGAGTTGTCACTGAAAGCTTCGAAAACTTCTTTAAAAAGTGTTTCTTGAACATCTGGATGCATTGCCAGCAACAGAAGTGTAAAAGTTATTTGGAGCGCTGTCGTTTCATAACCGGCTGCAACAAATGTATAAATGTGATCGTGGATTTCTTCATCATTAAATTGTTTGTCGTGCAGTATTAATTGATCAATGAAATTTTTGCTCTCTGTATTCGGTTCGCCCAATTCTTCATCCTTCTGATATCTTGAAGTAGAAGCTCCATCTGTGGAATTATTGTTGTGCGGCGCAATGATTTCGCGTCGCTCTTTTAAAACCTGATCTAAAAAGTAGTAGCAGCGCTTTCGATACTTCTTTTCACGATAATAACTTCGAGTCATTCTGTAGACTGGTTCAATATACAGCATTGGTTCATGGCATCGCTTTGAAATTATTTTTATCAATCTAAAATATTAAAAGAAAAGTGAAAACATCACACACACATTTCCGATTCGAGTATTCAAGGTCAAACTTACTCTTCGACAGCTTTCAAAATTTCATCATCAAAGTGGACTTCCGCAGCACTTAGTCCAAATGATGATGCAAGCACCATTGTTAATGAGCAGCGCGATACAATCTTAAACAAATCAACGTTGCTTTTATCTTCAATATTCGATAAGCTTTCGAGCATTTTATCGGAGCTGTCGATGAAGATTTGTGTGAAACTTTTAATGACGTCATGCTGAAAACATGGCTCCAAAAATTTACGATGTTCCTGCCAGGTGTCGTCTACAACGGAAATCATTATGCAATTTGGTGGCGTTGGTCAAAGTTTTATTACACTTACGTTTTGCAGCCAGAAGACCTTTGTTGAGGCGCAAAAATTCATACAGAAAAGATTTCTCAACACACTCGGGAGCGTTTAAAACTTTCTCAATCAGGTTTGGATCATTTATGAATATGAAGAGTGCTGGTCCAAGCCAGAATCTTGTCATTGGATTGTGCTGATATTTCTCAAGAATACCCCGAACAATTTGAAATCTTTCTGTAAAATGTAATTTCATGTGAAACATTCGTCAAATTATCACTTTCTTAACACAAACCGATGTCAGTTTTTTTGAGAAGTTTATGCGAACTTCCAATGACAGCATAAGATTTTGGTCCGGGAATTTTATCGGCAAACTCATAAAGTGCTTTATCGCGAAAGAACCATTTTATAACACAAATTATTAAAATAATTGTACAAATAGTCAGCAATACTGCCATGATTAAGTCTTAATGCCTCAAAATTCCAACACAAACTAAACCGCTCGAATTTGCTGTTTGTTGTTTCCCGTGAGGTTGTTGATCAGCTCTTTTTTTTGTTTGGTGTCACCGACAGTATTTTTATGTTTTGTAAATAAAAAAACGCTGTAAAAAAAAATAAAATATTTACTGAGAGCAAAACCTGATTTGAGTCTGTACTGGGTCTGAATTCTCTTTCTCTGTAATGAGTAAAAATGGTGTTAAAAGAAACAGATGATTTCAACAACAGAAGCTCATGCATAAACCGCACGAGAAAACAAAAAAGATTACTGTTTTAAAACTTGATTTTGTTTTCAAATATCCGAAGGAACACAATTTTTGAGAGATGTGCTATCGTGTTATGCAATTTTATTTTGCAAGCTCCATTTACGATTTTCACTTTTTTTTTTCATCGCGAATAAAATGTAGGTCGGTGAAATATTTTCCACTTTACGCACTTTCGATTAAAAAACAATATTTTTTTTTTTAGATTACAGCATTTAGCTGAGCGAACTCTAATGGAAATGATAAATAATGAATATTTAGGCGCCAAGTGGTTGCCAAATAAATCATTACAGCAAATAAATTACAGAATATTTTAATGCCATATCATGTCTATTCCAACGTGTTGCATGTAGATCCGATTTAAAAGGTATGCGGCGGCATAAAAAGCAAGACGATAAAAGAAAGCAGCAAAGTAAAGAGCAATAAGTTTAATTACTTCTCGGTGCAAGATGCGACACGGAAATTTCTTAATGTTTTCACTTGAACTTGTCGAATGGATTTTAATTTTCAAAACTGTTAAAGATCTTAAATGTCATTAATTATTATTCTGCTGACACTTTTGTAGATATGGTGAAATCCAAAGAATTTGTAAAAATGGAAAAACAAGGAAAACCAAAATTAAATTCAGTGGAGCGATAAAATTACTTTTTTTTTTCTAACTTTGAGTATAATAAATATTGAGAAAGTTTCACTTTCACAAAAAAAAGTAAAAAAAAAAAGTTTACGAAAATGATAACAAACTCATTTTTAAGAGCATGCTTGAATTCACTTATTTATTACGAGATGATAGTTCCACAAAAATGATAAGAAAATTTGGTTATTTAAATTTCGTTTTGCGAGGTTAACAAAAATAAAAGAGCTTACGCTTACGGCAATTAAAAGAAAAATTTCACTTCAACACGTTTTTCTTTGTTTTCCAATCGCATAACGAAATAAGATGTTTACACTTCGAAAACCTTTCGATTTCTGATCATCTGAAAATTGCTACAAAATATTGAGAAAAATATCTCTTGAAACAAGAGAGAAATTTCAAGAGATTTTTCAAAATACATAAAAAAAGCTTTGCGATGATCTTCTCCAGCACAAATTGGAGTTGTTTGAGCATATTTCTAACAATAAGAAAATTTCATACGAGCTTTTTAGGAGCTTTCAAATTTTCAAATTTTATTTCTAAATTAATAACAGATATTTTCCTGAAATGAATCGAAAATTAATTCTTCTTTTTTTTTGTGGTAACATTTTATTTCCTGTCAATCTACAGGAGGATTTTAAACAATTCTCATTAAAAACAAAAATATAAAACTCGATGTAATTGTGTAAATTAAATAATCTTAATGACATTCACCGGTGCAAATAATTAGTGAAATTTTGTTTCGATGATAACATTCTAGTTTCTCAGTGCGATCTTGACTATATGCTTTGTACACAATTTCAAATTGATGTCTGTCCTGAATCGAAGATCTTCGTATTTGAGAGAAGAAGTGAATCTGTACTTAAGGATTAAATGTACGAGGATGACCTTAAGTGCAATCATTGCGTAACGATATCCTGAATTTTATTGAGAGAAAAAGAGAAATTTTGTGAGTGATTTATGTTGCGAATATGAAATTTTAATTTACCGATGCAATTTCTCTGACCACCACTGAATGGCAAAAAACTGTACGGATGACGCTTCTCAATATTTTCGGGCAAGAAATGATCCGGATTGAAATTTTCAGCATCTTTGCCCCAGATATCAGGCCGTCGATGTAATGTATAAAAATTAATCAGCAATGTGATGCCAGCAGGAATAGTAAATTCATCTATCATGATACAATGAAACCATTAACTTTGATATGTTACACTTCTTCATACTATTTGCGCATAACATACCAAGTTGCAAATTAGCTTGTGTTTCTCTTCCAATGATTGGTACAACAGGACATAATCTTAAGGATTCTTTAATAACTCTTTCTAGAAGATCAAGCTTCATAATGTTGTCATATGAAACTTCAACTTCATCAGAATAAAATACTTCCTTCAGTTCATCGGCGACCTTTTCTTGGATTTCCGGGTGAGTAGCAAGAAGCATGACTGTAACACAACAATATAAATTCAACTGCCATAAAAACTATTACGTTTGCGAATTTCGGTCTTACTTGTGTGGGCAGTTTGAAGTGCTGTTGTTTCCGAACCTGCTGCAACGACTGTATACACATGATCGCGAACCTCAGCGTCCGTGAACTTTGTATCATTTGAAATTACGTGATCAATGAATATCTTTCGCATCGGCATGTCCTCTTCATTATTTTCGACTTTTTTGTTATTTGTTCTTTTCAGCTGATTGAGCAGCTCTTGCTTGCTAAACGAACGAAGTTGCGGAAATTTAGCCATGGTCTCTTCATAAAGTTCATTTTCTAGCTCGAGTCGTTCTTCGGTATTTTCAGCAAATTTATCTTCGGCTTCCAACTCTCTTCGCTTAACTTTAATGATCTTTAAGAGTTTTTTTTTGTGTAACGGAAGACGCAGACAATTCTTAATTAGCTTAAATGTGTTTAGCTATTCATCATACTGAAGTCGCTTATTTGCAAAATCCATTTATATTGCACGCGCTCCATCTTAAAAATTTATCGACTTACCAAATCAGCGGATGAATAGCAAACCGAACGACTCTTCATCTCGTCGCGGTAATAGTTTGTCATACGGTATATTGGCTCCGAATATAAGAAAAAGGATTGGCTTCGTGCCGAAATTACTTTGTTGAGTCTGCGACGAAAATAAAAGTTTAAATTGCATTTTATTGAATTGACCATACTATTTGGCCAAGGGGAAACATTATCGATTGCTCTTTTCAAGTTTTTCACGTGACTTTTTCGGCAAAAATAATGATTTGACAAGCTATTTAGAATTTCAAGGTGCACCTTTACCTAGAATTTTATGTTTTTACCAGCCCCCTCGCATTTTGCCAATGTCTTATTTATTTTTTTATCACGTTTAAAAATTTAATCCCGAAATACTTTTGTTTGTATCTAGCTTCTCAATGTGTTGATCAAATCATTTGATATCACTTATGAAATGTTCCCATCAAGCTTAAAACTTACTTTTCAAGCGCATGAAATACTTCATCGTTTATACCAACTCCTTTAATGTCAAGTCCGAATGAAGTGCCTTTGAAAGATTGACAGCAAGCAAACATTAGTTAATTAATTATTCCAAAAAAAAAAAATATTATTGTCTCGGTACTCACCGCAAATCATGTTCAAAGCACTTTTTGTAGTGTAAGACAGCATGTCAAATTCCTTATCTTTCTCAACATTCGGCATCAAATCGCTCACAAGTTTATTTGAGTTTTCAATAAAAATTGGTAGGAAAGTTTGCAAAATTTTCAAGTTAAATGAATAGTTCAAGGACTTGCGGTGAATCTTCCAGACGTCGTCTGCAAACGACAGGCAATGATCAATTAGCACATTGTAAATTGACAACACTCAATTAGATTCTATTTAAAACAAATATTTACATTTGGCCGTAATAAGACCCGAGTCGAGTCGCAGAAATTTATAGAAAAATGGCTTCTCGAGGCAAACTGAAGAAAGAAGGACCTTTTGAATGAGCTTAGGATCATTTATTAAAATCCATAAAATCGATGGTCCCAGCCAAAGCTTAATTAAGCGATTATACTGCAGACACATTCGATGTAGCAGCTTAAAACGACCTGCAAATTTATGACACATTTATTTATTTTTTCTCCAAGCGAAAAGAAAATTTCTCCAGATCTGACACACCTTCCTCGTCTTTGCCCAAAAAGTGAGGTCCATGGCCCAAGATACCGTAATTATGTGCACACGGCATATTTTCGCTGAATTTATAAAACCTTTTTCGTTCAATTAGCCACTGGATGAAAAAAACCGCCAATGCGGTTATTAAGAAAACAAAAATTATCATTTTTTTTTTGTTTATTAGTAAATCTTCAGATTTATTTAACAATTCGAATTTTTTTTTTATTTCAACGCGCGGCAATAATAAGAGACGAATACACTTGATCAGTTTCACGACCGAAATCAAACTGACTCAATGGTTGTAGAAACTTTTTTAAGCTAGCGCTCCATCGGGTCTATTTGAGACCATCGAAAAAGATTTTTTTTTTTTTCTTATTGTTCTCTGACATTTTTGTAGTTAAAAGTGTTGGTGAATTGTGCGTGAACTGCTTGGAGATTGTAATTTTATTGTAATTTTTTATTTGAGTTTTTATTTTAATTTCTGCAATCTTTCTCAACTTAAATGAGAGAAGTTTCTCTCGTGGTTACATTAAGTTATTGAAATATTCAAGAAAACAATTTTTTGTACGTGAAGCAAAATGAGAAATATTTTGATGTTTGTTTGATTAAATATTTTCGGAAGATATATCAATAACATTATGTTGCAGCTATTGTAGTCTGCTCACAATCAAATTCCGTTACACAGGTGAATGTGTCTCTAAAAATTCCACACCAATTTCAATATGCATAAATATGGAGCATAAATTTATTGAAAGTTTTTCGCTTTTTTTTTTAGAGGAAATTCAAAATAGGTCACGAATGAAGAATGAATCAGCACAAATGAAACATTAAACTGCGATTTAATTTCGAAAATTTTAATTTAAATAGTTGGAACATGTGATTTTTCATATGGGCCGCTGGCTATCAAGTAGCGTTAACAACGACTCTTATTCAAAAATATTTTTCTTTTTTGTTTATCACCTAAAATATTCCCATTCATAATAAAGTCACATGTAGGTAGTTTGAGTGAAACGTTTTAAGAAGACACTTTTGGTGAAATTTTTATTATCAAGTATTTTGTGGAAATTCATAATAAAGAAGACAAAAAATAATAATAAAAATAAATTAAATATCATGGTTGTTGGGTCGCTGGGCAGACAAGTATTGTAGGTCTCATTCACAGGAGAAAAGAAAAGAAATTCAGCTCGTATAAAGATGACACATTTAAAGTAGACTCGCATTTGATCGCACGAATGTCCATAATGGTGGGGAAACGATTCGCTTGAGTCTGTCAACATTTGATCACTGAGTTTTGTGTTTGCTTATCAAATAAAGCGAAAAATGTCATTTGAATACAAAAAAAGTGAGTTTGAGGCACATAAAATTTCCAATATTTAACAATAAAAATTTTTATTCATATAAACAAAGATGCATGTTAAAAAACTAAAGACAGCTTAAATATTAATTGACGACTAAATTTCACAACAATCTATTAAAAAACACTTTGACGTTCTCCGGAGTTTCCCTTGGATCGTTTACTGAACGATCCCCTAGTGCGAATATTCGCAAATGATTGACAAATAACAAAAGATTCAACAACTATTTTCGCAACTCGATGCTCACTAAATGTTCGGTGCACAATTTCAGATTGATATCTGTCCTGAATCGAAGATCTTCATACTTGAGTGTAGTAGTAAATTTGTACTTAAGAAGCAAATGTATGAGAATGACCTTAAGTGCGATCATTGCGTAACGATATCCTGAATTTTATTGAGAGAAAAAGAGAAATTTTGTGAGTGATTTATGTTGCGAATATGAAATTTTAATTTACCGATGCAATTTCTCTGACCACCACTGAATGGCAAGAAACTGTACGGATGACGCTTCTCAATATTTTCGGGCAAGAAATGATCCGGATTGAATTTTTCAGCATCACTGCCCCAGATATCAGGCCGTCGATGTAATGTAAAAAAATTAATCAGCAATGTGATGCCAGCAGGGATTTTGTATTCATCTGGTGGATTAAATAACATAAAAATCATCGATCATTTTAAGCTCTTTAACAGAATTATGCTTATGATCATACCAAGCTGTAAAGTTGCTTGTGTTTCTCTCCCAATAATCGGGACAACGGGACACAATCTTAAAGATTCCTTAATAACTCTTTCAAGATATTCCAATTTAGTGATGTTTTCGTACGAAATTTCAACTTCGTCAGAATAGAAAACTTCCTTCAGTTCATCTGTTACCTTTTCTTGGATTTCCGGGTTAGTAGCGAGAAGCATGACTGGAATAAATTATTTCTAGAGTCGTTAATCGGCGAATTCAGTTTACGATTCTTACTAGTGTGAGCAGTTTGTAGAGCTGTCGTCTCTGAGCCAGCAGCAACGACTGTGTACACATGATCGCGAACTTCAGCATCCGTAAATTTTGTGTCATTTGAAATTACGTGATCGATGAATATCTTCCTTGTTGGAATATTTTCGTCTTCGTGTTTGCCATAATTTAGTTTAATGTGCTTCACAATGCTAGTGCTTGGATCATCACCGCCCGACAACAAAGCTTTCCGCTTCTCTTTAATCAACTGTGTTGTGTTAACAAAAAGAAAACCATGAATCGGTCAATTAAATAAATAATTTTTCAACATTTCTCAATTTATCAGTTTAAATTATTATTTTTTTTTTTGAAAAATCGATTTTTGAATTTGCGACCACGTTGTGTTCGAATGAAGCTCATTATGAAAACTTATCAATCTTACTTCATCAGCGTTTGCATAGCAAACCGATCGGCTCTGCATCTCATCGCGGTAGTAATTTGTCATGCGATATATTGGTTCCGAGTACAACAGGAATGAGTGGCTTCTTGCCGAAATGATTTTGTTCAATCTGTTTGAAAAAAGTAAAAAAAAAAGAGAAGTCCATTCAAATGTGTGAATTTGATTGATTAATCGTAATATTGAATGGTCAAATATGGAAGCCATTTACAATGCATTAAAATAATTTTTTCTTTCTGTTAATTGACGAGCCGGAATAATGTTTACGTCTTTCTTCCAATGTTTACAAACGTTTACAATATTTGCGATTTTAGGAAAATAAAATAACAAAAAATTTCATCTGAAAATATTTATTAATTTCATGTAAAACTTAAATTTCTGTTTTTCAGTTAAAAGATAGTAACAGATGTAAATAAGCAATGCGATAAAGCATTCTCTATGCTGAATGATCATTCAAAACTAAAATTAATAAAGATTATTTACTGACCGAATTCGAGAGTAACAAAATTTTCACGCAATTTTTTTTCTTCTAATCGAAATTTTTTTTTTTTTTACCGGCGCCTAGGTAAAGGCAGTGTTTGTTGTTCAATCAATCATTGCAGAGAGTGGTTTGGTTCGAAATTAGATTTTTTACTTTTAAATTACTTTCAAAATTTCACTCGCTATGTTTTTAATTACAGCGAGCGAATCTTTTTTTTTTTCGTTCAAATTCCGAAATTTCATGCTACCGCATTAATTTCACTTTAAAAACATTCACTCACCTTTCCAGAGCATGAAAGACATCGTCGTTAAGCATTGCATTTTTAATGTCTAGCCCGAATGACGTTCCTATTATTGAGAAACGGCAAAAAATGTTAATTAAATTATTTATGTGCAAATTATCTGAGGTAGCAAAACAACAAGAAATCGTCAAGCTCGTGCGATTATCGCTTACCACAAATCATATTTAAAGCACTTTTTGTGGTGTATGACAGCATGTCGAATTCCTTTTTCCTATCGAGGTTAACCATTAAATCGTTCACCAATTTTTGCGAATTTTCAATAAAAATTGGAATGAAGGTTTGCAGGATCCGCAAGTTGAATGAGTAATTCAGTGACTTGCGATGTACCTTCCAAACATCGTCTGCAACAATAAAGAGCATAGTTTGAATTTGTACCACAATTAAATCACTTTCATGTTTACACTTGGCGGAGATTAATCCATTATCGAGACGCAAGAACTTGTAGAAAAATGGCTTTTCCAGACATTGTGGCGACAGTAGCACCTTCTGAATTGATCGCGGATCATTGACAAGGATCCACATCATGGCAGGTCCCAACCATAATTTTGTAAACTTATTGTATTCCAGCGATAGATCGTGAATCATTTTCAAGCGACCTGTAAGCAAATGATGCTTTAGCTGTTTTTAAATATGTTATCATTGAAAAGTGTCACAAATTGTTCAAGAATCTGTGTCACATCATAAAGCAGCACTTCGCCAGTCACTTCATAAACACACACGCACCTTCATCATCTTTGCCCAGAAAGTGGGGCGCATGGCCCAGCAGACCAAAAGATTTTGGTGATGGCATATATTCAGCAAACTTGAAAAACTTTCGATGCTGTACAAAATGCTGAATGGCAAACACAATTAGAACCGTGATGAGGAAAACTAGAACAATCATTTTGCAAATGTTTTAATATCCTTTGTCAATACTTCACGAGTGAAAATTAATTTTTGATGCTTTTATATGCTAATAAAAGCGTTACATAAAATATTCGACTTTAAACTCAAGCGACACGCATGGAGCCCATTTCACTCACGGCGACGGTAAGATACAAACTGAAAAGAAAAACTCAAAGCTTTTTTGATTTATACAATTAAACTGTGAGCTCTTGCTCTCTGTTAACGCGCGAGTCTGTTGCTCAGGCAGCTGATGTGTGTTTGGACATGGTAATATTTTAAATTTCGTTTTTTTCAGTAGATTGGTGACGAGAGTTATTTACGGAGAATTTCGATTTCCAAAATAATTTACTGATGCAAAAAGAGCTAATTTTGTCTCAGTTTTAAGTGAGCTACAGAAATGAGCAAAACGAAAATTCTCTAAATTGTAACTCCTTAAAATAATTAATTATTAAAAAAAAAATAAAACAACACGCGCCAGTCAAAGATCTTATCCAAGTTATCACTCCATCAACCGTTTGCCTACACATGATTAGAGCCCGACGTTAACCTACAGAAGGTGCTAATAAGGAGGCAAAAAATCGAAATTCTTCTAAAAATGTCTAATAAATACGAATGAAAATAATATTTGATATTTTAATTAACAAACAAAATCTCACTTTTTAAAATGCAGAACCAGAAAATATTACGAGACATGTTGATTTCTAGCCGCGAGATTTAAACCATCAAGCATTGCAACGTTAATGTTGAATGAAATTGAAAACGAAGAAACTTTCTTACCCATGGTGCGCACCCAACAATTTTCCAATTGTCTGTAATTATTTTGTTGTAAATACTATGCTAGATGGAAAATTTGCCGATTGCATTCGCGATGCAAAGTCGAGTGTGCGCTTCGTAAAGCGCGAAACTAATTTCGATTTAATGAAAAGTAAAACCAGTTAAATGGCATTGAGGGAACCCCTTCAGAATTATGGACTTACATGTTTCACATGTCGAGACATGAAAATAAGTTGATTTTCATGATTCAACGCTGAAGAGATTATTTTTTTTTTTTCATGTTTTGAGCGATTATTTTTCTCTTTCTCACGAGATTATTAAAACAAACCTAAACATTTACAATTGATTCATAAACATAAACTCTTTTGATTCAACCCGTTTCATATTATTTAATGACTAAAGCATCATTTTATTTTCACCATAAACTTCGGAACTAGGTCAAGATATCCCCAAAATTCGGTTCAGTGAAATTTGAAGAAGACTTTTTTTTAGACCTGTTGAGGCGTTTTGAATATTTTAAACCGTCGCATTTTATTCTTCTTCTTCATTTTTGTTTTTGGTTTATTGAATGTTGAAAATGAGAAATGCTCTGAAGCTATCTCCGTCATTTTATAATAAAATAAATTTAATTTCGATCCTAAAATTTTAACTTCTTCATATATCAAATGACAAATTTTGATTTTAAAAGTCGAAAATTTTGTAAAATGTCATTTATAATTTTATTCAACATTTTGTGCTCAAAATCGTCAAGCTTTTGTTTACTTTTCTTTGCAGCTTGCAAAATGTTAATTCAGAAAGCTAAAACCGAAATCGTAAGTGTGATTTGGAATATTTGATCGATACAAATATTATGCATTTTTTTTTTTTGTATTTATCATGTAGTTTCATTGCTGATTATCATATCAATGATTGCTATCACATGGATCACGAATATTTCTGTTTATTTTTCATCTGACTTTGGTTTTAAATAGAACATGCTACTGTGAGGAAATTTGATATTTTAATTAACTAATTATAGATAAATATTTAGGATGAAAGTTCTACGCGAGAAATAAAAAAAGTCATCTTAAATTTATTAATTCGATTAGATCTGTTCATGAAGTTTATCACTCGTATAACAACGGAAATGTGTGATTTTACTAATCTTTTTTTAAAGCTTAGTAATAGTAAAATTTCACTGCATGATGAAAATCAAGTAACGAACTTAAAGTTTTTGGATTTACTCAGCAGCTCAAGCCCTGAATGTTATGCAACAAGATCTTCAAAAGCTTTAAAATCCGCAAATTTTTTATGTAATGATTTAAGCTTTAAAAAAATATTTGAAGCAGTTTTCCACAAGCGATATTGGTTCTTAAGCTAAGTACTCATCTTCTTGCTTGAGATCTGTTCAGCGCTGATATACATTTTTACTCTTCAATTTCGGTTTCAAAATCGCAGAACAGAACCATTGACAATTTTAAATGGAATCATTGCATTCACGCGCCCTTTTGGAGATTCATTTACTGATCCACATTTACTGTATTTGCTTTAATATGCCCGCAGGATTTATCATTTAAAACCGGGTCTTAAGTGTGTCAATTCTGTTTTTCATTTTACATTTTAGTTAACTTGTGCAAGGTAATTATGAATTCTCCAAAACAAAAAAAAAACATGGAATGCTGAAAAGTGGAAGCTATTTATAGGTTGTTTGGATGCTATCTTAATCTTTCTTTTTTTTATTTCATAATCATTTGATACGAACTCCAAAGTTTAACTGTTTTTGTTGCTTATTTACATATGTCCGACCTGGCGTCCGTTCAAGCATATTAGAATATAAAGACACAAATAGCGGAATTGATTTATAAATTTAATTTTTCTCAGAAAATTTTAAAAGTAAAAAAAAGTTGAAATCGTCTTCAGTAACTCACTTTATGCAATTAAAAAATTCTTTTAAGCAACATATATCTGACCATGAAAAAATGCACTTTCTCATTGTTTTGCAAAGAATCAGTCAATATCGTTCATCAAAGTGATGTCGAAATATTTGGCAAAGTAAAATAAAACTTGAAGGAATTTATTTTTTTGAATTTTGCAAATCGATCGACAAGTGTGGCGAAATGGTATTTTAACAGTAATGGATGGACAGGTAGAAAAAGATTACCAAAGAATATAAACCGACAGGTATAATCTTCGATGATGGCACCCACACATTTAAACGAGTTTCGTCAGCGATTATGGTAATGGCAAGAAATTTATTCAATCATTTTGCGCGAGCGACAATTATGAAAGTGATTGAAGAAATTTTTTATTTAATATCAATCAGGATTTGCAAATATCTTTTAAAAACATATGAAATCCCTTCGGCGTAACATTTCATGGTAGTTGAATACAAACAAAAATTAACTGTCGGAATACCTGTTGAGTTTACCTGCTTCGTTGTGTTTAAGTTTCCATTACTAATGAATGTCTAGCAAAGAAATCTCAACACAATCACAATTGAAATCTACAAAAGAACACAGAAATTCACAAGATTTCTATTCGAAAAGACAAAAAAAAACTTGCTGAGCAACATTTTTTCCATCATTGTATGTGGCAAGGCAGAGCACACAACAGCAAAAATGAACGAAGTCAAAGAGAAAGAAATTCGAGAAACTCGTTGAGCCCATTCTTGAGTTTACCTGTGCGGTGTTAAGTTGTACAATTGGAATCGTGTTGAGTCGTGTGCTCATTTTATTTTTGCTGCTCATGCAAATGTGGCAAAAAAGTTCTCAAAGTGTGACTAATTAGTTGTGAACTTTTCCCTCGAAACATTGAAATTTACGGCAAAAATTCCAATGAAATTCAAAAAATTGTTCAATTCATAAAATTTGAAATTTTGTTGACGTGTAGAAAACATAAAAACAAAAAACTATTCAAAAACGATTAAAGAAGAAGAGAAATTTAAATTACAAATTCTCAATTAGTAAAACGAAGCCCAAGTATTGATTACAACCTCCGAAACGTTCAAAGGAAATGTAAATTTCGCATTTATTTATGATGGAAATATAAAAAAAAATTCATGAGGAATAATTTGGATTTCAAAGTGGTTTTAAAGACGTAAAATATAAACGAGAGAGAGAGAGAGAGCAAGAAAACGGGGATATGAGTCAAGAAGAAGTCAGTGAAAAGAAGTGATCGAAAAGAATTGGGGAAAAAATAAGAAAACCATCCCGAATCTAAGACGCAAGAATAAGAAATAAATAAAAAAAGATGTTAATACACGTTTAACCAATTACAAATGTGTTCGTGTTATATGTTTGCCACCATCGAATAATAATATAATCCGTCTCTAAATCTTAAGAAAAATAAAAAAAAAAATAATCAAAGTGGATATAGCAAAACGAAGGAATATCATTATCGTAGAGATAGATAGAGAGAGAGAGAGAGAAAACGTGATTGGAATGTTGGACTTGTGGGCTAACTTATACATGTGGTAGTTTGATAGGTTTTCTTTATCACACACCGAAAATAAAATAAAAAAAATAAAGCATAAAACTTATTTTTAACTGTTTTCCGAAAGTCAACTAAATCCGGATTACACTCACACGTTTGTCGCATTCAGATCGATTGAATACAAATCGCATCATGATGTCAGAATCAACGCCAATATGTCGATGTCGTGTTCTATACTTGGGCAGTGCTGTACCGCGTCAAAGTAAAGATGGACTGCAGGGCATACAAGAGCCATTGCGTAGTCTTTATCCAATCGAAGGTGCAGGTGAGGCGAAAGGCATTGATAGTTGGTTGAGTGTCTGGTCGAATGGAATTTTACTGGAGAATGTTGACGAAAATCGAAAGCAGGTCACGAGATTTTTTCCAATCGAATCTCTGCATTATTGCGCCGCTGTACGACAAGTTTTGATACCCGAACGCGGCAATGCTCATCCGGAACCAAAATTCCTTCCACTCGATTCACCATTTGCACGCACACCACGCGTTCAACATCCGCCAATATTTGCTGCCATCTTACGTCGTACGACGGGCATAAAAGTCCTCGAATGTCATACGTTCATTTGTAAGCGTGAGGCGGCTGCCAATGCACTAGTCCGATGTTGTTTTCATGCGTATGCTGATAATTCATATGCAAAGCAAATTGAAACTGGAAGTTCAGCACCGGCAAGTGTTTATGGAACGTTAGGCGGAAGGTCTACGGCCACAACAAATGGTGACACAAATGGTTGGAGATCGCGCGCTGGTAGCACAACAACACTCAATAGCATCACACGCCATAATGGAACAACAAATGGAAATGGTATTGGTGAAGCCTACACGGTCAAGAACAGTAAGTTGCTTTCTTCTATTCTTAATCTTTAAGTCCAGTAAATATCGTGGGGGAAGATGCTAACCAAATCAATTAACAGCAAACTTTTGAAGACTAATAAAAACTAAAATCGAAGAAGTTCTTACAAAAATGTGTCCAAAATTGTTCAAAATCCTGATTAATTGTTTTTCAAATTGTTTGGATGTTTACAACAATAATTCGGAATGCGACTTATAAATCAATAGAATGATTCAGAATAACTGTCGTTTCGTGATTTTGGCAAGCCTCGAGCGAGAGAGCAAACGCGAAATCAAAGAAAAAGGTTAGCAATTCAAGGTGAAGATGTTAAAATATGATTTGTGATTCACAATGGCATCATTTGCTCGCAAAAAAAAAATCTTCAAAATATTTACAAAGAAAAAAAAAACCGAAAGGAAAGGAACCGCTGCGAAGTAATTTGAGCCACGAAAATTCCAAGAAATTTACAAAACAATTCACATTTGATTGCATCTTGTTTGACTGGGCTCGCGAGTTATCTTTAAGATATTTCATTTTCTTTGTTGCGTAAATTTGATTTCCAGTGAATTGCATGCTTTGCAATTTTAATGGCAGTTCATCACACGATGTAGCCATAAGCGCGACTCAAGCCTCCAAGGGAATTTCGGCAGCATCCAAGTGCAACTTGAAAAAGTCAAAATAGAGGTCACTCTCTGTAATCAAAACAACATTGAATACGAAAGATTTGAATGAGCGAATTGACGGGAAGAGATTAATTTTATTATTATGACTATCGAAGAGTCAATTAACAATTTTTATAACCTTCAAATGCTGTTTTTACTATTGACTCGAGTGCTAAATAATGGTCTATGTGATGCCATCGTCAACTTCTAGCATTAAAAAAATTCGCAACCTGATGGTGAAAGACATCAACAAAAACCACTCTTCAAAAGTCAATGAAACTTTAATTAAAGAGAACAAAAAAAGTGGTTTATCTGAGGCTTTTCGACGTAATTATTTTTTTCCAGCTTCGATTTCAAATTAAGCGCAAACCCGAATGATTGAGTGTGGTTTCCTGCCTCACTTTTGTCGTTGGCTGCTTTTTATCGTCGCTCCCAACTTACGGAAAGCAAACTCAATTTCATAACACAAAATCAGTCGACATCACAAGGAATGTTGCTCCAGTGTGGTGTGCCGTAATGACCATAAATGATCTTAATTTAAGCGAGGTGTGCTGTTGTTGTGACATGTAAACATGATAAATATGTTTTAATAAATTTAATTTGAGGCCTCAAATGTGACGTCAGAGAGTTAAAAAATTTTTTCCCGTAACGAGCTTCGCTCATTAGAAACACCAATTACAATGACGAAATTCTCGACGGGTCTTACAAAATCAACACACGGGAATTTCTTACATTGAAAGTAGATGAAAAATGAAGTGCTCGTATGATTATAACATTTTTCGTATTTTCAATTGTGTTGCACAGTATTTTTTTCTGCTCTCTCAGTCTTGTTCTACTTATCTTGGTTTTGCGAGTTGTTGCCAAACTTTACACTGTAACTTCAGCTCATGACTTGAGGCACTCAGACATGCTTTGCAAGTATATTTTTGGTATTGTAATCACAGCAAAACTTTTACAAGTAACGTAACATTTCCGATTAGTGGTAAATGGCAATAACGCTAAATTTGCTGGAATAATTTTATAGCTCAATCTTGCAACGATCAAGAACTCGATGAGTGAATGAGTCATTGGCGCACAAATTGAACTTTAATACACTCATACAGTAAATAATCTGCGGGAAAGTAGAAAACTTCCATTTAAATTCTGTTTGATGGTAAAATTTGCATAACTATGGCAACACGTTTGTATGGCTTCATTTGAATGGAACATGCAAAACATCAGCAGCAAATGATGAATTTTCATTCATTCTCTTAGCTGCCTTCTGTTTACTGAAACAATTAGCAAAATGATCATTCATTGTGATCTGATCCCAAACAACTTCTTAGGAAATTCATATTTTGCATACTGAATTGAGAACAATTGAGAGCCATACAATCCGTCCCAGGTTTGCTTTCTTATAGAACCTTTAGAATTGAAACAAAAACAAATACTGTTAAACTCTGCCTGTCACTGAAGTTGGATGACAAAATCAACGAATCAATACATTGAAAACTCAGAATTGTGTTTGCTGTTCATTCTTATTTTACGTAGTTTTTCTTTTGAGGAAATGCTCACAATGCACAAAAAGTAAACAAGCGTATGATTCACCGCGACTGGATTACTACCATTCATCCATTAAAGCATGCTTTATTACACAGAAACGTGCTCAAGTACCTAAGTGTGGCTTTTATGTATCACGAATTTATTTGGAAAATGCGACCTTTGAGATAAGAATAAGTTTATTAACAAAGAAGCGCCTAAATGTCGCTTTAATTACGCAAGATTGGCGGACTGAATGTCGAGACTTTTTATCGCGATGACGTTCAAATTTATCATCTTTTACGGCTGAATTGCGCATCACGAAATCATTTGGAGTTAAAGTTCATGCTTCAGTGATTCTTTAAGATTTCTTCCAGCGAGTAACAAGAACCATGAGAAATTGGTTTAATGTCCCATTGTTGGTGTTGCGCTTTGATAGTCTGGGTCGGAATTAATGCAAATTGACCGGAATTCTTTTTCTTTCCATGAAAGAACTTACAGCAGCACATTGAAATTTCAAATAGAATTTCTCACATTTTTTTCCCCTCGTCGAAGGCATTTTTAAAGCTTCCCCAATTTTGGATTTGTGGAACCATTTTGCATTAAATTTTTGCAAAACTAACGGAAACCATTGTCACTCAATGGCGGCCATAAAAAATTCATATTTTCTTCTGTAATAGAATAACTTTAGAAAACAACTGACTAATGAGTATTTCTCCATTTCAATCGTTGCTCGTGAGAAAAAAATTTATGTTGTCGAAGCCTGCCGGCAAATTGAAATTGAGCTTCCGTGTCGGAGTTTATAGCTTATAAGTCGGCTGCTAGTGGAAGGGATTTATCTTGAGACTAGAAACATCAAAGGTTGGCAAGTCAGCATGCATATCCACATGCGTCTCGTTTGTACACAAGTATTTGAACTGTGAGCCCTTGATAAATATTGAAATCATGCAACGATTGGCCGTATAAGATTTCGAATTTTGCAAATATTTCTCTCTCTCCCTCACGCGACATAAATTTCCCTTTTTTTATTAAATTTCTCAGATTTCCCTTTTTGCATCCGATTAATATCCAAGTGCACTTGCCATCTGAGCTTTCGCATGTGTGAGTTATTATGACACATAAAAATAAATGCCATTGAGCACCAACTGAACCGATAAACAAGAGCCTTCTATTGATGCAAGAATGCGTGTTAAATGTGTGAATTGTGCAACGCTATTCTGATTGAGTTAAACTATTTGTTTAAAAAACTTAACGATCCATGACGAGAGGAATTTTTACTAGTCAAAATTGTCGACAGGTTTAAATGTGCCACGAGAGATTGAACGCGCGAGAGATCAAATTAGATAAAATAACAATACCATAAAGATGTTTAATTGTGCATTAAAAATCTATTCGAATATTTCTATGTAAAATTTTCTACCTTGCTTTTATTTTATGTTGCGCAATGAAATCGTACATTTTTTTTATCGATTGCGATAAAATTCATATCAAAACTGGCACAAATGAAAGCTGTAGTGCATTTTCTAATGCACATCGCGAGCAACGTTTTAGTTTTACAAAAGTTGAATGACCAATAAAAATAAAAAATGTTTCAATTAATTGAGCAATTCATGTCGAATTTAGCACATTAACTATCTCAACACACGAATTGAATAAATAACAAACTGATGTCGAATTTTTTGTTCACTGTTTTTACTGACCCGAACTTTGCATAGTAATTATTTCAAATGACCGCCAAATTATAACTCGCTACTAATTAAATAACTATAGTGAACAATTAATTTGATTTTGTTGGAGCATTTAATGGGAATTTTTGCACTTTTGTCCTATGAGGTTGTCAAATTTAAACGCGACATGAAATGTTCATGGTGACATGTATTTGTGGTTTCAAGTTAATTAAGAAAAAAAAAACACAAAAATATGCAGACCAGTTTATCTAATTATATTTTATGTTGTTTTTCGTAAATCGTTTGGTGTCGATTTTATCATTGCCACAAGACGCACTTCAAGCAAGACAAATTTGTACTCAATTGATCGATAAGCCCTTGAAATTTCATCTACGCAAAAAAAAATGAAATACGAAGATCGCCTGAGGAGCTTTTTTTTTAAATGATTGTCTGCAGTCATTAGTTAAACCCACATGTGAAGATTTATGGCATGTTACGAAACCAAAAACTAAATTTGTAGCCAAATCAATTAATTTGTCAACATGATGAAAACATTTAATTACTTTGTAATTTGATTCTATCCAAATTTCTTTTATTTTAATTTATTATTCAATCTTAAATGTGTTTAATAAACTTTAAATCATAAAACTTAAAGACGTTCGCGATTCGTCAGTAGTTGATAAATTTGCGCTTTAATCAACGAAAACGAAATAATAAATTTAAGTTTATTTCGGTGATTTTTTATTTTTTCATTTAATGCTTGTCGATCATTCGCGATCAAAAGCAATAAAAAGTCAAATTGAGTGTTGAATTGTTATGCAATCGAATGCAAGTCAATTGCAAAGAAATAAACAACAAAATGTCGGAGAATCGTTTTTTTTTTTTCAAGGTTAATTCAATATAAAAGAAATCTAGACTTTCGTCGATTACTTAACAACTCATTGCAATTTGATTGTAAGTTGCAGACATATCGAGCTCTGGCAATTCAGTGAACCGCATGCTTCAACTTTGCTTTATTTTATTTTTATGTAATTGAAACTGAAATTAATTTTGCTTTTGTTTGGCAACAAATCCAGTCAGGCAACAATTGCGAGGAGAGAATGTGCGAAAGAGTGTAAAAGTCATGGAATCCGTCGATGATCAACAAGCTTATGAAAACAAAATTCTCAATAAATGTCATTTCAGTATTATTTACAAAAATGTATGCTAATTAGCTGATCGAGCTTGTGTTCGTGAAATTCGTGTTTACCATCTTACAAACTACATTCGTACTCTCCTCAATTTCATGTTAAATGCGTAGAGAATTTTAAATTTTTTGTTCTTCACCTCATATCCAACTGTGCTTCTGACTGAGACGCCATAGCCTGATTATCGTAATTAGTGTTAAACGTAGGCCCGTGAGTAAGAAGATTTGCTGTTTGCACCAAGTCAACAGTGTTAACGTTAAAGCTGGTAGTTTACCGTTTAAAATTCTGTTTTGCCTTTTTCTCCAGAACTCCATTTATTGGAATTGCGTTTAAAATATTTTGTGAATAACAATCTTACATGGTGGCATGATGATCTTGAAAGTTGTTTTTGAGCAATTTTAGCAGTTCTACATGCGTTGATAATTTGAGCTTATAATGTTTGACACTTTTACGAAGCCACCAAACCATGACAAGTGAATTTTTTAAGAAAAAGCATGTCACATAGTTCCATGCTGAATTAGCATGGCGATTGAGCAGAAATAATCGCAGAAACTTGAATGTGATTTATTCATAAACTGCTGCACTCCCTGAATATTTTAAACGAAACATGAAATATAAAAAAAAAAATGCATGCGGAGTTTTTCACTTGAAATTTCCATAAATTTGCAGTTTAATTAACCTAGAAATCGAGACATTGACAAGGCACATTTAAATCCAGCTGTTCTTTAAACATTCCAAAAATTCAGGGTCAATTGCAAGCATTTGGTCATTAAAATCAAGTGTAAAGATCGACAACAAATTGCTTCAATTACAAAGAAAAGACAAATTCAGGTGACTTTCCATTTTCAAGTACTTAAGGCCGACAAAAAACCATCAACATATCGCAATGGAATGCGTAATTAACATAGAAACCAAAATGAATCAAATGAAAGTTATTTGGATCACAACTGAACAAGTGGTTACTTCACTTTCTCGAATAACGAAGTCATAATGGAATTTCAGTTCGGTTATTAACTTCCAATTGTGTGTAGACGCTTGAATAAACTGCTTAAAATTAAAACCTGTTATTCTGTTTGGTCACTTAAATAAATCAATGAGGTTTCCCAAAATCTTTTAAGCACAAATATGATTTTTTTTTGTTTCGTTGTTAAAAGTGCGAGTAAAATTTCTTTTAAATAACTTCAGATAAACTGCACCTCCATTAGTCATTTGCAGACCTTTTTAATTAAATTCATAAATTAATTTCTAAAAGATGCTCAACCCATCTTTTTCTATAAACAAATCTCATTCAACAAATCGATAAACGATAAAAAATTTTAATATATTTAAATAAACAATTTTCTTCTTCATTTACTTTCTGCAGTGTATGCAAGTAGCGCTGATTTGGATTTGGATGTAACTGACGATGGTGAAAATTCACTGTACAATGGTGATGAGAACCATAAAATTTGGACGGGATCACAAGATCAACTGAACGGCATCAATGGCCATCAAAACGGTGGAGAAAGTCATTATGACTTTTATTCCAATGGGACTAATGGCGGAACATCAACACTTGGACGTCCAAGTCGTCAACGTCAAATTTCAGCACCTATTCCAGTACCGCCGCCACCAAAGGAAGAACTGAAGAAGAAGAAGGAAATCAAAAAGTCATCAAAGTCTGTTGGTAGTCAAAGCTTATCGGGAACATTGATTCGTCCACGTCCAATACATCCGGCTGGTAGAGGTCCACCGCCACATATGATGATTTATGGTCCACCACATATGCATGGTCATCATCCACCACCACAGCATCATATGATGGGTCCACCAATGGGACCGCCACAAATGAATGGTAGACAGTTTCATACGATTGGACATCGAGGCCATCCACAACCACCTCCACAAATGATTCAAATGCATCATATGCAACCGATGCCTATGATACTTCCACCACAATATGCAACATTGCAATCAGTCAAAGGCAAAAAGAAGAAAGGAAAAGATAAAATGAATGGCGGCATTCCTGTAGGCTTGCCAATGCCACCAATGTTTTATCCGCCACCTTCATCATTAGTCGGAGAGTCGCCACGTGCAATGCATATGAGTAATAGAAAACTGGCGCAGTCAACAGCTGCATTAGATGATTCAGGAAATTCTGGAGCTGAGTCACCGGGAGGAACGGGTATTTATAGACGCAAGGGCCATTTGAATGAGCGAGCTTTTAGCTACTCCATACGACAAGAGCATCGATCACGAAGCCATGGATCGTTAGCAAGCCTCCAATTCAATCCGCCCGATATGAAGGAACGCGAAATAATTCAAATGGTTTCAGGCCTCGAAATTAAGGAAGACTCCACGCTCAGAAGAAGTCGTGAAATGTCAGCTGGCTCATCGGGAACATTCGGTAAGCCACGAAGATAAATGTTTCATCCGGTGCTCGGTGCAAGCAAGAAGAGTAAACATATACTCAATAGAGAAACCATCAATATTATTTGCTCGTTTGGGAATCGTTTAGCGACAAAAGGAATCGTGAAACAAAACGATTCTCATTCGATGCTCATTCATTATAGTCACGTTTCTTTAATTATTACATAAAACAACAAAAAAATTATTCTTTCATATAAATATGTTGTCCAGGTAGTTAAATTGTGGGGAAATATATTAAAATGGCATATTATCGAGTAAGCTAAAGATGAACCTAACCTAGAAGAAATATTCATAGCCTTAAAGACATTATCGATGTACATAAATACAAAATCAGCGCGCGCAATTTTCCAATTATCTAGTTGAAAGTTAATGGAAGTTTGATGGTGAGAAAATTAATTTCAAAACTTCTCATTCATTGAGAAATTGTCTTGCAGCTAATTGAAACAAGTTTCCTGCATAATTAAACCTCTTAATTGACTTTCAACTACTTTTTGTTTGTGTTATTGGTGAAGAAATCTTATTGTTGAAAAAAAAAATCTTCAATTTTTATTATCATTTATTTTTTACTTTCATTCAGAAACGCACAAAGCTCTTCACTTGCATATTGTTTGTTTTAAAATTTCATTTTTAAAGCATTTCAATGTGGCTTTTTTATGATTTTTTAAAATTTTTATTTTTCTTTCTTTGTTCCAATTTGCGGAATTTTATATTTCATGCGAGAAATTCACTGCGAATTGTGTCAAATTATTGATAATCCTGCGGTCAAATATTTAAAGCTTTGTTATCCATTTCAAGTTATTCATATGTAAATTTTTATTTTTTATGAAATGGATTGAACGTTTTAGTCGCATAAAAAATACACTAGCTTTTAAGCAAACTTACGCAAAAGAAAGAAAATTTCATGTGCCTTATTAGGAGATCAAAAGAAGTTACAATTAAGAAGTTACAATGGCTCAAGAAAAAGGATTATTTCTCGAATAAAAATTTATTAAATTCTCCAGAGATCGACTAAAAATTTATCTAACAATTTTTATACAAAATCGGATTATAATTAACAACTTGATGTAACACAGAAAAAAAAACACTTATGATGTAAGAGATGAGATATTACAGCAGAAATATATGAACCATTACAAAAATATCTCGAAACTTTTTCATTTTAATTCCCAAAAAAAAAAAACTATTTCAGAAATCAGATGTTTCACGAAGCCGAAACCTATTACAAGAATCATTCACATATTGAAAAGAGTTAAGAAAGTGCCTTAATACATAGATCGGCAAATTTTATTTTATACACATATGTGTTGTTGATACTTATGTTGATTTCTGAAAATTGCCAAAACGCTTCAATCGTCACCATACCAAGTCGAATGTATTGACATAAAAAACTATCTAAAAGCTGGGCGCCCCAAACTGACATCCATTTCACATGTGAGTGAGTGCGTCTTAGATCTACGTGCTGATGCTGAGAGAGTATTAAAGAAAAAAAAGGCTGAAAGATGTATGATGATGATGGTCAATACCGTTACTAATAAACATGCCAATCGAATGAAGCAAAGCTGAAAGCTTTCTTGTTGTTGTTGCCGTGTCAACTCATTTTGGAAAACAAATTTTTTTTATTTCAGATTCAGCCATGAATGAATGAAAGATTTAACAACAAATAATTATAATCGACGTAGGTTATTTCTGACTATTTCTTTTTGCACAAACCATCAGCAAACCATCCGTTTATGATTTGTACATCCATGTGGATTATTATGGATGAAATCTGGTTTCCACATAACCGTAACTGGGCCGTTTGGCGAGTACTTTGAACCGGTCAGTTTACTGTCTCTTGCTATTCATGTGAACAAAAAAATCAGTCATTTAACATAATTGCGTCCTGCCTAATTCTAAAGACGTTACGTGACATATAGCACAAGACATCATCGAGTTCAATTAACCATTAAGAGAAGGTAACGCAAATATTTTATGAGGCTGTAAAATTTACGTCAATTTGCAATCATCGAATTAAATAAAGAAATAAAAATGGAGTAATTTCGATGTGTGATTCTCAAAAGACGCTTCGAAAGGAAATGACAACATGCCGAGTGAGAAACAATTTTGGACAATTTCCCAGTCACTGCTCTCTGTAAGATATAAATCTGTAAACCTTTCAGTCTGAGGATCACGCAACACTACAACAAATATTAAATTGCTATTTGATTACTTACTGTGAGCCTCAGAAAAAATAATTTCTTAATTTCAGTGACAATTTCTCTGGCAATTTCAATTTCCTGCATATCTTATTTAGATTGATTAAAATCAGATCAGAGAGAAAATTGGCATTCTACATTCAGCTTTAAACTTCCATTGTCAAATTTAATTTCAAGTTCAAAGGCATCGACGCTGAACATGCACAATAATAATAATAGATTTATCGCTTCACATTTTGACGCTTAGTAAGCACAACAAATAAAACTAGGAAACACGCTGCTTTGTGGCAAAAAGCGATAAACATCTTGAAGCTCAAACGTGTGCGTGACATTCGCAATGAAATCTCTCAATACCCAGAGTGAGGATAAATAATTAAAAATGCTAATCATGGGAAAATATGAGCTGGGAAAATTCAATTAAAAATTACTCACTTATGTGACTGGAAAATATGTGTATGCGACAAACAATGGAACGGACATACATACACAGGTACAAAAACGACAAAATTATTCAACAGATTAAAACAATTTTCAGTGTCGTCTTGCATTAGGCAAATGTGCAAGGGCATGGAACTATTCATAAGGAAATCATTTACCTTTTGAGGAAGGAAACGGTCTAAGAAATGGGTCCGGTTGAAAACCCCATAAATAAAACAGTGCATTCTCCATTAAAAGTCTATTTCAAGTTCGTCACTTATCGCATCAAAGTCGAAACAAGTCTTTAGATAAACATCTTACACCAGATTCAAAATGAGCCTGTTATATGAATAAAGTGGAAATGTCTCTTTTCGGTAACTTCTTCAACCTGATCTACAAGGTGGTACGGCGATATGTTGTGGTGTAAATACATGAAATGCTGCCACAGGTCTCTGGCGAATGAAAAAAGAAGAAAGATGCGATCAAAACGAATCGGGGCAACTAGAAATATTCAGCATTCCATTCTTTATTCCAGCACCACGGCGACTGGTTTTTATTCACTGTTGCTGCTGGATCGTCATCATTTAATGACTATTGCCGTTTTATTGACTTGATTCGTTGCGCAGCTTGATACCTAATTTCTGATGCTATTCGAAGACCTATTTTGCAGATCATCACAAAATCAACAATTTCATAGATTCTCTCATAAATTTAGATCCATGCAATTATGATGCAAACGAAAGAAAATTTGCCATGAAATTATAACCAAACTGCATGCAATTTATGTATATATTGCCATCTACTCTCTAACGGCATTGAGTCACACCTTTTCGAAATTCTTCGCTGAATATTTAATCAAATTTATATTCAACATTCTAAATTGAAAAAAATATTTGTTGTCTTTTGTGCCATACAAATACCAAACGTTCATCTTGTGCCTATAATCCGTGATCGATGTATTGGAATTCAATTGTTTACCTTCAGTGCTCGATATTTAATAACATTTATTTTGTTTTTCTGTCTTAAAGATCAACCACAAAAGCCATGTGGCTGTTGCTTGTTGTAAAACCTAAAAACGTAATGATGTAAACGAAAATTGTCTCTTTTACAATTACGGCATCGCCTGCATTCCAAATGAATATTTTAAGAAAGCTTCAAAGCAAATGGAAATTAAAGTATTCATTCTTTATTCGATTGCCCGCGATCCACTGTTTCTACCATAATTCATTGAGAGAAGTACAAACCCGATTTAATCGGCATACGAGAAATACCGCTTGTTAAAACGTATTACAGCTCACATGATGTTCACTTTTAATGAACGAACTGCAAGTTATGTTGTTGTTATTGGCTCAAAAAGTACCAATTTAAATGTTGCGACTCTTCTTTTCAATCACAACAAAATTTCAAAACAACTTTTTTTTCGACAAATTAAAAAAAAAATTAAAAGAAACAGAGACTTACGAAATCCCGCAGATGTCGTGCAATGAATGCATGAGACTGTTTTCAATGGTGATGAATCGCGACAAATTGGGCTTATATTTTAATAAAAGCATTAAAAAATTGGTTTCACGTTTCTTTCTATTTAAAGGTTTACTTTAAACAAATTGTTTCGTGTGAATAATTTTATTTATGAAAAAGCTTAAAATTTGGATACATGTTTTAAAATTGATTTTTAAATGTCTACTAAAAGATGTATGGTTGAAACGAATATTAATTTTAATTATATTATTAAATGTTATAAAAATAATTTAATATAAAAAATATATTCCACTCAAAAAGCGAAACTGTGGTTTTGAATAAAGCTATAAAGCTTTCAGAATATTATAGTAAAAATTATAGAAAAATCAATGTGAGCTTTGAAAAGCTTACAAAAGCTTGTTATATCAACTTGCGAGACGCAATTTATAAACGAACATAGATAAGCTTTTCAATTTGAAAGAAATACGTTTGAAAGTTTACGAAAACTTAATTTTTTTTTTCGGAAATTCACATTCTCATTTGCTGCTGGCAACTAAGTAACGTAATGAATTAAGTTTTTTGACTTTCTTAGCTCTTTGCGAACGCAATGTCCAACGAAAATTAATCAAGAGACTCTAAACTAATTTACAAGCTCGCCAAACGTAAATTGTCATTTTCATAACTTTTTATTTCTAAAGATTTATAGAGTTTCAAGATGTTTATCCACTAAGTAAGTAATGTCAGAGAAACGAAGTGACATTTTATTTCTTAGAAAGCGATTTCAAGATTTATAAACAAACACAATCTAACCAATTAAAATATTACTAGGCTGAGTTTTCCAATAGCAACATTTCTGAAATAAATGATAAAAAAAAAATCGGTCAGTCGGTTCCATGTTTGAAAATCAAGTTTAACGACTCACATCTTATTCCGGATCATCATCAAATGACAAATCGTATTAAAAGCGAATTAAATGTTGACTTACAACTGCAAGTTTTTGTTTCAGTTTCCAATTCGTTTTGCCACTGGCAGAAGATGAAGACCAAAATAATCGATTGCACATGAGAAGCGCATTAATGGACATGCCGACAATGCTAACAATATCTGACTGAGCTTACCAAACAATAACAAAAAAAAAAACTGCGAAAGAAAAATAAGGAAAAAGCAGAAGTGAATCGAAGCTCAAGCAAAATTAAATGCAAAGAGAATTTCTCCGCAGCAATTTGTGTTCAGTTTTCTTTCAGTCGCGGCAATGTTAAGACGTGTTTTTATAACTCCAGTGCTTTGCATAATTAACTTCAACTTTTAAAGTCCAGGAACTTATTCTCTGCTATTATTCGTGTTTAATTTTCATAATCGAGTGCATTATTGGTAAATGAAATAACAGTTTCGCAGCAATAGAAAAAAGGGTGAGAAAGAGAACACGAAAAAAAAATCCCAATAAAGTTCTGGCCCGCTGCCGAAACGAAATCGAAAATCGATTTGTGAATGTAGAATTAATGAAGTGAATACATATTTTCTTAGGGGAAGCAATATATAACGCTCCAGAACACTCTCAAGCAGTGATAATTTCGGTTTAGTAACTTTTTTAATATTTCCATAAAATATTTATTTTCCTTTTTGATCAACTCGACTCGAAACATCGCGGAAATTTTTATTATTATTTCTTAGTTGCTTTGTTTACACGATTCAAAGCATAAAATTTGACTCCGTAGGCCTGTTAATAAATTTATGGGACATTCATTGTTATCAGTTCGCGAGATTCATGTGATTGAAGGCAATAAATGGTGGACAAAAATCTTTGGGTGAGTGCTGCAAAATGTCTCCAATTTACAGTTAAGATAAATGACAAAAGAGCTGTTGAGAAAATGTCAACGCGGCTGGACCATTAAAATTGGATTAACATGAGAACTCTCACAATTTTTTTATGACTCCTCAGAGACGCAAAAGATGCAGAAAAATTGCGATTTAAATTTTTTAACGCGGCTATTTTTCCGTGGGATTAAGTGCGTGCGCAGCTAATTAGAAGGAGTTTAAGAGAGCTTCGAACCAATAAAAGTTTTCACTTCTTACATAGCCAGTAGACCAATGAATTCTACAACTTCCAAAGTGAGATGTTACGAATTTACTCGATAGTGGCTGGAAACAAAACATTTTTTTTTTCTTCAGTTGGCAAACAATAAATCAATTTGCGAACAAGATTCCGCCACATGGTTTCAACACTCAACGGAAGCACCTGGCACTTATGCTCGTGTTATTTCTCCGTTGTGCCTTGACCATCGATGTTTATTTATTGCACATTTTCACTAATTAGAAGAAAATAGTTTCGTACAAAATAGAAAAGGTTTTCTTGCGGGCTTGGCGAGAGAAATAGCGAACAGCAAAAGATATTGATCAAATCTAGATCAAATTGAAAATTTATTTTAGCTTCTTTCGTTTCGCAAAACCATTTTTCTCTCAAGTAATTTTTAAGTTTTAACTGCTGATGGGATTGTGCGTAGGTTAAGTGAAGATCAAGTGCTGTAATCAAAATATCTTATTTTCTTCAGCATTTTACTATTGCAACAGACTCAAAATTGAACAACTTCAAACTTAAAGCTTGAGCGCATAAAGTGCGCAGCAATTAGCTGCCATTCAGATTAAAGCCCATTTCTATGGCAGCGTCTGTCTCGGTTTACTCAACTAGAAAAAAAAAATTCGAATAACCGAAAACAATAACAAAAAAATACTTTATGAATCATGAAGTTGAAAAGAAACTGAAAATGACAAAATATATAGCATTTAGTGTCAAAACCACGCGCTCTCAAGTCTTGAGACTCAAGATCGCTTTCAAGCCGCCATTCATCAAGTCGCTTTTTTCATAAATAAAATGTGCGTGAAATGAAGTGAAAGATTTAATTGCTGGCAACACGCTGAAGCAGAAGTTTTCACCATTCAATTTCTTTAAAATTTTTCTAATAAACCTCAGTTTCTATTATTTGATTTGATTGATTCCGAGGCATCCAACATTGATGGAAAATTATCAATCACCAACATAAATTTGTTGTATGAAAGTTGTCTGTCATATCAATTCTTGAGTTTGTGTTCATTGGTTGTCTTTAACTCGATCTCATCTTGAAATTTTAAATCGATCAATCAAAAGTGAAGCAAATCTCCGCTGAGGATTTTAAAATTCGGCAATAAAAGTTCAGCTATCAATAATAAAAAAAAATTAATTTAATTGGTATCATAATCATCAATTCCTCACATAATATCACATCTGGTGCTCGGGTGGTAATTTTCGGTACTTAACAATTAAATTCTTCACAAAACTATTAAAAGTATATTGAATTTGCCTAGCGGGTATTTGGGTTCATTGCAATGAGTTTGATTTGAACAGAATTTTTAAGTGGAAATACTTAAATTATTTTGCTAAAGTTACGCAAACAATAACTCTTGGATTTTTCAAATCATTCAATGCCGAATATTTTCTTCATCCATTTGCAGAATAATTAGAAGTTCTAGATTCTTTTAAATTTTAATAATTCATTGAATTGCGAATATGATGTAACGGCGCACATGATTTCTCATTAATATATTTCGCGCTCAATAAAACTTGGTTAAAATAAAATTCTGGTCGAAAAAAGAAAAGAAAGAAATTTGAACATTGCAATCATTTCAAGATCGAAATAATAATAAAAGAGGCAAAGAGCTGCTGAATCCTCTCATATTGTTCAAGCAAATGACCGCAAACAGAAGTAATTTCAATAAATTGTGCTTAAGACAACGCACGATGGCCACTTCAAAAGCACAATCAAGATCATCTTAAAAGATTCTTTAGCATCATGATTAGTACAGACGGTACACTGGATACTTATTTGCTGCATAAGAATCTTAATCCATTTCGATATTTAAACAATTGAAGATTTTTCACAATTTAATGGCCAATTCTCACTTCTTATTATTATCTTTATATTTTCCCCCTTCAATCTCGCATCTTTTTCTCAGTCTTGCGCGGCACGTCCACTGAACTTGCTCGAACGTTACCGTTTATAATTTTTCTTTCTTTCAAGACGGCGCTGAATTAATTTTAAGTGAAAATCTGTGAATAATTGTGCGTTTGGCCAGGTAAACAAACAAATCCGATTCAACTGCCCGTTACAGTGAATTCCCTCTCTCGATCATTAACTTGATGCACTTGTTGAGCATTGTTCAACGTAGATCCCTCAAGACGAAGGCACTAGAAAATCACTCGCAAGGTTTCACTTAATTTGATGCTGTTTTATTGCTCCCTTACAACAATATTATAGTGATTTTGGTATCAAAGAAAGTATTCATCAGGTACCGTGCGCAATACAGAAAAAGTCTTGAAAAAACCTCGATGCGGTGAATCTGCTAAGATTATTGTTGTTGCTGGCAATTAAAGTTGAAGCGAATGCTTCCATTAAAAGAAATTGAAAATGAGCAAATGCCTAGGTTGAATGATAATTAGAACGAAACCATCATCGAAGAAATGGCTCATGAAGTGGAATTTCGGGTTTTAGCTTAAATTTATTAATTTGGCCGCAATTTAGCTGATTTTTATTGTTATTTTTCTTCTGGTGCCTCTGTTGGGGGGAAAGAAATACAAAAAGTAAGGATCATGATGAACAGGTAATCTTAATTGCGCTTCTGATAAGTAAATTTATTTGCATGGATTAGCATTTGAATATATGTTAAGCATTTTACTGGCTCTTTAGTTATTGAAAATTGAGTTATCAAAATAATTTCTGATGATTACAGTTGCCGTTGTTGTCATTAAGTTTAAGTTTTATAATGCTATTTAATAGTGCTACAATTAATTATCCCTTAGGAGAGAATGTAATTAAAATTGCATTTAATTGCAATTCAATTTGTCTCCAAAAATTTGGTTTGGATATTTTTTGTCTTTTTAATGTTTTGCACTTAATAAACATAATAAAATAATAGCTAACAGCACCTGTCAGAGCTTTCTTGTTAATTCTGAATACCGAGCGACATGCGGGGACAGAAACAATTGCCATATCTCCAACAATTTAATGTCTTATTTTTTTTCGCGACTTATGAATTCAGCAACAGTGCTTTTAATGTGATATAATCATCATCAAGTGCCTTCGAGTGCCATCAATTTCAGCTTACATTTTGCACAAAAATTGTCGGAAAGAAAAACTTTTGTAAACTATTCATAAATTACATGTGAATGTTTCAATTGAATAATGTGATTATAATTTGTTGAAATGACTACACATTAGTTTGGCCCGTGAGTCAACGCTTTTTATACAGCGCGATGTAACTTTATATTATTATATTAAAGCGCGCTCCACGGCACTTTGAGGAAATTGAAACGCGTGTTTCAACCAAGAAACACAATTTCGGTAATTTTTTTTTTGTGTTTAAATATTAATGAATCAAATTTTAAGATTGGAATTGTAAATTGTGCTCAACATGTAAGCTTCGATAGATGTTTTGAAATTTTTCTTATGGATATATCGAAACAGTGTCTTCGATTGGAAATGGAAATTAACCGATCCGATACGGTTTGTACAAACATCTAAATATTATTGCGATTTTATTGTATATTTTACCCGCGAATATAACGCACGCGCCTGAAATATTATCTAAACCCACAAACATGAAGAATTCCACAGCTATAAACCAGAGCAATAAAAAATGAGCTTGAACATGAAAGTTCATGAACTGTGACGCAAGAAAAATAGTGTTATATGTCGGTGCTGTTTTAACGATCGTCTGTTTTTTTTTTTTTTTTGGATAAATTTATTTTCTTAAAACTTTTAAATTAATCTTTCCAGTTCAGAATAATTAAAGTGCTTTCAACAGTTGTGAAATATTTTAAACATAACAATTTTATTTTTTGATGTTCTGTTGATTCCCATTTGGAAAATTCGATGGCAAGGGGTTAATGTCAAATTGTTATGAAGTTTTCGATAAAAGTATTAGAAACTCTTTTTTGCAAATAATTTTATTTAAATATTTAATTGCAAAATTGAAGTTAATCTGCATACATAAGATTCGATGAACATTTTACGCTTCAAACACATGGAAATATTTTACATCGCGATTTTTTTTGTTATTTCCTGTGCTCAATGAAAGTATCAATTAACAGCTTGTCATAATGCTTTCAAGTGCGCTCAGCAATTAATTAACTGAAATCTAGACAAACTGAAAATTAATTAAAAAATAAAAAGTATTTAAATTTGTAGATTCAAGTCGCAAAATTTGCTTCTTTTTTTCATACTTCGCGACATAAACAACGCGTTTAGAGATTTTTATCTTCCCCGGCGGGGCAGAATCTCATAAAAAAGTGATTAATTGCGATAAGAATTTTCACTTTTACTCATTTTTCCCATTGTCACCGAGGCGTTACGAGACAAACAAAAGGTCTGGAAAATTATACACTTTACGGATCCATTTCCTGCTAATTTATGACATTTATGATGAACCGTTGGCCACAAAATTGTAAAATGAAAATGAAAGGCACCCACTGATTTTCCCAGACAATCTCAGAGATGGGTTTGAAGTTGCTATCGTTACGTAAGTCACAAATATTTGCATATCATGCTTATAAATTATAATTTTATAATTCGCACGTCTCAATGAAAGTACGAGACACATTCAGATGCTCAATGCAACAAAAATATTCACAATTATTTTTTTTTTAAATTGCTGCAAATCAAAAAATGTTTTCTGCATATGAGGAAATGCAATAAAAATTATCCATTAAACAAGTGCATATACATATAGCCGTCTAATTATTGTTTGTCATGGAACCGTACATTTCGCTGTAGCCAACAACAATTGAAAGTTATTTTTTTTCCGGCCAATTAAAACAGGTTTTGTTGTTGTTTTCAATCCATTACGGTTGAATCTAAAATTTCTGTTGATTTTTCACGTGTGCCGAACTAAAGGGTTTTCTGCACAAATGAAAGCATGTTTAATTGAAAAATTATGCATACTGCAAACAGTGGTACGGTGCGTAGCTCAAAAATAATGAGCAAAAGAAGTACTGAGTGCTATCGTTGAGCGCTGAGTGGTTTATTGATGGCTGCAACAGCTTACGATTTGTTTCAATTCTAATTGGGAATCATAAAGTTATTTATTGAGGAAACATCACAAAAGCCCAAAACCTTTCTTACGTCTGCTTAGTTCGAAAGTTCAGTGGATGTTCCCTTGAGAACAATTTAAAAAATAACACAGAAAGAAAGATTAATGGGACAAATTTGGAAGAACAAAAAAATATAAATAACCTTAAGCAATTTGTCTTTGGGAATTTCCTGGAATTTACCCAATTTCCAGACAAAATTCTCAACGAACCTTTGACTGAAATTAATCCATCTTGGTCGTGAATTGGCGCGAGCCGCTGATATAACGATTTTTCCTCTTGCTCAGAAATGGGTTTCATTGCCTTGGGTAATTGCCTCAATTGTACCGGTATCTTTCATATGCTAAGTTTTATTGCTTCTTAACGCTTCGTAATTAAATTAAAATATATTCAATAAAAAGAGTTAAAGCGAGATTAAAAATGTGGCTATGGTAGAGCAAGAGATGAATTACCATAATGCTCAATGGCGCACTGATCAATGTAGGTTCGATGTTGTACTTGTACTGAGAAAAAAGGTGCAAAGCAAAGAGACGAATAAAGATGTTTTAAGCACTTGGCCAATTGAATAATGACCTGAAAGCCACCGCAAAGATTGAATAGTTATGTAAAATAAAAAGATTTCATTGAAATCATTCAATTTAATCATTTTCCATTCTTCAGATTTTAACATCTTTTCGTAGATTATAAATTCTTGGCGATAGCGATTGGAACATGGTAACATTATTGTGCTAGAAAATCCAGCATCAGCTCAGTTATTGGGAGACACACTTTTGAAACATTCTTAAAAGTTGATGTGTTACACCAACCCACAAGTAATCATTAGCAATCAGTCTAAGAATAAGTGGAAACCTGGAAAAACTTGTTCTGACTTGTTGCATCTGCCCCAGCGTAGTGCTTTTTGCACTAATCTTTATTTCATCACGCATGATATAAAATAGAACATTGATGCAATTCGAAGCCTTAAGTGCTCGTTACAGCACCATCAAATTCCTTTGGTGCCTTTACAAAAAAAAAGAAGAAAGAATTACTGGAAAAAGTGTTTTGCGGCTCCATTTTAATGAGTAGATAGCGTCCATATAAGGCATTTATACAATTTATACTTATGTATGCGGAGTGACGATCAGATGTATTTAGAACGAAGAGCCGTCGATCGAGTATAAAACGATCACTGCGGTTATGTTGGCAAAAGATTTAAAATGTAACGTTAGTCCTACATATCGTGTACTGGACTCGATTTGTGTTGCCATTTAAATCATCATGTGAACCAATTTTCATCTCAATGCTGTTTTTCTTTGTGCCTAAGTAAAATGGCATTTTATCCGATAAAGTAGACAAATTGCTCTCCACATAGTTTAATTGAGCACAGCTTTAATTTGCGAAGCGAATTTTAAATTGCTCCAGAAATTGGCGAATTCTTAAAAAAATTTTAGAACCCTATTGATGATTTAATTGTTGACCAAAAAAAGAGTTCGCTATTAAACTTTATTGATTTTCACGCTTTAATTCAGCGTAAAATTGAATCACAGCAGATCATTTATAAAGCGAACTTGTGAGCTGAAGGGATTAAAGATTTAATTAATTTAATAATGAACACTTTAGTATCATCGACAATAAATCAACGCTCGTGGACAGCGTTAAAGAACAATTTTATGGTGGTTTCCCGATATAACAGTCATGTTAATTCTAGTGCATTTACTGCAATACTTTATAGTTTATTAGTGTATACGAATGAACAATAAATCTCTGGCAGAATAAAAGATTGTGATATAGTTGCCATAGTAGAAATCATTCTAAATTACACACCATCTAATGCACTCGTTTCTTCCTTTTAAGTTGCTCTTATCCAATTACATTCATTTTCTTAAAATCGTACATTAATATATTATGTTGCTGCTACCACACATAACAAAAAAAATAGAGCAATTTGGCACAGCTGGAATATGCCGATGACTTCGTTGAATTATTATGATGATCATTTGAGAGACCGCAGTATTGAAAAGAAAGCTGCATTTAAATATTAAATAATATTTATGCATGTTTTGCGGTACTTTTAATCTTCCCCCTTAGTTCATGACTCGTGTGCAATTGACACCTGCAATATTTTTCCAGTGATTTGCTATGAAACTAGGCAGTCGCCAGACATGAATATCTAATTGATTCAAATGTTTGCATTTTATAATGTTGTCGTTGTCGCTCTTTCTGACATTGATGCAACGAGGCCATGGAACTGCTTCAACAGCATAATCTTTAATGATAACTATCAAACACACGCTCCGAAAGAGAGACATTTCCATACATTTTTTGATATCAAATGCTAAAGCTCATGCTTTTTTGCTCTTGAATCGTGCGATAGTTTTTTTTTTTAAATATCTAGCATCAAACAATGGAATTGTTTTCGAAATGCTTGTTTTTTATTGGCAATGTATGTTGTTTTTTGACAAAAATCGTCTAATTATGCCAATTTTATTGCAGTTTTTATTCGTCATTATGCACAAGCGAGACCATGTCTATTGTAGGAAATGTTAAAAGCCTATAAAAAAATACGACATAGGAATTGCAGTCTTGTTTTGTAGGCGTTATACAATTTTAATGGCAATTTAAAAGCGAAAAAATATTAAATGTTGGCAGACAGTTATCAGAATATTGGAATCTCGCAAATATATGCAACGATAAGTTGGTCTCGATATGCGACTGGTCAGACATCAATTACCCTCATAATATCCCGCATGTGTAATATTGTGTTTATGCTTTAACGGTTTTCAAATGTTTGGATGAAAATTCGCATTTGCAATTCTAGTCAATCGAAGTTTGCTGAATTAAATTACAAATAGTCACGATAAACATTACTCTCCTATCACACTGTGCCTGTTTAGTATTTCTGCCCTTTACTTTTGTCCGAGTAATCACGAGGTAACATGGTGCTATCTATGCTAATTGCCTTCTCCTCATTTCAATGTCTAGGTTGCAATAGCGCAACCATGTTATCTCACACCGTTCATTCTTAGCAAGTGCATTATGCCAAGGCCGGGGAGCGACTCATTATGCACCGTAACATTCACTACCATGGACGTTGATAAATCGATTGGATACAGCGAAGTCGGGATGCAACTTTTATAAAGCAAGTTTGGGTCAATCAACTGCTATAATGCAGCAATACGCGATGATAGAAAGCAATGAGAAAATTTTGCAATAATCTCAGAATCATTTTGCTTAAAACTATTTCCACATTGTGTGTTTTGCAAATTGATAATGTCTGTAGGGTCATTATCTGCACCATTCATCTTCGCAGCCACAAGACAAATTACTTTAACTAGCAATGAATTGTGTCTTTAAGATTTAAAATTGAATCGTGAAATTAAATTTCTTAATTTCCACACATCTCGCAATGAATTTCTGCCATTAAAATCTCATTAAAATATGTTGGCGAGCAATAAATTCAGGCTGGAAAATTCTTCGGATCTTCCAAGCATTTATGCTTTTGAATGATGTTGCATAATTTATTTCAATAGCAGGTTTAAACAGCTAGGAAGTTTGTTATCAAACAGTTTATTCAATCGGCTTTGTGCGCAAACACAATCTGCGTTGGGATATAAAAGAGGCACATAAAAGAAGGAAACTAGTAAAATAAATAAGCCAATTGCTCTTGTTGATGAAAAACAAGTTGAAGAAAGAAAAAATAATATATATAAATGAATTTATTGCCATTGTTGAGAGTCCATAGTTGGCTGAAAAAACAAGTTGTGATGGCCCGTTTTGTGATTTCTCCATTTTCTTCCATTGGAAGATCACTTCGATATGTGAGACCAAGAGCTAAGAATTTGTGTCTTCAAGTTTGTATGCAATATTGCCATTTTCACATGTTGATGTACGTAATCTTTAATAATGACTAGTTTGTGGCCCAAGTCCAAGAATCTGCGGCTTGGGATTCATAATGAACAATTTATTTATTACAAATTCTTTCACTTAGAAAGTCGCTTTTCAAGTTCTTCTTCTACGTGAATCATAGAAATTTGTAATTTGGATTCTTCTTCATTCAGGAATGAAAAAATTATTACTGAAGTACTTGTTCTGATCGTTGAAGCTTCTGATGTGAAAGAATGTAATCGAAACAAATTATTTAATTAAGGAAGGCCCATAAAATCTGTAATTTGTTCTCAAATATCATCGGTTCAATGACGAATGATGAATCTAATGACAAAAAGACTTAAAATAAAATGGCAATAGCTTTTGCGGTAAATTTAATTAGCGTTGATTTATAAACTTCCTATAAAAATTGTACATCATTCAGACGTCCATTGCATTTTATGAAACATGTCATTGCCATTGTGTGGAATAGATCATTTCGTGGATCTGTAAAATAACCGAGCATAATTTGACGAACGTCCAGCATATTTTTAATCGTGATCTAATTTCTTTTTATTCTATTTTGCAGGAACTGTAGCAAGCCAATGCGAGTAAAAAACAACGATTGATCGTCGCTCATAATGTCGGCAAATCAGCAGCAATAAAGACAACGATGGACATTGATGTAAGTCTCAATGAATTGAGAGTAGACCATAAATTATTGATTTTTTTACAACGGCTGCATAAACAACCTGACATTGCTCCGTGCGATTTCCAATCGCGATATATCTGCAGCAATAACTTGCGATCTACGGGTTCTGATCTAGAATTACACATTCGCTGCATCAACAGCACAAGCTCAAATGCCTCCATCGATTAATAAATAATACAAAAATAAAAAATAAAATCAGTTATTCGAACTAAATCGATTTGCTATTTTATTTTATAGTCAATCGATTTGCGTTTCAATTCTTTTGCAGCGCTTTATAAGCAAACGCAATTTTAATATTTTTCACTATAGAAAAGAATTGGCGAGCCAATTAAGAGAGTTGTTACAGATATTTTTTTATGCTGCTTCCAATATTTGTTTATTGTGGCAACTAAAGCACTGAAACGAAAAACGAACTCGAATAAACAACATGGGACAACAATAAAGACTTTGTTGCATGTTTAGTATCTGCATTGAGCTTCCTCATTGCTTCGATGTCGATTTTGCAGCGATAAAAAATTTCCGGAATGATTTTAATGAAAGCTAATTTTTGCACCTTCATTTGCTTATATGTACATACGTGCATCGTATATTTTGATACATACGTTCACAGTAAATTCTAATTTACTCAAAACATGCTGCCCCTTCGGGACACCCCACAATGACCCATTTATAGAATAATCAACTTCCAAGAAAGCCAACAATTGAAAGCCTCTCAAGCTGACTTTTCCTGTTTCAAGTTTTTTTTTTATTCTTCAGATCACTACAAGAACCATCAAACTAGTTTTCCTTTTATCCGCTAGCTGTTCTGCTTTTCTTACACACTAAAATCATTCCATTTTTGCATCGAAACTTGCATTGTACAGGCAACATTTTTACGGTGAAAAAAAAAAAAATAAAATAAAGTTGAAGCTTGTGCAAGTCATTTCGGGGTGAGCAAAAAAAATATTTTGCTAAATAGATTTTCTACGAACAACAAAAAAAAATTGTGAGCAACACATCAAACGTGTTTGTGCACTTTTTTTTCTTTCATGTTAAAGAAGTTTATTGCGAATGAAAACATCTTTAACAATTTCTTCGAATAAAGAAATTTCAATTTCTGCTATTCGAGAAATAATAATTCAATCATTATTATGACCCCATGAGTGCCGATGCCACAGCGGCTGACTGCTGTTCAACAGTTTTTTTTTTGTCCAACTGTGTAAATTTTTTTCATAATTCAAAAGACAATAAATCATTTGCTTCCCAACGCAAAACCACTGCCATCATAGTGAGGCCTAATCTTATTAAGTAATGAGGTTAACAGATTATAAAGTGAGGTTATGCGAGAATCCCGAAATAAAATGATCGAGAAACTTATTAAACATAAATTTTTGCCGACAATAGTTAAGATTTTCTCATCTCGCTTCAAGTCAATTGACTAGTGAGAATTTGCAAACAACAAATGGATTAGAAGATTAATGCTAATATTAAAATTAAGACATGTATTGTGGACAAAAAGAACAATTTGATCATAATTTCCATGGCATTCATTGCACGATTGCTTAAAAAGCTTATCAGCAATAATCACGAAACGTGTTAAAACTTCTCACGATTTATTGACTCTGAGGTTCGATCTTCATTAGAATTATGCTTCTTTCTATGTCTCAACATAATTCTTATTTATCGGCTACACAACAAATTAAGCTACAACAAAAAACAAAAGCCGCACAGAAGTGACGGCACGGTACATGAAACCGCGCGTGAATGGAAAATCTTTATTTAGACGCTTTGAATCCAAACAAACACTCAAAAAACACTTTAAAAAGAAAGTTTTCACTTGTTTTCCCACCAAACCACCTTTTTCTGGTGTCCATAATTTAAAAGTTATTTTCGTAAAAAGTGAAAATTTTATCTGAAACAAACAAAATTTCGTTTGCAGAACCGAATTTTAATATTTGACTGCAAAAAACATTTGAATTGTTAAAATATGATCCTCAATCTGCAAGCATTACGCAATTAAGTTTTTAATCCAATTTTAAACATCGCCGACGTTCAAAAAAATTTTTACTTCATTATTTTATCAGCCGAAGAGTAAGAAAATATTTTTTCGACCTCGTTAGCGAGCGATGCTTAACAATGTTCTGGCTCTAAAGAATTCTAATTTATGGAACAATTGAGATCAAAGTTTTGATAATATTCGATCGGAGCAAATGTTGCACAAATAAAAAATTAACCGTGAAAATGTTGTGCAATGCCTTTTGAACATATCGCATTGAGATAATTGAATGAACTCATCACTTGACAATTATGAAACGTTCTTGCGGTTGAAATTACGGAAATTCTCACATACTATATTCGCTCAATTTGAAGAAAAAAAAAAGTCCCGTCGATAAGATTCCGTCGATTTTAATAGCACCATTATTGTTTTCACATTATAATTTTCATCTGCACGTCGCTCTTTCATAACGAGCTATTAAGTCACAATGGGCGCATTTAAGGCCTTGATTGAAAAAATAAATTATCGTAAAACAAAAAATGAAATGAAACTTTTTTGATGCAACTTCTTCAGACTGATCATTTGTTGACGAAAAACCAACAAACAATACCGATATGAGTTTCAATTAAGCATTTACTTAAGCATTTACTTTGAATTGATGCAAAACTTTATTTCAAAATTATTTTTTTAAGACTTTAATGCTCGTTGAGCGGTGAGTTCAATGTACTCGCACTGCTTCTTGCACTTCAATAGATTGCCCAGGCAAGAAATTGAAATATTTTTAATTGTTTTAATCTTCTTAAAACACTCTTTCAAATACAAGTTAACAGTAACCGAAATTTGCTTGTATAATTCACTCGCTCTCGCCCGCTCTATAGGTACATATACTGGGAAGGAATTATCGTGCCGATCATGACCAAATTTGTAGTAGCATCAACCGTGTGATGAAATAACAATAAAAAAAAAAATAACTTTTCAATTTGAGAATCTTAAAATCGAAAATGCACTCGTCGAAAAACAAATTTAAATTACTGCTCATTATCGCCGCAACCATCAAAATTCGATAAAACTTTTCAGCGAGTTTCTGGCGAAATTTTTATTCCTCACAAGTTACTCTGAATAAATTTGTTTTCACAACTGATTTATGGAAAATTTGACGCTCGATTATGTTAAATTTATTTATTTATTTTTTTTTCTTGAACCACAATCGTTACGTTAGAGCCGGAGGTCAGATGTCTTAATTTCTCACTACAGATGCTTCTTTTGTTTCATCATTCGCCATAATATTTCATAATCGTTGTGGATGGTTTAGACATTTAAAATTTCGATACGCTACTTTCATTCCCATTAATTATCTAAAATAATCGGACAAGTGATAAAGTTCGTGCTTCATAGTATTTATTAAACATGTCATGTCGCCACTAATGAGCTTATTCGATGATTCAGTTGAGCTTAAAATGCCAGAAAAATATTTGTGTAAATATATCCATAAGGGTTTGGGAGTTAAAAGCTTCATTTATAGCATCCTGCTTTGGGTGGTAAAATCTTACAATAAATCGCACGGCACACAAATTTACAAATATTTACATGATTCATTGTTCCGTTTGCTATTTAAATAATGACTAATGAAATTTTTTTCTCCCTTTCTCTGTTTCTTTACATTTTCTATTCACAGATGCTGCCGAGTACAAAGAAAATGGCAATTGGAGCCTAATGAGCTTTAATGATAACAACAAAAAATCTGAAGGAGAAAATCATAAAAAAATTAACACAAATTGTCCAATCGATTCAATTGGATTTCCGTTACGGCATTTCAATTACATCTGCCGCGATAATATAGTTCATCATTTTAAAATCCCCCCCTCCTCAAAGTACCTACATTGATCGATTTAATTTCTCTGCAATAATCACTCCGTACTGAGACCATTTTGTGCAATCAATGTCGATGTGAATTCATTTTCATATGTGATGAAAATTACTCGAGGCATGAAATGTGTTAATTGCCGTTGTATTCCATTTGAAATAATTAGTCCACACAACTGACCTGAATAGCTGTACAGTCAACCAAGCCTCTGTAAAGAAGTCAACATTTTAAACAGCCTTTATTTGTGCGATGTTTATGTGCCGTTTTGCGTGTTAAATGCTAAATTAAATTTCTACAATTATGGTGACGGCAGTCTCAAAGAAAATGAATAGAAATTCATCCATCAAAACGACAACGACGACAATTATTGCAAAGAAAATCCAGGAATCAATTAATGGAACCATTTCATCATCCTCGGGATTTCGCTTGTTAATCGAGGCGAACGGTGGATTGGGCAATATCACATATTCACCGGGTGCCGGTGACGTCGGTGGGTTGGATTTGTGTGAAACAATGTCAACAATTAGCAAAAACTCAATCTATAAGCAACGAATTGATGCCATGTTTGATGATTCCAAGTAAGTTATAACGGTCAATTTGTAGTTTTTCCAATAAACGTCACAAAATTGCGCTATTTATTACTCAATAAAGGCGTCATATTTCTATTAATTTTTGATTAACACTTCTCTTTTATGTTAAGCGCCTTTTCAAAGCGTTCATTGAACTAGTAATTTATTCTGGTATATGTATGTATATAAACCATATGGCTACCCGCCGCGTAAATTACTATGTAGCTTTGAAAAGGGAATAAAAAACAATAATCGCAACGTGAAATTATGAATTGAATAAAGCAATGATCGCAATGAAATGAAAAAGCATATGAATGAATGATTAAATTCAACCGAAATTTATTCAACAGCAATGAGATTCTTCTTTTTTTGGCTCTTCACTACCATTTCCCATTTCTCCATGGCTACTGAAAATTGGGCACTTTTGGAACGCGAAACGTTTTCTATTATTAGTTTTTTTGTTTTTTGTTTCAACACTTTTAATTTATTTGTTATTAATCTCTGAGTGCTGGAATGTGTAGCAAGTGTTTTTCACGTTAGCTCCATCGTTGGGTGCAAGCACAAATCAATTTGTGTAGCAAAGAAAAAAAGCAATAATTGCAGTCAACTGAGGTTAAAAGTTTACTAATTACAGTATCGAAGGGCATGTGCTGCAAAGTTTAAAGTTCGAGTTTCGTATCAAATTGAAAAAAGAACAATTTTATGTCTGACAATTCAGAGACTGAATCCGATAACTCGAAGCGATCGTATGCTGGGAAGCAATCATTGGTTTTTGTGAGCGTGCACTTAAAGTAAGAAATTTATTTCGGTGCATCGATGAAAATGATTAAATTCATTTATTATGCAATCAGATAAAGTTGTACTTGTGCAATAGCAATATATTATTGGAAAATCATTAATCTTTCGCTCGACTTATGCACTTCTGTTTTCTAAAATCCAATAAATAACGTGCATTAAGATAATGATGAATTCATTAAGCAGTGAGATGTGCAGAATTATGGGAGGCAACAAATGTCTTCTAGTAGCATACTTTTGCAATTTGCACTAAATTAATAGCAATTTAGATGTTGAATAATAGTCCAATGAAGTTCAATTAGTTTAAAAGCCATTTTAATGATGAATAGCCGATAGACGATAGTGAATGCTTTAGAATGTCAAAATTCAAAGATTTCCAAGTGAAAGTGTCACGTAGATGAGTAACTTAAGTAAACCATTTAAAAATCATTTTCATGCCTAATTGGATAATAATGTTAATCATGTATATCGATTGCTTGATTACATGTTATTCTCTTTCTACTCAAATTGCGGTCTTTATCAAAGGATTAAAAATTAATGTAACAAATTTACATTAACAGATCGATAATTAGTCAACGTTCCCTACGCGAACGCAAGCGAGCTCCATCGGTGAGCGGTGGATCGATCAGTGGCAGCAACCGATTCTCAAACGAACGTTTACATGCAATCAATGAGAATGAATTTGTTAATGATTCGCCAACGTTATCAATCAAAAACAGCGTTCAAGCGCAAATCGAAAAGATGTTTACCGACATTGCAAAGGACGATCCGTCAGCTGTAGCAAATTGCTTTTCTATTAAGTATTTGGGATCATTGCCATTGATTGGTAAAGTGACGAGCCTTTTGGGATTGCAGGATCCTTTGAGACAACTCTACTTAAGCGGTGCTGGACACGGGGTAAGTTACTGCAATCTGAAAGCTCCAAAAAACTCAAAACCGTTAGAAACTTGTGTGGGCATTCTTCAAGATTCCCATATTGTTTCAATTCTTTAACTAATTACGTTACGCAGATGTATGATGTGCTCGAGATACCAGCAAGAAAAAAAATGTAGAAAAAAATCAGATCAACAATTTACAACGTTAATGAAAGAAAAAAAAAAAACAAAGTAATTTACCAGTTCAAATATGAGCTAACATAAATTTCCATGTTCGCAGTTAATCTCACTTGCTCTATGGTCGAAAATAAGCCCATTAATTTGATTTCTTCGTGCCCAGAAATAAATAAAAATGTAATCTAGAAAGATCTCTAATTGAAATTATTTAAAAAATAAATTTTCAACCATCTTGCGAAATGATCTGAAAAGGGGGAAAAACATGATACTCGAAAACGGTAAAGAACTATATGATTTCGAGTTAATTAAAATAGAATTCTGCATGTATATTCCATTAATTAGACGTCATGGGAGCCGATGATTTCTGGAGATTACCGAAAAATACAAGTTGTGTGCTAATGATGAACCATCGCGTAATGTGTCATTAAGTTTCTTTCTATAAAACAGCCCATTTCGCAATGAATATTTTAATTGAATTAATGAAATTCAGCGTTATATGAACAAATTGTTGATCATAGCATTTCATATATAGCACTTAGTAGAATTATTTTCATTAAGAAATTAATAAGTGGTCAATTTACAGAATCAAAATGCTGGAACGATGGACATAAGTCCGAAAGGTTTAAGAGTTCGATTAACAAATGGCCGTGATCCACAAATAACGCCATTCCAAAGCATCGCCGTGTGGTCGGCTGTTAAGTTTGTGGTCTCACAATCTGAAGGTGGTGCAGCTTTCTTACCGTTGATAACCGATCCGGAAAATATTGATAAAAGCATTTTATTCAAGCCGTTGAGGTAATTTGAGATTTTAGTTGTGCTGTTATGAAAATTTTATCGTGTGCTTATTGCATTTAGTGCCGCGGATAAAAGGCGCTTATCTTCTGGCTTGCACTCGCCATTATTTGCTGTCGTTATGAAGTCACCAAATGTTTCAAAACAGTTGGAATGTCATGGATTTGTGTGCCAATCGCCTGAAGATGCGATCGTTATTGCTGCCACACTTTACCAGAACTTAATGGCACACATGGGCAATAGCCAGGTGAGTGATTATTAATCTAATTCGATAATTTTATTGATTACATTTGAATTACAAACCTTGGATTCAATTAAGAATCAACGTATGAGGAAACCTAAAAATCGTAACGGAATTGGATGTATGAGCATTGCGAGTAGCTCTGCAGTAACAAACGCTATGATTTCATCAAAATCATCATTTCGTCGGAGCCAGAGTGGAAGCGCAAGAAGTAAGCAAAGTGCACATATACCACCACCGTCGAGACCTCCTAGAAAGAAAAGAAGTGCATCAAATTCATTAAGTGGCGAAAGCGATATCAGAAATCTTGGTAGTTTAAGTAGCGGCAAAGGAATTCATCCAGATTTCGATACGTCATCAGATGAAAGGGACAAAAATGCCAGACCGAAGAAAGCTCCACCATTGCCATTGAACCCGCCGAATTTAAGTAAGTTAATTACGAAGGAACTTAAGGATTATCATAAAATATTTGAATTGAATTTTCACAGATCGTCGTCCAGATACAAGATCGAGAAAAGAAGGAGGACATTCGGGAAAGTCAAAATCATCAGACGATCAAAAATCTAACAAAGCTAAAAGTGACAAAACTGATCCATACAGCTTAAAAGATGGCAGTGGTGATATATTGACAAAAGTGGCCATCCCTCGTTCCGGAAGTTTCTTGAATACAACTGGCGTGGGGCGATATAAGTCAAGAGCAACCCGACGAAATTTAACTGGAAAATCAGTAAATGGAAGTGCTTTTGCTGGCGGTGGCGGTTCACCGTTAGGATTCAGTGAACTATTTAATGAATTTCGCTTGCAAGAGAATCTTCACTCGCTTGATGAAATATTAAATGCCATAATCAATTCAGATGGAATGTCATTTAACGACCTAAAGCCAATTTATAAAGAATTCTTGCTCAAATTGGCAGTAACTTTAACAAAGGACGAACTTTACCAGCGATCAAAAAGCATTATGAGACGCCAAAAGAAGAAGAAATTGAAACGAAAAAATAGCACCGCAAAGTATCATCCGGCCAAGATGATAATGAACGCAATGGGCTTAAAAAATGTTTTTAAATTTGGAAAGTTCAAAAGCAAGCAGCTGGGACTTTCGGCGTCACAAACGAAACTAAATGATCCGAAACGATCATCTGAATATGATTCGAAAGCAAAAAACAAGCGACGCGATCGATCACGCATCGGAACAAGCGGCTCAGAGGTTTCCGTTCATCGTACCGAAACTGCAATGAATGGCCACAATCGCAACAGTTCGAGCGGGTGAGTAACTTTCATTTAATTAACGTTAATTTGGATCATTGGAGATTCTAGTTATTAGTATTTCATTTCACTATTTCAGATATGTTTCGTGCTCTGAATGCAGCTACGATTCCGATAATTGTACATGCAATTCGGCTGATAGATGTTATTGTAGTCTTGGTGGTGATGATATAAATGCAAAGCTAAAGGCAGAAGAACAACGTCGATCATCAGTTACATCATGTCATTCGGAAGACAAGTGTTATTGCTCAATGGGTGAAACAATTGATGGATCTACGACATTTTGTGATTCTGATAGTTGTGCAAGTGCAAGCAAGTGTTACTGTTCCCCAAAAGACAAGAAGCCTCATAAGAAAACAACAATAAATAACGAAACAAAGAAGAGTAAATCGGGTCGATCGCGTAAAGCTGATAATCTTGCATTGGACTATGAATTGTTTACAGTTGGTGGCAACGGGAGGCACGTGAAGCCAACAGAAGCTTTGAGTGTTAAGAAAAGTGTTGAAATGGCAGCCGTCTTTGCCGACGTCAAGTTGAGTCAAACAACAGATATTTCAAATTTGAAATCTGCAAAAGACAAAAAGACTCAAAAGCCTCGACATCATCACAAGAAGCATCATGAAACTATGTTGACAGCAAACAACACAAAGAATATTTCAAAATCTGATGATATCTATAAAGCGAATGAAACAAATGAGGTGATCTTGAGGAGAGACATTGAAGTGATTTCAAAGCGCGCATCTAAAAATGAAAGTTATTATCAAGCAATTGCTCCACGTCCTGTTAGTGCTTCATTAGAGGACTCTCTCGGTTATCTTCCCTGATAAATAGTTAAATAATCTTTTCAAATAGAAACAAAATAAATCCTCACTGTACAATTTCTTAAGACAATCCAACTTTCATTACCGCTTAACTACATAGTTATTTAGCAGGTGCTGGGTCATTGTTAAATATTGAAGGGATTTGTTAGTATGAATTTAATTAAAATTGATTTCATTCATCACATTGCGGAAACAGCTTGTAAATTGAACATTGATATTTGAAATACATTTTAAATTCGACCGACACACTTAACGATTATACAATTTTTATGAATTAAACATTTATTCTTTACATAAAAAATATTAAACAGATATATGCATAAATCTTAAGCTATCACTCACTTAATAGGAGAAAGTTCTGTTAAATAATTCATTAAACATTAAAGTCTTTTTTTTTTCTTGTGCAAAACTCTCCAGTAAAGTCAAAGATGCTTGTAGTTTATTTTATATATCATCGAAAACCTCTCAGCTATAAAATGTGCAATGCATAAAAAAAGAAGATTTTGTGCTCCATAGTAAATTTGATGCAATATCTTCTGGTATATATAAACAAAGATGTGAGATGCAATATTTTTTTTTTTTTTTTCATTTTTAATAATTAGGGAATCGTAGAGATATTAAAACTAGACATTAATGAACAAAACTTTGCTGCCGGGCAATGTGCAATCAATAAACGTGCAATAAAATATTAATTTTGTGCAATCAATGTAAACAAACATTAGTTGAATAAGTTTTAATTGTAATTTAACTTCTTATAATCCTTAAAATTAAGTGTAAATTAAAATGAAATTACTAAGTAGCAATAACTTCGATTTTAAATGCTCTAGAAAAGCTTAGGAAACATTTAAAAAGTTATTAATTGAGCATTTATTAGTTTTACGTCAGGTGTAAATATTAAAAACTCGAATGAAAGTTATAATTAATTATTATTTGAAATAACAATTTGTGATGTCTTTTCCACATGTAAAATTTTGCATCACTTTGTAAACAACAAACACAAATTATATCAATAAAGAATTTATTTTACTTTATAAGAAATCGGAACTAATTTCACTTCACACTATGTAGGTAGGTAGCTGTGCATTTATTTACAGAAATATATTTTTGAGGCACTGTCAATTTGATTATGAAACATAAATAAATCGACTGAATAATTTATAAATGATAACTATGGTGTCGAGGAAACGTGAGGTCGTATAAACAAAGACTCCGTACACGCGACATGCTGCGTTCGTGGCTCGTGATTAAAAATCACAAATGATGTTTGTTTGTTTTCAAATACATTGCGCAAAGTAACACACCATCACTCACAATAACAAACTTCACGAGATTACAGAGTTGAATAAATTCCGCGTCACAAAACATTATAATTCTCAGCGACATTTAATTATAAAAGCAGTTCAATTCTTATCGGCTCCCATTCGACTCGTTTGTGGAGGCAAATTTTTTATTTTCGATTTTGTTATTATTTTCAAAAAAACGTAAATATGAAGTTATTTTTAGATGTACTCAATTATTTAACTCTTACCCAAGTGTTTTTTGTTCCGATACAAAACTATCAGATAATTAACTGCGTCTTTTAAAATTTCTCTGCCTCGTGTGCTTATTTAGAAAATTCCGTGTCATTCTAGCTCAAACTGTGAACTTTGTGATGCTATTTATGTTTATTTAATATAAAATAATAATCGCAATCAGTGATGTTTTTTTTTTATATTCTCATATTATATTATAACAATTATCGCGTAAACATGATTCGCTGAAAATACTTTCATCACTTTAAATATTGATGATCGTTGAATAAATCGCACAGTCTCGTTAGAAGCATCAACGAGCAGTGAGCTTATCAAGTGTCCTAATAGAAGCGAATTAATTTGTGAAATTTTACGGAATAAATATTAAAGTGAAAAATTTGATAAAATATTATAATGCCCGAGTCCGGTAATACAATGTGCATTCGCTCGAATGGAATATCTGCTGAAGGTATTCGCGATCAATATGCCGATGGAAAGGCAGCTAAAGTTTGGGAAATTTTTATTGGTGACAAGAAATCAAGGACAGAAAATTATCGAAATTTTCTGATCGATTTATTGAAAGGTCGAGGTTGTAAAAGAATTTTGGATGTTGCATGCGGCACAGGGTTAGTATAATTAGTTCGAGAGTGCTTTTATTTAGATAGATAATCAATTTATCATTGAACTATCCAATAGAGTCGACTCGATAATGTTAGTTGAGGAAGGATTCGAAGTTGTTTCAGTTGATGCGTCAGACAAAATGTTAAAATATGCATTGAAAGAACGTTGGAATCGCCGTGCAGAGAAGAACTTTGAAAAATGGAGTAAGTACATTGAGGTTATGTGTAATCTGAAGAAAATCTCTGACGTCAGAGCTTTTAATTAGCAGCATAAAGATTAAAACTAATAGGAAAATAAATATTGTTTACCACAGTCATTGAAGAGGCAAACTGGCTTACGCTGTATGATGATATTAAACACATGATTGGTGGTGGCTTTGATGCAGTTATTTGTCTTGGAAATTCATTTGCCCACATGACGGATGTGTATGGCGATCAAAGCGATCAAAAGCAGGCAATAAGGAACTTTGAGAAATGTGTTAAACCCGGTGGATTGCTGTTGATTGATCATAGAAATTACGACAACATCATGGAAACTGGAACAGCGCCAAGCAAAAGCATTTACTATAATGTGAGTGTGATATTTAAGTGTAGAAATTAATTACGGTCTAGTGCAAAATTTATCACGTAAAGTTGGCTCGACATCCGATCGTGGGTTCAATTAAATTCAAGTTGAATGCCATTAGTTCTCAACTTGAGTTACAATGTGTGATTTTTGCAACAGTCGCATACACTCTCGATTCTCAGAAGTCTAATTAGTTTGCAAATTAACATTTACAGAGCCAGCATATGACGGACATCAAAACAAGCGTACTTTATGTAGCCGGCAAGCCAAACATGGTCACATTAGATTATTTGATTGCGAACGACGACGAAATAAGGTGAGTTTTTCTAATCAGTTTTGGAAAACATTTAGATTCTTATATTTTCAGCTCCTTCAGCGAATTCCGTTTATCATACTACCCGCATCAGCTCAAAGTTTTCACATCAATTCTGAAGGAAATTTTTGGACCAGTCAGCAATCATGAGCTTTATGGCGATTTCAAACCTTTGGATCAGATTTCTAATCCAGCTTTTTACATTCATGTGGTTGAGAAACTTAAGTAAGATTCTATGCTGCTTTCGGAGAAGGGCATGTTGCTGTTTTCGGAAGATTCGACGAACTCATGCAAATAAACTCTATGAGAAAGCTTCGATTAATGATCATCCAAAGTAAAAAAAAGTGGAGAATTAGCAATTAAAATTAAAAAACATAAAAATGCAAACTTGTAAAATTGTAAAAATTATTTTAGATAATAAAAATTAATTAGTTTAACATAATCTGAAATGTTTTTCCAAAGTTTTATGATTATTTTCGGTTAAAGCTCACAAAAGTTTGTTAATTTTCAATTCGCTTCTTCAGCAGAAACTGTGTCTTTAAAATTTCTTATGTTATACTTTTCTTTTCTAAAAAGTTAGAAGTCTTGAAGAGCTTGCAAAGCTTGCAAAGCTAGATAGCATTAGTTTTATTATAAACGGCAAGATGGCAGTACATACAGCGAGAAGCTGTTTGTTTCATGATATGGAAAAGCAAAAAATTTTCATTCCATTTCCAAAATTCACGATTACTCTTATAGGTTCTTATATGTGTCGAATTCTCTGCTTAAAATAAATAATTTATAATATCGAAATTCTTAAATAATTGTATCTTTGTGGCAAAGTAATGTAATTTCCGCACCTTGCATATTGAGGGAGTGAGAGAGCGTCAATAGTTTTGCTGTTTCTTTTCGTCATTTCTTTCTTGAACACATTTCAGTTACTCTGTTAACCGTCGCGTTTGTCGGACGTCTTAAGAAATCTCTCCGCTGGATTTTCTTTTTATTCAAAGAAAAAATAATTTTAGTGAAGAAGAACACAAATCCCAAAAAATATTTAAATAAGAAGAATCAGGTGCGTTGAAGACGTTGAACATTCCGTCGAATAATAATTTCGTGTGGTCTTCAAGACAATTATGAAAACAAATCGTGGGTGAATTAAACAGTGATAAGACAATAATAACATTATTCTGTGCTCATCAATTAATGGATAGCATTCACTTGGATTAAGCCGAAAGAAAAGGAAATTTTTTGCAACGAACGCTAAAATAAAAAGTAAAAGGTAATTAACAAATGAATGTTTGGCTTTTGGTATTCGCGCGATTGGCAATTTTTTTTGCACTTTGGCGGCACAGCGCATTGAAATCTTTCGTTTTTCGTGCAAACTTTGCGGAAGCTTAATATCAATCCACTGTTCCACGAGCGGGCTTTCCAAAAGAAGATTTTATTATCGTCAATTAAGTGCATGAAACCTGCAATCATTTCGCACATAAGATTACACAATTGGTTTTGAGTGAAGTCCAAAAAAAGTCGTTAAATTAAAAAATCACCATAATAACTATGTCATGTCCACTCCTAGTCAGCCACCAGAAAGCAAACTCAAACAAATTACAGACCATATGAGTGCATTACGTGGAATGTGCCATAGAGTTCTCTATTAATATATCGGGCTGATTTGAAATTATTCATAAAAAAAAATATTTATCGCAGTCACAAGAAGAAGGAAAAAAATTATTGGCGTTGAGAAAGATTGCAGAAAGGCGTGTTGGTACAAGTGTGTGTGTGTATGTAGTAAAGCATTTAACATTGGGGAGAGTTGTTATTGAGGAAAAAAAACACAATTCCAATATTTTTCCAAGGCGATCAAGTTAAATTATTTTTTGTGACTTTTTCTGGCATTTCTAAAGGAATTTTTTTTTTAATGGAAATTTTTTACCAATCACAGAGTAACAAAAAGTTGTTGCCAATGTGAAAATTCATAACTTTCCTAATCTATGGCAACATTAAACTGAATCAAATTATTTTTTGTGAATTGCATTTTGGATGTTCACATTATTACAAGACACTCAAAAGCTTCACCAACAAATAAATGCGGAAATCTTTTGTTCCAAATATTCATGCGTCCATTCGTCCATTCGTGATGATGTTCGATTGAAAACAATTTTTTTTTGTATCAGTCTTTTATACATCGCTTGCCATTAACCGTAATTTAATTATGCTAAACAACAATTGTTCGTGTGCCTGAAATTACATGTTCCATACAGACTCGCATACAGGTCGTTAATTGAGTGGCAGGTCCACATTTCGTGGACGATTAAACAGTGACCTTCAAGTACCCCGAAAATGATGAGATGTTTGATCGATTCGAATAAATTCGCTTTGAGCCATCGATCAATGTTTTCCGGTGTAAATTGCTCACAAAAATTGCCAGTCGCTCACAAAAATTTTACTTGAATTCCTCGAGAATAATCGACTATACATAAATCTACATAAAATCATGATTCATTTGATCAGTGAATCGATGGAACGGTGAAGCATCATTTTCGCCAATTTAAATGCTATTGAAACTGTTAAAGATGTTCAGAAATCTTGAAATTCAATTTGCACGAAAATTATTTTAATCTCGAGAGATTTTTAAGTTAATTCGAAAGCCAATTGAGCAGTTAAGTAAAACATCTCAAGTGCCAATTTGGTTGAAAATGAAAAAGAAAAATCAAAATTCTCGATCGAAGTCCGCGCGATGTGCCAACCGTGGCAGAGCACACCTCGAAGCTTCAAATTGATTAAATAACAAGCAAGAGGGAAATAAAGAAAATTGAATATTTATTAGGAAATTATTTAAAACAAACAAAATTTGGTTGATTTTTATTTGGTGAAATTCATACTGATTAAGTTTATTGAAACACGCTATCCTAGCAAAAATTTCTTTAAAACTTAGCGTATTATTGCAAGATATTAAAATTCTACAAGATAAAAAACCAAATCAATGAAAGTTTTGCACAAGCAAAAGCTACAAAAAGTGATTTTTTTTTGCGAGGAATGATCTTCAAATGATGCTTGCTTGTGCCCGTGAGAGACAAACAAAAAAAAAATAAACGATGTTAGCGAGCAAAGAGTCAAGTCAAAGTCATCGAAGCTAGTTTGTCGTTTAATGTCTTAAGCTTCAATATCGGGCTGAAAGTGAAATCATCGCGATTTGCTGCAAACTCATCGTTTCGTGACCACTTCGTTAGTTCTTAGAATTAATTTTTTGGGCCCACTGTGAAGTCCCTCGACATAAAACTTATAAATGTCGAACATTAATTTCATTCGTTATGCAGCCGTTTTAAGACCTTGCACCACTCGACGGGTTAAGACACAAAATGAATATCAAATATAAGCGGCAAAAAATTCCTGGAACAACCAAAAAAATAAATCACACACAAAAGACCCATCATCGGAAAGGAATTTCGCATCTTTATTCTTATTTTTCACGCTATTAAAAAGATTATTCAACATAATCGCTGGTTGATTCATTTTGATATAGATCGCGAATCTTCAGGTGGACGAAAATTTTTCACATAATTTGTGACGTGTTAAAAAAAAATTGTTATGTTTGTCCATTGCACTTGAGCTGTTATTTCACTCAACTGCTCATATTACCACATCATCCAATATATTTTGCTTTAAAAAATCGTTATTCAATTAAAAAATATGTTATTAAAAGCAATATTTTCATTGCAATGAGAAGCAAAAAGTGAACAGAGAGAAAATTAATTTCACTTTCATACATCCAAAGATTTTATTGGCAATATCTTCAAGTCCACAAGTCATTGAAAATGTATTAAATAACATTAAAATGTATAGTTGAGTGTTGCATATAATTTCTGATGATCAGGTTGCAAATTGTGTAACACAATTTTAGTGGTGAAATTTTAGTTGGAATTCGAATAATCACTAAAAAAAAATTTTGTTTATCATAAATTGGCAAATTTCTTATGAGCGTCTTCAAGACAAAATGGTGAAAAAAAAGTGCGCAATTTAAAATTTTCCACAAAAATAAAATGATTCTTTAATAATCCACGCGAGTCATGCGACTCATGAAAATAAAATCTATTCACGAAAATAAATAATAACAAACCTCCGAAAAGTCACTTAAGCATTCCACCTTTTTGCCATCTTTTCCTCGCCGTCAAAACCGGTCTATTTTGATGTTATGAAAAACTTGAAAGCCGACTGTTATACGCTGTGCTGTTATGAAACTGATACTCGCTTTTTTTCTCTCTCACTCTCGGGGGGCCTCCGGGTTGGGTCCCATAATTTATAATGCATTCGAATTGAATTGCATACATATATGCGTCAGACATTTTTAATAAGAAGGTTCTGGTCAGAACCTTGAGACCATGAACTCTTTCTTTTTGCGCCGTTTGGTATTGTTGGCATGATCACTCTGTTTTGTGCTCAACGATCCTCACGAAGTAATTTTTTTACGACCAAAGACGAAAAAGAAAATTTGCAATTTTCGAAGAAGAAGAAAAGTGAGAGAAAAATAAATATTTCTTGGAGCATGTGAAATCATCCAATGGAGCACATCGCACAATATTAACATCACATTCGCATTGTTCTGGCTACGAAAGTCGCGCATAAAAATGAGAAATGAGCTACAAAACGTCAAGAACTTTAAGCGATAAAATAATTTTTTTGAAATTTGTTTTGTGCAATTCTTTTGCTTCAAAATATTTTTTTTTTCCTGAAGTTTTAGATAAATTGTGCATTGAAAAGAGAACTTTTTAAGTTCTGTTGACGTTGATAAACAATCAAAATATTGTCCTTCATTCTTGCTAATAAAATAATATGAGCAAGGGGAATTTAAATGCGGGCATGTTTACGAACACATAACCTCAAATAAAGCAACACAAAACTGGTTAACAATCGAAAGGTAATTAAAATCGCGCTCTTTTTAGCACAGGATTGTCATGTTGTGGTAATTGAGTGGCAACAGCAAGTCGAACAAAATATGAATTTATTTATATAAAAATTGGTTGAGAAAACCAATCAAAAAAAAAAAATAATAATAACAGAAAACTCCAAAATGTGAATGGGAAAACAGAATGTTCATTGCGGTTATGACTCACACAAACAGTTAGGCCATGCTCAATGTTTCCTTTGCGCAATAATTTTGCACTTTATTGAGTGCTTGTAACATGAGAATTTTCAATAACCCAGACCTCAGAATATGATACGATTTCCGTTTTCGTAAATTATTTTCAGTCAATTGTTCAAAATCTTTTTTTCCCTCAAAGAAAAGAGCAAAATTAGCAAGAAAAAACTTGTTTTCTCACCGTTGCTTGCAAACACAACTACAATGATAAGAAGGTTTTAAAGCAGCTAAAATATTTTAATTCGATTTTGAAATATTATGTAAATCCGCGAATAAGAATATGCATGAGAGCTGCTTAGGCCCAATATTTAGATAGAAGTTATTACGTCTGTTTATTTTTTGAGTAGCCTTGAACAAGCGACACGGTTCGTCTGCTTTTCTTCCCAAATAATAAAAAAAATGTTGATGATCGTTTTGGCATTTCATTTTGACCACGAGCAAGGTGAAGATGGAAAAACCGCCTAAGAAGCGAAATGCGACCATGCGTGTGATTAGAACAGAATACGCTTGACGCGAGACAGGTTTTAGTCAGTGTAATGAAAATTTGTTCAGTCGCGTGATTCACGTAGATCTGTCAAAATTTAAATTCTCTTAAAGGTCTCGCGGCCTTGTTGATGCGCATAATTTAATTTCACACCAGTAATTTTGCCTAAAGACAAATGATTTTAATCAGACAAAGGCCTCAAGATAAGCAGCCCAGTGACACTTCCTATTTCCTAATTGAATAATCTCATTACCGCGACACGAACAACATTTCCGATTGCTGGCAATTTGACTATCGATCTCATCTAAACTTGCCATGCATGAAATTTTAATTCTGTTTGCAGTAGCTTCCACACCTTCGGCAAGCTCATATCTTAAAAATTACCGATATCTTCAAGCATCCAATCCAGAATCTCATAAAATGACATTTACTTTTCAACATTCACACATTGTTGCACCTTAAAGCCAGTTCACTAAAACAATCGTCACGTCTTGGTGTGCTCACATTCACACAGCAACACAGCCACCTACGGAAATCTATCAACACCATATGTGGAAGTCTCACGGAATTCTTTAAATCCATTGTGCAATTATCGAATGGATTTGACTGAATCATCATCGGAGATTGAGCAAATAAGCTCCACGACAAGTCAAACAAGAATTTTAAGGCCTTTAACATTATAAAATGTATGCTCCTATATCGTACTCATTCGAATCCGAGTCGATTTTCTGCAGCCGCAGAGAAACATAAAATTCCAGCAATTCATTCCGCATTTTAAACTTTCAGTTTCATTTCAGCTCGCGATCTGTGTATCGTTCCATTTTAGTTCATTCCACATTTGATCAAACCATTGTACATATACTGTAAGCAAAGAAGTTTACAATTGTATTTGCAAAGTGGAGGCACGTACAATATTGCCAATGAACCTTTAATTGTAATTCAATTCCAGTTAATGCCTTTACAAAATGCATACACAAGAAAAGTTTCATAATTCTTGACACTCTTAGGGGGAAAAAAAAAACAAGTTTTGAGTGCAAAGTCATGAAAGCCAGTGAATTTCATGCTTAAATATTCGATCTGTACCAATGCATTGATAAGGCTCTGAAAAATATGCAGTTTACACAATCACCAATTTTGGCGGTCGAATAAAAATCAAACAACTCAATTTGAAATGCTTCGAAAACTTGCGAGACTGTGACTAGACCGAGCGACTGTTAAAGCGCTGAAATGTCATTCATTGTTTAACGATCACTTATAAAAAATCAACACGGGCGTTGTTGTAATATTACGGTCACCATCATGTGATTTGCATCGATGAAAACTTGCGACATCCACATCGATCGATCGCGATAGAGAAAAAAAAATGCACGCGCAAATGTTGAAACGTCTTATCATTACAACACCGAAAATATTTTGTTTCAATAGAATGTGATGTGAAAATTTAAATCATTATCGTGTGTTAGCAGCAGCGAGTATATCGAAAACTGTTTGCGACTGTATTGTAATTCACACCAAATTAACATGAAATTCCAAATAAATCGCCATTAAATTTGTGCTAGACAAAACTTAAACATACAAAAAATTCGCCAAAAAATAACTTTTAATACGTAAATAAACTTTTCTTTCCTTTTCATTCGAAGTTGACTCGTTAAACACCAGAAATAAAGTCAAATAGTCGTAGATTTCTTTGTAAACAAATCAGTTCACACTTTGCGACATGGGAAACCATTTAACTAGAGCTGAACTTTGTTGTAGCGTCGATGAGATCACACATGTTGCATAAAGTAAAGAAATATGATTTGATGTTTGTAGAAGGTGTAAAATGGCGCAATTTATTAAAGTTTTCAAATTGTAATCTTGTGTTTGCCAAAAGCATCATGGACTAGTGATTGAAGACGATCGCTTTAAGCACCATTAATCAAACATTTAATAATATTATGTGGCGCATGAAAAAAGCTTACCGAAGCGCGTTTTAAAACTAACGCAAATTGTTTAACGTCAATTGACATTAATGAAGTTTTGTCTTATGGATTGTTGAACTCTTTTATTTTTTACTTTTTACTGCCAACGCGAATTTCCAAATAAATGTCAATGGCATATAACCTAAAAAAAAGAAAGAAAAAAATTAAGACACAGCCAAATTAAATTAATCTGCGAATTCTTGGATTTCTTCAGCGTAAATTGCGTGACGAGGATTAATGTGCTAATGTAATACTAATGATTTGTCGGTTCTGGCGCATGACAATGCCTTTACGGATCCAGAATGAAAATCTTCATTTAATGTTCACCAACGATCTGAGAATAAAATTTTGCGATACAATTGAATTCATCAAAAAACATTTCTCTGACTCAGAGGCTCCGGGTTAGAAAAAAACTTCTTTTTTCAGCCAGTAAATCACAACTAAGATTGTTAATTTGTGCGGCACACGACTAACATTTTTTTCCCTCAAATAACATTATACAAACTGCAGAAACATTTTAGTTTGCTGTGTCCCAAATTGATTTTAAATGCTTTGTTGCATAATTTTTCTCAACTTTTTTCATGCAAAAAATGCCATTTGAAAAAAAAAATGAGCTCTAAATTGATTTCGAACGAGCATTTTATAAAATATGTTTTTAATGATGAGACTTGGCAAAAAGTTATATTAGCGTCGCTTTTCACGACCTTCATCTTAATAATATTGAGTGAAACTTGGTGCAAGCAAGCATATTTTGCACTTAGTCAGCTGTTTAATAAACTAGCAGATTCTGAATACGAGAACGGCTATAAATAGATATACATTCTCAACTCAAGTGACATATAGCGAAAAACAAATTGTTGTTTGGTAGCAACAAAGTTTAACAGTTTTTTTTTGAGAGTCTTACTAATGAACATGTTGTGGCCTAAGCTAACTTTTGTGCCTTAGACTTTTGCATCCTTGCGGAGACACCATCCGAAATAATAAATCAATAAACATTCGGCAAAAATGCGGAAACATCGCTGTCAGCACGCTCATCGATCAATGGATTTACCACTATAACTATTTATCTAATTACAAAATTAAATTAAACCGAAACAGAGACTGTGGCTAATAAAATTATGCCCAAAAAAAGTAATAATAAAATTAAATACTTGAGTTCACCTTGATCTTTTGATCAAGCGGCACGCCATCGGCCAGGTGAGTGATAAATCCACGGCTGGACGTCGTCACAGTATAATTTACCAATAGCCATCGTCAATGATGAACACAAATGGGATTTTCTCAAGCCCAATACAACATAAATCGCTGCGATCGTGAATCATTCGAGGGTCGATAATTATGCGGACTTAGAGCAATGAAATTTGATCGTTTTGTAACAAAACATAACTAAAATAAAGTGATTTTATTGTTTGAAGCTTTTCGTGATTCTCTGGAAACTTACATAATGTAATCAGAATATTCTGTAACAGTTTCCTTGTTTAAAGAGTTCCTTGTTTACAGGGTAAAACTCTTTTTTGTAATGAAAATATTTATCGAAATTCAAATCGCTGCTTTATCCATTTAAGATTTATGGTATTACTCTAATAGCGATGATGTATATTTAACACGCCATAAATGTAAAACCGACAAAAAAAAGGTCCAACATCCAGTGCGATCTTTTCTCAATTTTTGCTCTTTTCACAATCATAGAAAAAAAAAAAATAAAACATTGACGGTTAGTCTTCAAATGTGTTATGGCCTTGGTTCTCGAAATACCTGTTTTATTAAGAATTCACGAACCAAAAAAAGATCTAAACAAAATCCTGAAACTGAAAAAAATAATGGAATCTGAATGTCTAAAGATGATTCAACTTCCTGCTTCCCTCACGAGACATAAAATTGGAAAACTCTTTCCGTCAATTATCATCTCAAATTGCGATTGCATGCAATTTTGATTTTTGGTTTATTGCACTTTCTAACGAATGATCGACAAGCTTGAGCTTAACATTTTCAAGCCAGAGACTTGTTATCCAATATTTCACTCGCGCGTCTAGCCACGACTTCAGTTGCACCAGATCGTGTTTTTCCTGCTTATTAAATAACACAATTTTTGATATTCAATACACGATACACCTACACCGACTGAATTATATTAACGATCATTCGTTTTTTTTTTTCTTATTCAATCATCAAAAACATGCAGAACTTTCAGTGCGCCATAACATTTTTTTTTGCAATCACTAAAACGGATTTTTATCGAATCATCGCCATCAGCTTTATGAGATTTTGAAATGTGAGCTGACATTGAGGTTAAATCGTAGCAAAAAAAATATTGTGAAGACATTCAGTTGCATTCTCGGTATTAAACCGGTGATTGAAAAGCGTCTCACTGGTGCTAGGTAGTCGGATTATTACAATCTTATTGTAAAATTTACATATCGATTGTCGGCCATTGCTCAATCGGATGTTTCAAGATCCATCACTTGCCGCAAACAGTTTAATTGTTAAATACACAAAAAACCAAAATGAGGTTGTGACCTGAGTCGTCAATTAAAACGCAATAGATTGTTTTGCGTGAGCGTTAGTGTCGAGCACTTGAAAGCATCGCAAGGTCAATGAATTGTTGTAAATATGAATCAAGATCGAATGACACAATATTTGCCGATCAAATCAAGTGAATGTCGTCCAGTCAACAAAGTCACAAAATTATGGAAAATCCAAAATCGAATTAAGTGATAAATTAACATTTGAAGTATGGCATTCGGTGAAATAAATAACATTTAATTAATATTTAATTAAATAATTCAACTGTAGTGAAAATACCAGAAATCGCAGCACCAGCAACAATAAAAATTCCACTTGAATTGTTTTACATTTTCTTATTTTGCAAATTGTTCGCAATGAGATCGCGCAAATTGCTTAATTCAAATTAATCTGATACAAATGAAGTCAATTTTGTAAGGCAGTCAACTGCAAGTTAAAGAAAAATGTGACGTAATTTATTGAATTTCAGGCTTTATTAAATCAACATTATGCAATTCGACTCGTAGAGTCCAGCAAGGTGCTCGAGTCTCAAATGTTTCCATAACTTTACTTTAATTTCAAGCGCTCATTAATCAAAATGGCAAAAAAAATTAGTGAAAACTGAGTGCAAATGTTAACAAGCGTCTAAAAGGTGCGTTGCATTAAAAGAGCGCGCGACACAAAGCGGGTGAAGGCAACACTTCAAGTAGAAAATCAAACATTGATCATTATGATATTTGGATAGGACCGAATACAGCTAGAAGAGATAAAGCGTGGTAAACGTAAAGTGTGTCAATTGGCGTCTTGCACTTTTACTTTTAATGGAATTTCTTACACACCGCTTTAAGAGTTTTCTTTGAGTTCGCAATGATTTCGTCTCAAGAGCGAACTTTTGAGGTCAACAGCAAGGTCATCTGACAAATCACTTTTGATTTGATGTTCAAACGACAAATTTGTTTTGCGCATTTTGCTGGCGTGAAATATTAATGAATAACAAACAATATGACGTGATAAAGATTTCTATCGCTGCAGTGCAACATCCGAAATCGCTCAATTATTTAAATGGTCAAGAAAACGTCTACTCCGCGATGGGACATGAGCATGACAGATTGCACGATGATGTCTTTACAATAGCTCTAAACCACTTAAGCTCCCTTAAAGACATGGCGCGCTCTACTCGCAATTAGCATTTTAAAACCGACTAATTTATTCGTCAAAAAAAAAAAAAACATTTTTTTTTCTCCTCCATAACTTCATTGGACTGCCGTTTATTAGTGTGACAGTCAAAACATGTTAGCAGAATATTAATGAACTTCGACGACGGCTCGAAATCTTATGAATCGTTTTAGCGACACACGCAAAGAATCGTCGTCTCATGATAAAATTTCATTCAATTTTCAACAGCAAATCAGTATCTCAGCGGCTGATCAGAAACCTGATTGCGTGCGTGATAAATTACGCAATATTTGTTGAGCTCATTGATACATCGGAATGTCAGGTGAAACTCCCTTAATATCGATTTGTGGATCTTTCTTTTATGGCAATAGTAAGTGAATTATCACTTCATGATTCAGCCATTAGGTAGACGGTGCAAATGGTTGTTAAATCGACAAGTGAAACCCACCTTCCATCATATTATGTGGATAATGAATGTGAATTGGCTCTGCGCGTACCATAAATGGAGCATATTTCTATGACTCGTTGGTTATCCATTCAACTGTCACGTCATTTCTCTTTTCGTGATGTGCCACGGTAATTTTTGTGTGTTAAAAAATACTGAACACTATAATTAAATTTGATCCATTCACCGACCAGAGAATTACAAATATCGTTAGCGAAAATCCAACGAAATGATTTCTCATGACAAATTTCGAAATGAAATCAAACAAAAGATCAACAAACTTGCAAATTCACAAAGACAATACAAGAAGCATCATGATGATAAATTCATGCGAAATTGTTTAAGCATTTTGTGGAGTATCGTCGTGATGTTGTGAAAATAATGTTTGATGTTGTTGATTTTGCATAACCGAAAAAAATTAAGAAGCGATTCACAAAATGCAGAAGATTCATTGCCCAATTCGTTTTTCAATGTTCCACTTGGCTTCGCATTTCAACAGACAGAACCCGCAAGTGCACAACAATAAGCCATAGAAACCTTCCGTTACAGAAGTTCAAGTAAATTTCTTAAGAATTTGCATTGAGACATTCATAGATTATTGTAGAATTGTTTAAGTAATTAGAACATAAATTGCAATGGACAGGCACATAACTTTATCATCTAGACGAATCTATGGTTGCAATATTTTATTTTGCTGACGATCATTTTCCTTTCCTTTCTTTCTGCACTACAATAGAATTGGCCTCTAACGAGAACAGGAAACAGAACAATTGTCTGTGTTGAATCAACAAATTTGATGTTTTTGTCGGTTGTGAAGAGAATAATAACGATGAACTTGCCACATAAGACATTCTTCATTCTTGCACCTGTAATCTCGATTTCATTGACTTGCACTTTCTTTCTCACAATGGTTTCGGTATCTTCTCCCCTCACTTCAGCCACATGCTTAGTCGTCTGGAACCAAAATGCGACTTCATATCAGTGAAGAAAGAAAAATCATAACACGGCATTTAATTATGAAATGAACATTCAAAATATTTTTATAGTTCAACATTTTTTTCTTTTCAAATATTTGTTGTTGATGACCTCAGTCATTTATTTCTTTCAGACGACAACAGGTTTAAAATGCTGATAAATATTCATTACATGATAAATATGAATCAAACGCGCTTTTCTTAAGCCAAAAAATATTATATTTTATAACTCTTTGAATAACTTTGGGAGTCGGTTGGCATTAGAAGCGATTAAGTGTATAGAGAAGGTCAAATAATGGAAATGGGTCGTTTACCAAACACTCCCACCAAACGAAAGTCATCATAATTACATGTTCTCTTTTTTCCTATTGGTGCTTGATGATGATGATGACAAAGAAATTACATAAATAATCGAGCTATATCGGCAAGCGACAGCCACAGTCGAACGTATTAAAAATAGAGAAAAATGACCGCATTAAACGCATCAAATAACATGATTAAATAACTCGTAAATTTAAAGTTGATGTATTTAAATCTCGCGCTTCAATATCTTATGACTGCCCAATGTTGTGTTGTTGCCCAACAGAGCGTAAAAGCAAAGAACAATAAAAACCAATTTTTCTTCAGATTATTAACCGAATAGAATCACAAGATATTCTTAGACACTCGCTAGTGTCAAGCAGAGGCTTCGTGCGTTTTCAATTTAAATTTATATTTTAGGCAAATTGTCGTCATTGCCTTTTGTTTGTTCGCTGTCGCTGGACTTGCGATTAAATGAGCAAAAATTTATTGGCCAATGATCTCACATTTCTCTTTCGTTTTCGCTTCCTCGGACATAAAAAGAAACTCAATTTTTTTTTTTCGTATAAATAAGAAGCAATTCTTTGTATTTTTACCATCAAAAAACCAGTTTTAAAATTTGCCATCAGAGCACTTCAACGAGCACCTTCAAATATTATTTATTCTTTGTTGAGGATTTAATTGTTTCGGTTGCGGAGTGCAAAAATGTTCTTACTTTATTTATTTCTTATCGTCAGCTTTTGTTTCCTTGACCGTCAAGATATTCAATTTTTCGCTTAAATTCATGGATGAATTACAAAAGTTCACAAAGAACAAATGAAAGAACGTCTGCTAAATGCGTTGGCTTTAAATTAGATTCCAGTTCTTTTGATTGTAAATTAGTTTTGTGCCTCGGCAGAATTTTTATTCTGAGGATAAATTTTCCATGGAAATGTACGAAGAAATAATTACATATTTATGAGATAGATGCCTTCCTGTAGCGTCATTTTGTCTTTCATGTCTCTCCATTTGTCTGCCACTACTCGCTAATTAATTGATGGCTGCTTTAATTATGCTATCGTCGTCTTGCTTAAAACATTTAACGCAAAATGCTTTTTTTCAATCGCACAACTTTCAATTGAAAATGTGAAATTTTTTGCGTTTTTCAGCATAAAATGAATCAAATGAATTAAAATTCCGGTGTAATGCGCGATCTCTTACAGTCTCGTTTTATATTCTTCTTTTTTGACAAAACCGGTTACAACGGTCATTTGCTGGTTAAAGACACTTGCACACTTGAGATTTCTTTTCGATTTTCATGATCAACCTTCTTTTTGATGGTTCACCGAAAAATTGTTGTGCAGAAATCGAAATTTTCTCTCGCTAAAAATCATGAGAAATGAAATGATTGCGTAGAAATCACAACGTGCAAAAGAACATGCCAATCGCAATATGAGTGATAAAGTGTCTCATTAATTTTTTTGAATATCTTAAAGAGACCAAAAAAAAAAACAATTCACTTTCCATTGATTGATCAACTTTAACTTTCTTTAAAACTTTCCAGGCCACTCTCGTGATTGCTCGATAACACGAAAACACGACATTCCATTACAGAAGATGGATCCGTCGGACCACAAAGATTACGCTTATAAAAACGAAATCTCCTTATCAATTGGCGACGACACTGTAGACTCTAACAGATCAACACCATCAACAATAACGCCAACAACTGTTCCAACACCATCGCCGCGCCAAAATATTACCGACGACACAAAACCATTAACGCAAAGCACCGACAGTATGAAAACTCCAGAAGGCATTGATAATAAAGCATTCGATAAGTCTGAGGCGTCGTCTGCCAAGCCGTTATCATCATTTGGCAATGGTCATAGTAATGGTCTTAATGACACAAATGCTAATGGTGCAAATAAGAATGGTCAATTAAATGAAAAGAAATTAGCAGGTAAAGACTACGAAATATTTAGTTCGTATAAGAATCACTGAATCATAGACTATTTAACACCCACACTGAAATAAACCTTTCTCTATGTGTATCCCTTCCATTTTATTTTTCTTTCTGTAGAAGCTGTTAATCTTGAGTTGATAAACATTAATAATAACATGAAGAAGTCGTCAACCACCAATGGCAAACACAGCTCCGACTTGCCAATGAAAAAGGATGGCGACGTTGAAATGGGCACAACAAAGGATGACTCGTACGATGAATACTTTGTGCCTGTTAATGAGCACCGAAAATATATGAGGTAAGCGAACAGAAAATAAATATTCAATCAGAGAATTTCAACGATTTACAATTTGCACATCTGCGCAATTGATACACGCTGTTGCAGAAAAAAAAATATAATAAAAAAAAAACTCACATAACCTCACTCTTCGATGAACAAATATTTTTATAGCTTTACAAAGCCTCGCAAACTGCACGGTGTAGACTCCACGGGACTGTCAATAGAACCTCCACAATGCGGTGTTGTCAATTATAATCATTGGATTGATAATGTCTCGAGGTATCTTCTCTACTTCCATTTTTCTACATTCACAACAAATATTTAAAATTATTTCATCATCTATATAAAAAAATCCCATTTTGGAAGCTTTTTGTAGTTCACCTGCCTGCGATTGTAAATGTTCCCGTGCATCCAAATACGTATTTAAATAACATTTGTTTTATTTTGGAATGAATCTGTATAAAATATTTCTTTCATTAACCCCACTTTGGAAGTAGAGAGAGAGAAAAACCTCGCTTAGTCATTGGAGCTTATTAGAATGCTGTATAGTATATATAAAAGTTCGGGAGATCATCATCATTGTTATTTACATTTTTATTTATGTATAAATATGCTTTCATTACAAAGTGGTTTTTAATCTTGCATGCAACATTCATTGGATATATTTTTTTTTCTTTCGTTTCATTATTTTTATTTGTAGAGGTGAAAAGTTGTATGTAACGAAGGACAAGCGTGCTAAGACGAAAAAGAACAAACTCTGCTGGATTTTGTGCTTGGGAGCTCTCGCAGCTGTTATTATTTTGATAATTTTGGCAGCATGTAAGTTCTTTGATAACAAGAAAAAAAAAATGAGAAGTTTTTTGAATGTTTGCATAATTTTTCTTAACAGCTGGTGCATTCAAAAGTGAAGACCCTACGCCAGTTGGTGCAAGACAACTCAACGGAAGTAAAGGCAATGATACCGTTAACGTTGCTGGAGTATTTGGTGCTAAAAGCTCAGAAACAACGACAAAGCTTCCGGACTCGACCACAACAACAGCAATTTTAGAAACAACGACGACCGAAATGATTCCAATAATGGAAACTACAAAAGCATCACCTTCTGATGAAGAAATAATCTATGGTGAGAATAAGCTTTATTTGTATTCTAATAAAAGTTTTGAAAAACAATTTAAATGTTGGCCTCACATAAAGAAATAAATTCATCAAATGATAATTAAGATGTCTCCAAATAGCAACGAGGCAATCAGTTAGTTGTGAGGTGTTAAAATAAATAATTATTTTCCAATTGTAGTTCCCAACTCGTTGGAAGGTCAAATAACATTGAGCAATGCAGAATATTCAACCGAATACAATGATCCGAAATCGCCAATTTACAAAAAAATGATCAAAGACTTGGAAACTGAAATCAAGAATGCATTGTCACAAAATGGCAATGAGGAATTCTTTGTCAAAATCATTGGATTGAAGTATGTTTAGAAACTTGTTCATTTCATTACATAAATACAATAATGAGATATTTAAATTAAATTCTAGATCCGGTTCGGTTGTTGTGGACTACCGTATTAGTTGGAAAAATCCCGAATCACAATTAACTTCTGAAGAAATGGACACGAGAATTAAAAATCACTTGCAGAAAAACAATCAGCAGTTCATGAATCGCTATCACGTTAATGTAAATACAGTTCGTACTGCTAGAGTACCAGATAAATGCACGGATATCAAAAGTGTGTGTACAGAAGGCTGTGAGTTTAATACAGAAAAGGTCGATTTTGAATGCACGTGCAAGAATGGCTTTGATGAAGATTTTAATGAATGCAATCACGATGGCGACTCCGTTTTTGACAGCGATTCATCAAGTGAACCAGAAAGCGCTAGTGAGCCAGAGCCAGCCGGTGATGACTCAGATTACCACGGCTATCCTCATCATGAAAGCACAAGCGAACCATCTAGCGAGCCAGAGAGTTCAAGTGAACCTTCTAGCGAACCAGAAGCTACGAGCGAGCCATCAAGCGAACCAGAAACCGTCAGTGAACCAGATACATCAGGTGGTGATTCAGATTACTACGGTCACCAACATCATGAAAGCACAAGTGAACCATCTAGCGAGCCAGAGAGTTCAAGTGAACCTTCCAGCAAACTAGAAATTACTAGCGAACCTTCAAGTGAACCAGACGCTTCAAGCGCAGAGCCAGAGCCGAAAATTGAAAAAGAAGTAATAATTTACAATCATGATCACCATAAAGAAAGCACTTCTGAGCCATCATCGGGACAATATAGGGAAGATACTCATAATGAAAACATTTTCGGAGAAGAAATTGAAGCTGTTCACGAATCAACGTCGGAACCATCAAGTGAACCATCGTCAACAGCAGAACCATCAAGCGAACCATCTTCAACGGCAGAACCAGCAAGTGAACCTTCTTCATCAGCAGAACCATCAAGCGAACCATCTTCAACGGCAGAACCAGCAAGTGAACCTTCTTCATCAGCAGAACCATCAAGCGAACCATCTTCAACGGCAGAACCAGCAAGTGAACCTTCTTCATCAGCAGAACCATCAAGCGAACATGCTTCGATAGCAGCAACACCAGAAACATCCTCATCAGCAGAACCAGCAAGTGAGCCATCTGCATCATCAGAACCATCAAGCGAACCATCTTCAACGGCAGAACCATCAAGTGAACCTTCTGCAAGTGAGCCATCCGCAAAATCAGAACCTTCAAGTGAACCATCATCGTCAGCAGAACCATCAAGCGAACCATCTTCAACGGCAGAACCAGCAAGTGCACCTTCTTCATCAGCAGAACCATCAAGCGAACATGCTTCGATAGCAGCAACACCAGAACCATCCTCATCAGCAGAACCTGCAAGTGAGCCATCTGCATCATCAGAACCATCAAGCGAACCATCTTCAACGGCAGAACCAACAAGTGAACCTTCTGCAAGTGAGCCATCTGCAACATCAGAACCTTCAAGTGAACCATCATCGTCAGCAGAACCATCAAGCGAACCATCTTCAACCTCAGAACCATCAAGTGAACCATCTTCAACCTCAGAACCATCAAGTGAACCATCTTCTTCTGCGGAACCAACAAAAGAGTCATCCTCGACTACGGAGCAAATTAGTGAACGTAGTAAGATTATAGAAAAGAAATTCAAACTCCTTGAACAAGAGGAAGAAGTTAGTAACAAACCTGTCGTGGAAGAGCTTGATGATACCCAGCCTCCGACTGAAAAATATTTTACCTCATCGCATGGAAGAGAATTTCATAAAAATGATCTCAATATTTTTGATATGAATTCAACAACACAATCTTCTAGTAACACAACTATTTATTCCACTGTTTCTCCTGTGAAAGTGTGGCAAGAGAATTCAACAATAACAGATCACGATATGTCTCCATTCCTGCCAGCCGCTGAAATATCACAACAAAAGCAGGAAGAAAAGTCCTACTCAGTAACTGAAAACATCGCTGACATTCCACATGTGCAGTCTCCATTCTTGCCAGAACTTGAAAACAATGAAACACTGCATCACATTTTGAATGGTGCTCATGGAATGGTAACAGACGAATCGGAAGAAGTCAAAAACACTACAACTAAAAATGCAGACATGGACGTTGTACCAATAATTTTAACTTCAACAGTTGAAAATGACACCAAACTGTTGAAAGAAAAAAATACGTCAGAAATTCTAATGTCATCGAAAGAGGTTCAAAATGCTGCATCGGAATCTACAACAGAATCAGAATCGTCTACTTCAACCCAAGTAACTCCGATTTCAAGCACGACTGAGGAAACTTTGGAAAGTGAAACTGATCCAGAAGCAACAAATCTTTTTGGCGAAAGTGAAGAGACTGTACATGAAGAAATTAAGTCATCTAAAATTGAAGAATCAGTGAGCTCAACTGCTAACGTTACTGAGAACCAAGAACTGACCACACCTGAGACTCACATTCAAGTACTATTGAAAACAGAAATCTCAACAGAATTGCCAGATACAACTTCCACAACTGAACATGTTTTGACATCTTCACAAACCCCAATTACGGAACAAATAAAAACTGATTCTACAACTTTACTTCCTGAAACGAGTTCAATTTTAAGAACTGAAGAACAATCAACAACAAAAGCTCATACTGAAACTACGGAAAGCTCTAAAACTTTATTCGAAGATATGTTTAAGCCGATTGAGGAAAAACCAATTGATGATAATGAAAATATTTTGAGTGTTATTCCATTGAGTAAGACAGCAGACAAGCAGACTGAAATTCCTACAACCACAGATGCAAGTCTTTCAACAAATGAAAACGAAATAACTGAAAAGACGGAAACGACCGGTAATTTTTTAGAGCAAACGACGTTTCCTTCGAATAATCTGAATTCGGATGAATCGTCACTAAATAATCGAAATGGAAAAGTTCTTAATGACAGCAATGACATTAAAGAAATTCAACAAATCGTTGTGACAGTAGAAAGCACTACGAAGCCTGAAGTATTCGCTGAAACTCCGGTTGCTATCAGTCCTAATTCGTGTTCTGATAATGAATTCAAATGCACCATCACAAACGAATGCATTTCAAAGGCAAAGATTTGCGATGGAAAATCTCAATGCGCTGACAGTTCGGACGAATGGAATTGCTTCAACATAATTAACAACACAAATATACTGCAAGTGAAGCAGGAAGATAAATATTTCAAAGTTTGTGCAAGTGGCTGGACGAAGGAATTATTAGATAAGATGTGTCAGAAAATGGGATATGCTGCAACAATTGACTGGAAATCAAATACAGATGCAATAACCAAAGATGAAAAATATTTATCCGTTAAAAATAATCAATCAGCAATTCTGGAAGGTTTCGAATTCAGCGAATCATGTAATGGCGGTCTTCTAGAGCTTCATTGTGAAGAATATGGTAAGAAATAACTTCTGAAGAGTGTGACTGTTGTTCTTAAAAAAACTTTTTATTGTCCTTCAGTTTGCGGCTCAAATTTCTCATCGACAGCAGATAGTGGAGAATTCTCAAGCATCGCGTTAGTTGTGAATCCCGAATCCACTCAACGATGTACAGCCAGCATAATTTCTCCACTTTGGGCTTTGACTAGTGCCTCGTGCGTGAGCAAAATGAATCAAAATTGGATCTTAATTGCAGGCAGTACTGATTTGAATATGAGTAAGATAAGTAACTCAAGCATTGTGAGTCTGATCCGAAATATTGTAACATATCCTGAGGTAATATTTTCTTGCATTGCTAATTAATAAAATTAAAATCTTAATTCTAAACATAAACAATTTAAATTACAGAACGATTTTGCTCTTCTCGAACTGAAAGTGGTTTTGCCATTTACAAATCAAATCTACTCAGCATGTATCGATGAACGCATTAAAACAACAAATGAATGCCTAACAACAGGATGGCTCACAAAGACAAAAGGTTAGAAAGCAAATTGATTAATGCTTTATTAAAAAATTAATTGTCTTTTTTTTTAATTAGACAACTCTTTTGAACGATATGAGAAAATTGCAACAGTCGAACGAAACTGCACATCTAAAGCTGATGCTTTGTGTGTAACACTTCAAAATAGACCTCTCAGTGAATGTTATGTAAGTGTTAATGTCGTATAATTAACAACTGAATTAATCTGATGGAAATATTTTCATTTTAGAATGATAAAGGTTCTGCACTCTATTGTTATTCAGATAGTTTAAGAAGATGGCTGTTGTTAGGTATGCAGAATCAGCAAAATGAATGCGAGGACGCTAGCAAATCATCAGTTTTTGCTAGCCTATCAAGCAAAACAATTTTGTGGATCAAGAATACAGTTGGCAACAGTCGAATGTTCGTTTAAAGTTGATTTATTTGAGATAAATATATAGAAATTATTGTAAATTTATGATGTTATTGGATTATTTATCTGAAGACATCAACTAGTCACAAATTATTTTTGTGCCAATATTAAAAAGCGAAAGAAAACTATTAAGAAACCGTCATCAATGTTGAAAGATGAAATTTATATGCAACATCAAACTTAATTGCATCAAATTTCTAAGATTGGTTAAAAAGTTTCTTAAAGTTATTAATAACTTCATTGATTAGATTTGGAATGCTGTTAAGAATGAATTACTATTGTAAGATAACTTAGCGATTTAAGTGTTTAATGAAAAAAAAAAAAAAATGAGCGAAGCATAATTTTTAGAAAATTTCTCGTAAATTTTGATTAATGTTCCAGAATGCTTCCATATACATAACGTTACCACAATTTTTATTTTGAACTCAGTCGTGGTGAATAAATTGCAAAACATAAAAGAAAACAGTTTCTTGTAAATAGTCCAAATAATCATAAATATTGTGTGTTTCTAAGAGTTTACATTATTGTCAGTATGGTGATTATGCATCTTATTAAAAATATATAATTCTTCTTTGTATCACAATATAATTAATATTCCACTTTTTGCATCATTGTAAATATGCTTATGTATGTTTTAGCTTTGAAATTTGTTTTATTTGTATTTTTTTTTTGTCAAATATTTGTCTCTAAAGAGAAAATAAATTGAATTAACTAAAATAAAGACTAAATTCTTTAATTTTCTTGAAGATTATTATTTTTCATCAGCCTCATACACACACATAATATTCAATTGGAATATTTTTGACTATAGAAATTTCCTCATTTGGACAGATGTTAAATATAAAATTAAATTATCCGTTGGAAATTTTTAAATTCTTCAATGGCATTTGTAGGGTTCTTCTTTGAACAATTGAAGCAAACGACTAAAAATGGCTACGAAGCGCTTCTGTAAATGGCAAACGGACACAAAATAACTTACAAAATTTAATTTAAATGCACATATTTTATTCCACCAACACATATGCAATGAAATGGTCGTTTCTGCCAAATGTAAACATAAAATATTCGGAAGCTCAGGAATATTAAATAAATGACACGATGATTCTTAGAAAAGTTGCACTAGGATTAAGCGGTGGTGTTGATAGTGCAGTATCAGCATATTTGCTAAAACAAAAAGGTAAAATTGCATTAACTCTGCTGTAAATTTTAAACAACTCTTGTTTACGTTCTTAGGATTTGATGTCAGAGCTGTTTTTATGAAAAACTGGGATGAGACCGATGAGAAAGGTTACTGCTCAAGCGACAACGACTATGAGGATGCTCAGCTCGTAAGCAACAAACTTAATATACCATTGACACATGTAAATTTTGTAAAAGATTATTGGAACGATGTTTTCTGGTAATATGTAATTTGCTCACAAAATCTCCCTTCATAAATAAATATAATTCCTCTTCCTTCTTTAAGCAATTTTGTCAAAGACTATGAAATAGGATTAACGCCAAATCCCGACATACTGTGCAATCGTAAAATTAAATTCAATCTATTCTTCAAGTATGCGATGATAGTCCTGAAGTGTGACGCGATTGCTACAGGACATTATGCAAAAACAAGTTTTGGAAACTACTTAGAGCATTACGAGCCTGACCAAGATGTAAAACTTTTGGAATCTGGAGATAAATTCAAGGATCAAACATTTTTTCTGTCACAAGTGCCTCAAGATGCGCTTAAACGCTGCATGTTTCCATTGGGTGATCTTAACAAGCATCAAGTTAAGGAAATTGCCAAACAAATAGGACTTCGAAGAATTGCGCAGAAGAAGGAATCAACTGGCATTTGTTTCATCGGTAATCGAACTTTCCAATCATTTATCTCAGATTATGTTGACATAAAGCCTGGCGATATGGTGGATGTTGACAATGGCATCATTGTAGGCAAACATGAGGGAATTCATAATTGGACACTTGGACAAAGATGTAAAATTCAAGGTGTTAAAAAGCCATATTTTGTCTATAGAAAAGATCCATCAACGTCAACAATTTTTGTCGCTGCTGGAACTGACCATCCACTGCTTTGGACCGATACTTTCTATACCAGCGAACCTTTCTGGATACGGAAAAGCCCATTTGAGGATTCTAAAAATTTATTTAAATGCCAGTTCAGGTTTCAGCATACGAAACCGCTCACAAATTGCACAATTTACAAATCGGAGGATGCTGCTGAAAAGTTACTGATAGTGCTTGATAAACCGCTAAGAAGTATCACGCCTGGTCAATTTGCTGTATTCTACAAAGACGGTGAATGCTTGGGAAGTTCTCGAATAACAAGTCCATGTCCATCATTTAGCGAAGTTTCATGTTAGAGCAATTTGTTTGTTTTAAGGATAGAAAATAAATTGTGGGTGGAGCCAGAAAAAGCTCGGGCAGTAATTTCCTTGAAGATAGAAAAAAGAATAAAAAACACTCGTCAAAAATGAAAACAAAACAACTTTTTTTTGTCACTTCTAATTTCCACGTGCAATTTAATCGTTTGCGCACACTCGTGTTGTTCCGCGAAAAGTCCTTTGCAACGAAAGGGCTGATTTTATACAACGAATCACAATCGTCTGCTTGTTGGCAATAAAATGCTTATACTTTTCAGTACATTCGCGACGATCGGCGATGTAAAGTGCAGAAGCAACGTCCGTTAATTTGATAAAGAAGAAAAAAAAAATGTGCAACATAAAAATGCACTTTGTGCAGATGGAGAATAAAATAAAATATTTGTTGAGAGCGACTTGAAGAAAGAAAAAAAAAATTAATTAACAAACAAAAAAAAGAAACAATTTCATGCCGCATACAATTAATGAAATAACAACAACATTTTAAGCCGGCTGTATGAGAATTTGTAAACAAAACATTTTTTTTTTTTCACCGCGAGTTTTTTTTTTTGTTATCTTTTGAGCGACGCGAGAGAGTAGAATGAGAGCAGTGATCAGCGCGAAGATAGAGCGATACTAGGAAGAAGAAGCTTGTGAGCAAACGATAAAGATATTACTACATTTGTGGATAGCAACAAAAAAAAAGTTGAGAGAATTTTAGGGTTGACAATGTGAACTGATCACTTCCGGAAATTGAAATATTTTCAGAAATTATTAAAAGTTTTGTAAAATAATTTTTGATTTGATAGTGAAAATCGGTAAACAATAACAGCGCACCGCGCCCTAACGTGAAATAAGTTTTTCTGTTTGGAAAAAAGTTTCTTGCATCGGGAACTCGTTTAGAGACATTCACTTCATTGTGCTCCCGTCGTTCGAGTCGCGAGGACGGGTCTGAAAGCGGCTCTTGGATTGTGTTCACTTTTTTTTAACTGTCTGTGAATTTTTTTTAGAGTTCTTTTTTGGCAAATTGGTAAACTTTTCTTTGCAACTCTTTTTTTTTAGGGTGCTTAGAAGAATGAAATAAATTCAAGTCAATTCCTGATCTCGCATTTCCGGTGCAAGTGAAACATTTTTGGGATTTCTCTAAATCTGAAGGAACTTTTCCAAATTTCATTTTTTCTTCGTGATTCTTTTTCACGCGTGCTGATGAAAAATCTAATTTTAAGTGATTTTTATTCTAGAATTTCCCCGTGCGACAATTTTAATGTGAATTTTGTGTTTTTCAATATTGTCGCACAATTTATTTTGTTTGGAGAATTTGAATGGAAAATTGAGTTTTTCAATTTAGTGTCGTGTAAAAGTGAAAATTTTTTTTTTTTTTGTTATTTAAAAAAAAATATCTGGCAATAAATATTTCTTCTTTCTTTCATCGTGAAGAAAACAAAAAATTAGATCGTGAAGATTACGACGAGTTTATTGGCCTCAACGAAAACAAAAAAAGTGTGAATTAAAAATCATAAGAAAGAAAAGTGAAAACAAGAAAAATTATTTTGATTCGGAAAATTGAAAGTTTTCTGAAAATCAAAGGATTAAGTTTGATTTAAAATGGGCTCCAAGCGGCCCAGTGGATTCCTGTGCCGTTTTGCGGTTACAGCTGCTGTCGTGCTGATACTTCTTGTTGGAATACAATCAATCCAGTCGAAGGTGAGACTGAAAAATAAAATACAAATCCATTACTTATGCATTTTATGACCGAAAAAGTCGTTCGCATATCTTCACTTTTGTTTTGTGCAAAATTGCCAGTTGTGTGGTCGCTTCGATTTTGCTGTTTGAGCTTTATTTTGAGATAAAAAAAAAGTTATGTTCTCGGAAGAGAGAAAAATGAAATAAAAATTTGCGTTTTTGAAGCCCCCGTCAATTATCAGCTTGTTAATTTGCGCATTTTTTGAGTTTGAGAAATCGAGTTGCGATGAGGAACGCTGAGGGAAGCGAATGGAAATATTAAATAACCATTTTTGTGATAAAAATTTAAAACTACAGTAAAAGTTCTCTGATTTTTCTTTCAAGCAAATTTTTTGCTCAAAGTTTCAGATTTCATTCATTTCCTTAAAGAAAATCTCATGAAATTAATAAAAAAAAAATTGTTCAATAACTGACATCCATCGACTGTAAAGCAGTATCAGACTGAATGAATGGAAAATATGTGATCATAGTTTATTTTTAACGCCCGAAAAACACGAAATCAAAAAAAAAAAAAACTATCGACATTTTTTGGATGTTCGAATTTGTTGATTTGTGCTAAGAAGAAGTTATTGGTTTTTCTCTAGAAGCGGAGCGGACTTTGTGATTTCGTCAAAAAAGTATTTCTCAATTTCTCAGAGTGATTCTGATAAGATTATTAAAAAAAAAGCTTTAATATTTAATTAGGTTTAAAATTACTAAATAATCGAATCGAGTTGAATGGATCTGAAGTGTTTTGTTTTAAGATTCTCTCGAAGAGATCGAAGCCGGCGCCTGAGGCATACGATTATCGTTTTCACATTAAATATTATTCGATAATCGATTTTGAGGCAGTCACATTATGAATGAATCAAATCTGTGAGACTAATTTGTGTCGTGACTTTACACACATATGGCCTGAGAGCTATTTCTTCTTCTTCTCTTTCTCATTTCGGCGTGGAAAATAAAAACTTGATATGAAAATTGTAAAATTATTATTATTTTTTTGATATTCCATGCAAATTGTTTTACCTTTAACTTTTTTGGCTTTGATTTTATTACATCTGTCCACGCAGATCGAGCCAAGTTAAACTAGCTTTTAATAGCAATGAATTGAACTATAAATCAAAATAAACTTGAAATTTTCGGACTCAAAATCTTTTGGGAATCGAGAAATTTATTGATGCTTTAAATTGCGATGAAAACCTTAGCAATGAAATCATTTCTCTTAAGAACCCACATACGTAATTCTATTAAAGGCAAGAAAACCAAAATCAGATAATCTTAACACGAAAGTTACATGAACTCATTCGAACACCGGCAAGAAAAATTTAAATTTCACTGTGAGGCTGCAAAAATATCTCTTTCGATTGCTTCTTGTTTGCAACCAGCTTAGTCGCACATTCATATTGTAAATTCCCTCCAGAAATTGCGATTTTGGACCTTGATGCTGAGCAAAAGTGTGTTTTATGGTTTTTATATGTCAGACTTAAGTTCATCTCGCAAGCAAGACAAGGCTAATTAAAAAAAAAACTTTTATAAATGGAAAGAAAAGATTTAAAATAAGTAAAGGCGATGATTTATAGAGCTGTTAAAATATTTATGAATATTCAAAAGCCAAACTTAATAACATAACATTTGAATGTCTCACCGATCCAAATAAAAAAAAGAGTTTAAATTTAACTGCCGTTCGTTCATTCATCCTCAAAAATATGCTTAGACCTGCAATTACCAGGAATTCCTTTAACGAACAAATTGCCTCAAAACCTTGTAAGTTTCATGACTCTGACACATGGAGACGTGCAAGCGAAATTGCTAATTAAAGCCATATCAATTTTCAGCATAAATCTGCAATTTTTCATCGTATATTCATGTTACACTTTGCCAGCGACTCGGTGCCGGCCGGAGTATCTTGACAGATTTAATATTTCATTCTATCTAAGTCAGAACATATTCGCAATATATATTTCTAAAGACCATGAAAAATTGAAACGGAAATCCGGAAGATCAATTACGGCGAAACCCATTTTTTCACGGTCTGTAGACGAGTCGCTGTCACACTACTGATCTAGTTGCATCATCATATACAGCTTATAAATTTGTGTGAGCTTTTTTTTTTTTTTGCTTTTATTATCTTATCATTGTGGAAAAATATTTCGTTAAGATTCCATAGCGAATTGAATTTTCATTCGCTGATTCAGCGACTGCAACTGAATTCCATAGTTGAAAAAAACATTCCTTAATAAGCTCTGAAGGTTCCATAAATTGTGTGTTTCTTTTGACACACGGCAATTAAAAAGAAAGGCCGCTAAATTGCTTTTTTATTTTGTGATGACTGCTACCAAATCTTATCAGTTGTGACACACATTGATTAAGCGTTAAAATAAGTGAGAATTACATCAGAAATTTTGTTACGTTCACCTAGCGACGCGATGCAAACAATTTCGATGTGCCATAATTGAGGAATCAAATTTCTCAATTTCTTTTATACATCGGCAACATAATCTCTCAGCACGATAATCGTGATTATTTTCAGCATCATTAATGTTTGTCCCAAACGAGGCAATGATTCAAGATTAAAATTGTCGCATTCTAAATTATAATTGATTTTTTTGCTTTGTTTTTCATTGTGGCTTTTTTGTATGTTTTATCCATTCACACATTTGAGAAATAGCACGATCGAACACTACAAAAATCAATATAAGAATTTTTGAAAAAAAAAAAAAAAAACCAAACAAATATTTACTTGTTGAATAACAATCGAATGAAAGCTCTTTCTCTCTCTCTCCCCCCATTACATCACAATTTTCACAGCTCATATGCAGTCTATTGATTTCACGTTTGTGTTGTTTCTGATGGTTCATTTGATTCGTATCGATTTTTAATTTAATTATGATATATGAGGAAGGCAACAAAGAAATTTATGGTTGTGCAATTTAGTATTGAAAATGTATTTTCTGGGTCATTTCCAAAAACAAAGAGCCGAATATAAAAATTCTTTACTGACTAGAGCTCATTTGAAGTGAACTTTGACGCTTTAATCAGTTATGAGGAAGCCATCGAAATTCCACGAACCAGCAATTGGTCAGCGGTCGCTGTTTCAATTCGTTGGCACTGCGGGCGATTTTTAATAATTATCGATCTAAATTCGTTTGATAAATGATTTCATTTCTGCAAATTAAGTCTTTAACCTTCGCTGAATGTAAACACAAAGCGATTGAAACTCAGCGAGGGTAAAGAAATAAATCTTCAAATTAGAAATGAGAATTTTCTTTTTCTTTTGTATGCGATAGAAATATAAATTATGAGCGCATTTGAAGTCAGACAAAAATCCTATTAACGTATAAATGAAATAATAAGCAAAGAAAAAAATACAAGAAACTACTTAGAAAACATGTCGTTGCGTGTAAATCGTTTTGTGACAAGCGCATGACTTAATTGCTTATTCAACAACATACATAATAAGAAACAATTCATTTCAACGCAATGTTGTTCGGCAGATTTTGTGTTTTTTAGCGTCTTGAGAATGTCATTTCTTGCATTGTTTCTTCCTTCGTAGCTTTTGTTACAGTGTCTTAAGGCGTCACATAAAAAAAATATAATGCCTTCATTGATCCATAATAGAACAGACGATTAGGCAAATTTACATGTTTTGTCAAGTTTCAGTTGCTTTAGCAAGTGAAAGAGAATGAAAGATCTGATTTCATTCGGGCGATGGAAAGAAAAAAAAGAAAGAATAATACAAGAAATTTGAAAACATTAAAAATTAATTCCATAGCGCAAAATTGGCAACACTTTCATGGTTGAATGAAAATAAGAAGTTCAAAAAAGCATTGGCAAAGAGACTTAACTGCTGAGTGGTAAAAATCCATGATGGAACAGCAGAATAATCATGTTTCATGGCATTTCTCTTGTTCTGAGAGGAAAATCCTGCCCGGCATTAGATTCGTAATCCATCTCGTTTGATGATTTGGGGAGATTTGATTTTTTTTTATTTATTTTCTTTGAGAATCCTTAACAAGACTTTCTGCGTCATAAAAATGTTTGAGTGACTTTAAAGACTTGCTAGATAACATGAACGATGTGAAATTTAAAGCTATGAAAAATTTAATGCCACATAGTAATTTCCAGCGAACGAGCACGGAAAAGAAATTGATCGCTTGTAGCTTGTCGGTCAATTAGTGCAAAATTTTATTGTCGTTTTCAAGTCTTTGATCGCGAAGTGTTGTAAAAATTTCATTTGAATAAATCGAGCACGAGCAGACCATTTGCCACCCACAAGATCCTGAAGAATGGCGTCGACATCATGAGGAGTGTGAGAATGGTTATAAATTTGAATCACGTTTTATGCATTTTCTTGTATTTCAAAACAAATTCTTACTTCTTCTTGCAAGATATCGCAAGATGCAAAAAAATCAGTTCTTAAATCATGCGACGATTTATCTCTCTCTCTCTCTTTCTCGAGAGAAAACTGAGAGCTTGAAAAAATAGTACTTAAAAAAAATGATTACTTTAAAAGAACAAAATCTGTGTACTTAGACCAAACTAGGTCGCTGGTTCCACCGAATGAGTAATATTGTTAAAGAATAAAGGAGAGACTGGTGTCATTAACGTTTCAGCAAACGGGCAATAATTCTTCATCTAAAAAGAATAATTTTTTTTTCTGCGTCACGACCGTTTTAAGGGGTGGCAAGTGAGCAGGAAAAAAAGAGCGTGAAGGAAGAAAAATGAAGTCTTAATCCTCTGGTCGACATTACAACGCATCGTAGAACAATAATAAATGAACAGAAAGAAATATAATTATGATATTCTGTCTACCCCGCATTTAAATGATAATGAATAAAATTACACATTTTTTGTTGTTGTTGGTTTGGTTAGTTTGTGGCCACTTTACCATCATCATCATCATCCCACATTTACTGTTTTGTGTGTGATACCCATTCGGGATATTTTTGCTTAAATCACATTCATTTTGATTCATATTCAATGCTCGAGGCCTTTAATTAGCTGCTTTTTGTACCTCATCATTTCGTGTGGACTTGAAATGATGCAAATTTGTATAGAAAGTGAATTTTATGATGACGCAATCACTTGCTCACCCACAACTTACTATTAAATTTGGTGTTATATAATAACCAGATATGAATTCCATTCGGTCACACCATCATCATCATGGACATTGAAATCGGTTTTCAAATAAATATTTACATATAGACGTCAAATGTTTGTGTTTCCAGAACTCGAATTATGATTAATGCGCATAGAATTTCGCTATTAAAATTTGATAAATTTACATCAATTTTTACTAATCAAAAAAGATATAAAAAGTGGCAGTCAATGATGAATATTTTCCATGCACAAACTTTCTTTAAATATGCCACTCATCTATCTCGCACTCGCTAGATGCCCGCGATGATTGCTACAAGAATAGAGCTTAAGTGGCAATTTATTAGATGAAAACAGAAGTTGTTAAAAGAGCGTTCGCTTTCAATGGCAATCGACATCGTATCTGCTCACAAGCAATTAATCAATCGACATTAACAAAAAATTATTAATATTTTTATTTATGTCTCTATTTTGATCGTGTCCATTAATTTCAGTTTATGCTTTTTTTTGGGTGCCTTTTTTAAGAGTGTGATAATTGTGTAGCGTCACATCACAAAATTATCTAGAATTTCGGGGAACGGCAGAGAAGTGTCTGCTGTAATCCCGCGCTCGTCGAGATTTAATAAATTGTATACATCATAACACCGACGTCGACGACGACGAATTGATTCTTTCGATGGACAACGTAAGGAAATAACGAAGACACAACAAACGCTAATCCACAAATGCGATTGGATTGCTTGAGGAAACCCACGAATGTGATTTTGTGTGATAGAATTTATTGTTATTGTACCTGTTATTTATGTCACGTTTCGCTCTTTTTTTGGGCGATAAACATTTTGTCTTTTTTTTTCTGTCGTCGTTGGCATTTTCAGCTGTGGCAACGATGTTGGTTATTTAATATTATGGCAAAAAGATGATCTTGGAAGGTCTAAAAATATACGAACATAAGTAAATGCGCTTCAGTTTCGATTTCATTTGAGTTTGTGTGCATTTATGTAGGCAAAGTCAATGGATGTCTCGATCGTCTGAGATTCCCCATCTTTGAACTTTTTGGTGTTAGAGATGAAGACCGGTGATGAAATATTGCAAAATTCCAATTTGTAGGAATAACTAATGGTTTTACCAAAAATTAATAAAGAAAAATAAAAAATTCGATATTTCAACAATCACTTTAAAATTGTTTATAGCCCATTGATTGATTGCTTCTGGTCGAATCATTGCGAACGCGAAAAAATGAACTATAAGAGAGCGATAATTATTGAAGTCGTTAATTGAGCCGCCTGATCTCATTCACTCCAACGCGCACTGTAAAGTGAATTTATAGCGCCATAAAAATATATTTTTATGTCTTCCATAATTTTTTAAATTTCTTTTCTTTTTTTTTCAAAACGTTTCGCTTTTAATTCGTCTGATGATGCTGATGACGATTATTAAAATCGTAAAAAGTCGCAGGCGACGTCTTGAATAAATTTGGGGATGATGAGAATTTATTTCTTTAAGAACTTAATATTTTATACAAAGTTGCTAAAAGCCTGAAAACCAGAAGAACGGTGACATCATTTATGAACGATTTCATTTAGTTCCACTGAAATTCTAAACAATTCACAACAGCTTCCACTTGTTCAACGAAATTAAAACAATTTCTAAAACCGTATGATGAATGATGCTTTCAATGCAATTTATATAACATCTGATGGCACTTAAATTAAATGCAAACCAAGAAATGGCGTTAATTAATTGTTGTGAAATGCAATTTTTTCATAATTCATCTGCGTTGAATGTGCGGAAAACAGAACAAACAATCCAGAAGTCACTCTTAATTTAGATGAGCTATAAAAGTTTCATGGGAATCCTCCGCTGATGTAATAAGTATATTATTTTATAAAATTCAGCTCACTAGAGAATGTTACCTATCATTTGATTGTCCCTGTTTTGATGCTCATAAAATTAATTTATAACTTCGTGAAATTCGCAATCTTCTCAAGAACTTTTTCGCCAACAGTGAACTCACTCGATTAGATCAGATCTGATCTCATTTTTTATGTCTAAATATCTCGCGGACTTAGGAAAAATTGTTCCCACATCTGCCTTCGCTGATGATTCATAGAGAGAAAAATATTTCGCAAACTAAAAAGAAGTTTCAATTTAAAAGTCAGAGAAAAAAAAATTTACCAAAAAAAAAAAACCACAAACTTGCAAGTTTGCCATAAATCGTTTGATTATATAACGCTTCGGCTTATGTTTATTTGCTCGCAATTCGATATTGAACAGCGTGGCACATGAATTTATCGAGCTTTGCATCTGCTGAGATGATCAAACGAGTTTTCATGCAGCAAAAAAAAAAAATAAAAAGTCCGCACGTTTTTGTCATCAAATAGTTTTTTTTTTCTGTTCTTTGTTGAATTAATAAAGAATCGTTGTTGATGATAATGAAGCCAACAGATTTTTCAATACAATGTTATATCTTTTATTCTCTGTGAAATTTAAATCTTAGAACATTCGCTAAATGGCTCGTCTCATGCAAACGTTAAAACGTTAAAGCGCGATTGGAAAAATAAACAAACTTATAAAAAAAAAATTGATCGCCGATGCTGAAGATTTCAAGGTTGGTTAAATATTAGTTTAGCAGTTATCGCGTGAATGAGACATGCGCGACAGACAACACAATTGTTATGTCTAATATTTAAAGGAAAAATCTATTGTCTCTTAATTTTCTCTTTTTTTTTCTCGAAATTCTTGCCCCGGGAATTGATAAATTAGCACCCGCGTAGTTTTTCATTTTTAATTTCACAGCTCATCGTTGTGGTTGAGTCACCCGAGCATTAATACGAAATATTTTCACGACACGCACAATGATTAGTGTCCCAGATTAACATGCTATCTCATCAAATCCGTCTCACGACTTCACCATTTCGGTGTTAATTAAAAAGGAAAAATTATTTACAATCGTCGCCGACGGCCAGAAGACGTCGCTTCAAATTGAGCAAATAAAATTTACATTTTTAATTTATTTTTTTCATCACTTTTGATTTCATCGCTTGCGAGTTCCATTGAATGTGGGATCTCGATGTTTGTGTCCGTTGAACTATCGATTTGGAAACCATCATTCGTGTGGGCAGTTTGTAAAACAATAAAAGTCGAACATACAGACAATCATTAATTAAGATTGACTAAACAGACACTCTATGAAAGAATATTGTTTGGGAAATATTGCCATGCGATTGTTTTTTTTTCTTGTTTTCTCGGAGTTTACAAGACTGTAAAAAAAATATGCCTTGAGCTTAATCATTAGCAAGATTATGTTCAGTCGTCGTCTTGTTTGCTGTTTTAAGCTTTTAACATATCGCGTTCATATCAATCACCATAATTATGAATAATTTAATGATAAAAAATTATTGGCAGAATGTTTTGATATGTGGAGCAGTCCGAGAACTTGTTGTAAATCAATTTTTCAATGTTACAGTTATTGAATGCTTTACAGGTAGCCTGGACGCCTGGACGTAAACTGTTGCGCAATGTAATATTGAAGTCGGTTCTATAATCTCGAGCAAATCGTTTCATTAAGCTTCCATTGTTGTTGTTTGTCTCGATAATGAAATCTTTCCTTCACTCGAAAAAAAAGCAGCGTGCATAAAGGAATTCGAGAAGTTTGTCGGTAATTTTAGCAACAGCATTTGCCTTATGGATTTGCTTTAAGTGCTTTTTTCTTCTACGCCCCAGACACAAGAACATCATTCAATTCAATAATTCACCGTGGACGTTTTTTATACTCTTTTGCATGAAATATTTTATAACAAAAGACATGAATCTTGAGGATTTCTTTTTGAGATTGTTGTGAAGTGGATGAGTACAAAAAGCATTTGAGGAAGGTTTTATAAGATCTTCTTTTTGCGGTTCCCGATTTAGATGAATTGCAGATCAATTACTCGCTCGAGAATTGTGGCCCATAAATATAGTTATCAAATTAGCATAATAACTGTAATTTTTCATTTAAAGAAAATTTATCAAATTTCAAATGCAAATTGCTTCGGCATACGATGATCTTGAATATATTTTTTACGAGTTCATTTAGGAAATTTTTAGGTGTTAAAACACCATTTTTGTCGTCGCTCATTAAATTTCAATATGTATGCAAATGCCTTGAAAGTGCTAATGATTGCAATTTGTGGTTTGCCACTTTTGGCAGTGTAAACATTTTTTTTTTCTAAGGTGTGATGTCTATTGCCATATGGATATGCCAATAGCAACAAAAGCGTTTAATTTTCTCAAGAATTCTCAAACGACAATTTCTTTGCGCAAATTTTGCATGTGCAGCGCCGTAAAATGCGATTGCATCATGAATTATTACTACCAGTTATCATCCTCGGGGCCGTGTGTGTAGAAAATCCATTAAATTTATCTACTCGCCTTGTGTTTTATTCTGCGTTTTTTCATTCGATGTCATGCAGTTTAATATATGTGCTTTGCAATATTCAACCTTTTGACATCTCGGCTGTCATCTCACAATATTTACTCATTCAAAGAGGGGCAACCTTTCAATGCAAATACACTCGAGATCGGATATTTACGTTTGATCGTGTGGCTTTTTGTCATGGAAATTCGAGACATGCATTTTTTTATAGATTTACTTTGATGATTCACAATTTTATTGAGAGAGAAAAGAGCGTTTGAAATATGGTAGACAGGTGTGGTGCAATAATATGACTTGTTCTAGTAACTAGACGTCTTTATGACTATACCAGTTGCTTGCTATAAATGTATAGTTTGGAAAGACATCAAAATAATAAAGAGTCGGATAAAAGATGTCGTCGTTTATGCGAAAGACCTGAATGCAAAAAATCTTTGTTTTACATTTTACATTTTAATGCAAAACTGTCTGTGCAACGACATTAAATGTGCAGATTTCCAATGAAATTGCAAAGCAAAAGTGATAAATGTCTAAAGTCTTGTGGAAAAGATCATCGACTTTAAAACGAAGAGCTTAGCGAAGTAGCAACATACGAAATGGCAATCTAGAGTTGTCATCTTGGATTTTCAATAAAGACATGACATTAACGTTATGCGGCTTATTATAATTTCAAATGGCCATCGTTTTGTTTATTAATGAACTAGTTGTCATCGTCAGCGGCATCGTTCGCTCTCTAAATGTTTGCTAAATTTCCTTAGCCGAAATTGGTTCTCTTCTTCTTTGTTTTATTTTTTTTTTGCAGACTCGACAAACGAGCTTGTTGAATTCCTTTCCGAAAACGCTAAGAGAAAAGTAAACGTTTCACAATAGCATTCTATTCATAAAAGTTGAGTACTTTTCTAACAAAAAAAAAAGAAAGGAATTCTAAATCAAACAAACTGATAACAAAATAACCGAGTATCGTGTTGAATTGCAGTTCTTTCACTACTCAGATCGACATGTCACGATAAATTCTTTGCTTTAAGAGAGAAAAAATGTTGAAGAAAAGCGTGTAATTATTTCCTCTTAATTACTCGCGCGCAACATTCCTCGTGAATGTTTGTCAAGTTCACAGCTCTCTCGACGAAAGTGCTTGGTTAGAATAGATTTGAAAATGTAAACAGACAAATATATGCACACGATAAACTGAACCAAGTCAAGTGTCTGTGATAAGAATCTTAAAAGCAAAGCATGTAAAGCAAAGAAGTCAACAGTTTTTACTTCAGAGTGCATGTTGCATAAATTGATGATAAATTTATGACAAACATTTAGGTCATGTTTAGCATTTTCAAGCTCTGTCCGTTCTTATCAATACAATATTGCATTACCATTCACCGTTAGATTGGCATTTTAGCGAAACCGAGCGAGCGGCATTCAATAAGCATCACCACAATTTATCAAGTGTAGCGAATTTTTCAATTTGTTTTCCGTCGCTTAGGCCATGAAATCTTAATTACAACTATTTCTTTTCGACTAACACACAGTTTGTGTGTTTTGTTAAAGCCGCCAAAATGTTTTTAAAACAAAGCTCTCGATATTTGTAACATTGCAAAATGATTGATGTTTCCTCGGTGGTCGAAAGAAATCTTTAAGTTTGCAGCATAAATTATTGAAAAATGTTTCTGTCTTGTGGTTCTGAAGTTGTAACAAGCTAATGATTGATAATCAATTTGATCTTTTACTGTCTGAACTGATTGTAGAACATTGCAAAAGATTTGAGCAAACATCGATATTTCTGAGCAAACCGCTAAAGTTGATTATTAAATCAAATTCTATGAATAAACTTATTATTCCTCTGATGCCGAACATCTGTCAGATGAGAAACGACTTCATTTGTTTTGGGATTGGTTTTAGTATTTCGTCACTTCTGAACTAAAGTATGTTATCAGCAATATTTTGAATGAACCACACGGGCCATAACTTTCAAAATATCTCCATCTTATGCTTCCCATTACATCTTCCTATCAAATTACACTTAACTCAATGACACGCAAGCAACACGTTACACGTTTTATCTCTTTGCCCTCCCGAAAACCCATGGCCGATAGCTGATTGAAAGTGATATGACATATTATTATACATCGTTACAAAGGCAATAATGCAATCGTACACCGAAAATAACTTTTGACCACACTTTTAATCTTTACTGACAGCCCTTTTTTTGTTTAAGGTTCCCATTCGCGCGTGTTTTATTACTTTCTGAAACATTTTTCAAATACAATTGATTTTTCTTTTGGCTTTTGTTTAGTTACAGCGATGATGTCATCATCAGCTTGTCGACAATGTCGAGTGCGACTGATTATCATTTTTTGTTCATTCAGAATTTTTTTCGATTGTTCCGTATATTTATGTTCGGTTGATTGGAGATGAAAAAAAAAAAATCGAGATATTTTGGATGTTTACAGAAATGATGTTTAAACGATTGTTGCCATTGCTTCCTGTAAAATAACTTAGGTTTGTGTTGGCTCAACATATATCCAATGATCATAGATTATCTAGATTTTTTTTAAATAAACGTATAAATAGATTAAATGGAGAAATAATATAATATTCTATGAAACTTTACCACTTTATATTACAAACATTTAATGATTAATCTACGTAATCTGTGGAGCGTAAGGAAAATGGGGCAAAGTCATAATTTCTATAATTTGTAGGAATTTCTTTGACGTTAAAATAATTTGTTAATATTTATTTCTACTTTCTTTATGAGACTTTCAAAGCAGCGCATGAAATAGTGCAAGAGAAATATCTGCGAAACATAAATTGTGCATGTTTTCTCGCATGATGATGCAATTGAGATTCTTTAAATATTTATATTCTAAATATTATTACTACTTTTTCGAATGACAGAAACTCCTACCTAGCACATTTTCTTGCTTTCAATTTTGCAAAATTAATTTCATTCGTCTAATTGATTTATAAATTTTCGCGTATTTTGAAGAATTTTTAAAAATCGCACCTATTAATAGATTTTCGAGAGAGAATGTTCGAATACAAAAAAGACGGAAATGTTTCTCGAGAAAACATGAAAACTCGAAATTAAAAGCAAAAAAAAAAAAAACACTGAACAGAGTAAAAATGAAAGAAACTCTGCTAGTTCGTTAACATCTGGGCAATATTAAATAATTTTTGAGTCACAAGAAAATCCTATAATTAGAGTGGCGGTCTTTTGAGCACGTTTCAACCGGTTTGCACCTCTTATTACTATCCTTCTAAATGAGAATCGTGTTTTATGTTTTTGTTTATATAGCCAAATACTTTTACTTCTTAATGCTAATGGAATTAGAACTGTTCAACTTGCACAATTATTATCCATTGATGGCGACTAAATAAAATCAATATTTTAAAGCTTTTGTATTTAGCATCTGCCAATAGATTCCGTATTTATGTCAACAATGTTACTTGACTGCGAAACCTTTTCCATAAAAGTTTTATAAATTATTTTTGTGCAATTAAATTTCCTACGAAGGTAACTGATATCTATTTTTGCTACAGTTCGATATAAAAGGGGGAAAGTACAGATATTACAACAGTTTCAGATATACCCTTTAAAAATCTAATTATCTTGTGGCATAATTAAAAAGATGTTCGTTTGATAATAACAACAGAAACAATTAAACATGGACTATTATTTGAATAAATTATTTTGCCTTAGCAACATCTAAACAAACGACGACATTTGATACTTTCTTTCACAAGCAAAGTGGCAAGAAAAAGTAGTTGATGCTTGTTTAAACTTCAATGTAATTTGTGGCACATTGCGTAACGTTTGCAATGTAAACATAATGAAATTCTTGTAAAATCAGAACGGAATTTCTGAGCGCAACAAAAAAATATTTACAACAAATTAGCAAGAGCCATAATTCGTCATAAATTAAAAAATTAAGTAACCGAAAAAATTATCTTACACAATTTTTTGAACGCGAGAATGAAATGCGAAAATTATTTGTGTACATTTACATCATCATTTACTGGGAAAATTATGAAGCACCAGCAGTTAAGTGAAATAATAATGAGGGGGAGTGAGAAGGAACAGCACAATAAAAGTCGGTAGAAATTAAATTTAGCAAAATGATTTTGTTTGTTGATTGTAAAACATGGCATGAGTCATTTGGGTTAAATATTTGTCTATAATTAACTTTTAAAACATGCTTCGCCGCCGCGTCTTATTGTAAGTGAAGGTGATGTATCAGGGGAATTTACGCAAAATGCAATAAAAATAAAAAGGTCTCACAACATCTGGGCGTTGAAATGAACATAATTAAGCATGAGAAATGTTTATAATTATAGCAATGAATTTATTGAAATTTGTAAAGGATATAGAGAAAACCAACGAAATTCTGAGGACATCCCGTTTTTGTTGCAATTTGATCAAAAACTCAATTATGTTTCAACTCTTTTTCAATAAACTTTCCTTAAAGTTTTCCGGAAACAACATCTATGACTTCGTTTTTTAATTTAAATCCAGTAAAAATAAACTTTTTATTTCAGCCAAATGAAGCTCATCAAATTCAATGCTGGCACAGTGAGAAAAAACTTTTTTTTAAAGAGGATGTTGCTAGATTCCTAAATAGAGAGCATATTGACCAAGATAAAATCGATAATGAAGTAAATGCGTTGATGCATTTCATTGTGCGACCGCACTTTAGTCGACCACATCACTTTGATCAAATAAAATTGTGCTCTGTCATCATAGATTAACATCGATGCACGATAAATTTTTATCAATTCAAAATGAAATCAAATGTCAATGTGCTGCTAATCTATGCTCGAAAAACAAAACGGAATGTTTTGAAATGGTTATTTTGGCAATGCGTTATCATCATAATAGACACCAGGTCATAAAAAATAATATAATCAATTAGCACATTAACTGTGTTGTATAACATACTATTATCGAAACCTAATGCTGAATTAAACACTCGTCAAAACATGATGTTTACATTCTAGTGGCTTTTTTTTCTATTTGTGCGCCATAAAAGTAATTAGGACAGTTCTGCAATTAAATTTTCAAGTTCGTTTTTTATTTATTTTTATTTTTAAAATGATAAATACCCAGCACAATTTTAGTTTGAGCACGTTCGGGCAATGTAGCAAGACGCCACTTTGTCATTCTGTAGACTTTGTTGCATTGCTCTTGAATTATGGATTGTCTGACTTTTAATTAAAGAGCTGAGTTAATAAAAATTAAGATATTTCTTTAACAAACCAAAACGAGAGATTTCATCATTGCACACGTTCTTAGTGGGCGATAAAACTAAAATTATATTTTGCATAATGAGAAATATAAATCGATGACTTTGCCAGCAAATGAAACCCAAATAAAATGTTCTTGAACTTCGCTGAAGTTGCTTTAGTGGTAACAAATATTTTAATGAGCTCGACTCATAAATTATGCAACAACAAAAAAAAATTCATCTTTTTTGCGATGTTTTTATGGCGATTTATCTTCCTGTCTGGCCATTCGCACACATGGCCTCAAAAAATCTGTTCATTTTGCACTTTTGACGGACAATTTCTTGCCAACAAATTTAAATATTTTATTTTATATTTGGGTCCAGTTAAAAATAAAAAAAAAATTAATTGGAAAACTTTTCGCCCTGGAAATTTAATTGGTGGATCAGGTTTCATAGCATCTCGATAATTAAATGTTCATTGGATATAAATTTACATGATTTTAATGAATCATGATGAAATGGTTGGGTTAAATGACCAACAATGTTGATTATGCTAAATTCGCGACCTTGACAATGGGTTTGAAGCATGACGACGATTATTATGCTAATGAAGTGACTTCATTGTGCTAAACATTTGTACAAAGACTCGCTTTTTTGGGGTGCGCTCCCTTTGAATCGAAACTAATTCAATGATATTTAATGAAAAGCATCTCAGTGTAGTGAAATGAGTCATTAAATGTGGGTTTTTGAGGTTGCACAAACAGAATTAAAATGCCTTTATGATAATAACCATCGATCATTTTGGTCGTGTCACTACTGTGTTATGTGTGTGTGTGTGGGCAAGCGATGGTCGATTCGAGTCATTTATAAATGCAGATTATTTTTCTTTCATTAACGACAATGAAAAGATGAATTATTTCGTGCAGTGACAGAATGCCCTCAAGGGCTCACAACATGAGAATTATGCTGCCGGGCTGGATACACCCTTAAATTAGTCAAGTCTTAATACTTAAAACAATCATTTTATCGGTGTGCAGTTCACATAAATATTTTGGTTACTTTTTTAAGTTGCCAGACCTTGTTAATGCAATGAGAAAGGAAATCTTGTAGCCTTAATGAACTTTATTCACAGTCATGTATCATGTCACGATTTGTCTACGTCTTTAATGCGAAACGTAATGCGAGTCGAATTAACATTGAATCTGCCTCGCGAGGCAAAAGAATTAATATAAATGCGCGATAAGAAGAAGACCAACGAGAAATGCAATGGAATTGAAAAATTGAAACGTGGGCGAAATTAGAGGCTTGTAAGAGCTTCGCGCAGTGTGAAGTCGGAAAAGAACAATTGATAATAATGAGTTTTGCGGTACAACGATTTAGAGGCATATGTCGTATTATGTCATATTTTGCTCTTATTTCTGTGAGACAATATATTCAAGTGCTCATTTGATTGGCACATGACCTTGAATGCGTAGTGCAAAGCATTTTTTACAGTTCGTAATATTTTTATGATGCGCCTCTTTTGAGGTCGTTTAACTACATTTCTTTTTCGTGATTTTCAAATATTCTGCCTCAAATTTTCTGGTGAATTCCCTATTTTTATCTATCCGGCAACAACCAGAAAAAATTATTTTATTGCGATCACGTTCCTGGAGGGATTTTCTGTGGCATCATAATTTAAGTGGAAAAATTATTACATTTTCGTTGCGCTCTTTGCCTTGGCAATGTTTACATTTCTTAAAGCTACCTCATCCCGAACTCATAATGCCCATATAAAATACTGACGGGCAGGTTGAAGGCTGAATGATTATTTGTCAGCTGTATGTTAATATATATAAATATATGGGTCAGTTGATGTTTAAGTATGGATGTCAAATGATGAGATTGATGCTCAATTCGATGGAAAATAAAATGCCATCAGCCATAAAATGATTCGAATTTTTTTCGGGTTTCTTGACCGTCTAGGATCGTCGAAACTTTGTCCATCATGGTTAGATTTATTATACAGGACTCATTCCACTTAAGCATACGTTTCACGTTGTTCTCGATTGGCGGCATAAAGTTTTTTTTTCCCTTGCCATGATGTTATTACAATGATAATGTCGGGGAGGGAAGGACGCGAAAAAAAATACTGAATCTTTAAACCAACAACAATAGCACGAAAGAAAATCACCAGAAATTGTTATAGCATGCTCGGAATATTTGATGAAGGCAAAGCGATGGCAGAAAGTCTTAAATGGAGATTTTCGACAAAGTCTTTCCCTGTTCTCTGTCATCATTAGAATGGTTATGAGTAACATCATTGCTTTCGTGTCATGGCAAGTCCCGGAATCGAGCAGTGAAAATTTGCTATTTTAATAGTTCTCAATAACTTTGTCAACATATCTATTGCAAGAAAAATATATTCTTCACTCATAGTAATAAATATCGTTCGATTGCTTAAATTGCTTTTTGGTTATGGCACATTTGCTCCTATTTTTCCTCTTTTTTTTTTACTCAGAGGAGTAGAAAATTATAGTCAAATTTATTAAAATACAATAGAAATCAATCGAGATCATTTAAATCTTTTTTCTTTGTTTGCAAATTTATATTTTTCTGTTGCTGTTTTTGTGTGCCTTAATTGATTTTATGAGAACCGCTAGGGGTCAATGATTGATTTTGCTTGTTGCTTTATTCTTCGAAACTTCTGTTACTTATTATTTATAGAGCTAAAACTTACCAAGAGGTTCTCACTTGAAGATGTTGATTCTTAATGATTTCATCACTGAATGGTTTGAGAGCGCCTAAAGATGTGACGTTAAGTGTTCCTCATTGTGCTGAAAGCTCCAATGATGATACACAAAAGTAGTCTGTTTGAAGATTATTCTTTGCATTCCTTCTTGTTTTCAACTTCATTCAGAAGTGCCTCAGTTCGTAAAAGAAACAACAAGTGTCATTTAGTTAATTCCCATCGAGCACTGTAGAAACATTTCTGTTCTTGGCATTCTGTTGTAAATAAGTCCTCAAAAAGGTGCAAAAGCCTCAAATATTGAGCATTATTAAAGTTCAACATCCCACCAGGAAGATGAAAACATATTTTTATGCTGCTCATAAAAAAAAGCGATGCAACAATGAGAAATCTGGGCCGGGAAAGAATTATTGCGTGGATGTGAAGAGACTTTTAAATTGTAGGTGAATCTTGTCGTTTATCGATCTACATCGCTTGTTGTCTACAACGCTGCATGATACTATCACGATGATAGCGATACTTCGATTTAATGTGTCGATATAAAATGTTTGTCATATATTAAGAATATATTGACGATTTAAATTTCATCGACTGTAAGATAGATGCTATTACTACATTATTATCAGATGACAAACATGATACTTTTTCATCCCCTATTTTATTTGCTGTCATTCCCTTTTAAAGATTTGTTTGCATAACACAATTTTGGGGTGGAAAGTCAAGTGATACATCTTAATACATGATGTGATTTTCCTCTGTGGGAAAGTTGTGAATTTTTCATGAGCAACTTCATGCAACGTAAAAAGAATCGTTTGGGGGTGAATTTGTGTTTGAAAATTGCTTTAATGTCTGACATCAATAGCATCAGAAACACCAGACCAGCAAAATGAACAATAAAAGCTGCAACAATTTTTATTATTATCGAAAATTCGCAAGAGCCAACAAGTTCACGAGCAATAAATATTTATTGTCTTTCGATTTTATGACTCACCGCGCGATTAAATGGCACCACAAAATATTGTGTAAATCAGTCGATGCTCGTTGATTGGCAATTTAAAGATATTTTTAAGCTGAGTGAAATTCAATAAATATTTGCACATAATTGAGAATTAGTTAAACATTATTCAATTAACAGATCTGCATAAAAATAGGCGTAAAGCGTATTTGCCTTAAAAGTTTCAATTGAAAACATCTTGTGATGTTAATTCGATCTCTGTGTTTAATCTACGAAAAGGGAAAATCACGCACCGGAATAATATTAATCAGAATAAAATGTGTGTTAATTGATGTTAAACACCTCTTTTTCCAGCCCGTTTAATTTCCGTGAGAATAAATTAATTATTCCATTCAACAGTCATGCTTTTACAGTCTCGAAATCTCATCACGACTTGTTGAATGTTTTATATTTAAATAAACTCTACGGCATGTAACGAGCGACACAAATACAAACTTGTAAAGTCGTTTTTGAGGCAATTTCATTTTATGTTAATACAGTTCTGCTTTTTTTTTCGGGAAAAATGCGTGTAATATAATTTATTTGCTTAAGCCGGCAATGGAAATGTTGAAGAGAAAACATAAACACAACAACGCAACGACAAAAAAGTGCATGCCTGCGAGCGAGCATAAAACATAATTATTTGATTATATGACATTAACATAAATTTTTTAACGCTCGGCGTGTGCGGAAGATTGTCGACAGAAAGAAATCGAAGACTGGTCCGTTAGGCTTGACCATAAATACCAATCGGAAGATTCGATCGACAATGAGTAGGTCAAGTTCATGAGTTAAACACAATATTTTTTAGAAGTTATCGATCGTAGCGCAACTGATCTTTAAAAATTGATGTTTATGGTGTAAGTTTGTTATTTCAAACGAGCCCTTCAGATGATATTTAGATAACCATAAGGGCAATTAACGAAAACATTTCGAAAAGTTTATTTCAGTTGATGATTTATTGGTGACTTCATTTCAAGATTTTCCAGTGAATTCACAACATAATCGCGTCTTATAATTCAAGGACATGTATTTGAATGTTGTTTTTGATTGATTCCAGTTATTTTTAGAGCTGTGAAGCAAACATACCAATTGCTGGCACGTCAGTTTAAATAAATATTTCCATTTATAGTTTATTTTTTTCTTTAGAAATTATACAATTGATACATTTTGATATTTTTATTCCCTTAATTGATCTATTTGCAGAAACTCGATACGGATTTAGTGTTTGAAGACAACGCCGAGAGCATTACGAAAGATTTGAACGATAACAAATCGAGAACAAATTTAGTAAATAAGCGTAGTGTAAGTGAAAGCGAGATTGTAGACGATAGTGAACCAAATGATAATAATTCGGGATGGATGCATCGAATTAAACGAAGCATAAAAGAGTTTTGGGATAAAAAGGAAGAGAAACCTGTCAAGAAACGCAGTTCTGATAAACCTAAAGTGAATCAGGATGTTAATGAGAATCAGGAAGAAATTGACAGCTCAGTTAATGAACTGAAGGTTATGAGAAAACGACGACAAAACGACGATGATGAAGATGAAGATAATGAAGACTCGGAAAATGATGTTGGATCAGGTTTAGGAATCGAAAATCCAGAAGTAAATGAGCCTTCATATACCAGCACTTTTGAATCCGTTGTCACTCTGCTGCCAGCAGTCAAAGATGACAAATACTGTAAGCTTTCTCTGCTACGGAAGTTCGGTAAAAGTATTTTATTTTAATTTCTTTATAGTCCGTTTGAAACTCACTGTACAAGAAATATGGACGGAAAACTTTAATGATAAGACCAGTCATGAATTTATCACGTTGTCAAGAACCTTGAAGAACGGCATTGAGGATCTTTACGACGCTAAAAATCGTGAGAAAACCACAATTCTTGCACAACTAGTAGAAATTCGGTAAGTTCATTTGCTGATTTCTCAAATTGCTCTCTGTATGTGTGACGTCATGCTACTCAATAGCAGCATTATGCTACTCAAAAAACTTTAAGAAACACAACAGAGAGCACGCTACTGAGCATTGCGCGCCCTCTGAGTGTGAAATTTTAAATGGTAAATTTAATTTTAGCCAAGTTGACATCTTTCACGTTCACGCAACGATTGACATTGCAGCTGAAAATAATAAAATTAATGGCGATGAATTGAGAGACATCATTTACAACGAAGTCAAGGAAATCCGTAAAATTGGGGATCAAACTGTTGACATGAAAGATTTTTCAATCACCAATTTAGAGGGTAAGAAGATAACAAATTTTTCTTTTGACAGGATGCTGCAATTCATTGATAAGGTTCATCCTCATTCATTTGTTTGTTGCTTTATTAGTTGAAAACTTCTTGTGTTTCTTTTAATTTGCTTTCTTTAATTACTTTCTTTCTTTTGATCAATTCGCTTTATTTGAATTATTTGAATTGCGAAAAAAAAAAACCAAATTACGCTAATAAAATGCAGGTTTTGCAAGAGGTGTAATGGGATTTCATAGTTCGCCACCGGTTGACACATTACCGCTTCCTGATACTCCTGATTCGGATGAGGATGAGGATCCCGATGATTATGACAGCGATCGATGCACAGACGATCAATTTACATGCAAAAACTCCGATTGCATTCCTGTACGATTACGTTGTAATGGAAACAAAGATTGTCGCGACGGTTCTGACGAGTTTGAATGCGAATTTAAGAAATCATCAGGTGATTAAACTGGCAATTTGATGTCATGCGAAATAGAATTGATTGATTGGTGACAGCCTTAATTTATACCAGAAAACTTTAACAACATTCACTGACTCACGGAGTGCATTCAACTTAAATTGTAAATTTATTTGAATGAATGAATGCAAAATTGTAAATACTTTTTTTTAATTTTTGTTTCAATTAATTCACCAACATCGAATGCACAAAATAACCAATTAGAGTCCTGAACGACAGTATGCAAGTTATTGGATATTTGTTATTGCCGTTGCTGTCGTTAGTGCTGGATTTCTGATAACACAATTGTATTTACTCACCATAGCGACTATAACTCTTATTTTATAACCTTCAATTTTCTGCAAATGCTTTAAAATTCATATTTGGCATAAAAAAAATCATTCATTTTCATTAATTGCACAACACCACAGAAACAACAACAATTTGATACATGTTTTGGTTTTTATGGATGCATCACATTTCGATCATAAAAATTTTAACTTCTTGCAAAAATCCTTAAGACAAAATTTAAAAACGAGAAAAATTTTCTCTTGTGGATTTGTGCACATTATTAATTTGTAAAAATTTTAAATTATTTATTTTTTCATTATTCGAAATTCAAATTGCAATTGTACAGAACATGACTATAAAGAAACTCAAAGTACACTAATAAGAGACACTGTTCATGAACCAGAAGACAACGATTATGATACGGATCCATTTAAAGATCATTCAGATGCACCTTTTCATGGGGAAAGTGATACAATATCGTTCGTAACAGAGTCTACAGTGGAAGTTGATGATGTTGATGATGATGATAATGATGAAAACATTTATGACGATGATACAGAAAATAATGAAATTGATTCACTGCCAACAACACAAACTACTTCAATGTCAACAGAAGCAGTTACAGCATCAACAATTGCTGCTGAAAGAGTTGACCTGTGCAGAGGCGACGAAAAGTTCCGATGTGGATTGACATCGACATTCATTTGTGAGGTGCAACGTTGCGATGGCAATCCGGATTGTCCAAATAGTGAAGATGAAGAAAATTGTCCCGGTGAAACGGAAAGTCCTATAGAAGGAAGTACAGAAACTGCAGACGATGAAATTTTTGAGACGGAATCTACAACAGAAAATATTGAAACTGAGCTCGAAAAGATTTTTGGTGATTTTTTTTTTTTTTCATTCATTGTTTTATTTTCACAAATTTTTCATGATTTCCGATAATTTTGAAATTTTTTCCCCTTGTAAATATTTTATAGTTGAGAAGAATTACTAATTTATTATTCAGATAATTTCCTGTAAATATTTCGATTTCAAATATCTCTTTGAAATATTCATTTCTCGTGTTGTACATTTCTGTATAAACTTTTTCTCTTGACAGAATGTTTTTAAGATTTAAGTGCACTAATTGACAACTTGATTCTGATTTATAGAATGTGGTGCAAATGAATTCTCTTGCGATGTTAACCGTTGCATTCCAAACACCAGGCAATGCGATGGTATTCGGGATTGCGATGATAGCACCGATGAAGGAAACTGCCCCGAACCATCAACTCAAGCGCCGCATATCGGTGAGTCGATTTTGTTTCTTTTATTTATTCATTCTGATGCATACAAGATGTTTACAAGCATTCTACAAAACTCCGGAAAGAAACCTCGTTTCTAAAATGCATTAAAACATATTTCTGTGACATTGTGATATTGCGAGACCCCACATGGATTAAAGAAGCGAAAAAAACATTTTTTATTTTAATTTTGTGTTTGTTAAAAAATTTCGAGAAGCAACAAAAAAAAACGAAAAAGTCAAACCACATTTTTATGAGATAAATGTGGAGCAAATGAATAGAGGATTCGCAAAGTTTACGCCCTACATTCATTCATTCAACCCTCGATAGCAGATCGCCCACTGTGCGAAACTCTGATGCAAGTGCGGAAAATGTGGAATTATTATGGATATAATCATTTCTTTCTTCTCAGTTTGTCGCTCTTTATAATTTTTTTTTCTTCTCCATGAAACACAAAAAAAAAACTGAAATTTAAACTATTGTGCAAAAATATGGGAAAAATCTTATTGAAATAGAAAACAAAGCTTCGGCACATATCAAAGTTTTAACCTAAATCATTTAAAAATACCGTCCAAGAGAAACATGTACGACAATTATTGTGCTGAAGTCATGGGACCACAACAGGCATCATTTTCCATTCAGATTGCGAAATAAAAATGAATGTAAATTAAGCGTGCAATGGGTTTGAATGATGATGGGATAAGATCAAGGTTATATCATCGCGATGCCAAAGTGCTTCGCTTAGCGGGAGGTTTCTGGTTACATTTTGCGTGAAATCATAATCTGCTGGCAGAAAGATGCTTCTTCCATCGGGCTCAGCAGAGTTAATCTATTTTTAGTTTATTGTCAGCAGAAAAAGAGAGAGAGTAGCAGCAGCAAAAAAAAAACTGTTTCTTTCATGATGTTGTAAAAAATTATGCAGAAAAGCTTTTATTGCTTTATGTTTGACATTAAATTTTCTCCGCCCTCGAGTCGAGCGATGAGAGTTTTTTTTTTTGTTGTATGTGAAGATGTTCAACATATTTTAAAGCATTTTCATTTTTGCTCATTTGACTTTGTTAGAGTGTGGAAAAAAGAAGGAAGCTGATTTTGTTAAAGAAATAAGTGAAAACGTCTCAGGAGAGCGTCAAAGTCAATTACACACTTTTCCATTTTTCTTTCATTCACATTCATGTATCGTCGCGTCCTTAAAACTTGTGAATGAGTTAATGAAATTGTTCCTCTGTCGTACTCTAGACTCTAAAGACTTGCGGTGAATTGTTGCAAAATGTTAATAAATGAAGTTCAAAGAGAGAAGAAGAAAATCTTTGACATTTTCCAACAGGTTTATAGTCATAGATTATGCAGAATATTCTTGGATTACCAGAAACGCATGGGAAATAATCAAGTCAACTCTATGTTCGGTTGTGGCTCAAATTATGGTGTCACTTGAACGTTGCTACCGTTTTAGCATTTAGTTCATTCACTTTCTCATGCTGCCATTGGGACCGATTTTAATCTTTAGCCGGAATAAGATAAGAATTCTTTATGTTAGCATATCTAGTTAACCGTGCGAGTGCGTTGTTTTCGAGACTGAGGCGACATATGCGTGTCGTAAAATGTAATTGAATCGTGAATTTGTTGCCTGTGATTGAGGAGCTTGAATGTTTTTGTTTTGTCGAAACTATTTCATTATTTCACGCTTCAACAACATTGTCAATCAAACACTGATATGTTGTAAAGTCACTAAATATTTTTTTTTAACAGCACATGGTAACAATAAGAATTGACTTTCAATCAACTCATTCAGGCTTTTTTCTTATGCTGAAAGCAATTTCGATGCGAGACTTTTGAATTGAATTTTTTGTCATCACTTTAATTAATCGATCAAGAGTTATTGTCAAAATAGCTCGATTGGAATCGACAAAGTTTCACTTCGGGGAATAAAATCCATGCAATCAAAACAAAAAAAAATATTCAAACGCAAATTGATAAGTTTCGTTAATATTTTTTTTATACGACACCAATTAAGGCGACAAATAAATAGTGACGTGAATTATTAAGCTTGAGAACGCGTGGCGACTTGCAAAAAAAAGAGTTTTTATTCTTAATTACAGTTTTCTCAAGTTTCTTGTGAGCGCATTTGTATCGGTAGAATATAAAAAAAAATTCCTCGCGTCCGTGTTATAATCGCGCTCATTATTCAAAACTTATTGCAGGAAAGATGAAGCGAAATATGAAAAAAATGTCGATAAATCTTAATAAAATCTACATGCAGTACTTTTATAACATTTAAAGAAAAAGCAAATTTATTGAGAACAATAAAATGAACGACAGTTAAAGTTGTTTCAATATTGATCCAATAAAACTCGGCACGCTCACTCTGGAAGACAAAATTTATAGAAAAATTCAATTGAGTGTGAAAACTCGAGATCACAAATCGATTTTCTCTCGTATTTTTCTTGCGCTATCGAATTATTGCCATTCAACATTGTCGTCGTTATTTCATTTCACCCCGAATGGAAAATACATAGCGAACAGAAAACAAAATCTGGTATGTTTGTAAAATGATCATCAAACATTGAACATTCCCCGATGCCTTGTTGAGCAGAGTGTCAAGTGTTGCTGTTATTTTGTCGAACGTTGTCAAGTGCCTTGAATCTTTCACCATTAAATATCACATTCCTTCGATAACCTTTTTAATCGATAATCATGTGTTAATGCTTTTTTTTCCTTTCATTTTGATTGTTGTCTCATGGGGTAACGAAAATTTATTATCCCAAATTTATGTCGAAGGTGGAGGAGGGTTGAAATGAATTTTGAGTGAGCCTGAAAATAGACGCGTCAAGGATCAAAAAGATTCTGTAGCAATTTCTTGTCAAGTTTAATTAACTCAACAAGGTGTCTTCACGTTTTTCCATTTTTTGTTTCATTCATAAGGCGGGAGAAATGTAGCATATCCATTAACTTTCATCATTCATCCACTTGTGACAAGAACATAATGGCACAGAAGCAATTAATTGACGAGTTTTACTGTTGTTGTGAGAGTTTGCCACGCGGTGCTTTTTAATTTTTTCTCAAACAAACAAACGAAATATTTTTTTATTTCAAAATATTGTTTCAAGTCGAGCTCAATTGTAGTGAGGCCATCGTTTGTGCTGTGAATTTCTTTTGCAACTGCAATAATTAAAATGAAAACAAGCTGAATCAATAACGGAAAAAAATTGCTTGCAAGTGGGTTGCAGATTTTCCGTGCGATTTTTTATTTGCTTGTTCACCTGCGTGTAATTCCCAATAGGATTTTCCACATATAAATATATATGCGAGATGCATCCAGTTCGCCATCAATTTTCATTTAATCTATCTATCGGCTTTGATGAAGGTAGTTTGTAGAATTTTAATTTGTACACTGATAGCGGTGAGCTCCGCTAAAACTCGCGATTGGTGGGAACGTGGAAATTTCTATCAGATCTATCCGCGCTCATTTAAAGATTCAGATGGGTCAGTAGAAACTTCAATGGATTTTAAAAAAGTAATGCGATTTGAATTATTGAGAATCATTATTCATCTACAGCGATGGAGTTGGCGATTTGGTTGGAATCACTGAAAAGATTCCATACTTGAAGGAAATCGGCATGACAGGTGTTTGGCTTTCGCCTATTTTTAAAAGTCCGATGGCCGATTTTGGCTATGACATCAGCAACTATACAGATATTTACTATGAATATGGAACTTTGGATGACTTTGATACACTTGTGGAAAAATGTAAAGCATTAGGAATTAAATTAATTCTCGATTTCGTTCCAAATCATACAAGTGGATGTTCATCCTTGGTTTAAAAAATCCGAATTAAAAGATCCTGACTACAAAGACATATGTTTGGCATCCTGGTTCGATCAACGAGACATCTGGTGAACATGTACCAATCAAACTGGAACAGTTTATTCAGATTCAGTGCTTGGCAATGGTCTGATATACGTAAAGAATGGTACTTGCATCAATGTATCATTAAGCAACCAGATCTTAATTATCGCAATCCAAAAGTCGTCACTGAGATGAAGAATATTTTAAAATTTTGGCTAGATAGAGGCATTGATGGTTTCAGAATTGATGCCATTCCGTATTTATTTGAGACCATGAATGATGATGGAACTTTCCCCGATGAGCCAAAAAGTGGACTTTGTGACGATATTTATGGAACCTTGATCATATTTACACAAAAGATTTGGAAAAACTTACGATATGGTTTATCAATGGCGCGAGTTACTTGATCAATATACGAAAGATCATGGAGGTGACACTCGAATTTTGATGACAGAAGCGTACACAACTCTAGAGAAGGAATTTGAATTTTATGGTGATGCTTTCGGTCGCCGTGGATCGCACATTCCGTTTAATTTTGGAATCATTGACAACATCAATTTGCAGAGTACTCCTGCTGATTATAAAAAATCGATTGACGCTTGGATTGATAACATGCCAATAGAACCGGATTACATTCCAAACTGGGTTGTTGGCAATCACGATCAACATCGTGTTGTTAATCGTTTGGGTTTGAATCGAGGTGATGCCATCAATATAATGGTACAAACACTTCCTGGAATTGCTGTTACATATAATGGCGAAGAATTAGTGATGACAGATCAATGGATTTCATATAAAGATACAATCGATCCTTTGGCATGTAATCAACCGGAAGACAAGTATGGAAGACAAGTACGCATGATGTCTTGAAAGAAGGTTCATATGAATCGATTGCCGATCGCAATTTACTTATTTACAAGCGCGAAATTCCCGGTACTCAAATGTTTGTAGTGCTAAATCTCGGTACTGCAGCGCAAAGTGTAAAAATAAGTGATTACTTTGGAACGCTAAAGAAACTAATGATTGCTAGTGTAACTTCAGCGAATTCCGGCATTCGGCAAGGTCGTTTGTTCAGCACTAATGATGTTATCAACATTCCGAAAGATGCTGGCATTGTGTTTGAATAATTCATAAATGTCCCAGAATATCCGAAATTAATAAACGAAACCATAAAAAAAATTCAAAAAAGAAAAAAAGTTCTTGCTCAGTAATTTGATCCATTTTTCATTTCTCAATTCCCTGAGTTTCGTCGAAAACATTTAAATTAATTTAAATATAAACTTGACCCTCTTTGTATCTGCACTGCTTTTTGCTCCTGTACAATTTTCGCTGTCGCCTTTGGTTGCATGTGGGAAATTAATTTCCACATGCCAGTGGGGAACCCCATTGTGCCATCATCATAACAACTCTACACAATTGCGCTAGACAAAAAAAGGGGTGAAACAACAAAAGCACAATGCACTGAATGAATGCACGAATGATGATAGTACAGTGAAGGTTCTGAATAAGTCCAATGACTAATGGAGCATCATTTATGGAAATTAATCCGTTCTGCAGTCGGTCAGCAGCAGTAGAGTGAGTGTTTGTTTCATTAAAAGTTGAATGAATGTATTTATGGTGGATTGTACGGTATTTACGTGAACAATATTCAAGAGAGTGAAACATACATCAGTATACGATACGTTATTTATGTGCATCTCCTAAAACAATAACTAACCTTTACAGTTGATACTACAAACAAAATGACAAATTTCGATTGTAAATTTGGAGAAAAAAAAAAACAGTTACAACAATATTTTTATTTGTGGTTGATTTATTAATTTGAGTTTTTTTTTACTCCCTTGCAGCACTCATTTCATATATATATCTATGATTCATGTGAAATCAACTGAACGAAATGGAGATGCGACTATGCAGTTCTCGGGAAAACTAAGCATTTTTTTTATTGTTGTTGTTGGTTAAGCGAAATGAGAAAAACTTTAATTGCTTTTTTCTAGTTTAATTGCTTATGAAACAAAACAAATCGAGGAATTAATTAAATTACATATTTTTTCTTCTTCTTCATTCGCGCATTTGAGATTAGAGCTAATCGCGAAAATTTTCTTTCATTAATTTACAAAGACATAGTACACAGATATAATTCCCGGAAAGCATCGTTGGCGCACTTGATCAAATCATTTCCTTATGCCCAGATATTACATTTCCATTTATTTATGGCATAGACAAATTGAATCGCAAAAATATCTCGCACTCGGCGGCGCGAAATGGCGTTTTTTGCAACAAAAATGAAAATATGCAGATTGCATTTTGCATCTCTAATAATTTTATTCAAATGTTATTCATTTGAAAAAATCTTTAGCAAAAACCGCATGCAACTTAAAGTTTGCCATCTGTTTGTATGTTTTGCACTGCGATAAAATGAAATGCCCAACAATTGACCCGATAATTGAGTGAACACATTAGACAAAAATCTGGATTTTACTCACAACAAACATTTAGCATGTTTCGTAATTGTGCTAATGACAATCACGTGCCAGTTGATGGCACATTATCGCCGCCGATATACATACTGTAATTTCACTGTAATATGTATGTCAGGTTAAAAAAGAAATAATAGCTTGCATGCAGTTAAAATACAGCTGACAAGAATGCAATTAGCTGTCTGCCGATAAAGAATCCTTTCAGTATATCCATCGCTGCAGTGATTCAGGTTTTCTAGTTCTGTCCGTCAATGATATTCACACTTACAACTTATCAAGAATTCATGAATTTTTTTCAAAATATGCGTAACAAAATGCCATTTATCGTCTGCAAATTCCAGAATCGCGTTCTAATTGTTTTATTAAACGTAATTGTCGATCTCATATTACCGTGCTACATTCATAGCTTCCAGCGACATGAGAACGCCACTTGACGTCGTTTGATGTTTTGCTCTCTTACTCAATTGCCAGTGAATGTTTTGTATTTCGCAGATAAGAATATGATTTGAGTAAGTGCACTGTATAATTTGCATTGGTAGTAAAAGCACTGATAGCTCTTTTTCGGAATTAGTTTGATGAGTGAATTAATTAGGAAGTGAGATAAATTCCTAAGCTTGCAACATTCTAGAATTATACTAATTTGTTGCACATTTGTTTACGCATTTCTAGAGCACGAAATCGCAGTCGCTTGCGCAACATGATAATGCCAAATATTATTTCTGAAACAGCGGAATTTAGCAAAATATTCGATGATCTCACAAGTGATTCTCGTTTACATAACGCACACAATAGACTTTATCTAATCTTGAGATATTACCTATTAAATATACATAGAAACAATCGCAAACATTTCTTGCGCGCGAAAATTTATTTGACGGTCATAGTGTCAAATTGCTTTGATATGTTAATTCATGTTTGGTTTTCACACTCCCTAAAATGTGTTTGAAGTTACATTAATGAAATGTGGTTTTTATTGACATTTTATGTCACGAATGTAGAAAAATTCGACTTTTGATTCGGCGAAAGGTTCAATTGGCTCAATTAGAATTTGTTGTTGATCGTATATTGCGTCAAAGGCAAATCGAGAATGAGAATATTTCGATTAAGAGCATGCATTGAAACAATTAAGCAAATGTGTGAATCTTATGTTTTCGTTGATTACAATGCTTCCAATTAAAGCTCCATTAATTGTGAGACAATTTCTTTTCCTCGTGCCTGGGCTCTGTAAATGTTAGCAATCAAAATATTTATTTTTATTATACACTCGACGAGTGATTACGAAACTATGTGCGATAAGATTTTTTTTATCTTGCACGTTTCGTGTTGTTCCGCCTACACTAAAAGATATCACGGTACCATCTACATTGACAATTCCTTTTAATTTCATTCTAAACAGAATTTTTTATTTTAACAATTTCTGATTCATGGGTTTGCATTAATTTGCAGTCGAATGCAGACCGTGCTCGCCAAACATCTGTTTCCAATATTGCACACATTTCTCTCGCTTGCAAGCAAAAAAAAAAACAATAAACACCGATCGGTGGGCGAAGAAATCGTCGAAACGAATGAAAAAAGAAAAAACTGAGCAAATGCTTAAAGAACACGGCTCAAAGCCGAAAGCGAACTGTCTGAGCACAGAAAAACACGACGATTTCATATTCAACTTCTCAACTCGCCTTTTTTATGTTGTTTGTGCTCTGCCTGTAGAATGTTTTTTATACAATTTTTTTTTTTCCCCATCATCATTTTCTATTTTACACAATTCGATGCTCAGTCAGTCGCGAGATTCGGTTGCGACAAGACATAAAATTGCAAGAGGTTGAAAGAGTGGAATTCCTTTTGTTATTGAGTGAATTTTATAATTCTTATATTTTTTTTTTCTGCTGAATTAATTTTATTTTCTCACTTTCCGCTGAGAAATGAGAAATTAAAATATTTAAAATTTCGGTGGATTATCGACTTGTAGAAGTCAAAAAGATTCATTATCAATTCAGTGAGCAGCAAGTGCGGAATAATTTTGCGGGTAAAGGCAAATCATTAAATTAAAAAATATATGTATATAATTATTGGTGATATTTTTAACGACTTGGCAAAAACGTGAACAGAATTTTTTTTGCAATGTTTTAATAATGCTGCAAGATGGAAATTCATTTATCTTGTTTCGATTAATAAAATCGTGAAACATAAAATTGCAATTAGCGCAAACAAATTTTCGCCTTGCAATTTGATCGCGATTCAAAGAAATTTCTAAGTGATTTCTAGGATAAAAAAAAAAAAATGCTCAAAGCTCTCGTTACCGAGCACATAGGAAAAAAAAAATTGTGCAACAAGCAAATTGCTTAGTCATATTGCAAAAATAATTTGTGAAAATTTGCATAAATAATTTTGTGTCACTAAAAGTGTGTGAAAAATTTCAATTTTCTCAGTCATAAAAAAAAAAACAGTTTTCGGGAAATTCTAAAAAGGTGCTCAAATGGAAAATCGAGTTTTCGCAATCAGTTTTTCCCCAGAAAATAAAAGTTTCAATGATCACGATAAATATTCCCTGAGTGAAAATAAATTTTAAGTGCTCGCTGACTGCATGGCATAATTAATTTTTCATATCCATAATTTAGGTTTCTTTTTTATGTGATGTTGGAGCATAAAAAAAAGTAAACAAACATTAGTGAAAAATGTTTCGCTGTGGGAAAATTTGGACGATTTTCCCATAGGTATTTCTCCACCGATGATAGGTGATGAAAACTTGAAAAGTGATGGGCAAGAATTTTCAGATGAAAGCATACAAAAATTAGTAAATTCTGCTTTTTAGAAGCGCTTTATTGAATTTTTTAATTCGAAAAAGTGACTTGAAATGAGTTTTAGTGTAGAAAAATCTTCACTTGATAGACTGAATTAATGGCTTTTGTGCGATTAAAAGGTCGCGAAATGGCAAGGTTGTTGATAATACAAGCAGAATAGAGCATCCGCCTGGAATAGGCACAAAGCGATTTCTTCGGAGTAAACTCGCAAAGTGCATTATTTGCCATTGAAGAGTTTCTCTTCTTACGTTATCACTAGAAAAACAAAACTCAAAAGATTTGAATGAAATCTTCTTTTTTTTGTACTCTCAAGTGCGAAAAACATTTCGTGTCGTGTGGACGAATGCGAAATGAAGAGAAAGAAGTAAAATCTACGAATCACTATAAAACCAATTTTTCATTTTATTATTATTTCTCCTGTCGCAATTAAAATTAATTCATGACTTTTTTTTTTTTCAAAGTTTTCAAGAATAACAAAAAAAAGTCCACAGAAATGATCAAATTTGTCATAGACCAAACACAAACAAAAATTTAATTTATCTTCCGTTTAGAAAAGCGCGTAAATATTAAAATTTCCTCGAATGAATCAGAAAGTGTTTGGGTTTATTGTACAATTTGTATCTGAGCATTTAGATCTATTTCCATTTACACGCAAATCAAGGAAATTGAGATTCATTTGAAGAATATACTTAAAGAACTTTGGCTCATAGCCGCGATACGCCTTTCTACATAGTGCCACTTGCGGTTTTTCATGAAAAGAGAAAATTGCGTAACATGAACTGCCACAATTATTCTGCCAGTGAGGAAATTATACAAAGATCAAATGACCGCAATTGACATCATTTAGCAGTAATTTTTATCATTAATGATGTGTGAAAAGAAATGCATAAAACATAAGTTGACATTTCATAAGAAATATGCATTCTAATGAAACTGAAGAATTTTTTTTTGCGCTCCTTTATAGATGTTGGCTTGTTTGCATATTCAAGTGGATCTCGGGTCTCGACTATAGTGTAGCATTAAAGTCATTTTTATACTGCGATAGGAAATTTTATCTCGTGAATTTACCAGAAGTGAGATAGAATTTTTAATTTGCTTGATTGGTCGACAAAAATATTCATGAGGTTTCACTCTTAACTTTTGACTCTCCTGTTGTGATTGCCTTTTCAAGACAATGAATCTTAAATTCCTACAGTGAGATTCCCGAAGAGTACAGCAATTTCATTATTGAAATTAAAGTGCACGCCAAAATATCGAAGGAGTACTTCATTAACTTTTTAATCCAGTTTACATTTTATAATAGAATCTTGCGATGGAACGTGGAAGGAGCTTTCTTTTTTCTTATTCTCTTTCCTCCTCCCTCGCTTGCGTTCCAAATCTGTGTCAAAATTAATTTACAAGTAAATTTGAGCACTAAATAGGGTTTCCATTGAGCTGTTTCGTGAATACGCAGAAAAAGTGAAAAAGAGTGTCTAAGTGAGTGAGTGGAAAAAACGCAAATTCGATAAAATTAATTGAATAAAATCATCGAGTGATAATAACAACATAATCATAAAAAAGTGTTCAATCTGGTTTATGGAATATTTAAAGTCTCAATTCAATTTTAGGGTTGAATTTTAGGAGTGATTGAATTTTGCTCAAAAGACTAAATCTATACATCAAAAGTGCAGCCCATTCATCAGCAATGGGGCTGTTTATGCCAAGGAATTTATTTGTTCTAGCATTTTTGGCCACAATTTTAGTGCCACACATTCGTGCTGGTGAGTTATTAGCTTAAGTATGAGTTCTCTTGCGCTCTATCTTGTGAGAATATGCCGTTCTTTCATTCAAAATATTCCATCCACAAAAATTGTGCAACTCTTTAGCGCTTGCTTTGTAAACACAATTTTAAACATATCGCATTTTGATGGACTTCGTTTACGATCATGTTCGTTTTGGATGCGTTACAAATGCTTTCGCATATAATGAGCATAAATCAATCATGTATCCATGTGGACCTCTAAATCTTTTTTGCTCTTTTGACTTGTATGAGAAAAACATCGCGCTGAAAAAAGTAAAAAAAAAAAAATTAAAGAATTCTCTTTTTTTTGATGAACGTTCAAGTGCTTTGTGTGTGAATCCCAAAAAAAAGAAGAAAAATACTTAAGAATGAAATGAATTATTTAAGATTTATTTATTTATAAACATGAAGATAACGATGCTCCAGTTGTATTTATATTGTTCACTTTTATTATGAGTTGGTTCGGATTTGCTAAGGTTATCAGAGGATCACAAAAGGCATCTCAATTTTTGCGGTTACTGATGATTTGCCATTTGCGAGCATCATTTCGATTAAACAAATTATGATGAAGCTGTCTCGCTTTTCGCATTGATGATGTAATATTGATATGATCTTTTTCTGACAAATTAATTTCAACTCGTTTTGTGTAATTGAGACATTATTTTTTTTTTAAATTACTTTTCCATAACTAAAGTTGAATGAAGGAAAGAATGTATTTGATTTTCGTCGTTCTTTTTGCAACAACCCGCAGCTCGTAGTCAAATTCATAATTAGACGTAATATTGAGTTTCACAATGTGGGTTTGAATAATCAGTCGAAAGAAAAAAAAAGAGTTCAAAATATTTATCATTAAAAAGCATTAAATTTTTTTTTCTTAAATTTGGGCCTCGAAAACAGCTAAACTCGATTCCCATAGACACGAGTCTCAGACAACTTTTCATTTGTAAACAAACTTACCGAAAACAAGCATCAATTTTCGCTAAAAGCTTCTTAAGCTAAAGGCATTTTTACCAGAAAGCAAAAACTTCTTCTGAGCATACATTTGAATCTCTTACGATATTGACGTCACTAACGCACATTGCCGCTGAAACTAAAAATATAACTTGTATTTTTGCGAAAAACATGTGTAGCATCACACATCAAATATTTTTTTTTTTTTGTTATTGAAAAATCATACGATTGATCTTGTGCTCTTGTAAATTTAAAATAATCGCTTTTCGAATTTTGATGTTTCATTTTTCCTTGGCGGTTTAGAAATGTGGTCTCATTTTGTGTCCTCTTATTAAACTCATAAAGCACAAATTTTATGTCTCACTAAATCATTATGAATGGCTTAAAAATCAGACAACGTAAGAATATGCTAATTTAGTTAATCTCACTAGATTTATTGCCGTTTATAAATTACAAACTACACAGGCAAATTTTCGTTCTGATGATTGTTTCAGCCTTTTTTTTGTTCCGGTTGTGTAATGCTGTCAGATCACACACACATTGTATGATATTTATATCTATGTGATAACAGATATCTAAAAGCAATGCTCAAATGATAATAGTTTTGATAAAATTAAGTGGCAACGCGTGTAGCCACAGACTTGTTAAAGGCAATTTTAATATAGAAAAATAAAAATCAAATTATAATTTTCCACATTTTCATGATTATTTGAAATTTTCATTTAGTGCGGATTGGTAACTGGCACAAAATTTTGCCATTGTGTACATTTATTTTATTTTTTTTTGAAAGCCTGCGAATTTCTAGAGTCATACCGTCGCTATGTGTATACGATTTCGAATGCCGACCCCCGTCTCGAAGGAGTTTTTCCCCTCTCTTTTAGTTATTTCATTAATATTTATTACCTCGAACTATTATTAAATTATGTCACAACCTGAAACCGCTCTCTCGATGAAAAACGAACCAAAAGAAAATGGAAAAGGAAAAAAAAAAGTTTGTTCATTTTATTGCTGAAAATTTTCGAGCTAGTCGCATTTTTTCAAAATTATTGCAATCAAAAATAAAATTTCTGAGAAAGTTAAGGCGCTTCATGTTGTGCAAATTTTTTTTTTTTATTAAAATAAATCGAAAAAATGAGTTTAATGCAGCAAAGCATTTCTTGGATATTTTTTTTTTATAAAGTTTTCTTTATATCTACTTGTCGATTATCTTTTTGATTGTTCTTTTCCTTTTTTTTTTTTTTTGACCAGAAAATTTTCCCAATTTTCATTTTTAACCCCTTTCAATGGAATGTCAATCAAGTTTCGGCTGTTAAATCTGTTTGAAACATTCAAAAATTTATGGTAATTGCATTTTTTTTTTCAACCTATTCGTGAACGATAGTAAAAGTTTCATTCATGCAATTTTTTATGTGTTCTGTTTTCGACTCATCGCGATATATTCATTCGAACAGGTGCTTTTGGCTCTTGAACTTCGGTAGAACGGATGTGCATGAGCGTTTTAAGCACACGAACAAAACGAGTCTGAATTTCGAAACAATAAACAAAACGATTTTATTAATTTGCTTGTGATTATTGATATAACAACAGAAGATTTGAGGGGGAGGACGAGACGTTGCGTTTCTTTAATTAAAGTTTTTGATATTTCTTCGTGCTGTGACTAAAAATAATCACTACAGATTCACGAAACCACTTAAAAGGTTATAAAGAGCAACTAATTTGGTTTATGTTTTTAGTGCTTTAATAAAGTTTCTTCGTATTTTGAAACTTAAGATTTTGTGCTATACGCGTGAGAATTTCGTGCAAGTGAGCTCTATAGAAGCATTGGAATTTGCATTTTGTATGAGTCGCATGAGAATTTCAATATAAATTCCACTTTGATGCTTTTCGAAGATCAGTTATTTGTGTAACATTCTCGAATTGCCCAATTTACACTTAATTAATCACTGCTTGACCCAACTTCAGTTCAGCGTCAGTAATGAAGTTGTCATTTGCAATAAATTAATTTAAATTCGAATGTTTATACTCAATTGTAACAACAAGTGACAAATCTTGTCATATAGATGCCACCTGTTTCAAACATAAATCGTGAGTTAAGAAAAAAAAAATCATTCCGTGATGTCACATATCTAAGGCGAGCGCGGAAAGAATTGAAAAAAAAAAAAAACTATCATGAGAAAACGTAATCAAGGGAGAAATGAAAACAAAAAAAAAAAAAAAATGAAAATAGCAAACACGCTGCTAACGTTCTTCAAGCATTGCCTCGGCTGAAATGTTTATATTACATATGATGATGCCAACATCAACATGTATGATGTGTACCGTGCCTTTTTCCCATTCGATGCGAAACATCGTTTCACTCTAATTTTCTTCAATCTATAAATCAACAATGGCAACTCTCTCACTCCCTATAGCCATTAAATGAAACGTCATTTGAGTCAAGAACGTGATTTTAAAGTTAAGATGCTGAGATTTTTTTCTTACTGCCACAAATTGACTAGGTAGAAATAATCTAACGAATGTTTGTCAAATGATTCTTTTGGGAACTGATTATTGAATTCGATTGAAATTTATACAAATTAAATTTTCAAAATAAAAAATCTTTGTGTCGACGAATTTCAGACAACCATGAAATTGGTCTTAAAATAATTTTCACGGGTGTTAAATGCAATGAGTTAAACCGAAAAGCAACGTGAAAAGTGTTTGATATATGATGCCTTCAGCAAACATACAAACATTTAAATCCACTACAATTTTGGTTTCAGATTAACATAAATTTGAGGGTTCAATGTTTTAGCGAGAAAATGTTGATAAGGAACGCGAAAACCAACAGATCAATGACTTTAGCAAAAGTTTCATCGGATTTTATTATTGAAAAATTAGTAAAATTAAAATATAGAAAGAACCTCAAATAATTCGTAGTGAATAGCATTAATTTATTGTTGCTCATTGGATCGATGAATAGACCTTTTGTTTGTTGAATCCATGCGATGACTAGGTATAGAGATAGAGAGAACTGGCAAAGCATAAATTATGTCTATTCTAACTGTAACTTATAATCAATTATGAAATTTATTATGAAATTTATTAAGTCTCCAGACAAATTGAGATTCAAATTTGTAAGAGTCATTCAAATAAATATTGACTCCGATACTGTCGCTTTCACGAAATTAACGACAAATGTAGTTCAAATTTGAATAGAAGAATTTTAATTTTTTGTCCATCAATTGATGAATTATTTCTTTTTATTGCCCACATCAATTGACTTTCTTGTGTGGTATTCCACAATGTTGCATGTTTGACCTTCTCGCAAACCTACTCATCTTGCCTAATAACATCCATCAATGGACAGCGCGTAATTGATAGTTTCAAAAAAAAAAAAAAATGTGCTGTTAATTCTTTTTTTTTACACACGATAAATGCATTTCGATGTAAATTTTCGTGTAAAATGTTATTTACAGTAATAAATCAATTTGACGAAAGGAAAACTTTATGAATCCAAAACGAGTCGGAGATGATTTAAGAACTCGATATCGAAAGATTAAAGACTATGGATAAGAGCGAATGAGAAAAAAAAATGAAGGTTCCATTGTTTATTATGCTTTTTGTGCATCAATCACATGTCATCGAAATATATTAGCCGTGTATTAATTTAATCGATAAATCTCTCGCTCCAATGCTCCGATACTGGAATTCTTTTAATTTTTCTTTATGCACTTTTGCTGAAAAGACGCAAGCAACTGAAAACAAATGAGTTTCTTTGCACTTTTATGTATAACAAACAACTTTCAACTGATAAAGAAATTGAGCGAAACATCTTACGGGCTAATTGCTGTTGAATGTTTCTCAACTCATTTAATTAATGTGTCGACGGCATGCTGTGTTTTTGCAGGAAACTTCATCTGCTTTAACAATGTTTACTATTAAACGGTAGCAAACACGTTCTTAAAACTATTTCCCAGCGCACTTCAACTGAAGACATTTCAATGTGCGGCATGCCGTGAAATTTTCTGTATTTCTTTTGAGCTTGACTCAAACTTGAATGATGGTTAAATGAAGTAATCATGCTGAGTGTATTCTTTTTTAACCTGTCAGCTTAATTACTGCATCGGCTCGAAATAATTTATTGTCTTCCATCATCGCCAATCAAAACATTCGTTGCTGCAAATCTGATTACCTGGAAATGATGGAAGCTTCTATAATGCAAAATAATCCCAATTTAAGCTGAATAATCTAGATGGCGACTTAGAGCAACGATTAATGATTGATTTTGAGCCATTAAAACTCCGACAAACAGTCAACTACACCGCGCGAGTGCTCTAATATAATTGCGTTTAAGCCACTAGATATAGTCGTAGATAAAAACATTGTCTGGCTTCGTGGCAAACTTTTGCATATCTTGTTCATTGCACTACATAATCTGAATCAGGATTTCAGTGCATTCTGTTAGCTGCACAAAACAAAAACAGTTTACAACCGCACTAAAGAAATCGGAAACCTAAAAAATCAACACAAAAATTGTGTTTGCCATTGAAATTCAATTCAATATGGCTAAAGCATCATTAAACACAAAAATGAAAATTTTATTTGTGCCAACACTACTGGGTCGCTTTGAGAGTGAGTATGTTGAAGATTTGTAGGAAATAATGATTCATTGAGTTTATGGCTTTTACAATTTTTTTTTTATGATTCTCTGCGATTTTGTAATCGATAGTTTGTCAGGCATTACAATAAGGCACTTGAGTGGTTCGGTTATTATTCGTCGATTAAATGAGTGCGATTAAAATGGAATATTTACAGAAAAAAAAAACTTATGGGAGCACCAGCATCAATGGATGCCTTTTGATGAGAATTTCAATTCGATTTATTGCAAACATCGCTTTGTAATCCATTTCAATATCAATAAAATATTTAATGTTTCAACTATCGGACATTTCCTTTAAGATGCAAAAAAAAGAAGAAAAATATTTTTTTCTCAATGGATCAAATGCGCTTAAAGGCGGATTTGAATACAAAAACTCATTCGATTGCTGTCGGTGATGAACTTTCTATTGCAATTTCAACCCGAGCGAGAATAAATTAAAAGTTGGAGAACTTCTGAATTGAAAATAAAAGGAATTTTCATGAAAATGTGGAAAACAAACTGTTGATTTCGAAGCTCATAAATTAAAACCTTATAAACCTTCATCAAACAAAATAATGAACAATTTAATCCAATTTAATACCATCAGAAAACTAAGTAAATGGAGAAAATTTTGGCATATGTTTTATGGTTATTCGTAAACGAAATGCGAGTTCAAGAAAGAAAAAAAAAACGTTGAACACACCAAAAAGTGCCAATAACATTTTGCTATTGTTCATCGTTTAAATAAATATTTTTGATGGATGATTATTGAGTTGACTTGCGATTTATTTAGTTTGAAGGAAACTTCTCTATGATATCATTCATAAACAGGTATTGTGTCATAAACACTCTCGTGAATGAATGAAGTGCCAAGCCTCTGAGGCAATCAATAGCTGAATCTGGTACACAATCGCTACATTATGCAAAATAATTCAGAAACGTTTAATGAACAAACTATGAAACAGTGCCGGACTTTTGCAACTAAAAATAATAATCGCACTAGTTAATGTCGCATATCGAAAAAGCTTCTGATTTCGTAATTTTAAACTTTTTCAATAAACCTCTCGACTCATGTTGCTCAGAATAGAAATATCATTTTACTCAAGTGATTTTACGTCATTTTAATCGTTGTTTTGTGAGCGATAATAAATAAAAGTTTTGTGGAATGCTTGATGGCCTCATATTTCTATCGAATCGAATATTGTGAATGGAAGCAAAAGAAGAAGAAAAAAATGTTTGGATATAATTTTTTTTTTTTCGACAAATTTAACTAACATCAAACATCCATCTGACCTCTTCTTGTCTTTTCTTATACAGATTGTGATCCTGAGCTAGAGTTTTCATGTCATGATGGTAGATGCATATCTATTGATCTGAAATGTAATCGCGAACCTGATTGCTCAAGTGGCGAGGATGAGGAAAACTGTGGTAAGTTTAGAACAGAAGTTTTAACGCCTAGAATTCTACTCGTATATCTTTCTATTTAAAATCCATTTACCTTAAAAATTCTATTGATTCAGAACAGTCATCGAATTATATTTTCTTTATATCTTCATACATTCAAATTAAGCTAATACTAAACTTATACCTAATTATATTTTTATGCACACAACCTATATCGTAAACCTATGAATATCGAAAATTTGGAAAAAAAATCTTATCTTGATATTGGCAAAAAAAAAATGCAGAAGAATGTTTTGGATTTATTTGCGACGATGGTTTGTGTATAGATAATGATAAGCGTTGTGATCGTACACTTGACTGTAAAGATGGAGAAGATGAGGATGATTGTATTGGAGGTATTTTAGAATATTTATTTTAAATTTTGAATCCTTGTATACTGGTTTATTATTCCAAGACTATCTATTTGAGCAAAATGTATATTGCAATCCAAAGTAATCTTGAACTAACCTTAAAATTTTTTTCCCTTTTAATGCTGCTCGGAATGAATTTTTATCTTTCATTGAACGGTTAAATATCCAACATAAGTTAATAAGAGTAGAGTTAAATTTTTTTGTGAACTTGGAAAGTTTACCTGCGCAGACAATTCATGCATATCTATCACTGCACGATGTGATGGTATCATTGATTGTCCACATGACAGAGCTGATGAGCAGGATTGTCGTATGTAGATATTTACAAAGCATCCCTAACAAGTCCATGCTGATAGTGCTTGCATATGAGTTTTTAGTGGAGTAACTAGAAGCTGGACAATATTAATCCCTACAAACATATACTTAACTAAATTCTTTGTAACTCATTATACTAACAGCTTGCGCCGCTAATCAATGGCAATGCGATTACGGTACCTGTATATCACTAACAAAACGATGTAATGGAAATATTGACTGTCCCGAAGACATGTCAGATGAGCGTAACTGTCCGAATCCGAGTAAGTTCTGAATCACACGGTTAATTTTCAATGTAGAATGTAGATAGTAAGTCGAATCGAGTGTTGAAAGAAGGTAGGCATATAATGAGCGAAGAAATTAGCAATATCACGATTTTTCGCTGTAGCTAGCAATTTTTTCATAGCTCAAGAGCTTGATTGATTTTCTATACACACATAAAGCACATCACCACATAATATATCGAGTGAAATTTCAATTGATTAGGATGATTGTAATTGATAGCTATGCTAGAGCAAGGTTTCATCATCAAATAACGGTCAACACTTATAGACATTCTGAATGGGCTATCAACATCCAGTAATGTAAAACTGACATATCAATTGACCCTTCAAACTGTTGATTACTTTTGAAAAATTGATTTCCAAACATCAAGTGATTTATTAGCTGCCCTGATTCAAGCAATTACCGGCTTTTAATTTGATTATCATTTAGTGATGATAACGATAAGATTCTTCGATTATAAAAAATAAATTTATTATTTCACAATTTTGTTTGTAACTTGATACAACATCGACGATGAAAATTAATTCTAGAATTAAATAGCAAATACTTAATCCAGTAAAGCAATTTTTTTTGTAGCTTCGAGATATACTTAGGTAGAGTGAACAATAGAAAACAGTACTCATTTGAATTTTCCGTGTTTGATTAATTTAGGCGTCTGTGATGTGCATCACAGAAAATGTAGTACTTCAGATCAATGCATCCTTATGAGTAGATGGTGTAATGGGGTAGTTGATTGTGATGACTTTTCCGATGAGAGACACTGCCGTAAGTTTCTAAGCAACTGCAATTTATTCGTCTGTCTGTTCTCTCTATTCTTCTAACATGTTTCCGAATGTCTTATCGCTAACTATTCTTTGTTAAACTAACGCTGCAGAATTTGTCCTTTAGTATAAAATACGTCTTAGTAGTAGCAGTCCGAACGAAAGATACTTGTGTTGACTATTTCGCTCAAATACGTCAAATTTCAATTACCATATGGTAAACATCGCTTTATTGTTTTTGTGATTTAAATTACTTTTATGTGTTCAGAACTTATTTTCAATTTATTTTTTGCGACAATTTCTAAAAAAAATTATTTTATTTTTGTTTTTTAAACGCGCCGAACGCAATCAACACGCACGGAAATTTGGGGTGTTTTGGATTTCATTGCTAACACGTTTGACTTTAACTAAACTTCGGCTTTGTCTTCCTTTTTAACCCCGAACCATCTATTGGAATGCATTTTGGTTTGACATGAACGAATGTTCTTTTTCAAAAATCAGCATGCAAGCTTGGAAATTTCCAATGCGATAACGGTGTTTGCATAGAAGGCGACCTACGTTGCGATGGATTTCACCACTGCAACGATATGTCTGATGAGTTCAACTGTACAACGAGAAGTATTAAAACACATTTCTACTCACGTTTTATAACTAACATAGATATAGAAATGCTTTAATTGTGACTAACAATAGTTCTTAACTTGCTAATCATCACAACAGCAAATCTAAACACAAACGCACAGCAAAGTTCACAAAAAAATATCTACGATAGTTCTTATCTTAATTTATTATTCATTACTATTGTTATTATCGTGGTCAATATTTTGTACAAAAATTAAATGTTGTAATCATTGTTATACTTGATAAAGTTGCATGTACGACGGATGAATTCACTTGCAAGTCTGGTTCATGTATACCACAGTTGGCAGTTTGTGATTCTGCCCGTGATTGCCCTGATGGCGACGATGAGCAGAATTGCGAGTGTGCTCGCAATGAAGTAAGTAGTCTGTAAACTAATAATTACAAGCACTCATGCTCATGTACAACTTAAAAATGTATCATACACAAATCTTCAGTTCAAATGTCTTCGCGGTGGCACTTGCATTCAATTGGAGCAGAAATGTGATGGAACGATTGATTGTCCTGATGAGAGTGATGAATATTCGTGTCGTAAGTATTTCATTGCCCTAATCGCACATTTAATTTTGTCTTATCTGGTGAATGGCTTCATGTTGATGACGGATGAGAGCTTTGAATACTTGTCCAAGAATATTGGTTATTAAAAAAAATTGTTATCGTTTCATGTTCATTGTTTAATTGGTTTCATTTCCTTTATGTTATTTATTTAATTTCATATAAATATATAAACTTCATATTGGGTATCACAATGTATATAACACATCAAAACTATACACAGCTAAACCCACTAGCCCGCCACTTCTAAAATCAATGGATAAAACTTTAGTCGATAGCGGTCATATCACACGATCATGCAAACCTGCAGAATTTCGATGCGAATCAGATGGAATTTGCATTGAGGGTTATAAAGTTTGCAATGATTATGAAGACTGTAGCGATAAGTCTGACGAAAAGAATTGTGATGATCATGATTATTCTGGTAAATAATTGCTTTCGTTTGCTGCACTTTGTATATAGATAAAAATACCTAACAATGAATCACTAGAATTTATGTAAACAACAAAATTAAAGATCTCTAATGCTCATTAAGATGGTTTGGTTCAATCAACATTTGGAAATTTTTACTAAAATTCAAAATTTTGCTTAAATTTTATTTTATTTTTTTTTAAATATTTTTTGTGATTGTAAAATGCAAACATTTATTGATTATTTATGTATCAAAACCTACAGAGGGCAGTGATTGTCTCGCAAATGAAATTCAATGTGACTCTAATAAATGTGTGCCGGACATCTATAAGGTAATTCCCTTAGTTGCACTTCACTTGCTTTTTAATATTTACTGTTCATGTCACAAAATTAAATAATTGAATTTTGGTAGTGCGATGGTGTCAGAGACTGTGAAGATGGCGCGGATGAAACTGATTGTCCCGAAACGAAAGGTATAAGTGCAAATTATCTATGTAGTAGCACACACATTACAAATTAATGTTTCACATAAATGTTGTACAAATATTAATCGTTGTAATCTGTTGCTCAAAACAATGTTGCTAATATTGGGACATCTGTTGATATCACAATATAAATCTGGTTATGAAATCTATCTGGTTATAAATATCTAACATCATGGAATCACTATAACTTGCAGAATGTAATGAAAATGAATTTCAATGTGAAAACTCTGAATGCATTGATTTAATTGATCGCTGTAATGGTTATGAGGAATGCGCTGATAAATCTGATGAAAAGAATTGCACTCAATGTGGATTGCACACATTTCAGTAAGTTGAACTTAAAAAAGAATTGGAAATTTATTGGCAATACACGCGAAACTGGCAAAACATTTAAAACATTAAAAAAAAAAATTGTAGCTGCCGTAGAAGCCAACAGTGTATTCCTGATTATAAGCAATGCGATAACACAGTGGACTGTGAGGATAGAAGCGATGAACAAAATTGCGAAGGTAAGTTTGGCACTCATTCGTTTCTTCATTGAATGCACTTAAAATGTTTTTACGAAAGCATCATAAAAATTACAAAAATGAATTTCCTGGAAAAATTTTCATTTGATTTTCTTTTCGTTTTCATATTACCTATTTTAATTAAATGCTTTGCTGTGCTCACAAACAAAACAAAAAAAAAAAACAAAAACAAAAATACACGATGTAAAATGCACAACACAACACCTTGCTTTTTTCATGTTTAAAATAACAAATTGTTTGAAATAAAGAAGAATCATCTTCTGAAGCTCCAGCCGTGACGTGTTTGGAAAATGAGTGGACATGTGCTAATGGCGAATGCATAAATAAAGATTTCCTTTGCGACAAAACGCCAGATTGTATTGATAATTCAGATGAAGATGATGAAACTTGTTATGGTAGTTCATCGCCTAATCTTCCTGGTAAGATTGCATGCAATTTCTTTTTGAGCATTAACCGTGAATAACATTTGTGTAAGAAAAGGTTTGCTAAAAAAAAAAACTATTTTTTTAACCAATGACAATAAATCACGCTCGTTAACTAATGTCTAAAACAACAAATGTAATTCAATTATAGTGGCATGTGAACACGATGAGTTCTCTTGCGGAGGACGATGCATCGAGTCCGAAAGAGTTTGCGATGGAATTCCAGATTGTGTTGATTATAGCGATGAATATAATTGTACAGCTACAACCGCAAAACCAGTAAGTTGATTTCATTAAAATAACATTTAAGTGCACTGAACAAAAATTGCCTGTACAGATTTGTGAGGAAGATGAATGCGCTGACGGAACATGCATTTATCAATATCAGCGCTGCAATGGCGTGCGTGATTGTCCCGATGGCGAAGATGAAACCGGATGTCGTAAGTGTCTATTTGTATTTAAGTTTCCTTGTAATATTTACTTAAATTTAAACAACAAACACACTTTTAAGCACCATTTTTCCAATTTATACTCACCATACTTATTCACCATAATCTATAATGAATGTCTTTTATTTATCCTCTATTGAATCGAATATATATGAAAAATGTATCATTAAAACTGAAAATTATATTTAACCAATTACGGTGGGAGATTATCGGCAGATGCTTGCAATGAAACCGAATTCACTTGTTCAGATGGAAATTGCATCGACCTGAAATTGCGATGTGATAGTTTTTATGACTGCAAGGATTTTTCCGATGAACAGAATTGCTTTGGTTAATAAACTTTTTTAATCTATTTCTATCACATTCAAATATGGTTTCGATAAATGTTGCAACTTAAATTGTTGTTTTAGAAATATTTAGATAATCTTTTGTAGCGTTTAGCGATTGAATTTAAGTTTTCGATATTTTATTCTCAAATAACTAAATTGTTTCATGTCATCAATTTGCATGATTGATGTTTGTTAAATGCTGTAAAATAAAAAAACAGATAAATTTTATTAATGCAATATTTTCATAAAAATAGCATGCAGGGATGACGAATTCCAATGTGATGATGGATCTTGCATACCAGAGAGCTTAAAATGTAACCGTCAATCTGACTGCCGTGATGGAGCAGACGAACGCGAATGCGGTTGCCGATCTGGTGAATTCCAATGTCAAACTGGAGAATGTATTAGCGAATCGAGCCGTTGCGATCGTCGCGTTGATTGTCGTGATGGAAGTGATGAGAACAAATGCAGTAAGTATTGCACAGACAAAACAACAGCTAACATAATTCCACCTACATACATATACACAAATTAGCCTAAGGCATTCTAAGGCTTTTTTGTCGCAATTTATTATTTCGTTATTATTTCATTGTCGCATATTATTTCCATTTAGTTTACACCACAACAAGATCACCTACTACATATCCACCCCCCACCTTTACATTTTTGGCAACAACTACTTCACGACCACAAAGATGCCGCCACGATGAATGGCAGTGTGGTTCTGGAGAATGCATACCATTACAATCTCATTGTGATTCACGTTTCGATTGTCGCGATTATTCTGATGAAAAGAGTTGTCGTAAGTTTGTTATCATTTTGTACGTTTTATCATTAGTTTTATTATTTTTCGTTAATTTCTTATCATGATATTTCGCTATTGCTTTGTTTTCTATGATTTTTTCTTTGATGAACATTTTGAATTTATTTAGATTATGATGGACGTGACTGTGATAGAAATATGTTTAGGTGTGAAAATGGACCATGTATATTTGCATCCTTGCGATGCAATGGAGACGTAGATTGTCCCTATGATACATCCGATGAGTTGGATTGTCGTAAGTTCACCGATGCGTTTGGACTGAGAAGAGTTCCTGCTTAAAATCCAATCTATTAATTGCAATGGTTTTATTTGGTTTTAAATACACATTGACCGACATTAACTCTGATTATAATTCCGTTTTCAGTTAATTTTAAGGCATTTAACAATTATTTATTCTGCTTAGGACAAATATTTTTTACAATATTTTAATATGAGAAATTTACTCCCGTATTTTTCAGCACCAAGTCAACCAACATCACCAGTGCAACTAAATCTGAAAACATATCCAAATGATCAAACCATCAAGGAAAGTAAGTATTGCAATTGGAAACCACTTTTCTTTTCAATTCCTAGTTCAATGAACAATAATTTGGAATTTCTTCTGTAGTATAAAAATTATTTCAAAGACTTTCTATCCAACTCTAATGTGAATAACAGTTAAATTTAACAATATTGATTTATATATAGACGCTTAAATGTTTAAAAATGCTTTTGTTTTCCATATTAATGCAAATCAAATAACGCTTCGCTTTTAGGATTAATAAAGGAGGGTAAGTTCAAAAGCCTAATAGACAAACGAAAAAAATCTCAGTTTAACTAACAACATCAATAACCGTCATTGTTAGATTGCATGCTATACAAGCAGAATAAATACATATATTTTCTCTTACACTGAAGCTATTATCAAAAGTCAATAGAAAACTTTTATGCTTGATTCAACAAGTTGAATTAAATGATAAAAGTAAAGAAATAAATTGGTTGCATGTTTTACAGCCATTTTATAACTGAAATTTTCAAATAAAATTGTGCAGAAAAATAAACATGATTTCATATGGGAACTTTGAATATATTCTTAAAATGATAGTTTCTAATATGCGATAACTTGTCTCCTAGGTCGCGAAGTTGTCTTCCAATGTCGTGATGAAGGACCAATCCGTGCTAGAGTTCATTGGATTCGAAGAAATGGCCAACCCCTTCCAATAGGAACGCGTGATTTGAATGGACGTTTGGAGATTCCAAATATTCAAATGGATCACAGTGGCGAATATATTTGCGAAGCTGTTGGATATCCAAAATCGACACAAGGAAGCTCAGTGTCCGTTCAACTTAACGTTGAAAAATGTAAGTGAATAAAATGCGTCGAGTGAAAAAATATTTCTAAATGTCTTCAATGTTCAATGGAAATGCAGCTTGGAATCTTAGATTTATACAAAAGTCACGAAAAATAAAATATGGAATAATTCCACATATTGATAAAGAATTTTTCGGAACAGGTATTTTAAAAAGCATCAATTGTGCTTGAACTCAATCATTGAAATATTTAATTCTTTACCAAATGCAATCAAATATTTGTTGGAATTTGTTACCCGGTAAAATTGTGCGACGAGTTCAACTATTTGAATTTCACATAATCAACTTTTTTTAATTACTTTCCAGATAATCGTTCGGACTCACGTCTCATTCCACAAGCTTGTGCACCTAATCAGGCAACTTGTATGAGTGGAGATTGTATTGCTAAATCCAAAATTTGCGATGGTGTTGCTGACTGTGCCGATGGCTCCGATGAACCAAACAGTTGCACATTGGGACGTTGTGAACCTAACGAATTCAAATGTAATAATCGAAAATGTATCCTTAAAACATGGCGCTGCGGTAAGTTTTATTTTTTTACAATTATTTTAAAAGCGAAATTAAAATTAACGAAACAAAATAATTTTTATCTTCCTCAAAATTTCCTGCTGATCGACAATGTCGTCCTATAGATGGTAAGAATAATTTTAGGCATTTAGTTGAATAGTTTACAAAATTCTCATTTGAATTTAAAACCAGGCGAAAACGATTGCGGTGATGACTCGGACGAAGAAGGTTGCCAGAGCTCAACGGCAGTTGGATCATGTCGTTATGATGAATTCCAATGTGCAAATCGTCAATGCATTCCCAAATCCTTCCAGTGTGATTCTCAATCTGATTGTGCTGACAACTCCGACGAAATTGGATGCATTGCTCCAGCTGTTATTACTCCACCACCTCCAATGGTTCAACTTCAAGCTGGTGTGGTGTTCAACATCACATGTCGTGCAACCGGAAATCCCATTCCATTGATTGTTTGGCGTCTAAATTGGGGACATATTCCAGAAAAATGTAAAACATCAAGCGAAAATGGCTTTGGTACATTGTCATGTCCAGACATTCAACCAATCGATTCAGGAGCGTACTCATGTGAAATCATCAACAGTATGGGAACACACTTTGTTTCGCCGGATACAATTCTTATTGTGATCGGACGTGATGATATTTGTCCAAGTGGCAAATTTAACGGACAAGCAAGGCGTGAAGATGAATGCATTAACTGTTTCTGTTTTGGAGTTAGCACTCAGTGCAAAAGTGCTGATCTCTATAGCTACACATTAAATCCACCTGTTACATCACAAACTATTGTTGGCATCAATGGACCATGGAATGGTTTACCAGATGTTACAATTGCACCATACGATAGACATGGTTTAGTATCAACTCGACATGGTGTGCAATTTAGAGTTGGGGATGTACCAGCTGGTAATAGGAACTATCCTTACTTGGCCCTGCCATCTGAATATCATGGGAATCAACTGAAATCCTATGGTGGCTTCTTACGCTATGAAGTTGAATTTAATGGCCGTGGACAATCAAATGACATACCCGACATTATTATTCAAGGCAACGGCTACACTCTCACATATCGCAGCCCTGGACGGTTCTACGCTAACCAGCGAAGCAACGTTACTGCACAATTGTATGCCAACAACTGGTATAAATTAGATGGACGCTATGCATCACGAGAAGAAATGATGATGACTCTTGCAAATATTGACAACATTTTGATTAAACTTCAATATGTTGATGGCGGCGAGCGAAGCGTAGAACTTTTGCATGTTAACATGGATTCAGCAGCTCTGAGAAACTTTGGATTGGGTTCCGCAAATTTCGTGGAAGAATGTAGATGTCCAGCTGGATACACCGGATTGTCCTGTGAAACATGTGATATCGGCTATATCAGGCAAAAGACTGGACCCTGGCTGGGGCGATGTGTACGCGAAGAAGAGCCCTGCAGACCAGGAACTTATGGAGATCCGACAAGAGGAATTCCATGCAAAGTAAGTTAGCAGGAAAACATTAAATATTTTCCAACACTAATCAATTCATACATTTTTTCAGCAATGTCCTTGTCCTGTTCCCGGTCAGTCACATGCTCGCACATGTTCATTGGAACGAAATGGAGAAGTTGTGTGTCATTGCGATAGAGGATATATTGGTAGACGCTGCGAGGAATGCGCGCCTGGTTATACTGGAAATCCTATGTCACCAAGAGGATGCTATCCTGCTCCTAGCTTACCCGCTTGCAATCCTGATGGAACCGAACGTATCGTCGGTGGTAGATGCGAATGTAAAACAAGTGTCATTGGACCATATTGCGACCAGTGTGAAGCTGGAACATATTATTTGAACCCTCGCGGTGGATGCATTAATTGTTTCTGTATGGGTGTCACTCCACAATGCACAAGCTCATCTCTTTATCGGGACAAAATTCGGGCATCTTTTGCTTCCAACAAAACAGGATTTTCATTGGTTTCTGGATATGATGATGCACAAATCATCACTGAACAACTAAGTGTAGAGAACAGGGAACTTGTTTATAAACATTTCGAACCTAATGAGCCCTATTACTGGAGTTTGCCGATAAAGTATTATATAATAATGGTAATTATTTCGGGTATTGACTAACATAAAATCTGTACTTTCCAGTTTCTTGGGCAACAAACTGACTGCATACGGAGGCAATTTAACATACACCGTTCGTTACACACCACAGCCTTCGGGTGGAGCTTCAGTAAGCAACTCACCGGATGTTGTAATCATAAGCGATGCCAAGATTACTTTACATCACTACAGAAGGGAGGGACAACCACCAAGTGGGTTACAAACATTCGTTGTTCCAGTGCATGAAGAATATTGGCAACATTATGCTGATGGAACCTCAGCTAATCGTCAACATCTTTTAATGGCATTGGCTAACGTAAAGGCTATTTACATCAAAGCAACTTATACGACAGTTGCTAGAGAAGCCAGTTTATCTCAGGTTGAACTTGACATTGCTACCCCACAAAACTTTGGATCACAACAAAGAGCATGGGAGGTTGAGGACTGCACATGCCCATTGGGACATCAAGGATTGTCATGTGAGGACTGTTCTCCAGGATTCTTTAAGGGAGAGGAAGGTTTATACTTAGGCCTTTGCGAACGCTGTCAATGTAATGGACATTCTGACGAGTGCGATTCTCAGACGGGAGTCTGCATCAATTGCCGTGATAATACTGAAGGAGAAAACTGCGAGCAATGCTCTCCTGGATTTGGTGGGAATGCTACTTACGGGGCGGGAGGATGTGTAAGAGGTGAAAGTCAAATCCAATGTAGTGACTGTAGCAATGAAGGTACAGCGTCTTGTGACCTTGCCAGAAGAACTTGCAATTGCAAACCAAATGTTGATGGAATTCGTTGTGACCAATGCCGAGAAGGAACGTTCGGATTATCTGAGATAAATCCTTACGGTTGTAGCGAATGTTTCTGTTCAGGAACGACAAGAAGTTGCTCAACAGGATCCTACTCACGCGATGAAATTCCATTAGACTTCTATGATGAAGAGGAAATCCGCCGGAAATTTGCCATAACGGATCGTGAAGGAAGAAATAGTTTGCCAAACAATTTTGAGTTTACATTCGAGTCCAATGAGATCAAATCTGTAATTGACGATGATTCTCACGTCTATTATTGGAATCTTCCTGATAGACTTAGAGGAAATATGGTTTTAGCTTATGGCGGCAGCATCAAACTAACCCAAAGAACTGACGGCGATGGTTCATATTTCCCTGATCAAGATGTTATTATCAGAGGCAATTCAATTACATTGGTCTACACTAGAGAAGATCTACAAGAAGAAACATACAAGATTCCACTATCCGAAAATGGCTGGCATACCATCCAACGCAGTGGCCCCAAACCAGCTACAAGAGCTGATTTCCTGACGGTCCTTTCAAATGTTGAGAGTATTTTAATCAGAGCATCATTGAGAACTTACACAACAGAGTCAATCATAAGCGATATCAGTTTGAGTTCTGCTGTCAAAAATCCAGATGGTGATGTTGATGATATTGAAGTCTGTCGATGCCCCCCTGGATACAAGGGCACCAGCTGCGAGCAATGTGAGAATCTATATTACAGGGATGTCTTCGATCGCTCTGTTGGACTTTTGGGTGCATGTAAAATGTGTCCTTGTGAAAATGCTGCGTCCTGCTCAATGGGAGCGAATCGTAGAGTGATGTGCCAGTGCTTGCCGGGATGGACTGGAGAGTTCTGTAGAGAAAGAGCTGGTGAGTAAATATAACAAATATTATAGCAAGAAGCATGTCACCTTTTGATATTTTTTTTAAAACTTCACTCGACAATAATGATCATTAATAATTTGATATTCATTCATCAAAAATTTCATTAATATCTTTATAGCAATTTTCTGATATAACTAGAATGATAGGCGTTGGTACTTAAACAAAGACACACTATCAAGTCAAAGTATCAAGACCTACTAAAAGCTTAACTTCTTAGAATGAACACTTGTTTTTATCAGACCAGTGCACGAGTGAATTTTTTTTTATAAAATTTAATCCAGTTACTTTTTTTGTAACGATTGTGCGTCAAAGTGCGTTTAGAAATATTCACGAACGAAAATATCACAGAAATACATGTTTTGGTAGCGAAATTCTATGATTAGGCAATTAATTAAATTTATATATCTGCAAAGGAGTATGGGACGCATATTCGAAACAGGACCCAATATGGATAAAATCTATAAATTGCACAACTCACACAATCATTTTTGACAGTCCGTCTGATGCCAATGATTCCGAGTTCAATGTCATCGACAAAAATGGAAAACGTGTAGGCATTATACGGAAAGATGGATCACAAGGTTTATTTCATAAATAGTTTGATTTTTTTAAACACACAAAAAAAGTATAATCTAAATAGGGTAAAACATGGGGCAATAGGATAACCTTGTTAAATGCTCGAGAAACGTTCCAATATTCATCACAAACCATTCCATCCTTATTCCTCAACAAAACAATTGTACTTTATTTATCATAGTCTCGAGTTGTAGTATTCGTTTGTCCTGTCGATAAATTAGTCGGAAATTTCTTTAAGTGTTAATTTTTTTTTACTTATATGTAAAATCACAGTAAGAATAGTAAAGAAATTTGAAAATTCGATTTGAAGGAAAACCAATATTTTTACTGTGAGTAAAATGGGTGTTAAAAAAAAGTAGGAAAATCCAGAGAATTGTAGAAATATTTTGAGGAACATGTCGCACTGTAAATAAATACAACAGCACAAAAATAACTCGTGTATCAGTCTTCCTTAAATATCATGTAAACTCTTTCATTTAAATATCATAACATTAATGTAGCAAACCAATTTTAATAACAATTGTCGTATCTGATTAGCTGCTTTAAATTAACAAAAAAAAAAAAGTTTTATTGCTAACTGCTAATTAAATTATCATAACAATATTGTAAAAAAATATTACATTACACACAATTTACAAATCGAATTATTTCCATTTCACATGTTATTATCATAACAAATTATATTAATAGGTCTACCGACAACAGAACGTCCAGTTATTCCGACACGTCCACCACCAACTATCAAAGTGGTCATCAATACCCCACAGATTAAGATTGTTGAAATTGGAGAAACAACACAATTCAATTGCATGGGATACTACATCGTTAATAATGTAAATATTTTTAAAATAAAATATTTACTTTCATTTACATGGAAATATTTTTTTTTTCTCTTAGGTTCCAGTCAATATCCAATGGTACAAATCTGAAGGTCGATTGTCACAACGTGCATACGTTGACCAGAATACATTGTACATTCAAAATGCCCAAGTCGACGATAGCGGTGTTTACATTTGCCAAGCTCAAATTGGTTCTGAAGTTGTTCGCGATAATGTTACTCTTACAGTTGGAGGTAATAAAAAAAAAGTCAATTGAAATTGTTAAAATTTATTGCATAACTATCATTATGTTTAACAAGCATTCTCAAAGGAATTTATCAAGAAAATGAGTATGATAGCAATACATTGAATTAACATCGTAACTATTTCATTTCATAATCGAAAACATATTAATTTTTTCCCAGATTCTATGTCGAAAGTACCAGTGGTTACAATAGCACCATCGTTAGTTGATCAAGATGAATATTCTGTTGCTGAGATTCGTTGCACAGCATCTGGTTATCCTGCACCTCAAATTCAATGGACAAGACTGGACAATTATTTATCATCAGATGCTGTCAGTCGCGACGGATACTTGCGATTTAATTCATTACGCAAATATGATGAAGGATCATATCGTTGCCATGCATCTAATGACGCTGGTGAAGCAGATCAAGTAATTCAGATCTATGTACGTGAACGTGTCCAGCCGCCAACGAGACCACCTGTGGAGGATGTTATCTTAACACCAACTGAATACACAGGAGAACCTGGACAGGAAATTAAATTACATTGTGGTTCGCAGCAAAGGGGACGCGTAGTATGGACCAAACTCGGAGCCGTTGAACTTCCACGTAATGTTTTCGTCTCTGGCGATGAACTCATCATTCAATATCCAACTGTTGATGATAGTGGAAAATATCTGTGCACAATTCAGTTTGTTAGTGGAATAACAAGATCAGCATCGGCTGACGTCACAATCGTGGCCCGATCGAATGAGTAAGAAACGCTTTTAGAAGCATACTGGATTAATTTTATTTGCTTCCCTAAATTTCTAGAAAAATTCCTCAAATTAAGCCACTTGAACACAGATATAGTGTTTCGCAAGGTACTGATTTCGAATTAACATGTGAAGTTTCTGGAGAGCCTTACCCAACTGTTACTTGGACTCTGGTAAGTAAATATTTACAGGTGGCATTGCAATTGTTTTTAATAATTATAATCGTTAGAATGGTGCACCGTTCGCAACAAATACCAGATCGACTGGAAATGTACTTAGAATTTTGAATGCTCGTCCTGAGAATAGTGGAATTTACGTTTGCATCGCAACCAACAGTGCTGGAAGTGATCAAGCTGCTACTGTTATAGAAATTGAGCGTAAGTTTCCTGTAAAATTTTAAAAAATATTTCGGCTAATCTAAAGAAAATTTCGATTTACAAGCAATCGATAAGATGAAGGGTAAAACAATATTGATTTAATCAGTAACCGAAAACCAATTACTTAATTTCATGTCATTTAATAACCGAAAACAAAATATAATTATGCATTTAGGTCGTGAGCCACCAGTAATTGAGTTATTCCCGAATGAACCACAAAAATTAAAGGTCGGCGAGTCCACACGTGTCAGCTGTAGAGCAACATCAGGAACGCCATACCCGATGTTATCATGGGTACGACGTGATGGAAAATCATTGTCATCAAGAATTACTGAAGATTATCCAGGAGTTATAACTCTCAGAGAAGCAACTTTAGATGATACAGGCTTATATGAATGTAGGGCAACAAGTTTAGCTGGTTCAACTTCACTCAACGTCAACATTGAAGTTCAACTTCCACCAACAATTGTATCAAATGAAAACGTTATTAATCTCACAGAAGGTGATGAATTGATCATAAGTTGTGTTGCAACTGGTATTCCATCACCAAATGTTGAAATCAAGCCACCACAAGGTGCTTCTGTAAGAGCTTCCGCAACAGGACCAACTCGTCTAAATCACCCTGAAGCTAGAATACATCACTACGATGTCCAAAAATCTCAAGCTGGTGTCTATGAATGTATTGCTACTAGTGAAGCTGGACAGGACTTAAAATATATCCAAGTCAATATCAACTCGAAACGAGGTGATGTTGGGCATCCAGGAGATGATCCTAATGAGATAGATACATATCCATCAAGAACGACAGCCCGCCCTCAAACCAGACCAACTCAGAGGTCACCAGTCTATCCACCATTCCCAGAACCTGATGAAAATCCTATTCCGCCAAATCAGCCGGTTGAACGACCACCATTTACTGTACATTTAGGAGAACGTGCAGAGTTAAATTGCAATGCTCAGGGCAATACAATGAGAACCGAATGGCGACGAGCTGATGGAAGATCACTTCCTTTAGGAACAAGAATTTACGACGGTCAAATGGTCATTGAAAATGTTCGCAATGATGCAGCGGGAGCATATGAATGTGTTGCTTATGATCAAAGAACGGGACGTCCATTTACTTTGATTGTTGGACAAATAGTTGTCGTTGCGGGGCCACCAAAAATTCAGTTCAGTCCACCAATGCCAATCATAGTAAAATCAGGTGAAGACGTTATCATTTTTTGCAATGCAAGTGGTGAACAACCAATGAGGGTTCACTGGCACAGTGAAGGCGGGCAACCTTTGCCAAGGTAATACTGAAGAAACTCTTTAACAATTTGATTTAAATTTACACTTATTCTACAGCACTGTTGATGTCAGGGGCAATTATTTGAGATTCAATCGAATTGCACCAGCAGACGAAGGACGTTACGTATGTACTGCATTGAATCAATACGGAAACACAACAAAAGTTGCTGAAGTTATCGTGAATCGTAAATTTTTAAAAACTTTAATAAAATTCGAATAATACCAAGTAATGAAAATCATTTCAGATAACGTTCCACACCCAGAAATCTATGGACGCACAAAAGAAGCCTTTGAAGGTGATACAGTTTCTTTAACATGCACAGACGACAATCCACGTGGCAGATACTCTAGAGTAAATTATTTTAAATATATATGAACATCTTTAAGTAAATAGTTGAGCATGAGTTAATTATTTTCTAAAATCTCCATCAACAGTATGAATGGGAACGTGAATACGAAAGCCTTCCTCCACTAGCTGAAAATCGTGAAAATATCCTTGTTCTTTACAACATTCGTCAAGGCGACGGTGGCCGATATATATGTCGATCATTTGCCGACGATGGTACACGAACTGAGAATTATGTGGATTTGACCATAAAGCGTGAGTATCGTCGCAAACGTCAATATCGAAGAATTAATAATTCGAATAGGCGACGTAGAGCAAATGTTAAACATTAAATTCTTAAAAACAACAGAACAAAAATAATATTCAACATATATATTTTTTTTTTTAATTAATTGTTACGAGACGAAGACAATACTCTTTAATTGAATAATTAACAAAAAAAAATTAATGAAAATACTTGCCATATAACATACAAGTGTGTCAACTATTATAAATATCAATTAATTCACTGCCTATTTGCACATTACTGAAATTCATGATAAGTTTCCTTTAGAAATTAATCTCTTTGTAAATATGCAAACAAACAAAAAATCCATTCATCAGTGAAAATTTGTTAACATTGTCGTGTTCAGCACATTTTTTGTGTCACAGAAAAAAAAAAAAAACTTTTCGATTTCGATGCACTCGAGCTTATCCATGAACTCGAGTTGAAGACAAAATTTTTATCTCATTTCTTTGTGTTCAATTAAAACATTTGTCTATTTAACTGTGACGTTTGTCACTGTAAATAAGTTATCAAATTCACTTAAGTGCGATTTATCATTTGCATAATGTTTCAAAACGCTTCTAAAAACAAACTTTTAATGATGAAGCACCTTCCACAAATTTTTCATTAAATGTATCAAAATATTTGTTGCAATTTGTTTTCTTGCCTTTTCACACATAATTTTTTTAATTTTTTTTTTTTTTCAATTCACCAAATTTCCTTAATTATAATTTGCATGTTTTGAAAACTTTGAAATGTTTTGTAACATTAAAAAACAGATTTAAAAGTTTTAATTTTAATTAATAAATATTTTAATAACACTAAGACAAACATTTAGACATTAATATCCTCTTTTTGGTTTTCCGGTTTTCACCCCCAACAATCCACCACTTGAGTTCCATCTTTGAATTTTGAGTTAATTTTATTATTATTATTATTTTTTTTTTATTTATTTCACTTTGGTGTTGTCGATCATCATTGTAGTCCTTTATTTTGAGTTGAAGCATGAGTGAGTGATAATCTGAGTGTAAAACAATCTAATCGAGCATCAAAAGATCGTCAGGAAATGTTAGAGATGATTTTCGGATAAATTTGTGTTGGGCAAAATCAAAATGTGCACAACCTGACGACTTTAAATGTCACGCACATAAATTTCACCAAACAGCACAATTTTTTTTAAACGTTTTGATGTTTTCATATTGCCAATTACAACACAAAATGATTTATTTCAATTTCAATTAATTGCTTTTTCTCTCCAAAATGTTTGACCTAAACATGTGTCGAATAACAAAACACCAAAAACAAAAAAAAAACTGAATTAATGTTAAAATTGATAATAAAGGATACTCCGACATTTATTATGTCTGCACGCCGGTTTATCTGCGATGCCGAAGCGTTAGACATTGTCCACGATCAACGTCGATGTGCGATGGTTTAAAGAAATGTTTAAGTCATCATAATGATGCGGAATGTACCAAATTGCGGAGACTGTATTTGCATCAGGGTCGATCGTCTGGATTTGCATCAAATAAATTTATTGGTTTGTTTTTCAGATTTTAGTTATTTTTCATATGAATATTGATTTAATTTAGTTTAGCGATTTTTTTTTTAATTAAATTTTAATTTATTTAAACATTTATTTGGAAAAAATATTTATCAACGTATGTGTTAATTGTAAACTGTTCAGTTATCAGACAAAAAAAAATTATTACACAAAATATTATCGAAAACGTCTAGCAAATATTTTTTAAAATTATACACGCATCATCTCTCGAAATTGGTATTTATAAAACGAATTCAAAATCAATTAATTGGCAGACAGGATAAGCAAATAATTGTAGGTTAAACTATTTGCAAGACTATTTTTTTTTAGTTGCTAATCAGTTGTAGAATGTTGTAGCTGGGGTTATAAAAAGTTAAAGAAAGCTCTATCGCTTAATAGCTTAAAACATCTTCTCATCATTGTCCTGTTAAGTAATTTTTGATTGTTTTTTTTTTTTTTTGTCACGCAGTTCAATAAATTGAAATTTTAATTTATTTGATAGCTCAATTCGGAAAGAAAATAACTCAAAATTCAGAAATCAAAATTTATTGAACTCAATTTGTTTTAGTTTTTCTTTTTGCGATTGCTTTTTGTGTATAAATGTTTGTTCTTTTGTTGTTACATTACTTTTCCTTCCTATCTATTTTCAAAAAAAAAAAAAATGGTGACGGTTTACACTAAAATGTTAAATGTTTATTTTTCTCTATTGCATTTAGTGCATTGATCTGTCTCTAAGCATTTTTTTCCATGAGCTGTGAATGCAGTCTCGCTTATAACAAATTGCTGATGTGCAAGTTCAAATGCAACAAAACTTTTGGCACGCAAAGAAGAAATGCATAAAATTATTGTTCATAATCTCATTTGTTTTTTTAAAATATAAAACTCATAAAACATGATTCATTCGTAAAACAAAAGAATTGTTTAAATGTATGTAATTCAAGAACAAAACAACTGGTAAAAGGGGCAAATTTCAATGTTTTTATTTTGTCTATTCTACATTTAATGAGTGTCAACTTTGAGCTCGCTGTGTTGATGAAGAGTGATCGTCAATACTGCACAATGAGCTCATTTGGTATTGTTGTTTAACTTTAATAACGATAAATAAGTTACTTTAATTAAGCCTAATATATTGCTATCTTGTCGTAAATCTTATGAACTCTATAGCACGCATTCCTTATCTAAAATTGGAGCCATCAAGCTCTCGAGTAAAACCTGGGAATAGTCTCGAAGTTGACTGTACATCATCAGTTGGACCACAAGTTAAAGTTATATGGGAAGGACTTGATAAGAGTCAATTGCCATTCAACTTTGAGGTAAAGCATTTAAATGCTTTTGATAATTGTAATTCAGCTAAACATTTATAATATCAAATTATCTTATAGCAATATGGAAATCGTCTCTTAATTAATAACGCCAAAGTAGAGGACTCTGGAAAATATAATTGCGTCTGTTACACTGATGATGGTCAAGTTTACATGAGTGAATATGAATTGATTGTTGAAGAAGGTCCATCAGTTATAAGAGAAAAACCATCAAAAGTTGAACATGCAGAAGTTGGAACGACAGTTGTTTTGAGATGCAATTCACAGAAATATCCTGCATCATACTCATGGTCTAGACAGCATGGATCATTCGCACCTGACGTTAACACTTCCTCAGACATCCTCACATTGATTCATGTTCAAGCGAACGACGCTGGAACTTATGTCTGCACTGTAAGACACAACGGTGATGTTGTTGAAGTTCCAACAACTTTGGTTGTGACTGGTGCAATACCATTCTTCCCACAATCACCAAGAAGCTACATAGAATTCCCAAAACTTGATCAAGCCTTTGCAAAGTTTAAATTTGAAATTACATTTAGACCGGAAAGACCAAATGGTTTAATTCTGTACAATGGACAACGACGAGGCGGTGGCGATTTCATTTCATTGTCACTTAACAATGGAATCCCTGAATTCAGATACTCATTTGGTGATCAGCAAGCCGTTTTATCGCCAGAAAAACCTGTCTCATTGGGCGAATGGCATACAATCAAAGTGAATCGCGTAAGAACAAATGGATGGATGATGGTTGATGACCAACATCCTGTCATTTTTCCACCAAGTCGACGCTTCCAGGAACTCAATTTGGAAGAACACTTGTTTATTGGTAGTGTTCCTAAGTTCGAGCATATTTCACCAAATGCAACAGAAGTAAAAGAAGGATTTGTTGGTTGCATAAGTCGACTTGTGCTTAATGAACGCGATATTCAATTAACTCAAGAAGCAATTTATACCGAAGGAACAACATCATGCGAACCGTGTGCTGATGAACCATGCTTGAATGATGGTGTTTGCTTGGAGACTCAAACTGAACACGGTTATACTTGCGTCTGTCAAGAAGGCTATACTGGCAAAAATTGTCAAGTTGAAGGCTTCAAATGTTCACTTGATGTTTGCGGAATTGGAAGATGCGGCGAAACGGATACAGGATTTGAATGTTATTGCCCATTGAATAGAACTGGAGACCGTTGTCAATATATTGAACATTATGATGATGGCATTTTATCATTCCGCGATGGAAGTTATGCAGCTTATGATAAACCAACCAGAAGGAAGAGCATAAAATTCAAGGTCCGTCCAGAAACTGATGACGATGGAGTTATTGTTTATGCTGCAGAATCCGATCGCGCTTATGGTGATTTCATTGCTGTTATCATCAAAGATAAACACATCGAAATGCGTTATACGGTAGGCGGAAAAGTTATACCAACCATCATACGTTCGAAGAATCCCGTTAAAGTTGGTGAATGGATGGATATTTCTGCTGGACGATCAGGTGTTGGTGTGGGATATCTTCAAGTTGATAATGAGCCTCAAATAAATGAACAGAAGACCGGACGTGCTCCGACTCTTTTCCTTAAGACGAACTTGTATGTTGGTGGATATGACAAGAGAATTGTTTTAAATAGTGCTGTTGGAGTCACAAAAGGATTCCAAGGATGCATCGCTGGAGTAAGTATTCAAACCTTTTACTAATCGATGCTTTTGAATAATTGAGAAAATGTTTATTACTTTAATAGCTCGAAATTTCTGGTAGGGCTATGGACATGATTGCTGATATGAGAGATTCTGCAAATGTGCAAAATTGTGGCCACCGATTAATTCATGGAGAAGATGATGGAGTAAGATTATTATTTTTCTTCGAAAATCAATAAATTTAAGCGCATTTTATTTTAGTCTGGCAGTTCTGAAATCGTTAGTTCATCACCACCATCTTGCCGTCCTGGATTTACTGGACGTTCCTGTAATATCATCAGCGATATCTGCTTGGCAAACGAACCTTGCGAAAATGGTGGAATCTGTACGACACTATCGGAAAATAAGTACACTTGCGATTGCACATTAGGCTTTACAGGAACAAACTGTCAGCACATGGTGAATTTGGAGACATCCGCATTATTTAAAGGAAACAGTTATTTAGAACTCGATCGCAATACAATTGCAAATAGCACATCACAATTATTAAGCGGAATTGCCGTTTTGTTCTCAACAAAACAACCAAATGGAATGTTGTTATGGTATGGTCAAAATAAGGGAAGTGCATACAATGGCGAAGACTTTTTGGCACTCACTATTAATGATGGAATTTTGGAATTTGCCTTCCGTTTGGATGGTGAAGAGTCATTAATTAAACATGTTGGTGCACGAGTCGATACAGGTCATAGACATGTTGCCATTATTAAGCGTAGAGAAAATCAAGCAAGTCTCGAGTTAGATGGTTTCACGCAATACGGTGAAACACGTCCGACGGGCAAGAAAGAAATGATTTTACCAGGACATATCTTCTTGGGTAACTTAAGAAATAAACTCACATTAGAATTGAATAAATGTTGATTCTAATTTTAGGTGGCGCACCTGATCTAAAGAGCTTCACTGGTGATCGATACAATCAAGGATTTGTCGGATGCATTCATATTGTTGAGCCACTCGAAGGTGGCGCAATCCAATTAGGAGCAAGAACAATTAGCTCAATGAATGTCGATGCTTGTCCTGTGTAAGTTTCTTGTTATTTTAATAAATATTTCATTTTCCTTTATTACTAACTAAGAACATTCTTGAAAAATTCTTCTTTAATGCTGCAACATTTTGGATTTTCATTTTTGAATTGATTTTAATTTAGTCACATTTTGTGGTTTCCATCGTCTAATATTTATGGCGATGAAGACCTCGAAGATTTTGATATTCGCTTCGATCCAAGTCATTTTGATGAAATTGAAGAACCACCACCCGTTCACATCATTTATCCACGTCCATCTTATAACAAAGCATGTAGCAAATTAAGTCGAAACTACAATCATTTAATTAATTCGTCTCTAGTTGTTTTTAGTCTATTTCTATACTTTTCAATAAGTAAATTCTTATGAAATGATGTGATACGGTGAAGTGGTTTGGCTGTTGAAATGTTATTTTGTTACTTACAATATAAAACAAAAAAAAATGCACAGTTAGTATGTAAAATATCAGTCATCGAATATTAATTATTCTGCACTTCCATTGAAACGATGTAAAATTGTTTGTAATTTTTGTGCTCAATTATTGTTCAGTAAGCAATATAAATAATCAATTTGTGTATATAACTAATTCATAAATATATAAAATTTGTAAATATCGCGACTAAACTCATCAGCATAACATCAACGGCAATAGGTAATGAAAAATTAACGTTTTAATACATTTATCCCAATTCATAGCAATGACGATGATGATGATGATGACTTCTTAGGCACCGAACCTCCAGTGGTATAAAACTGGCGATCGCCAATGTATTCAAAATACAAGCAAATCAGAAGCGTGTGATCGAGTTATTCTGCAAAACATAAACATATAAATGATGTTAAAAGAAAGAAATGTCAATATTGTGCCAAATTCTCATTGATTTAGTTTTTAAGATTTTTATAATTTTTTTCTTTTTTTGACATTTGCAGAAAATCAAATTTTGGTTTTTTTTATTCACTGCCTTCAACATTTTCGTTCCCATTTTAAAGATTATATATATATATATTTTTTTTTTGCAATTGCATTTTGGGTAAATCCCACTAATTTCACTTCAACTGTTAAAAAGTATTCAATCATTTTAAGAAATCAGCGACAAATGGATACAATGTAAATTCTTTCTTCAACACTTCCGCAATTTTCCAGTAAATACCATTTTCGGAACTTTTTTTTTTCGGTTTAGAAATATTTCAACTGATAAATTGGTAGAAACACTTCCACGGAATAAATATAATTCTCATGAATTAATAGTGCCATTTCTTCCTCCTTGCATTCGTCTTCAACTATTTTAAGTTGCGGTGCTATTGAAATTAACAAGAAAAAAATAAAATAAAATCAAATTGAGAAAAAAAAAAATTTCGGCGTCTATTATCATAGTCATATCAAAGCTACCAAAAAGAAAAAAAAGAAAGTAAACGAATATTCTATCAGCAACTAACAAATAACTGTTTTTTTTTCTATTTTGTATGCAATTTGTCAATTGTACAGAGATAAAAATGAACAAGAATTGCAAAAAAATTAATAAATTAACTAACAAATCTCGATGAGCATCTCAAAGTTTTCTTGGAAAAAAATCACTGTCGCTTCATAAAGATTTTATCGTTCTTATGTTCAGCTGATGCTCTGCGAGTATTTTTTTTTTAAATTTCTTATCAACAAATCTCAACAAATTTGTAAATTAAATCGCATGAAAAAATTGACAATAAAAAATATGATAATGTTATTATTAAAAGAGCTTTTTATTTTGTTTCCGAAATTCCAACACAATTTTCATCAACAGCTGATAACTTGTAGAATCGTAACTAAGAACCTGTTGAATGCTCAGCCTGTTGCTCCTCATTTCACTTGTTGAAGAATCACCATGGACTGAATTTCGTTGCTATTTCAATCCAATAAACAAACTCTTTCATTGTCACTTTTAAGGCAAAGTCGCAAACTCTAGTCGCAGGTAGCTTTTTCTGCATTTGTTTATTTTATTAAATCAAGTTTAATTACACAAAAAAATATTTCAAAGCTTTAATGAAGAAAATTAAAAGATTAAGACCACGCCAGAGAAGACCAATCGAGGATGTTCCATTCTATAAATTTGAATATAACTTTGATGATTTGCCGCTTGATCCAGCACGTTCATTTATTTTGGAGCAAATAAGTAGGTTATTGCTAAGTTCATCTTAGCATCTTGGATTTCATATCCAAATTAATTTGTGCTTAAATTAACTTTCCTGCATATCCAATAAGTTAAATTTAGTAAAAGTAATTAAAGAAAAAAAAAAGTTTGATCAATTTCTTCGTCTCGTTTCCAAGGTAAAATCAAACAATCGAAGAACATTGAATTTGTCAATGATTTTGATTTATATCATGCACCTGCTGGAAATGGACAACGGAGCACTGCTGGATTTTTGCTACCCGATATTTTTCAAGCCACTGACCCTACAACAAGACCCAACTTTGGATTTAATGAATCGCCAAATGCAAACTTCTGGAAAAGCGATAAAAAAGCTTCAACTGAGAAGCGTATGCATGAAGTCACCAAGCATTTGGCATCAATTTACAAGAACAAACGAATGCAAGTGTTTCACAACATGTCTCGAACTAAGGCCGCTTTACGATCAAAAGAATTCTTTCGAATTTACACGAGTCCATCAGAAAGTATCAATTCAAAATCTAAACGTGCAACAAAGTTCCGCAGTCGATTTTATCCAAAGCCAACGAAACCATTCAGTTATCAAATGGAATACGAAAAGTTGCGCGGTTTGCGTGAGTCTGAGGAGGAACTCGCAAAAGTGCAAGCATACATCGATAAGATGATTGAGAAAAACATCAAGAAATTACAGGAACAGAAGAAAAAACAACAGCAAATGGAACCAGAGAAGGTTATTTATCATTATCCAACACTCCAGGAATTAGTAAGTTGCTCTCACTCATCAGGTAAATATCACTTCAAATAAATCCTTCGATTTCAGCTTAACAGACCACTCCCAAAAAAGCCAGAGCCAAAGAAACGCAAACGGCCCATCACCAATGAGGAGTTTTTGAAGCGTTTGAAAGAGAAAGATCGTCAACAATCGCAATATCTTCAAGCTCTGCTTCCTGTACATCCCGATGACCAAAAATTAAAAATTGTGCAACAATTTTATGAAAATTATGAGCGTGCTTCAGAAAAGTTCACCGATGAAATTCGGCAGCGAATGTTGAATCTTTTTAATGAGATTTCTATCAATCAGATTGAGACGTTTCCATCGAAGCACTTTAAGAAAATTGTCTTAAAAATTGATGATCGTAAGCCGATATGGAATAAAGCTCATAAGTTTTTACTCGACGAAGAAAAGCTATGGCCGGAAGTTAAGAGCGAAATTATGTTCATGGACTTTTTATTTAATCCAGAAAACAAAATTCGTCGCGAAATTGCTGTCATGATGATATGTCTTTTGTTAGACTTGCAAGAAGATTATCGTTATAATATCAAGCGTGGATTTATGCGCTACATATTGCAATCTGATGTAGAGCGACGTCGACTCCAGCTCGAATTGGAACCACCAGAATTTCCTGTTGTTACGATAAAAGCTCCCGTTCCATGGAAATGCTCAATACAAGTTGCGAAAAATCGTCTTGAAGAAGTTCTGATGGTAAATCATCCAGTGCTGCAAGCAATTCAAATACTTTGGTACAATTTGTATAACGATTTGCTTATTGTGGATACGGCAAAGTTCTATAAAGGCGATATTCCTTATCATGCTGAAAATATCACGGAAATCATCAACAATTGCTGCAAGATAACCAGAGATGTAAGTTGCACAAAATTAAACTTTCACTCGATGCATTTAAGTCTGTTTCGATTTTAATTTTTTTTAGATTCTGATCAACGATTGGATGCCACGAATTGCTGATTTAATTGAAGCAATGCAAGATTATTGGCGGGGTTTAGTTCCACGCAATTCACCACACGGTGGACGTGCACAAATATTATTCAATTGCATTCACGCTTTGTTGTCACTTCATCTGCAAGGTCTAATTAAGCGCAGTCTTGATCATCTTGTTGAAACAATTGAAGTGTATAAATATGGAAATTTGCTTCATGTCTACAATCCAACAAGTTCAAAACTAAAGCGTCGTCCATTTATGACATTAATTGTGTCGGTTGTTGGTAAACACGAAGTAGAAAATGAAGAACCATCTGAGAAAGATTCAGCACTTTATCAGATTGATGAAGACGATCCAAATATCTTGTCAATGGATCTAAAGTCAGATAAACCAATCATGGAAGAACGTTCAGCATCATTCATCATGAATAATAGCGGAAAAATAATAATTGAACCATACATGGAAGAACTTCCCGATTTATTTAAAAGTTATTTCGTGAAGATTCTTAAAGTTGGAAGAAAAATTCCTCGTCTTGAATATTACATGACACAACGCAAAGATCTGCTCGGATACTTGCATTACATACATGAAGATCATGTTGATATGATTAAGATGTATGACAAAATTAAGAAAATTGTTAAAGCTAATCAAACGGGACCGACGACATATCTTTATCCAATGTATCGCTTTTATTTTCCAATTCTCGCCAACAAAATGAAACACATCACCGAGAGCATTTTCTCACTACGTCAGATTCCATCGTTGCAGATCTTTAAGGAGCTAATGGAGAAATTTAATCAGTTAATGCACGGAATTTATTATCTTCGCGATTTCATTCCGCTGAATTTATTCATGTTGGATAATCGCATTGTGAATCGTGTTTTGGAGAAATTAGTTCGTGAATTGAAGAATTTTGTCACGAATTATTTTGTCACATTGAATCAAGTCGAAAATCGTCGCATGTGTGATGAATTTGAGGAAATGTCGATAAATTCTGGCGAACGGCCAAAGGAAACACCGGAAGTGGTTGCATTGCAAAATTATTTGGTCGTTTGTCGTGAAGATAAACTTTTCCGATTGAAAAGTGAGTTACGTGATAACATTTGTTAAATTAACTGATTAATTAATTTTATTATTTTTTAGATGAAATTCAAGACGTCAAACAGCGAGTTATGTTTTTACTTCACTATGCATCGCTAACGCAAGAGGACATAAATCTCAATTCTAGACTTTTCTTATGGCCCAGTGAGTTGGAAAAAGTTCTGGATCTATCCGGTGCACGCTTATCGGTTGTACGTGAAAATCTCGAAACAGACTTAAAGGAGCGTCGTGCTAAGTACGAGCAATATTTGATGGCGGAAAAGAAGAAAATGGATTCCTTTCGATTACGCGATGTTCGTGAAGTTCTCTCGTTGGATGACTTAAAGGATAAGGTTGCAACAGTTGATGGATTAATGGATACACTTGAAAATTGTAGTAAAGAAGCGAAAGCAATTAATGTCGATGAGAATTTATTGCAAATTGATCAGTCATTCTTCCCAATTTTGGGTGAAATGATTGAGAAAATGGAACCAGTTGAAAAGTTGTGGCACACTGCTTATCATTTTGAATCGTGCTATGAAGTTTGGTATTATGGAAAGTATGTAGGACTCAATTCTGACCACATTCGTGAGGAAGTCGATGAGATGACGAAAATAATTTATAAGCTCACAAAAGCTCTCACATCAAATCCATTTGCAAAACGAATTGCTGAACAGATTCGTCTTAAAATTGATAAGTTTCGTGTTTACATTCCAATTCTTGAGTCAATTTGTCGTCAAGGTTTAGTCGATCGTCATTGGGAGAATATTTCACGTGAATTGGGCGAGACAGTGAATCCTAAAAAGTATCCATCATTAAGCACAATGGTCGATTTGGACATTGTCAGAATTCAAGATAAATTGGAAGAAATCTCAAATGCTGCTGGAAAGGAATTTGAATTAAATTTGCAGCTTATTAATATGCAAGCTGAATGGAAAGATATGAAATTCGATGTGACACGTTACAGAGATTCAGAAGTTTATATTCTTGCAAGCTTAGATGATGTTCAAGCATTGCTAGATGATCACATTTTGAAAGCACAAGCGATGCGTGGCTCACCATATATTGTCGCTTTGGGTCAGCGTGCCGAGGATTGGGAACAAAAACTCATCACAATGCAAGATATTCTCGATGTTTGGTTACGCGTTCAATCGACATGGATGTATTTGGAGCCGATTTTCGGATCTGAAGATATCTTGCGACAAATGCCAACGGAAGGAAGAAACTTTAAGAAAGTCGATCGAATGTTCCGGAAGATTATGGCTCACACTGTCTCCGATCCTCATGTGATTGAAACTACTGATTATCCAGATATGTTGCCACAAATGCGTTCAGGATTCGAGGAGCTCGAAGGCATTCAGAAAGGACTGAATATGTATCTTGAAAAGAAACGTCTTTTCTTTGCACGTTTTTTCTTTCTATCGAATGATGAGTTGCTTGAAATTTTGGCTGAAACGAAAGATCCACTGCGAGTTCAGCCGCATTTGAAGAAATGCTTCGAGGGCGTAAGTTTTTTATCAATTCTTATTAATTTAATTTTAATTGAAACTATTTTCTTTTTTTTTAGATTAATTCACTTAATTTTGATAACAATGGCGACATTACTGCGATAGTTTCTGCGGAGAAAGAAGTTGTACAATTGACGCGGAAAATAAATCCATCATCGGCAAATGGATTGGTGGAGAAATGGCTTAAAGACGTTGAAAGTATAATGATTGAAAGCGTCAAGGAGCTTGTCTTTAAAGCATCTGAGTCATACTTCAATGATATCCGCAAAGAATGGGTTCTTAGATGGCCAGGTCAAGTTGTATCATGCGTATCATGCATGAGCTGGACGCAAGAAGTAGAAGAATCAATTGAAAATAATATGAAATTTAATTTCTTCAACAAGTGCAACGATCAAATCTTAGATCTCGTCGAATTAGTGCGTGGAAATTTAACTTCCGGTGCTCAGTTGACAATTGAAGCACTGATTGTTCTTGACGTACATGCACGTGATATTGTTAAATTGCTTATTGACTCTAATGTCGAAACATGCGGTGACTTTAATTGGATTTCACAAATGCGTTATTACTGGCGTACAAGTCCCGAGAAGCAAGGATATGTTTCCGTTTGTATGGTAACAACTGACATCGAATATGGAATGGAGTATTTGGGAAACACTTCACGTCTTGTTATCACGCCATTAACTGATCGTTGCTTTCGTACGTTAATGGGTGCAATGAAATTAAATTTAGGCGCAGCACCCGAAGGACCAGCAGGGACTGGTAAGACGGAAACATGTAAAGATTTAGCGAAAGCTGTCGCAAAGAAATGTGTTGTCTTCAATTGCTCGGATGGACTTGATTACAAGGCACTTGGAAAATTCTTTAAAGGTCTCGCACAATCGGGCGCATATGCATGTTTCGATGAGTTTAATCGCATTGAATTGGAAGTGCTGTCAGTTGTTGCACAACAAATTCTCACAATTCAACGTGCGATTGCAAAGAATGCTGTGAAATTTATTTTCGAAGACACAACATTGAAATTGGATCCAACGTGCAACATCTTTATCACAATGAATCCGGGCTACGCGGGGCGTACAGAATTGCCCGATAATTTAAAAGTTCTATTTAGAACATGTGCCATGATGGTACCAGATTATGCAATGATTGGTGAAATTACACTTTATTCAAACGGCTTTGATAAAGCGCGAATGCTTGCACATAAAATTGTTCACACTTACAAGTTGTGCTCGGAACAATTGTCATCGCAACATCATTATGATTATGGAATGCGAGCAGTTAAATCAGTTTTACTGGCATCGGCAGCGCTGCGTCGTGCAACACCGGAAATGCCTGAAGAACAAATTTTACTTCGTGCTATTATTGACGTTAATTTACCGAAATTCTTACAACAAGACATTCCGCTTTTTGAAGGTATTTACAAGGATCTATTTCCGGGTATTGATGTTCCAGAGCCAGCACGTGATGATATTAAGCGTCATTTGGAAAAGAAAATTAAAGAAAAACGTTTACAAGGCACTGCTTGGTTCAGTGAGAAAGTTTTACAAATCTATGAAATGCTTTTGGTACGTCATGGTCTGATGATTGTTGGTGATTCGATGGGTGGCAAAACGACAGCATATCAAATACTTGCTGAAGTGTTGAGGGACATTAAAATGGATCCAAAAGCACAAACGAAAGAATTTGCTGTTAATTTTCGCATCATAAATCCGAAATCGATTTCGATGTCACAACTTTATGGAAGCTTCGATTCTATCACGCACGAATGGTCTGATGGTGTTATAGCAACGACATTCCGTGAAATGGTTCACAGTAGCACAAATGAACGTCAATGGATTGTTCTTGATGGTCCCGTTGATGCTGTTTGGATTGAAAATCTTAATACGGTGTTGGATGACAACAGAAAATTATGTTTGATGTCTGGTGAAATTATTCAAATGACAAACAAAATGAATTTGATCTTTGAACCGGCTGATCTTGAGCAAGCATCACCAGCAACAGTATCACGTTGTGGAATGATTTATATTGAACCATCGCAACTTGGATGGGAAGCATTGCATAAGACATTTATGCTTCAGTTACATGACAAAGGTGTTACAGAAATTTACATGAGCCTTTATGAGAGCATGGTCGAATGGTTGATTCCACCAACATTAGAAACTCTTAAAAGTTGTCAGAGTGTTATTTTTGTGTCATCAATGCACATGTATCGAATGATGTCATCATTCTTTATGGATTTTCTTAACAAACATCACAATTACAATCAAATATGGTTCCAGCAAATATTTTTATTTAGTTTCGCGTGGGCATATGGATCGCACTTAACTATTGATGGACGACGAAATCTTGAAGTTGTGCTACGTAAGATTCTTTATGGTGGAAATGAAAATCTTCCAAAGCCAAAGAATTTCTCACTTAATCGCGGTCAAATGTATCCGGAGAAAATGAATTTTATGGATTATCGGTTTGATGAGAATGAAACTTGGTGGCCATGGTTGAAAACGGAAGAATGTCAATTTGCATCAGATGCTATTGTATCGGATCTAATGGTTCCGACAAAAGAGAACAGTTGCATTATGTATTGGGCAAATCATTGTGTTAGCAATAATATTCCAATGCTTTTGATTGGTCCAACTGGAACGGGAAAATCGGCAACAATTTTGAATTTCTTGAAAGATTTGCCACGTGATAAATTCATTATGAATGCAATTAATTTCTCAGCCAGGACTTCAGCACATCAAGTGCAAGATTTGGTGATGTCAAAATTAGATCGACGCCGTAAGGGTGTCTTTGGTCCACCAGTTGGCAAAAATGTAAGTTTTAATGCATTAATTGAATCTTTTTCAACATTAATTTCCAATTATTTCAGTGCATTATATTTATTGATGATGTCGCAATGCCAGCACGTGACAATTATGGTTCACAAGGTCCATTGGAGCTCGTACGACAGTGGTTGGATCATGGACACTGGTCCGATTTGACAGATACTAGTAATTTGGAGTTAATTGATTTGCTATTCATTGGTGCGATGGGACTTCCTGGTGGCAGTAATTTTATCCCGAAGCGTCTTTATCGTCATATGTTTTGTCTTGCTGTTGATTCATTTGAGGAATCAACGTTAATGCGAATTTTTACAAGTATTGGTGAATGGCATTTTGGCAGAGGATACACAGACACAGTAGCACGATTGGCAAAAGGACTCGCGGCATCAATTATTGAAGTCTATAAAGGTGCAACAGTTTGCTATTTACCAACACCAGCAAAAAGTCATTACACATTCTCTTTACGAGATGTAACGCGCGTCTATCAAGGAATTGTGATGGTGCCATCAAAGAAACTTAACGACCCTGAGAAATTGGTGCGTCTTTGGACGCATGAAATTTATCGCGTTTTCTATGATCGTCTTGTGGACACAAAGGATCGTGACCACCTTCTGCCATTAGTGGATTCAGCATGCAATAGTCATTTGCGAATAAAGCTCGAACAAGCTTTTGGAAATCGTGTTCTGACGGGTGAAAAAATCACTGATAAAAATATTCGTGATTTGCTATTTGGCAATTACATGGAACCCGATGCTGATCCAAAAATTTATGATGAAGTTGACAATTGGCCAAAGTTGGAAAAAAATATGATGTATTACTTGAATGAGTATAATATGCTGTCAAATTCACCGATGGATTTGGTGTTGTTTCGTTTTGCAATTGAACACATTTCGCGCGTCAGTCGAATACTTCAAATGCCACGTGGACATGTTCTATTGGTCGGCCTTGGCGGTTCTGGTCGTCGATCGGCAGTGAAATTAGCAGCGAGCATTAATGATGCAGAAATGTTTCAGGTTGAAGTCACAAGAGCTTATGGCGTCAATGAATGGCGTGAAGATATTAAGAAACTTTTATTGCATGCCGGAATCAATTCGAAGACAACAGTTTTCCTCTTTAGCGATGCACAAGCAAAGGAAGAAGCTTTCGTTGAAGACATTAATTCCATGCTTAATAGTGGTGACTTACCAAATTTATTTCAATCAGATGAGAAATCAACAATACTAGAGAAGATGCAACAAGTTGCAAAAGCATCGGGAAAAGTCGTTGAAATGACACCACTTGCAATGTATGGAATGTTTATTGATCGCGTTCGTGAATCACTTCACATTGCATTGGCATTTTCGCCAATTGGTGATTCATTTAAAAATCGCATACGAGTTTATCCATCGCTTGTGAATTGCTGCACAATTGACTGGTACACATCATGGCCGGAAGATGCTTTAATGAAAGTTGCCGAATATTTTGTCAAATCAATGGATTTACCTGGAAGTGATGATTCATTCTCAATTGCATCAATATCATTAGCCCCATCTGATGACGATACAAAAGTAAAAGAACGCAAAGTGACGCCACTTGAGAAGAAACTCGTCGATATGGTGATGACATTTAATATAAGTGTCGTTGAAGCGAGCGATAAGTTTTATAGTGAACAAGGACGAAAGAATTATGTGACGCCAACATCATATTTGGAAATGTTACGATCATTTAAGATCCTTTATAAGAAGACATTTGTTGATATCACAATGCAAAGAGATCGTTACACAACTGGTCTTGAGAAGCTCGAATTTGCTTCTGGGCAAGTTGCTGTTATGCAAAAGAAGCTTCAAGATCTTCAGCCACAATTGAAGGTGACGTCAGATGAGACGGAAAAAATTATGGTAAAAATTGAACGTGACACAGCTGATGCGGAAAAGAAAAAGGAAGTTGTTGGCGCTGATGAAGCAGCTGCTAATGAAGCAGCAGCAACATCTCAAGCAATTCGTGATGATTGCGAAGGTGATTTAGCTGAAGCTGTTCCAGCACTTGAAGCTGCATTAAGCGCATTGGATACTTTGAAGCCACCGGATATTACGATAGTTAAATCCATGAGAAATCCACCAGCAGCAATTAAATTAGTTTTAGAAGCAGTTTGTGTATTGAAAGGAATTAAACCTGATCGTAAACCCGATTCAATGGGTCGAATGATTGACGACTACTGGGGAGCATCATTGAAAATGCTCGGCGATATGAAGTTCCTTGAAAGTTTGCGCGTTTTTGATAAGGATAATATTCCTGAATCAATTATGAAAAAGATTCGCGAAGTTTACATTTCCGATCGTGATTTTGTGCCAGAAAAGATTAAAGCTGTATCGACGGCATGTGAAGGACTTTGTCGTTGGATTCGAGCGATGGATGTTTATGATCGTGTCATTAAGATTGTAGGACCGAAGAAAATTGCACTCGGCTCTGCTGAGCATGATCTCGCCGTTCAAATGGAGAAACTGAATTCAAAGAAAGCAGAATTGCAAGAAATTCTCGATAAACTTCAAACGCTCAACGATAGTTTTGCTGAGAAATCGCGCGAGAAGAAGCGCCTTGAAGATGAAATTGACAATTGCGAGAAGAAATTGGTGCGCGCTGAACAGTTGATTGGTGGACTTGGTGGTGAAAAGCATCGATGGTCAGAGAGTGCAACAAATCTACACAAAAGCTTGGGCAATGTCATTGGTGATGTTTTATTGGGTGCTGGATGTATTGCATATTTGGGATATTTCTCAACGGAATTTCGACAAAAGATCTTGCAAGGATGGAATAAGTTGTGCTTGGATAAGAAGCTTCCATGTACTGAGAAGTTTACGCTCGCAAATATTCTCGGCAATCAAATGGAAATACGTCAATGGTCAGTTTGTGGTTTGCCATCAGATAATTTCTCAATTGAAAATGGAATAATTGTCGCTAATTCAAGACGCTGGTGCTTGATGATTGATCCACAAAGTCAAGCAAACAAATGGATTAAGAATCTTGAAAAGGAAAATGATTTGAAGGTCATTCAGCAAACGGATGCAAATTACATGAAAATTGTTGAGATGGCAATTACTAGTGGGAAGCCAGTTCTATTGGAGAATATTGGCGAGACAATTGATTCGGGATTTAATTCAGTGCTTGAGCGTAATATAATTAAACAGAAAGGTGCACATTTCATTAAATTTGGTGACAAATTAATTGAATACAATCAAAATTTTCGCTTCTACATCACAACATGTCTACGAAATCCTCATTATTTACCGGAAACGGCAGTTATGGTGACACTACTTAACTTTATGATCACCGAGCAAGGATTAAGAGAACAATTACTTGCAACAGTTGTTGTACAAGAGCGTCCCGATCTTCAGCAAAAGAAGGAATTGTTGATTGTTGAATCAGCACGTAATCGAAGTGCTCTTTACAATGCTGAGACAAAGATCCTTCACGTGTTGAGCTCATCGGAGCAGAATATTTTAGAAGATGAAAATGCGATAAATATTTTAACATCCAGCAAAGCTCTATCGGAGGAAATTCAAGCAAAGCAACTTGTAGCAGCATCAACAGAAGTCGAAATAGATACAGCACGTCAAGCTTACATTCCAGTCGCAAAGCATTCATCAATTTTGTTCTTTTGCATCACTGAATTATCCAACATTGAACCGATGTATCAATATTCATTGACGTGGTTCTTAAATTTATTCGTAACGAGTATTATAAAATCACCTAAATCGGATGTGCTTGAAGAGCGTCTTAGATATCTCAATGAGTTCTTTACGAAATCAATTTACGAGAATGTTTGTCGATCACTTTTCGAGAAGGACAAATTGGTTTTCTCATTTTCCCTTTGCATTGGAATTCTGACGGCACGAGGCGACATCGACGAAAGGTTAATGTCATTTTTCCTCACTGGTGGCATTGTTTTAGATAATCCTCATCTAAATCCAGCACCAGAATGGATCAGTGATAAATCATGGAATGAAATTGTTCGCGCTAGTACATTGGAAAAGTTGAAAGATCTTCATGAGCATGTGACAAGTAATTGCAAGGAATGGAAAGATTTTTATGATCTCATTAATCCCGAAGACGAAAAGTTCCCGGAACCATTTTCTGATGTGACTGATTTTGTGGCGTTAATTCTATTGAAAGCAATCAGACCCGATAAAATTGTTTATGCTGTGAAGAACTTCATCGTTCGTCACATGGGAAATAAATTTGTCGAACCGCCTGCGTTTGATTTGCAAGCATCTTATGACGATAGCAGTCCAACAACGCCACTCGTTTTTATCCTTTCTCCAGGATCAAATCCTATGGATAATTTGCTAATATTTGCAAAAGATCATGGAATGTATGAAAAGTGAGTAAAATAGGAAATTCAACTTTGCTTAATCGAAGCCGGAAATTTTGATTTTTAATTATTTTGCTATTTTCCATTTCAGATGTAAAACAATTTCATTGGGACAAGGACAAGGACCACGTGCAGAGAAAATGATTGAAGAAAGTATTCGTCTTGGGCATTGGGTTGTTTTGCAGAATTGTCATGTCGCTGAATCGTGGATGTGTGAACTGGAACGTTTGTGTATGGATCCGAGCCTTGAAGCGACAGCACATAAGAATTATCGATTGTGGATCACTTCATATCCAACGCAAATGTTTCCTGTTGCTGTTCTACAAAATTCTGTTAAAATGACAAATGAAGCTCCAAAAGGTTTACGACTTAATATGTTGAGATCAATGAACTCCGATCCGCTGATTGACGATGAATTTTTCTCGTTTGCATTTGATGATGATATTGCAAAGATTTGGTTTCGCGGTGTATTTGCGTTGACATTTTTCCATGCTGTTGTTCAGGAGAGACGCGATTATGGACCACTTGGATGGAATATTCCTTACGAATTTAATGAATCGGATCTGAAGATTTCATTGACACAGCTGAAAATGTTCCTTGAACAATATCGCAAAATTCCATTCGAAGGTCATAAATATTTGACTGGTGAATGCAATTATGGCGGTCGTGTAACTGACGATAAGGATCGACGATTACTGATGTCTTTACTTGACAAATTTTACAATGAAGATGCTGTGAATGTTGACAAGTTTGTTGATTTAGATAGTTCAAAGACTTTCTTCAAATTTATCTCACAAATTTCTTCTAATTTCAGCTATCAGTTAACTGATTGTGATTTTTACAAAATACCATCGATGCCGAATCGCATAAATGCAATTGATTATATAACGGAAATGCCACTATCGTCATCACCGGAAGTCTTTGGTTTACACGAGAATGCTGATATCACAAAGAATGTCAATGAAACAACAAATGTGAGCTTTCGAATTCTTATGACGATAGAATGACACATAATTTTAATTTTGCAGCTCATTTATGGCGTTCTTTTAACGCAAACGCATCTTATATCTTCAAGAAAATCTAACGAACTTGAGGAAGAAATTGTTGATCCGGTAATGACTTTATGTGTTGACATTGCACGTCGTTTACCGAAAACTTTTGATGAAGATGAAGCAGCTGAACGATATCCAGTGACATATACAAACTCAATGAACACTGTCTTGCGTCAGGAAGTGATAAGATTCAATCGATTGCTCGAGTTCATTGAAATGTCACTTAATGATACGCGAAGAGCAATTTTGGGTCAACTTGCAATGATACCGGAATTGGAAATGATTCATAAATCGATGATGATTGGGAAGTTACCAGAAGCATGGGCAAAGAGAAGTTATCCATCGCTAAAGCCCTTGGGGTCGTACATCAGTGACTTCCTGGCACGTCTGTCATTCTTTCAGAAATGGCTCGATAATGGCGAACCAAATGTTTATTGGCTATCAGGATTTTATTTTACGCAATCATTTCTTACTGGCGTTTTACAAAATCATTCGCGTAAAAACAATTTACAAATCGATTCATTGCATATGAAATTTGACGTAACTGATTTTGAAATGGACGCCCAGGAACGTCCTGAAATGGGAGTTTACATTCGGGTAAGTTTGTCGAACATTTTGTCAGACGAAAGAATATTTTTTTTTTTAATTATATTCAATGATTTCTTATCAATGCAATCACAATAATTTAAAATAAAGGATAAAAGGCTAACAAATGAGGATGTTGTTGCCTTTTCCGTAAGTAGGATGAGAAAGTTTCCTATTTGTTTTCTTCTGTTAGATGGAAATTCTTAGGAGGAAATTTCACTTAATTTCTATTAACGATAATAATTTCTTAAAATTTTCTTCTTAATTTAGGGACTTTTCCTTGAAGGAACACGCTGGAATCGTGAGAGACAAATTCTGGATGAATCACTACCAAAAATCATCTTCGATTCACTGCCAGTGATAACAATGACGCCAACAATTAAGACTGATGAATTATTGCAAGAAGAGCAGACGAAATACGATTGTCCAATATATAAGACAACTGAAAGAAGGGGAGTGTTGGCAACGACTGGACACTCATCAAATTTTGTCATGTTCATTCAACTCAACACTGAAAAGGATCCCAAGCATTGGATCAATCGTGGAGCTGCATCAATTTTGAGTTTGAACGATTAAATTAAGATTTTTCTTCACTTTTTGATAAAAACTTTAATGAAATTCAATAAAATTTATTTCGGTGTGTTGCGCAATGTGAAAATAAAGAAAGTTCAAGAAAGAAAGTTCGAATTTCACCTTGATAACAATTAAAATTATTCCCTAATCAAGTTCAAATTCTTAATCAATAATCTGAACAAAAATGCGCTGCGCCGCTGCACCGCAGAGCATTTGAAATTTTCCACAGTTGTTTTGATTAGTTATTTTCGTTAATTAATCACTTGTTCACAGCTTAATTCACCTAAATATTTACGTTCTCATTAACTAAAGAATTTGTGAAAATGCTTAATTGCGAAAGAAAATAGAGAACTTTATAAAATCGGTTTCGATTCCGGGATTATTAATTGATGACACAAAATTAATTAACTCACTAATTAGTTCCTTGTTAATTTGTTTTCTTAATCAATATTCGCTAATTATAAATTTTTGCTAGTTAATTATTTTATTAAATAACACTGAAATCAAGAAAACTTGAAGAAATTTTGCCCCTTAAAGCTATGCAACCGAACTTTTTTTGCCCCTTATAGCTATGCAACCGAACTTTTTTTGCCCCTTATAGCTATGCAATGGCGAAAAAAGCGAATTGTAAATTTTACGAAACAGCCTTTTTGTACCAGGAGAACAGGAATCATGAGAGCACGTGCGCACGTGCATTAGTTCATCCAGTTCAAACTGCAATCATCCAGTGCAAAAAATCTAAAATTTTAAAAATCTCATTTTTGTAACAGGAGCGCAGAAACTTCGAGAGCTATAAAAAATCAATCCTCGCCCTCTTAACGCGTTATGCATCCAGTGTTTTTTGCTGTTTTTTTTTTGCATCCAGTAAACTGAGAAATACAATGCGTCGCCGTTACGTAACTCTTATATGTCATCCTCTTCGATCCCCTTATAGGGGTATCTACAAATGACGTCAATTGATTTTACATCATTGCTTTTTATAGTCAAAATACGTTGATAATTTATTTATAATGACAATTTTTAATAATTTAAATTTATTTTGGTGTGTTGTGCGATATGAAAATAAAAAAGCGATTTCCTATGTGACGTTATTATAAATAATTACAACATTTTAAGCCTTTTCACTCATATGAAATTGAATTAGAATTACGAGATAAGTTGTTGTTGCGCTAACAATTGCAAATAAAAGTGTAAAATCAATTTTAAAGAATCCAAAAGCAGTGAAACAAACTTTCTGATGGAGCAATTGAAGTGAAAACTGTTCCAAAAATAAACTTTCCCTTTCGTTTGTTAAATCGTGATCGATTCTGTGCACAATTAGAGCTGTTCTCATTGACTGAAAAAGACATACATATAATCAGCATATCTGAAAAGATTCAATTAAATTCGTTTTAACTTACAGAATGAAATGTCAAATGGCAAACAGTTGAAAGAATGAAAATATTCACGATATGTGGAAGTGTCCAAAAGACACGTCCAATGAGTCCCAATGTGTCACTCTGATTCAATGGAAGATTTTGCAATGTTATAAATATAAAATAACAATTCGATGTTATCGCAACAAATGCATTTCCAATATTGATTAAGTTCGATAAACCAAAAAAATAATTAACGTTCACAGTGAGCCTATAAAGTTTCTCATACATTTGACGGAAGTGAAAAAGTTGCTCAAAATTCTTTTTCAGATTATGCTTGTTGAAATTGGAAGCGTGATATTTGAAGAAGCATTCCTCAATTAAAGCCACAGCAAATTTTGACTTAGTGAAAGCTACAAGTGGCAAAATTTCACTGCCGATTTCGTTCTTTAATTTGATTGTTTCCAATTTCGCATTCAGCAACTCAAATCGCCTTCGAATGAACCAAATGCATGTTATAAGTTGATAAAAGCGAAGACAACTGACAATATACGGAAACAAATATGAAGCCCAATAGCCGACAACTAGGAATTCTTTGCGAGTCAGCAATGTCACAAGATAAATTATTTGCACTCCAACATAGAAGCTCGCTATGCCAAAAAATGTCCAGTCATTCTTACGACGCTCAGACTTGAAATTTATTTCCACATCAACTTTTTTCATTGCCAAATCCAAATCAATTAATGTTGAGTAGAAAGTTATTAATTCTTTATACTGCAGTAATGACTCAAATATAATTATCACATGAGCAATTCGAATGCCGATAAGTTGAATAAAATCCACGGCGCTTTTAACGCTGTTATTCCTTCCATTTAAATAAAAATCACGTTCAATTATCACTCCCAGAAATATAAAAATTGCTAAAGCAATTTGCATCAACGACAGAATTAGAAATTTCTTTTTCTCAACTGGTCGAAAACTTTTGCTAATAGACACAGGACAAAGTCCTAACAATTGAAATGCCCTCAATGATGTAATAAATGCAAAGATTTGAGTCATTTTAATTGCGATATTTAATGCTTGACGTTCACTTGAAGAATGAAGAAAATATGTCAGCAGCTTATTTTCACTTAAGTACCTGCAATTAATGCATAATTTATGTGACTTGTCGAGGTCCTGTTGGTAATAAATTGCCACTTGTTGAGTATTGCAGTGTATAATAGCAATTATTTAATTAGCTGCTGTAATTTGCATAAATAATTTCTTTTAAATTCATCATTCTTGTTGTTAATTTTGTTTACATTTCAATTTATTTGTAAATATATCGAATTTGATTAATTGATATGAATTAATTTAATGATTTTTGTTCAAATGTTTTTCCAATTAATTCAATTGGCACTGCTCTGATTCATCCTTTTCAACTTACAGTCGCTTCATTAGTGAGTTGTGGAATCGGCGGCAACGAAAGATCCTCGACCGTGATAACATTTTCAAGGTTATGTGATTTTTCTGTGACGATAAAAAAAATAAAATATTTAAACAACAACAAATAAAAACAAACTTTTAAAATTCCTTCGCTTACCAGTCATTTCTGATACCGTTATAATTCCATTAATTAGTCCCGCTTTGAGTCCTTGCCGAATGTGTCGCTCGCACGCAACGTCATAGTTAACACGCGAAATACTTTCGGCCAGCGGTGAAACTTGATTACTTTTCTTCGGGCGCAATGTTGACGCGGGCAAATTTGATGACGTAAAAAAACTTGTCGGATCATTTGTGTTGCTCAGCTTACGATTGGGCGCAGTTTTCGGTCGATTTTGTGAGAATCGGAGCCTCTTCTGGAAAACAAATGAAAAATATTGCGTTGAAAGATTATCCATCCACCTTAAAAGCTAATTATAGACTACGCAAAAAGAAAATTCATGACGTAAATAGAAAATCACAAAAGCGTTTCATAAATAGTCACGCAAATGTTTTTTTTTTTTTTTTATTTTACTTCAATGTAGAAAAAGAAAAATACTTTAAAAATTCGTTTGACACTGACCTTTCTTTTTCCGGTCGCCGGACGACGATTTTTGCGTGGAATTTCTTCATTACTACTCAACGATTCATTTTGCGTGATGGCACGAAGGAATCGAATTTTGTTTTGAATTGATTTGTAGTTTCTACAAATGGTTTTTATCAACCAGCTGCACGCATTTCTTGCTACCTGCGTATCATATGTGTCTTCATATCGTCCAGTTCCTTCAATTAGGCATGGCGTTCGAAATAAATTCGCCAAATATTCCACTTCAAAGAAATCACATAAATCAAGCGAATCAATGGCACTGGGGAGATCTTGTTTGTTTGATAGGATTAGCATCGGTTTGCCCATGAGCAGATCGTTTGCCATTAATGAACCGAATATTTGTTTTGATCGCTCCAAATGTGAAGGATCCGATGAGTCTATTACGTAGATGACACCAAATACCTGATTCAATAAAAATACATGAATTTGAATCACTAATTAGGTGATAATTGGATAAAATTCTTTTTAATTACTCACGTCCAAAAAGTAATATTTCCAAATGTCATAAAACTCTTCACCACCTAATTCGGTGAATTTAATTACGCGTTTATCTATTTTCGTTGTAAATGTTCGGCAGCCGTTTGTTGTAATGAATTCGACACGTTTCTTATTAAGAAGTCTAAAGGCGATATCGGTTTTGCCAGAATTTTTCATTCCAAGAATTAAAATTGGAATCGGTCTACAAGAAAATTGAATATTTTATGATTTATGAGTCAATTAATTCACGAATCCTTAATTTAAATTTTGCAGACTTACTCAGAATTGTATGATCGACAGCAGCAAATATTGCGCATGCAATTTCCCATAATAACTGTAGTGATTTTTCTCTTTTTCTTATCATCTAAATGTGGCAAATATTTCTGCGACACATTGCTGATTGTTCATAGCGCGAATGAGATCTGAGACTGAAAATGGTAACATAAAATGATTTTTATATCCAAAGTTCTTTTGTTGTGTGTTCATGTTACCATGGAAATGTGAACTAACTTATGCTGCCATCTTTTGGGTAAACAGAGAAGCTTTCAACCATAATAAAGGAATGCATTTGATCGCTTAAGCTATTTATAAAAATATAATAATATAAATGATAAATATAAAATTTTATTACCTTAAAAATGGATTCATTATGAAAACATATAAATTGAGCTCCTTTGAACTCTGCAGTCCTGAACTTTGAAGTCTCGATATAATATTTTTTACTTCAGCGATTGTGGATATCACATTAAGTGTCCAAGCTGCGATTTGTTAAAGTTTTGAATAAGGTTAGTATTCCCCTACTTTGAAACAGTTAATTTGGTAACATAATGATAAATAATCAGCATCAGCCGAATATGAAAATAGGCATAGCGTTTACAGCTCACACGTTCGTAAATCAAATTTCTTATCTTAAGTGTCGATTACAGTCAAAAATAACCGTTTTCGATTATCATTCAATATGCAGAGCTACTTAAGGCCAACCACAATTCTACAATTGTTTCAGTTTTCTTTGTTCGGTCAATAGATTTAGCTGTTGAGTACAATGAAGTTAATAGCATTTTCGTTGCTGTTGTTTTGCGCAGTTGGAACTTTCGCTGAAAAAGCTCGTTTTGACTTCTACAAAGTTTATGAAATTTTCATTGAAAATGAACAACAACTTGAACTGATGACACAAATTGAGAACTATCCTGATGGTGTAAGCATTTTTTCGAAAGTGAAAACAAATCAAATTTCATTAACTTTCATACTTCCAATGGCAGTATCGTTTCTTGGAATTTCCGGGACAAACTGGCAAAAATGCTGAGCTCATTGTGCCACCACACAAATTTGGCGAATTTAGTGAACTTGTGGAGAAATTTAATTTGAAATCGAGAATGATGATAAGCAATCTTCAAGAGTAAGTGACGTTGAATGTCTGGAAAAAAAATTATTTATCATTTCTAATTTCAGTGTGATTGATAATGAACAACCATTGAAGCGATCAAAGGCAGCGCTCGATTGGACAAGCTATTGGAGGCTTAGTGAAATTAATGAATGGCTTGATTCGTTGGTTGCTGAATTTCCTGGAACTGTTACTCATCTTAACATCGGTAAATCATATGAAAATCTCGATATTCGCGGTGTAAAAGTGAATTTTGGTGGCGGCGCAAAGAAATCTGTTGTTTTTGAAGGGACAATGCATGCGAGAGAATGGATTTCAACTGCCACTACAACATGGATGTTAAACGAGCTACTTCGTTCGAAAGATCCCGAAGTTATTGCACTTGCTAAAACTTATGAATGGATTGTTTTACCTGTGACAAATCCTGATGGATATGCTTACACTTGGGACAAAAATCGATTATGGAGAAAGACGCGCAAACCTTCAAGCTTATTGTGCTTCGGTGCTGATCCAAACAGAAACTGGGACAATCATTTTAATGAAGGTGGTACGTCGACAAATCCTTGCAGTGATCTTTTTGCTGGTACTGCACCATTCTCGGAACCGGAAGTGAAACAATTGTCAGATTATCTGAAATCAATTCCACAATTAAGTGCTTATTTCTCATTCCATGCTTACGGTTTGTAGTTCTTAGAAACTTTGAATGTTTCAATGGAGTTTAATTGCATACTTCCATTTTAGGTCAAATGATGATGACTCCTTTTGGATGGACAACACAGCTTTTAGGCAATTATCAGGAATTATATGAAATCGGTGTGAAAGCTCTCGAATCATTAGCGGCAAAATACAACACAAAATATAAGCTCGGATCTATTGCGAATGTTATTTGTAAGTAATTTCAGTTTGCTAATTGCTTATTAATTTAATGTTGAAATATTCCATCAATTGCAGACATTGCATCAGGATCATCAATCGATTGGGTTAAGGATTCACTTGGAACAAATTTGACATACGCGTATGAGTTTAGAGACGAAGGCAAAAATGGATTCACTTTACCTGCGGAAGAAATTATTCCAAATTCGATTGAAGTTTTTGCATCAGTCAAAACTATTATGGAGGAAGCCCAAAAGCGAGGAATTGCTTAAAATGTTTTATAATAATAAACCGATGTCGGTAAAACAGTTTTCCGATTCATCAATTTTGTCATTGAAGGAAATAAATTTTGGTCATTGAAGTATCATTTTTTTGATTCCGTTTTTGATCCAGGAGAGAATTCGCTATGTTGGGTTTTCTATCCATAAGCGTATATGCTACTTGCATGTGTCGAAATTCAATAATACAGAATGATACCACTGTATAATTAAAATTTGTTGGGAAATAACTCCTTATAAACCACAAAAATATGCATTTGACACTTAATTACCTTTCCTCAAAGCAAAAAGAACTTAGGAAAACTATTGAGAGCGATTTAAACTTTTTTTTTACTTTTTAAAATCTGTTAAAAATAGGGCTCTCATCGATTTTTGAAGATAAGGTAGAAAATTTGGACACCAAACTCCGCAGAGGGAAGGTGAGGTCTAATTATTAAATGTTTATGCTGTTTTTGATAAACAGTTTTGTTATGTTCTTCAAAATTTAAAAAAAAATAAAACCAAAAAAAGATATGCAAGATAAGTAGGATATATTGCTGTTTGTACAACCGCACCCTGGCTACGGGGTCAGTGCATGCACGGCATACGTTTTGCTTTGGGATGACAATAGTCCTCTCTTGATAACATGGGGAATTTGTTTTGGCACCATTGTGATGCAATCGATAATCGGACAAACTGACAAACACAAATTGCATCCAGTACAATCATCAGTAACATTCGGCAAATGAGTTTTTGGATCGAATGAAATTGCTTGATAACCAGAATCAGCACAAGTCATGTAACATTTGCCACAATTGATGCATAAATCCTATAAATGTCATTTGATTAGTTAACAGACTAATTAAGGATTTTTATAACTCACGTCATCAATTAAAGCAACGACCTGCTTGGTGTTATCCAATTTCTTATAAGCACCAATTTTCGGCAAAGCTTTTCCAATGATATCGTTCACTTTTGGTGCCGGCTTCACATCAGAAGTGATGCTCTCATTTTTAATTGCTTTTAATTGCTCTGAAATTTAAGGATCTTTATCAACATCTTAAAACTATTTGTCTTAAATTCATTTTTTTACCATCCAAAGGATCATAAAGTGGACCCATTTCGTCATGAATCTTCACAGTTTTCTCATCACGTTTCTTTGCATATTCGCCAAAATTCACTAAGGTTTTGCCATCGTCATCTGTAAGATGCACAACAGCCTTACCTTTTTGCAATTTCTGTACCGGTGGCGATTGTCCATCCCAATGGAAGCTCTCAGATGGTGGATTTGATTCCAAATAAAGCAACGCTTTCAAACCTGTGATGTAATCTTGAATGACGCTAAAGTCCTGATTTTGAATGGCGGAACAAATTTGCAAAACTGATGCGCCACATTGAAGATATTGAAGAGCTGAATCAGCTGAATCGATGCCACCAGTTCCCATAATGGGAAAATTAGGCAACGCGTTACCAATTGATGATATTGCTTTCAACGCCATTGGACGAGTTGCATTTCCAGAAACTCCACCATATGTTGTGCGTTTGTCTTTACCAACATTTGGCCAAGTAATGCCATCCGCATTTACTGACATTAGTCCTTGAACTGTATTAATTGCAGTGACACCATCTGAAAGAAACTCTTAATTGTAATCAGCCCGCTGAAAGGTTTGTAATTATATGCTCACCAGCTTTGCCATCATAAGCAGCTTGCGCAATGGTAATAATATCAGTAATATTCGGTGTCAATTTAACAAAGAAAGGAATCTTGACAGTATCACGAACCCACAATGAGATATCAGTGACAAGCTTTGGCTTTTGACCGCATGCTAATCCCATTCCAGATTCGCCCATTCCATGAGGACATGATAAATTTAATTCCAGAGCATGAGCACCAGCATCTTCAGCTCGCTTCGCCAATTCCGTCCAATCGTTTTTATCATAGCTGCACATTATGCTGGCAACGATTATTTTCGTTGGAAAATCTTGTCGCAATTCAGTAATTCCTTGCAACCAATAATCAGCACATTTCTCAGAAATTAGTTCAATATTCAGAAATGCACCTTGACCGGGTCCATAATTGTGTCCAGCAGTGACACCACGCACAATTCTCGGTGAAACATTTGTCACGAGATCTTTATCCAAACAGAATGTCTTCGTTAATGCAAAGCTCCAACCCTGCTCGAAAGCTCTTCGAATCATTGGAATGCTTGTCGTTGGTGGAGCTGATGCAAGTCCAAATGGATTTTCAAATTTCAATCCGCACATTTCAACTGAAATGTCAACTAAATCAATTTCCGTAAAGAACAAAGGAAGCTCTGGTGTTGTGTCAAACGGTAACCCTTGAAGATAACAATGCATGAACCATGCTGCGGTTTTTCCATCATTGACTGACTCAACAGTCGTTCCAGAATAACCGCCAAAGTCACCGCCAGCAAAAACATTTTCAACAGAAGTTTGATGAGTTTTTTCATTGATATCGGGCAGACCCCATGCGTTTAATGGAACTGGCGAAATTGCATTAATTACATCAGGATCCTTCAAACCAGATCCAAATGCGGAAATGATGTAATTCGCTTTTAAGCGCACAATTTGATCAAAATCTTCAATCCATTTTCCATTTTCATCCTTTTCGGTGCGACAAAATTCGACGTGAGTGATCTTATCGTTCTTTGTTATTACTTTAACTGGCGACATGAATGGAATAAATTCACATTTCTCCTCACGTGCTAGTTCAACTTCTTCAGGCACAGCGTGAATATTTGTTGTTCCTTTGCGGAAGATAACAAAAACTTTTGACGCTCCACATCGGAGTGCACTTGTTGCACAATCAAAAGCCGTATCGCCAGCGCCAAGTACAATGACATTGCCACACAATGCTGGCAAATTTGATGCACTACAACTGCACATTCCACGTTTGCTTCCATCAGCGACACGTGGCAAGAAATCTTTTGACGTATAAAATCCATTTTGCTCAGTTAAGCCATAAAAGACTGGCGCAATTTTAGCTTGCGGCAAACCAATTCCCAGGAAAACTGCTGCAGTTCCATCATCAATAAGCTTTTGAATTGTGATATCGTTAATCGATAAACTGCGTCCATTTTGGAATTTTACATCAAGATCTTTCACTAAATTAATTTCAAATTCAACGACATCATATGGCAAACGATATTGTGGAATTTCTGATGAACTAAGTCCACCAAAATATTCTTTTTTCTCATAAATTGTCAAGTTTTTGTATCCCAATCGTGCGAGAAACGTTGCGCATGATAATGAAGCGGGACCACCACCTAATAAAGCGATCGGTGCATTAGCATTTTGCTTTAACGGCTTTAAATTTGGATCCAAGATTTGCTTCAAGCCCATTCGCTTAAAAACTTCCGTAGCGAATTGTTGTAATCCACCGATATTAATTGGTCCTTCCTCGACGGCAGCTAAATTGCATCCGCCCACGCATAAATCACTTGTTGGACAAACCATGCCACATGTAAGGCCCAATGGATTATCAGAGAAAATTGACTTCGCTGCGCCATAATAGTTTTTGGTTGAAATGCTTGAGATGAAAGTTTTAATGTCGAGACTTGTTGGACATGACTTTTGACATGGTGCATCGGCGCACTTTAAACATCTTGCGGCTTCTTTCAATGCTGCTCTTTCCGATAGTGTTGTGTGTTTGATATCAGTAAAATCATTTTTCAAAGATCGGCAGCTCTAAAAATGACAAAAAAGTCAAGACAACATATCAAAAGCACATTAGAAAACACTTACCGGTTCGCTTTTATCAGCGTTGCGCTTCCATAGCTTCTTATTTTTCTGCGACTCGACCGTTGGCAGCACGGAGCAATTGGTTTGAACGCGTGGATTGAGCGATAGCAGGTTCTGTAATCACAGTATAATGTACTTTAAGTGAATGCTATTGCACAACCCATTTCATAGATAATCTGATTAGGAGCAATCAGCTGACTAAACAATTAAACATGTTTAAAAATATCTTTTTGATAAGAAAGAAAAAAAAAATAACTTGCTGGAGGCATTCACATTGTTATCATTTTAACTGCTTTTAAATAAAGTGAATATTCTTCCAATTTACATAATTTCTTGTCAGCTTCTTATATTGTAACTGACCGTGCTCAAATTATTTATGTCACAGAAAAATATTTAGCGCAAACAATTACCTCAATATCGGGTGTGTCGTGGCTCACAAGAATTTTTGATGACGACATGATAGCGATCCTCCAAGATGAATTTGCGTCTTAAAGATTAAAATGTTTTACTACTAGTTTAAATTGTTAAACTCGACCGGTTTTAATTTATTTTTCTTCTTATCTGTTTCACTTTAAACACAAGCGCAGGTTTAACGTCTTGAATCGCTGAAGACCCGAACACGACTGAGAACATTAATGTAATATTGCTGGCTTAAAAGCTCTCTCAAGGTGCAGGGCTTGATAAACTACTGAAGCGAAACTACTCAGAGAATAACTTTGAACACTTGTGTGATAAGAAGAATATGAAGAAAAAAAGAAGACGAACACAAAGAAATAACGAATATTTGTTTTTAAAATGTTCGTGTCTTTGCTAGATCTGGGTATGAGCATAAATGATTTGTTTTGTTTATTCATTAAATTTTAAACGTGCATGACCTGTAAATTGCATATGCAACATGTTTCTGAACACTAATCTCAATATATTATTTTTCCATCATCAAGCCTTCACCACCCACGCACATAATTGAGGGGGTTTAAGTTGTTTCTATTTGTAGCCCGCATATTACTCGCGCGAAAAAGTTTCATTCATAAAACAAATTTCAAGAGTTGTTTTTTTTTTTTTTCATTAATGAAATTTGACTGAGACGACGGCAATGTCGATGATGTGTAGGCGTCAGTCAGTTGGTGAATTTGATTATTTCTGAAGGTGATTTGTTAGTTTTGTGACTTTTTTTATTTTTTTGGTTTCCATCACAAAGAAACCAACAACAAAAAACTTGTTGAAATTGCATGTTACTCTAATGAGTGATATCAATCTTTTATGCGTACATCGAGGTCCTTCAAAAGTATGACCGCAGTGGCGTTATAATATGACGCCAAATAAAATATCTAAAGCTTCCCATTATGGTCATATGAGTCAATAACAATAAAATTCAGCTTTCATCGGTGCAAACGGTAGCTGCGACCGTCCTGTGGTCTTTAATTAATTAACATTTTGAATGGGCGATATCACAATGAATGTCAAATTGAAAATTCGACCCGCAAGCCATTAGATGATTTAGCGAACTCAACAAGTCTCAGCTTCTATCGTAATATGTGCAACAGACGAAAGCAAAGTGAACGATCAAATTGAAAGGCACTTAATGCTCACACACGCACAAACACACACATCATCCATGACGAAGTATGACAGCAACAATTTTTAGTTGCTCTCTTTTAATATGCGATTGCATTTAAATTAGTTCGGCTTTAGACGAGTTTTTGCTAATTAATTAACATGTAAATGATGGAAACATTTCTGGCTGGCAGGCACTTAGTGTCACACAAATATCAAATCGAGTATCGCTGCCAATTACTGGTGGCGGCCACATGTTGTGCATATAAGTATGTAAGTGCTGGTGCACCTTTACCCAAAGTGAATAATCACTTCGGGCAACAATAACATGTACAACCAGTGAGAGATAGATATACAGTTTCATGAATGAATTATCGAGCGAGGAAGTTAATTTATGCACGTGACGCCTCGTAACTGAGAAAACTTGAAATTTGAAAGCTTATCGCATGTGTCTCAGCGATGGCAACAAATTTTTTTTTTAAATTTTATGAATGAATTTTGTGGCCTTACGAGAGCATAATGTCTCGACAGTCCCCTACCCCGCCCCCCTCACAAGAGTAGCGTAAATCGAAAAGATTTACTCAATAAGCAATCAATATTCCGCTCCATTCATTCATAAATTACAGTTGAAAGCATTTGATGGTAGCGTGGGCGCTCTCAAAGCACATGAGTGAGCTGCAATATTAATTTGTTTTCGATGCCGTTTCGAACGACTATGATCCAAATTGCACAGTTTTGTTGTTTCGCTGGTTAATCGGAAATTCATCATTATTTTCGTGCGCGCGCAACACTCACACGCGTTGGTTTCAGCTTTAATGAAATTAATTTTTTGTGTTTTCGTGTGTAAGTTTCACTTCATTCATAAAAGACTTGAAGCATATTATAGCAGCGAGAGACACGACGAGCGAAATCAATTGACTCGCGAAATTACTGTAATTTGAACATAATTTTTTTTTTGTTTTTTTCTGCTGTGTGCAGTTGTAAATTAAATTTCAATTTCAAGTGCCATTAAACGAATGTTGTGGGCGTTAAAGTCTATTAAAAATCACTTTGTGGTCATGTTCTTGGTATCATTTCAAATGTAGAGAGTGTGGTAATTTTTATATTTATCTGTAACGCCGCCGCCACCGCCGCCGCATGAGAACGTTATGGGAAAATGGGAAATCGAAATGCACGGAGCGCAAAACGACATCTCAAGAAATTGAAAGTTTCGTGGGCTGAAAAGCTCGTTCTAGAATCACGTCCATTCTTTGTTTATCGTGAGCCACGATTCCACACTTTGGTAAACTTGAGTGTCGCCCGAGCTGCCTACCCGTGTGTTCTGGTAACACATAAAAAGTGTAACACCTTTCTGGTGTGGCTGCTTTTAATAAATTCAGAAATTCTTAAAGATTTTTTTTTTTATTTAAGAAATTTTACACGAAAAAAATATTTTTACTGAGACGCGCGACGACGAATGAGTGAGTGAGAGAGAAAGAAGCGAGTGCGAGAAGAGCTGTTCGGACATGTAGTTGGAGCCGCGATTAAGTAATAATTCTAAATTCAGTGGGATTAAGTCATCTTAGCGTTGGCTTGGAATTTCTTGACTTGTTGTTTTTTCTCCTTCATTTCGCTCTGATATATTTACTCCCAATATCAAACCAGAGCATGCAGACAAGGTCAAGTCGACTTCAGTTTTCAATTAAGATAGTCATCGAACGAGATTTCTTTCTTTGTTTTTGTATACAACCAAAGTGGATACTGGAACTCTTCCACCTCCAATCAAAACTTAAATTGAGTCTTTGTCTTCAAGACCGTTCAATGCGAAAGAAGTTCAATGAAATTTTTGGGCGCAGAACTCAGAAGACTGAAAAAAAAAATCATCATCGCGATTCATTAATGAAACTTTTAATTTATTCCAAAAAATGAAACTTGTACGATTGTGTTTGAGTTTTTCTTGAAACGAATAAATAATAAAGAAACTCTGAGCCCACATAATATTCATTTCGTATTTGTTACAGGCCGGCCCACGTGCTTTAACAATAAATACACGTGTGACGTCACATATTTTGGTGCTGTTCCAACATTTTCATTCACAAGCGAATGCATTCAATTTCCTGAATAGCACACTGTAACCATTGTATTGCCGCGGCTGCGAGTGAATGAAGTGTCCAGTGCACTTTGTAAGCGTCCAGTGAAAAGAACGAAAAAAAAAAATAAAATAAATTTCTAATTGTTTGCGCATAGAAAGCCGCTAGATGTTCTTGAAAGGTGTTACTTTTGTAAAATGCTTGAAAAGTGTGGGCTTATGCAAGTTAATAATGAAATGCAATTAGACACATTTGTTATTATTATCGCGGGGAGTTTTATTTTGTGGGCTTCTTAGCAATTGTTCTCTTTTATAATGTGAAACATTTGCTGACATTTTTATAGCTTTATGCTTCGAAAAAAAATTATGAAACACCATTGAAAATGAAACCAGGCAGTGGATCAAAAGTTGTATAGTTTTCAGCTCGCATGCAGTTAGATTTTCCAATGTGACAGTACCATTCATGCCAAGATATTTAATGCTGTTATTAATGAGGGACTCGTGTCGGTGGAAGGTTGATGCACGCTCAACGGGTCTTGATGTATTATGCCGTAATTTTAAGTGACTACCTTTGTCCATTCATTGAAATCTTTTCTATTTTCATCTTGAGTGTGCGCAGTTTCTTTCATTGTAATGGTTTTTCCACATCTCAATTTTTCACGCTCATTAATGTGAACCTTGACTTCAAGCAGAGTGTCATACATGATCCCATGTAATTATTTTCCCATTTACACATTCGTGTTCCCATAGCGCACCATTTATGATGCCTTGTTATGCCAATTGTATAATATTTAAGCATTGCGTTCGTTTCCTTCGTGCATGCGATTGCCACAAACTGGAAACCAAACAAGCTAATGTAATTTCATTAATTTTTTTTTATATGTTCAGCGAAAACTGTCCCACGATCTGAAGTGATGCGATTATTATCGACTCCTAGTCGTGAAGCACCATCAGATTGTTATAATAAAAGAAATAAACGTATTAAATTTTAAACACCCAAACGAATGTGTCGAATTAAAATCGAACGAATTATTGCGACAGTTTTATACATCGCGCTACAAAAAAAAAAAAAAAAAATTGTCCAATAAAATGTTTGGCGCGCGCGCATGTGAAATGTCCGTTTTGAATATTAGTGACACTATAAAATGTGTGAAGATTTAACATTTAAATTGCAAGTGTCTAATTGGCAACCATTAAATATATTTAAATCGACGAAAACTATTTAGTTGACAACCATTTTGGCGTGCTACACGACAAATTCAGAAAAGTTAGTTTTTTTTTTTCGCCAAGTCCAAAAATGATGATGATGCACCCAACTTCCGTCTTAAATAAATCTCTCCTTTCGGGAAATATAGTGTGTGGTTGTGTCTGCTTCATTAAAAAGGCTTTTAGTCAACTCTGAAAACTAATAACAGTAAAATAATAACAATAAGAAAACCATTTGAAGAATCTTTTTTTTTTTTAATGAAATGAAGATGGAAACGAAGAAGATTTTGAAGCCCCCACAATATTATTTCTTTTTTTTTCCATATTTAAAACCACAATTTTTCTTTTCATGCAACTAAAGAATCGTCTTAGTCATCTTCAATTTATTTGTTAAAGTCTAGTTTTCGTGAGATCTCGATCTTAAACCTTCTGAATCGTGAGAGTCGCTTGTCCCCACCATTCAACGTTATTAAAACCCGAATCTCCCTGCTTTAAAATGTTCTCTCATAAACGCCCCCACTCTGATTTTCGATCATTGAGCGTGAGAGCTACGATCACTTGAGTGCTTCTTTCTTTTCTTTTTCACTGTAAAACTGCAGTTAAAGTGGTGAAATAGCGTTGAGAGAGAATAAAAAAAAGCTAAAATTAAAACCAGAAAATGAAATGAAATAAAAAAAAAATTCAAACCACGCAGATTTTTTTCTTAAGTTGTTTAACTCAAAATTTCTGTCTTAGTCGAATCGCGTTGGTCGAGATGTTAAGACGTATTTGGAAGTTTGAGCAAACAACAAAAGTGAATTCTTAAAAGAAATAAAAAAAAAAAAAACAATAACAAAACTTGAAACATTTCCAAATTGGACAATTCTTTATTTTCATTCGGCAGTTTGGTTGGTCTCGGTGTGAATTGCCTTTTTGGCGAAGACCTTTAAAGACTCATCGCATGAAAAGTAAATTCTTAATTTCTTTTGACCATTTTTGCGAGGATTTGTTTTGCAAGGAAATAAAGAAAAGTAAAAACCCAAAAAGAAAAAAAAAAGTTTTGTGTGAAAACAAAAATCAAAAGACAATTTTTGGTCATCAAAAGGAACAAACAGAAATAAATGTGAAATTGTCTGTTTTTTTTTTTTTTTTGGTTGCGTGATTGGAAAAGTTCCAAAAAGTGTCTTATGGAATATTGAAGATTAAGCGACGTGAATAATTGTTGTGCTGCTGAGAATCGTTTTTGGAATAATCTCAGTGGATTTTCGTTGAAACGATTGCGAGCAGTGTCGCGCTTTTTGCTGGATAAATTTCGGTTAGTTAAAGATTTTCTTTTACACTTCTTTTAATTCGACAAATCTGGAAGTTTGGCAAATCGTTAAAGTGATTTTTCTTCTTTGCGAAAAAGAAAAAAAAAATGTTTATTCAAAAGGCAACAAATAAAAAGTGTCCCATCTTCGATAATGTTTGTGCCCGTTTGCGGAATATTAGCGATGTTGCTTGTACGGATTAAGCAGCCAATAAATATTTAAATATGAATGGACAAACAAATCAAATCGCAATGTGATTATTAAGATTAATCGTTTTTATTCGTTTGTGGTGAATTTTCATAAGCGCGATTAGCGAAATCTTCGTTTATTTTTTTATTTTTTTTTGCTTTTACGAAAAATGTTAAATGATAATAAAAAAAGATGTTGCCTTCCAAACACACACAGGAAAATATTTGCCTTTTTATGTTGCGGCTTAAATGATTATAGTAACGAAAAAAAAAAAAAAAGTAAAAAATTAATAAATCATTTGAATCGATGGCGATTTTATAAATTTTTAATTCTGCTAATCTGAACCATCTACAACTTGCAGATTGAATAGACGAAAAAAAAAAACTTCATAACTTTTTTTTATTAATTTTCTTTTGGATTGCATGAAATTAGTGGGAATAAATCAAATATCAGCTCTCAGGATAGTTCGCTAATTTACTTTCATTCAGCTGTTTGCTTTTGTTTTTAATTATACGTCTCGCTCGAAAATTACACTCTCTTAGACACCATTAAGACGTTTTTTTTTTCTTCGTTTTTTTTTTTTTTTGAAGTTCGTGAATGAAACCCATTGTCAGTCATTAAAGACGGGATTCTCGCGAAATTTTTAAATGACCCACAAAAGCGAGATGATGATGAACGCGAGTCATTGCGCGATACACTCGCACCCGAGTTTGCTTCAGTTTAATTAAAATGCAAAACTGCTAAATTGACGAGCACGGATGAAGAGAAATATAAAGCAATTCATTAAAATGGTCGGCAAAAGAAGAACTTTTGCTGTATCTCTTATGTTGCATAAAAATAGCTTAAGAAAACCAACAAAATAAACGATATGAGAAGTTCCACCAGGCCACTTCTCGTATGTAAATCATAAAAAAATCATCGTAAAAAATGTTGCAGTTTAATTTATTGCATGTTTTAGTTCTTTATTTGGCCTAAACAATTAAATGATGGAATAATTAATGACGCTGGAGGAAATTTTAAAAGGATTTAAAAGGTTTTTAACTGTTTTTGTACTTTCCGTGTAAATCGTCAAATTAACGATTGTTTAATTTCCTTTTACTTTTATGTACAAAAGCCAGTTTATTGTAAGCAATGAATTGCTGATAATTAACGCTGATGCAACCTTTAATGCATTCTGCAACTCCTACAATATTAAAATGAATTAAATCATCATTCACTTAGATGATGATGATGATGAAGACTTCTTCGGCACCTCTTTAATTCTCTGATCATGATCCATTTTAAATCTGCACAGCTCTCGTGCCGCTAAAAACATTTTCTCTGCTCTGTCTTCCTCGCACAATTAAATCTGGCAATGGATTAAAAATACGATTCTTAAAAGCTTCGAACGAATAATAAATTGTATAATTTCTGTAGCTTAAGCCGCGATAATTATCTTTTGCAAAAAATATATATAAATGTATGAATATCGACAACACAGAATTTTGACAAGTGAAATGTTAAAGAGAGTTTTAAGCGCACCTTGCTGCGAACGCCGTTAATGAAAGATCAAAGGATTTTCTTTCGGTTCAGATTATACCAAAGTGCAGAAATACTCATTATTTATCGCTTTCTGCTCTAGCACTTGAAAAATTTACGCAAAATGTCTCAGTTCCCATTCCCTCATTTTCGCGATTATTTATTGATCTCGGAAATTTTCTTCCACCGCATAACAACTCAGCACAAAAATCGCCTGAAAACGCGATAAAAAATTATCGACGAGAAATAATCGAGATCGATTTTTATCAGAAATTACAAATTCTTCTCGCGCGAAAAAGACCAAAAAAAAAAAATGCAATTTTTGATTTCTTAAATGATTGGAGCTTTTTTATATTTCTGGATCGTTGAAAAAATTAATTTCTTTCCATTGCTTCTTATTTTCTTTTTTTGTAAAACGATTTTTTTTTATTTATTTGAATGGTTTTAATGTGAAATTCTTGATTCAAATTCCTGCACACTTTTGCGATGTTTTTCGGGTTTAGAGAATTTCTGGCAATTTTTTTTTGTTTTGTGTTATTTTACGAGTACGAACATCGCAAATTTGGAATCTTGAGATTTTTTAAATTTCCCCTTTTCACATGATGAGCATTAAATGGTCCCGACATTATGCTTTGGGAAGCAAAAAACAGAATAAACAAGAAGAAAAATAATAAAATTCATTTGGACAAAATTTATTGCTCGCCTAAAATCACATTTGATTGCCTTCTTCGAGAGTGCTCCGTTCAGCTCTCGAATCTATAGTTGAGATGATAAATTGCGGAAATTATTAGACGTCTCATATTTTGCCGCTCGTTTCTTCCTCAGCTGAGATGATTCAAATGGCGAAACCGATAAGCATCAGACGAAGGTAAATTAGAGAGGAAAAAAATAGCTTTGCGCGATAAACAAACAAACTTCTCATTGAAATGGCAAATTGTGCTGTATATCTCTTTTATAATTCAATAAATATCAATCGTACGTCACTGCATTTCGCATTTATTTTCCGTCATGATGCGATTTAATGTAATTATTCAGAGAAATAATTCACAAAAACATTAAACTCGAAATTGCCTTCTACAGGTGACTTTTGAGCTGGATGCTCACGACACGCATACAAAAAGAAATCAATTTCAAGATCCCGCTTGATGGCCCCTAACGACCTTCAAGACTCTTGTCATCGCTTAAGGCTCGTACTCCAATCGCCGATAACAATGCAAAATGTCTTGAGAAATATCATGATTTGATGTGCACAAAAAGCAACTCTCACGTTTAAACGATGTTAAATGAATATTTTTTTTTTTTTTGATGATTCGATGAACATTTTTCGTGTGCTTTCATTTTCAATCGACTCTCGCACCTTAATCGCAAACACCACTCAGACATGTTTCGGTCTCGAACAGAAAAAAAAAAATAATTTCGTTAAAAGCGAAATCGAAAAACCGTAAACAGCGTCAAATGACCACAAAGAAGAGTTCTATTTCTGCTTGTTGATACACAAAACAGCAAATTCTATGGCAGAAAATTGAATATGTTTCGGTCAATTTCTTAGGATTTAAGGTGAAACGAGATTTTTGTTTGAATTTAACAAGAAACCCCATTTTATGCAATAAAATATTTGCACACATTCGAATGGCGATCAGATCAAAATCAGTTCGGCGGCGCAGCAAATAAATCTCAACTTTTTTTTTAGTTTCAAAAATTCTTGGAATTGTTTTCAAAAGAGAAAAAAAAAAAAACATTCTTTCGCCGTGTCCCATTGCTCAAAAGCAACATAAATCGTAGAGTGTGGTCGAGTTTCTCTATTGGCTCATTCATTAAATTTTTTCTTGCTGTTAAAAACAAACCACACTCGCACTCGCTCTCTAGTTTAGCTGAGGAGAGATCTATTTCGTTGAAATTGAAAAATTATATCGGTACTCGTAGGAATATGTACAGATTTCTTGTGGACCACAGCGGACAAATGATCCGAAAGCAAAGTAAACGTAACATGCAAAAAAATAAAAATAAAATAAATGCTGGCAATTTATAATAATTTATTATTTGCTCAAATTTCAATATTATTATTTTTTTTTTTCAATTTTCCTTCCTTCAATCCGGCACCAGTTCCACTATAACATAACATAGTGCCTTGCGCGAAAGTGCTACGCTAAACAATAACAACAACAGCAAACGGACAAGAAATTGTTCCAAGCGAGCAATTAAAGCAAAAAATTTATGCTAAGTGGCGGCTAATATGTAATCAGCAACATGTTAAATGGTCGAGAGCTGCTTGTTTTTTTTTTTTTTGAAAAATGTATTTTTTTTTTTCACTTTTTGCTGTTTGAAAGATACTTGATGTATGTTGGTTGGAGTTTCAAAATGAATTGTTGGCACTGACTGTGAATTTTTTACAGTTCACTCAAAAAAACATTCGAGGACGTTTCAAATGTTACAAAAAAAAATATATTTTTAAATTTTGCCATTTAAATGGTAACAAAAACGGTGAATGTCTCATCCGTTGGAGTCGCGAAATTACCATTAACGCTCTCAGCAACTCTTTCCAAGTCGTGGCCCCCTTTTCATAAAATCAAAAAGTAACAACAATTGGACCAAGTGATACATCGACTGACGTTTCCTATTATAAATTTGCGCATTTTCACTGCTATTAAATGTTATTATTTAAGGCTTCAAAGGCCGGTATAGTAATAAAGAGTAGAGACAGAAAAGCAACATGCCACATGATGTCGAGAAAAGAAATGATCCCATTTAGCAAGTGTGGCTACTGCTGCTACTCGACTTTGGCTGCCTGTGGCCCATTGAAAACATTTTCATTTGATTTGATTTGTAAAATAGTAAAAAAAAATAAAAATTAAAGTGAGCAAAAAAGCAAAGAAAAGTTTCAAAATGTGTCAGATTATTTTGAGCAGGCGCAAAAAAGCGCTTGGCTTTTATAAAGCCAGCAGTCGATGATTGAAACTGATTGGCTGGACCCAAAACATGGGTCAGTGCGAAAGTTATTGTTAAGTTTATTAGGGTTTTAAATGTGCGTGACCAACGTAGCAAAATGATGATTTTGTGCAAAAAAATAAATAAATAAAAACCGTTAGAAAATTTCATTAAATTTTTCACAGTGAAAAAGCTTCACTGTGGCAATTGTACCAGTTGTAGCATGTGGATCAAGTCTAGGGATTTGTCTAATATTTCCTGCTTAAGATAGCCTCCCGACTGAGCTTTGATGTTGTTGTGGGTCTCAATTTCAATTTCTGGTCCAATTTGCTAAATGGCTCGAAATGGGATTAAAATCATAATAATTTTGCTCTGTTACGCCGATCGTTGCGGTTAATTTATGCAAAGACCTTGCGATTTTTGTTTTCATTGATGCGAATTTGCAAGCATCAATACTGGAAGCCAGTTACGAAAGCCAAATCGTTATTGAGGCTTAAGGATCGTGAAACGGTGATTAAGAATCATCTTCGAACCTATCATCGGCAAGACACCACAGGTTCCCACGACATTAGCCTAAAGTAACTATTATGGTCCATCAAAATCTCATTAATTTTTTTTTTCTTTAATCCCATTTAAAAGAAATTATTATATTCGTAACGCATATCATGTTTCCAAATGCTCAATATTTTACTGACACAATGTGATATTTTGCCACAACAGAAATCTATAACCTATGATCAGTTAAATAAGTCATTAATATTTTTTAGAAACATAATAAAAATGTATAACGAACGAAAAGTCATAAAAGTTTTTTTTTTTTAATTACTTTTTAACGATTCTGCTGCGCGTCTCTTGGATGGAAAATTAATATGGAGCAGCGAAAAATTTCAATAGATAAAATGTCATCACACGATTGAAGCTTTTTTTTATGGTATTTTTGTCTAAAAAATATATTATTAATTAAATCTGACACTTTTATAGCACAATCATGAAGCTATTCGCCATCAGGGGGCTGCTTTAGTTTTTTTTTCCCTCGAAATATATTATAACATGTTTTTGGAATGTGCCTTAAAGTTTTAAAAAAATTCAACCGAAAAACAAACACATTAAGTCCATGAAACAGCACGAACTGATGCAGTCATCGCATGTGCTGAGTACATCGAGAGCATTCAACTCGAACGGTCATAATTCACCGTCGATTGAGTCGACAACAACAAGCAACAAATTGCAAATTGAAAAATGACTTAAACAAAAATAAAAATCAATTATTCGCGAGAGGATGAAAACATACAATTTTTCGAAGAGTGCGATCATAAAAAAAAGACGTTTTATTAATAGTCCATTTGTTGGGCAAACGGACAGCAAGATTGGATGTATGTGATTGATTTGAAGGACGGACTTTTTTCCAGTTCTTGTATTTTTTTTTTTGTTTTGTTTTAAAACTTGTCGAACTTTCGCCTCGCGGGTTTTTGTTGTTGGCGCCTTCACACATTTTTTGGTCTCTTTCGGTGATTTTCAAGCACCTTCACTTTATGAAATATTTTCAAATTGTTAATGGCTCTAACCGAGATAACAAATTAGTTTTTATGGATTTTTCAATATTTCTTTATGCATATTTCATTTTTCCTTGTAATCTCAAATGGATCACAAATTGTGATGAGCTGATCCGTTTTAAATGTCTAATTTATCCTCCAATGAACGTTTGAACATATTTTTATGACAGACGAGATGAAAATATTTCATCTCTCAATAATTAATTTCGAATTCATTTGAAGGAATTTTTTTTTAAATTTCGTTATTTTATCATCAAAAGTTGAATTCGCTTAAGATTGTCGTATAGATCTAAAACATCTTAAGGCTCTCGAATTGATGTCTTTAGTGTCCATCACAGTGGTAATATAAATGTTTCATTAATTAATTGTTTTTTTTTTTTTTTTAAATTTGACAGATAACAAAGTAATATTTTTGCATGTCTTTTAAATCCGCAGAGCGGATCGTTCGTTTGATGTGCGTAAAACCTCGACATTGGAACGAAAGAAATAAATTAACGTGGGGCGAAGAAAAAAAAGGGTTTTGCCATTGCCGCCGCGAAAGTGTTAAGAAATGCGCTGCCTATCAGTCATCTTAATGAAGCCCAACCAAAGCCGCGTAATTATTGTGTTTCTTAACTTAATTAATGTTGTGTGGTGGCGGCAGCACTGTAACAAACCACAAAAGGCTCTTACATGCCAAAACTGCAAGCACAAATGTGTATGTATGTATCTTGTCAACCTTTGCTTGGCCTTTTTCGGTTCGAATGACAACAATTGCGGACAATTTCACAGAAAAAAAAAATTGCTTGAAATATACAACTGTGCGGTGATATATGGAACGTGAGATAAAAATGAAACTTTATGTCTGGGTCTTAAAAAGGCTCATAAGACGCGCCAAGTGTCTCCGTTTCGGTTTCATGAAATTCACATCGTCATATTTATCGACAGTGTAAATTGCATCATCTAGATGCGTTTGCGATGCGAGCTTTAAGAAAACGGGGTGGAAAAAATGTATTTCCAATAAAAGTGCATCGTAAAAATATTTCATGCATTAATCACTAATTAGCAAAAAAAAAACATCGGTCAACGACAATGGTCGCGGGATCAGTATGTTTAAGGCTCTTAAGTTTTCTTGCGAGCAACTCAAAAGCAAATAAAAAGTCGACTTTAGGAAGGACGTCGAATGTCTTCGGACGTAAATCAAAATCGACACTGGCCGCACTGATGTCGCCACGTCAGGCACAGCAGCGTGCCAAATTTATATCCAACTGTATATTGCTCGCTCAATAATTGCGCAAGTGCTTTTGCTTATTGAAAAATCAGCGCGCTGAGCATAAAATGTTGAAATGAATTTTTGTTTTGTTCGCATGTAAATCTTGTGATTTATGACAGAGAGTGTTTGGTTTAAGGACCAATTGAACGCGACTTAAAATGCAATTTTAATTAATTATCCGACAGCTTCAGCGGCGCACTCAAGAGACAGGGATTGATAATGTGCTCTGTAGGGCCCAACCCGCAATACATTCAAAACAAAAAAAGAAAACAAAATCTTAACAATTTCACAAGTTTGACCATCGCGACTCGTCTCCAGTTGAGTCTCCAAAGTTAACTGGACGTGATGAAATAAAATTTATGACGCAATTTAAACAAATAAAATGAAAATAAATTTAATTCCAATTAATTGGTGTGCAATTTAATTTAATTTCTCTTCTGTCAACGATCCCATCCGTTCAGTCCGCATCTTGCCATCTCAAATTGGTCATTCATAATTATAAAAATAGATATTTTATGCTTTGTGTCTGAAGAGAATGGTTAGACGCAAATGATTGCTCGCATGTAACCCACGCGAACGTATTAGCACATATGATCGGGGAGCCTAGGCACGCTAAACAATGGACGGGAAACCATGCAGGGCTTTTGAAGTGTGGCGGCCACTTGCACGCTCACTTACTTGCCGACTAGCTGACAGGTTAAATTTTCTGGTTTTCATTTCACCCAATTGTGAATCAATTTGATAAAGATCTCTCGAGCCGAAGTCATTACAATCTTTCATGCTGAAAACGACATCCATCGACACTCCCATCTACTTCAGCGCGTCTTATCTTGCTGCGGTGATCATTAACTTTAATTTGATCAAATAACAAATGTTTAACAATCTTCGTTTTGAGATAAAGAAAATGTTTTATTTCGATTTACTTACCAGGAAAACCGGGCACGTTGTTGCCAGCCCTGGAAATCTTTATCTCAATCGCAAATCTATTAAATTATCATCAATTCTAAAAAACAAATTATCTCGAATGCCGTATGATGTTCTCATGATTCAAAATAAATTCAGTGGTGGAGTGAAAGTGCTGTTGATTTGCGTAAGATTCTTAGCCGCCTCGCCCAATAAAATGAGGTCAAGGACGTTACTAAGCTTTTAAGACTCTTAACTTTACACTTCATTAAATTTTTTTTTCATACGTCTTTCAAGTAGCTCTTCAACTATCGACTTCTTAAGTTGCGCACTGCTTCGCCACTGAGTTTAGTCGTGCGGCACCGCGAGCAGCGCGATTATGTCTGGAGTAGAAAATTAATAAAAACGTTCGAATTATTGTTATTGTTATTAATCTCGTAAACATATTTAGAGTCCGCGAAGCGAGTGCCTATGGTTGAAATGTGTATCGTCGAGCCATAATGAACTAATTTTAATTTTTTGTTGTGTAAATTTGTCTAAACATCACCAAACAAACGGCACAACTTCAACCAATTAGTCAAAGGCTAAAACACGCATAAGCAGATTTTTCTCGCTCTGTTCGATATTTTATGATGATTGTTTGTTTTATGAATTTGTTGAAAATTAACTTATTATGATCTCTTTTTTTCGCTATTCTGACCCAACCCTGATGTTTAGAGACCCGAGTCGAGAAAAAATGGAAAATTGAAAAAAAAAAAAACATCAATTTACTTTAAGCAAAAAAAAAGAGTTCCGAGCGTGCGTTCGCGAATGTTATCCCGCATAAGTCAACATTTATGTCAAAATTTGATGCATTCATTCCGAATAGAGAGGAAGTGAACGATTTTATTGTTGATTTGGAAACGAGGCAAAAAAAAATATATAATTGAATCGCAGACCTCATACAAGAAACGAGCTAAAATTGCGCATTTAAATGAAGTAAATTCAATATTTGGAGCATTGAAATTATTTAAATTTCTTTTTTCTTCTCATTTAGTTAAACATTTCGAAAGATGTTAAAGATGTCTGTTGTCTTATCAGCATCGCTTGATCGCTCAATTATTGGGTGGCGAAAATATAATTTTTAAATGGCGGCATACATTTTAAAACGACACAAATGTGCGCGATCGTCGCGCTAATTAACATTTTTATCAGTAATATATGTTGCGATTTCTTTGGGTCTAATTAAGTTAAACAACCGAAAAAAGAGACACGTCATTATAGTTCTGGCATCAGCAACAGATTCTTGATTTAATTAACAAACAGAAATTCGACTCATCGGTTGTGCAATTTCCAACCGCGAATTTCACGCCGTTAATTTAATTTTTAAACTTTTTTTTTTGGTCATCGTCTTAAGTGCATTCCAACACGGCTTTTCTTAGTATAAGCGTCGCGACTTAATAATATTAATGACATTACCAGCGTGATAATTGCATAGAGATGCTGCAATATTTTATTTATGGTTTTTTGTTCAAAATCTGTGGTGTGTGCACAAAATGAATTATGCATTGATTTGAAAGCGATTTTATGCAAATGTGCATCACGACGGGACATATCATATTTCTTTCGTTTTTTTTTCTTGGGCATCGCTACTCTCACTTGTCATTCGCGCTACGATTATAATCCACACTGTCACATCAAAAATTCTTGATACTTGAAAGACGAGCCAGCGGATTCAAGCTAACGGGAGCTACCGCGCATAATTGAGTTGATCATTTCTCACTGTTGATTTCATATTGCATAAATTGGCGATTTATCATTTTGGAGAAAATCTTAATTGATTGCAAATGCTTTTTGCCATAGACAAATGATAAAAAGTCTCGATAGCACAAACGACATTTTAATTGATAACTTCCAAATCAATTTTTCATTTTATTGTTGCGACTTAATATTAATAATTCTTTTAATTTCTTAAAACACAGATACTGCAGCTCTTCAAACGCAAGACAAGAAGCAAAATAAATTACATTCTAAAATGCACCATAAAAGTAACGATTTAATGCATTCGATAACGATGGATCAATCACCCGATGTAACAATGGAATCTGATCAAAATAACAACAACGAGAACAGCAGCAATAATAATCTGTCGATTAAGAAAAATGAAAAATATTCTTTACGACAACGTGGCCAGCGCAAATCGATTACGGCAAAGCAATCAAAGAATGTATCAACAGTCAGTAGCACCAGCAGCAATCGAAGTCAACGCAACATTAAAAAGTCAGCAAATGATGAGTTTACAACGTTAATAGCCACAGAGAAGGTGCCAAAAGAGAAACCAAAACAAAAGGCCGCACCATTATCGAAATATCGTCGAAAAACGGCAAACGCCCGCGAACGAACACGAATGCGCGAAATTAATCATGCATTTGAGAGCTTACGGCAATCGGTTCCTGTCATTGTGGCTGGCTCACAAGCGCAAAGCACCAATGAGAAACTAACCAAAATCACAACACTTCGTATGGCAATGAAATATATCAAAATTCTTAGTGACATTCTTGATGATAAAGCTGACATTAGTGATAGTTTGTTGGCAGCGTTAATGGAATATGATGGCGCGGATAATGAAGATGTGAAATTCGAAACAAATGAAATATTGCCAGCACCCGCCGTAATTAAGAGTAATAATAAGGATAAATCAGTAAATAGTGGCAACGTGCTAGCACAAAATCATCATGATTATTGTAAGGAAATTGTTCGTGAATCAATTGTAAAACCAGTGAAATCATCAAAAATGACGACGAAAAAGTCATCAAAATCGACCGCGGCAAGAACGAAAAAGCAACAAACAAAATCGAAAGCACAAAAGATATCTGTGAAGCAAGAGCCACTTGCGCCACCAAACATTCGCCAAACACAAGTCCAGCAAAATATTCATGATAGCAAATACATCAGTCATTTACTGGGTGGAAGTTTCAATCAAACAATGCTTCATTCTGGCTCCATCAACAATAATAGTTTGAATTGTTTAAGTAAATATGATCTGAGTCAATGCTTAACGCCACCGAATGATGATAGTCCTGCTGATCTGGGTTTGATACTGGAATCGGATGGTGAATCGTTGCAATTGTCAGAGCCATGTTTCAGTCCACTTGAGCTTGGTCTTCTTCTTGAATCTGATGGTGAATCATTGCATCTCTCAGAACCGTGTCTCAGTCCCCTCAATCATCTCGATGCACTCAATTCCTTCAATGATCTATTGCATACTGGATTTAATGAACATAACTCTTTAGAAATGTATTTATCATGACAACATCAAGTGATGTGTAAATAGATCGCTTGTTAAGTTAAAACAAATTTGTCTTCTACATCTGTAAATTTCATTCAAAATATTTAGGTTTCTAATAGAAAAGTTTTTTTTTTTTGTTGTAAAATATAGAATTTGAGGAAATATTTATTCTGATCGTGTCATATTAGTTAGGATTGGAAATGAAATGTCTTTGTGAAATGTATATAAAAATAGGATTTTCAGTTTCTAATTATATTTGCATTTTTTTTATATTTCTCTCTCAAAGTTATATTCAAACTAGAATTCACTTGATGCTACCCTTGATATGTACTATCTTTGATAAGATGTTAAAAGTTCACAAAACTTTAAGAAATTTCCTTTATTTTTTAAACAAAAAAGATAATTAATTTAATTTTTTTGGCTTGTGATCATTTTCTTCTCATTTCAAAAATGTAAGACATATAAAACTTAATTTTAATTGAGAAGCGTGCTATAAAACACAACAAGAAATATTTAATCGCTCTCGAAATATTTTAAAGTTTCTTTTTATATTTTTAAAATATTTTTCGCTTGAAACTCTTTCATTGTAAAAATATTTAAGAGCTTTGCGCATTGTCGATGTAATCGATAAAGTGCAAATTTTCCTTATTATATTCATCTTCCTTATTAAATATCAATTTTAGATAGTTTCTTTAGAATTATTTTCAAAGATTAGATTTTTCTACATTTAATTAAACTTTAAAAGAGTTAAAACAAAAAGAAAATTTACATATAAAATTAGATTCAATAATCGTAATTAGTTAAAATATAGTAAAATAATTAAAAAATATTCAACACTTTGATAGATGTTAATCATAAATTTGTATATTTAAGTAGTAAGCTTCCACGTGAATTTCAAAACAATTTCAATATAGAAATAAAGAGCTCAACAACCGAGACACGTCGAAGGAGTTGTTTATTTGAATAAAAAAAAAATTCAATTTGATTGTGAAATCTTAAAAATCTGGATTTTACTTGCCCTCAAAAACCGAACAGTATGAACAACTCGTCGTCGATTGATTGACATTTGAATCAGCTGGTTTCGAGTGGCTGGGTGAACAATGTTTAGAGCAATTGACACTTTCATTGAGCGATTGATTCGATGCCAATGTAACTTGTACAGTTGATGCTGAGATCTCTTTAAGAATTTTAATCCCTTCAAGAGCAGGTAAAGTTCACAAAGTTGCTTTTAAGGTGTCGAATTAAATGCATTGAGACTTTATGAAGCAAGGATTTATAAATTTGTTTCTGAGTGTCGACTGACAGCTCGAATAAATTTCGAAAGTGATTAAAATAACACTCACAAATGTTCGTAACATTGTAGTGTTGAATTATTGGGTAATAAAAAAAAATTATTAAACTTTCATGTCGCTGCGACAGCAAAAACATTTTACGCAAATATCTAAATGTGCATCAAATATGTATATCGCGGAACCGAAATATATAAAGATAAATTGAATTCAATTACGGGATCACGATTTTATAATTAGAATGTGATTACAATTTTATTGAGTGCTTGCAGGAATTTTTTGCTGTGTTTTTATTTCTACAAAAAAATTAAATTCCAATAGAAGCAAATTTTTATTCAAAGAAACACCGACCGAAAAGTTTTTATTATTATTATTTTTTTTCCATTAATCTGCATAGTACACATATCCGTTCGAAACTCAACGACATATTGATTAGTGATTAATTTAATTAAAGCCGACCTTCGGAAAATTACTAAAAGCGTATAGGTCGCTTAATTCAAACAATTTAAAAAACTGTTAATGGAAGCGGGAGCAGAGAAACAAAGTCACCCGATGAGGATTAACATCAAACACAACCTCAACATCTAGCTCAAAATTGTCTAATAAATAGCAAAAACTTCAAGTTGCACATTTTATAAGCTTAAGAGCAATTTTGCATCTTTTGATAGAATTTTTTATCCATTTACTCTATTGCTTGTTATTGTGCAATTGTTCGAATTCATTTGAGGCCACAATGCCTCAAAATATTTTTTTTTCCTCGCGTTCCTTTCAATAGCGTGAGCTTTTAACTGATGCTTTTGTGGAATTTCGCTCAAAAGCAATAAAAATTGTGGCACTCAAATGTTCAACTTGACGATATTATTGTTGTACATTGTTGTTTGTCGGATTAATTGATGTGAATTAGTCATAAACATCTTTGCACTGTTTTCCAGCTAATCTGAATACAGTCACCCTCAGCATATGCAAATGTCGGCAGCGCGCTCACAATAAAGCTTCATTAAATTTATTTGCAGCACAGAAAAATGATTTATCGCCATTGCACCGCGATTAGTTTACAATTAGTGTTAAAAGGTGCTGCTTTTTTGTGTGTGAGGTTATGTTTATTTCGTCTCTATTTGTTCATTAATTGGCTGCGGTTACTGATTTTAAGAGCAAACTGTCAGCTTTTTTTTATTGCAATTTATCGTAATAGCATTCGGGAAATCTGATTACATCTCGGCGACAGGAATTCTGCTAAGTATTTTAATCGCTTCTCAGCAATAAATTTTTGTGGTTTTTTTTTCAACAACATCTCCTACCTGACCTGTATAATATGTGTATGTGCGCAAATGAAAGCACTCCTATAGCAATTATATGCCCCGACAATTATTCGTAATGCCAATCAAAGCTTTGTTTGTTTTGCTATATGCTGGGGCAATTAGTCAACCTTTTATGTATTTTTTTCACTTAGTCAATTGTTAATAAACTTCAACGGCGACGCTTTCGAATTGCGCTCACTGTTTATAGGCACAGGTTGATTATGAATCCCATTAAAGTCCTTTAAAAGGCTCGATCGCATGAAATGGAGTGCGGTGAAGTCGTTAAGCCTCATTGTGAATATTCTCTTCTTTTTTTTTTTTTCGCTAAAAAATGCAAATAAAATAATTGCACATTTAATAAAGCGCAAGCATTTATAATTCAATTACAGAAATTAAGGAAATCATTTTGCGAATCAAATTGTTTGCAAAATGCTTTTGAGAGAAATTCAATAAAAATTTATGTCTTATATTTCCCATTCAAGTGAAACTTCTAATCGAATTCAATGAATTGTCTTTGAACATACATCAACAATTGCTTAATCAATAAAATTGTTAATTCTGCAGTGACCTTTAAGCGAGTTAAAGCCAGACGTCAGGTGTATGCTCATGTTTGGCATTGTGTCCCAGACCCATTAAGTTTAATTGGATTACATGCAATTTCAGTTGCAAAGCTGGAAAAATGTAAATTCAAATGACCGATTTTAGCAAGTGAAATATCGCGATTGCTATCAAGTTGCAGAAGGAATGAATGATGTTTATCTCGGCCTTCAAAGTCATGACAAAGAGTGAGTGAGAGAGAAAGGCCCACAAATGGGCAAGATTCATCTACCTGCTACTGTTTTGATTATTTAATGTTTCCATTTTTGAAAATTATTTCTGCCATTTCGCCATGTCAAAAAGTGCGCGCACTCCAGTGCATGCCTTGGCTACAGGTTTGGTACAATTCACATAGGAAAACTCTTTCTTAATTATTTTCCGAAGCAAAATGATGAAGGCCTAGGCAGTCGTCGCTTTGACAGACAAACAACCTGTCCTTACCATATCAACTCCAAAAACAGCCAGCAAATGCTACAAATGCTGCCTGCAATATTGGTAGCGCTGCACCGAGCAACACACATGAGACGTAAGAGAAAAATCTCTCTTGTACACATTACAACATATTTTTCCCAAACTCCAAAAACGGAAAATGGAATTGATAAAAATATTTATCGATTTTTATTTTTATCTTACCTTTTTTTTTCTTTCTTGCGCTCTCAACTCGCTCAGACAAATCAAAAGTGCACAAGGTAGCAAGGCGATCTGAAATGAAATGTCATTTAAGTATTTTGTACAATTTCTCATTAAAATTTTCTTGGGTCGTTTGAACGCTTGTTTTTATCAGGGTTTCCGAATGCTGTACAATTACCTTGCAGCAACATCAATTGACATCCCTGACATCTCACAGTATCCTAACAGTCTAGTAAATGCGTGATATAAGAAAAGCACTGCTGGACACTGGGACGCATAGTGTCATTATGTATTGTCGTATACACACACACACTTTCTTAAGACAGAGAGATGAAAATTATGACAAAAAGCAATTACCGATGGACACAATATCGGGAAAGCAATCGATATAATTTTTGCCGCGATGTCTGTCTGCAAATATGGTCAAATATTCAAAAACCTGAAAAAGTTCGCTTTTTTTATTTTTCGTCTGATTCCTTTTTTATGGTCCGCATTGTCGCTATCACATCACTGTGTATGACTTTGTACCATGTCGTGTGTAACGTGTGTGTTCGGCAGCGAAAACGTGTTCCTAACAACAGTTTGTCTGACCTGGACTGTTATGGAATTTGTGACTATATTGAGATTGCAATTTTGAAAGAAATACGAAAAATTGTCCATCAAGTGACTGCTACAGGTACAATTTTTTCTGCTTTTACTTCAGTGAGCCAATTCTCGGCTCTCTTTTTGCTGGATGGTTTTCTTTATTATCATCATCATCAACGATGTTTTGCTACTGAGAGATGATAAAATGTATGTCTCGTGAAATAATTACACGACACTGAGAATTCCTTGATGAAACCACCAGCCACCATCGATGAAGTATCATCATCACACAAAACTAGATTTGACCAAAATGGCATAAAAATTCCATTTCTACATTTACAAGTGATGCGATTGCAGTTAAAGAAATATCAAAACTTTATCTAGCCATTGCTTATGATTATTATGTTGTTGCGAATGGAATTCTTGAAATTACATTCGCTCTGTTGAATTTTGCTTTTGCAGAGCCAAACACTCGATTTGACCATCGCTGTTAGATTTGATGTTGGCGAATGTAATAAAAATGCAGTTTTGCAAATCGCTCCATTAAGGAAACGTGTCAGCGTCTTGATATCTCATGTTCAATATCTTCCTTTAATCGTGTGAATTTTAATTTAATTATAATTCATAAGAAAAAGAATGAAGAAAAGGAATTGAATTATTTCTTCATCATTTAGAAGTTAATTAAACTCCTTGATATTTGCTATCGTAGACAAGTGTATTGTTTGACGAAGTAACTTAAATTTAATCCATGTAAAAGTATCTTGTAGTATCATAAATCACCAACAACAGTTTGGAATCTTCCATTCGTCGCTCACCAGGTACCGTGCAGACGAATTAATTGCATTTGTGTAAACAATTACTAAACGACAATCAATTTCCAACCAGCGAATGCGAATGGCAAAAAAAAAATTCCAATGCGACAAGTTTCAATTCTCAAACTGATGCATGAACAATTGCAAACGTCGAGCGAGTGGTGATATATTGCGATGATTATTTGTGTACAACCGCGAAAAGATTTTGAAATGACAATCGCAAATTGATCGACAGCTATACGATGATGAAGGAATGAAAAGAGTTGAAAAACCCACAACAAATATTTAATTATATTACAAAGGAAATTAAAAATAACGAATCAAAGTTCTTCAATAATGATGGTGAAGGTTTCCTTTGGAAATTTCATCACGAGGCATCATGACAATTGTGTGCCTTATCAAAAATTCAGCTCACAGGAGACAATCGCACATCGCTCATAGCTGCTTATTGCACACTGCTGTAACTGCTACCATACCGTGAGAATTTCAATCTTTAGCCTTTATCAATCGAAAGTCTCTCACACATAAATTGATAAAAAAAAACCTTTTTTCACTGTTTTGTCTCAGGCAAAGTAAAATTCGTCGATAACAGCGAATTTATTGTTTGATGACCTGTTTGCTACTAGCGATTGAACCCGATATGTTGTCACTGTTAATTATATACATTGCAACAACACGATGCAAAACATCTCATCACGATAATGACATAAAAAGACACGAAGGAAACAAAAAAGCATTAAAAATGCATAAAAATAAATTGCAACATAATGTTTTAATTGTGCAGTCAGTGTTACATTTAACTGATAAAGACACACATCAAGAAATGTTACATGAACTTTTCATCAGTGTTTTTTTTTTGCACTGACTGGTTGGTGCTTGCTTATGTACCCATCATCACATCAAATGCAATTGCGATCCAGAACGCGAAAGAGAGCGCAAAAAGCGATCGTTTTGCCAATAATTCCCTTCAGAATACTAAAAAGGTGAATTTTTTAATCTTTAAACATGAAATTCCTTTATTAAACAAACAATTGCAGTCAGTAGCGACGGGAGAGTGAGCGAGAGAAATGCCTTCAGAGAGTTGGACATTCCTCGACAACGTATTTTCCCATAATTACAATAGATTGCAATCGGCAATATTATTGATGCCATCCATGGTGGAGCAGAAAAGAAAAAAAAGTTCCAATGACAAATTTCGCTAATTTATTCAGTTCGCTGTAGTTGCAGCATGCAAGATATGAAAAAAAAAAATATTGAAGGAACTTTTCTTTTTTTTTTTTGGGAAGCTGAAGCATGAAATTCTAATTCGAGTTCCATCAAATGCTAATCATCAAATATCGACAAAATATTTCTCATCTCAAGGGAGCTCGATCGGAATTCCGTGGCCAATGAATTCTGTTGGTTGGTTTTGCTGATGATGCTTTGAAAGCGAATCATTATCGTTTCTTTTGGATCTTGTACGATCGCGTGTATATGTTTTTATATCTTACAAACATCAATTCTTTATCACCGCCAGGTTTTTGACTTCATCAAAATTTCACAAGTTTATTTTTTGTCCTATTAGTTGGGTTCGATATTTGTCTGCTGCTGCTTCGAAATTGTTTGCTACCAGAATGTCGCTTATTTAGAAGCAACATTCCGAGTTGCTAATTTGAATTTTTAACAGGAAGATATTTGTTATAATTATTTCGAATGGAATCAAGTATGTTCAGCAAATAAAGATAAACGAAAGAGCTCTATCAAACATTGATTAAGTTATGCTCCAATTTCATCTAAATCACATAACACGATCCGTTCCAAAAGCCAATCAAGTCAGAATAAATCACCAAATGATATTTTTTCGATGAAAATATTTTAATTGTTTTTCTGTTTTCTCGCGATGTTTGTTTATGCTTTTAATGATTTCTTTATGTTAATCATTTCATGTTCATTTCTCTCCCCATTTATCGATGTCCACTGTGATTTCTGTCTTCTGTATCACTTTTTTTTTGTGTCGATCGTTAAACTGATGATCGCTCAACGGACGAGGCTGATTGAAGAGACAACGAGAAAGAAATTTAAATGAGTTACAACAATTTTTTTTTTTGGTATCATAAAAAAGAGTTCGGAGATTTTATCATAAAGCACGCCGGAATTTTATCGATCAGTTATGGAATTGGATGGCGATTTATTATTATGGGAAAGCGACAAAAATATACTAACGATATTTTTGTATGTGTATTCATGTGAGAATTGAGATTGATTTTCTGTGAATTTAGGATTCGCAAGAATTTTATCGCACATTCATCGTCCATCGTCGAATGTTTATTCTTCCATCACCAAACGGCTCAACATTATGAAAACGCAAATAGCCATCGATGTACAATTGTGTGTGCATATGCACATGTCATTACTTATATTTATGGAGAATATTCTCAACAGCAGTCCAATGCACCTGAAAAATGTGAGATATACGCAAACAAGACTTTGAATTGCAGTGAAATGACAATAAAAACATGCAGCAACAAGTGGATACTTACAGTAGCATCGAGTCGCGGTTATATGGAGATGAAGCATCTTGTCTTGTTCAGCGGCTTTAATGATACGAAATGTTTGATTAGATATTCAAGATAGCGAACTATACAGAGTCTCACCGTTTCACGGCATAAGTGTACAACAACCAAATACCTGATCGTCGTAGATGAAAGAGGCGCTGATGGCTTACGAGCACCGGGGCTTCGTTAATTACTCGCAGTCAGAAACAAACAGTCTTTATGCATAAATTATGAATCAAAATAAAGACGCGTTATTGGCCTTTTTGGTGATCGCGATAATGATAACTCTTAATATTAACGACGACTTATATCAAACGAATTAGATGCGACTCAAATGATAAGACCTGCTGTGTTGCGGAACTTTTGTGGCGAATCTCTAGCGATGTCGGGATGATTTTATCACATACGAAAATGAAATAGAGGCGGAAATGACTTCGAATTTTGTTTGATTTTTTTTTTTTTGCTTTTTGTTTGCAGAATTTTAGCAGCATCGACTGTCAACGGCCTAAAATGGTCGAAATAAATTGGTGCAAAAATGAATATCGTCAAACATTAAACACGATCGTTAATGACCGAAACAACGTAAGCCAGCAGCAAATAACCAAGCAAAAGCCATTGACCACCCTCTTGGATCTTGTTGAATAAATATTTTTAATTAAGACTTTTCTTGTTTTCCTTAGATGTAAAAAAATGTTTATAAGGACTTAAGTTGATGTCTTTCGGTGACAAAATCCACATAATAAACTTCGGATCAAAAATTTCCTATAAAAACTCCGCCAAAAAACGCAATAAATATTTATTCAATCATCGGCGTTTACCAAACATAGCATCAAAATTGACAGTTAATCACCATAAAATCCGCATAATAATTAAATCAATGTTTATAGCCGATGTCAACCGGTGGGATGTCCATAGAGGCGGCTAAGTTCACAAATTCATTGTGTTCGTCTGACGACACACTCAAAAAATGAAACGCTCAGAGTTCGCCAAAAAAAAAAAAAACAAGCGACAAAGATCGTTTTAATTTCTTTTTAAAAAAGAATTGTTGAATATTTATAAACGTCGACATTTCATTTATTTTTTTTTGCTGTCTTTGTAGGTACAAATGTCCGATGTGAGAAATTCACCGAGTTGCGGATGAAACAAAAAAATTAACCAAAATTTATGTGGCGAACGTTTAAAATGACATCGGAATGACTATTTAACAACAAAATAAACGATTAAAAATAAGCACCGACCGTCATTCAGTTCCAGAGACGATTCCGCGATCGCCACATTATCAACATCTTAAAGGCATATCTGGGTCCGGCGCACCATTAAATTTGTTTCCATGCTTGATGAGAGAGAGGGGGAGAGAGAAATCAACAAAACATTTAAAACAAATGAAATTTCATTTAAATAAATTAACGACATTCTTAAAGCGAAACATAGTAAAACACATCACATTATTGATTCGCTCGATTTGTTAATTGCTTTACAAAGGCTGTAATTATACGCTCTTCTGGCTTCTTTAATAGACATAATCATCGACGATGGACCTCGGCTGAGATGTTTGTTTGCTTTTAATGTTATTGATCATCATCGCGACGCCAGTCGACAAAACAAAAAGTTCTGTTTAATGGGACCAAAAAAAGAGCATAACTAAAGAAGAGACCACGAAACCGAAAAGGTGTCGAGATATTTTTTAAATGCTCCGCAAATTATTAAATTTAATAATTTTATAAAGATTGATTTATTAAATGAGAAAAATAAAATTCTTGAGATATTTTGCCATAATCGATCGCATTACAAAAAACGGTGTTCGCAAACCGCTTTTTTGTCCATCCAGTGATTATGAGCAACAACAAAAAAAAAAGATCGCACACGCAACAAAAGTCATTAAATGCTGGTTTTTTTTTGTCATACACATTGGCAACATCTCCCATTGGGCATTGCCAGTTAACATCATAAATGCGATATCGGCTGTTTCGCCCGTAAAAAAAAACCAACAAACGACTTTTTTGTGGCAACTGGCAATGCGCATACGGTGAATTGAGATATTTCAGTTTTTTTTTTTATAGTGCATCTCATCAATGTTTCGGCCGCTACCGCTACTAAATAGAAGAAGCAATTGACTTCCAGCAGTATGTGCGATGCTGACCTGTGTTAATAAATTGGCAGCAAAAAAAGAGATAAATTGTGTAAATTGTGTCCTGAATTCACTCAAACCATTAAATTTTTTTATTACATTGTTGCTGAGAATTGATAGTTTGTTAGTCCGCACTCAGCAGGTTCAAGATGCTTATCAGCACCAATTTCCAATTTATATGCACCTTACCTATTGATTGAAAGTTGTCGATAACGCGACAAACAATGGCAAAAGTATGGCTGGAGCCTGCTAGGGAGATGGAAAAAAAATGAAAAACATTCAAATGGATCATTAATTTTGACAGCAAATTAAATTGCATGGAAATATTTGCGCAATGCGAAATCCGTTCACTTGTTCTCCAAGAAATGTCTGTATCTTGCAATGTAACTGCTTTCAATTATTATTTTTTTGTTTTGTTAGTTAACAACTTATTTTCCTAGCACCTCCTAGTCGTTCGTTCGGGCGTATTTAAGAGTGTCGAGTGTTTGTAAATACAGAGACAAGTAAATATCCAAGCAGTAATAATATAAAAGAAGCAAATAGGCTATAAAAATTCGTTGAAAAATGCAAATAAATGTCACCGTTATGCGAATAGACATCAATTGATGTTATTTTAGTGCGGTTGGTAATATAATTTTTATGATAATTATTTTATAATATTGAACGAAAATGCTTCAATTCAATATTCTTTTTTTTTAGCTCAATTCAATTTTCACAAAATAATTTGCGCACTTTTCAGATCATTTTAACAAATAATTAAATGTGAACTTGAAGTCGAATGTTGCATCATTTTCTAATTAACCTGTTTGTCGATTAAAAGCTTTCCTATTAATAAAGGCATCAGCTTACGATTTGATCCATTAAAAATGCGCTTGTAATTCCGATATCTGTCTCGTCGCGACTTGAGTCTAATGGAGCAGAAACTGCTTTTATTTTCAACATTTTATTTTTTTTTTTCGTTGTTGTCACATTAACTCGTATTGAACAGTGAGTGTCTCGTGCAGCTTTTTTAATGGAAGTTGCATTTCCTTGATGGCGCCTAAAATTTGATTTATTGATTGGAAATTCGATATCATTTGAATTCGCGCAAAATCATCTTGTTTAATTAGCAAAATAAAGCTTTCCATAATGTTTTCTGATTTATCGCTCAATTATCTGATTATCATCATTTTATTAAATCATTTACAATCAAAACAGAAATCAATTAGGCAAGCACATACGAACTGACGCATAATAAACTTGTACAATTTTATAATCAATGCGATTTGTGAGTTGAAAAAAAAAAAAAAAATGCTTTTCCTGATTCATTTGAATAATTTTGCTCTCGGTTGTTATGCGCAATTTCACTTTTCCAAATGCATTTAAGCGCAACTATCCAGCTACAACAATAAAGCACAACGGTAATCATGGTCGAAATCGGATTTTAGTTTAATTTGCGCAGGCTATTAATAATAATCAAATCACATATTAGGAGAGAACGAGAGAATTCGCATAAATGCAAGCGAAACAAATGCAACATTTTAATTTACCAGAGACCAAGTTAGAGGCCAAATCTCATGTAAATCTCAAATATATGCACACAATATCCAATTCCAGCCAATAAATATTTGAATATAAATGCAAATCTGCTGTGGCATAAATTGTTTGGCATGAGGCTAAATGCTACGATAGCGAGCACAAGACATAATTCGATAAAACGAATGCATAAATTGATCATTTGTTGTACGGAATCGACTCGGGATTTGCTGCAATATTCAAAATGATAAACGATATGCGCATACAAAATTTATTCAATTTAATTGTGAATTCAATTGATTTTAATCGATTTTCGATTAGGTTGATCTAGCTCTGTGCTGATCGCTTATCATATACATTCGACCACTCGTAAGCCAAGGAGGCAAAGGCAATAATAGCAATTAGTTATAGAGCGCCACATTCCTTGATCTTTCTTTACTGCCTCGTTGCACTGCTCCATTAAATGTGTAGCAATTTCATGGAAGAGCAAAAAAAAATCCATATCGATAAACAACTTGCGAGAATTCACTGCAACTATTTGCACAAGAATGAATCAGAAATCTCCCACAGAACAGATTGGTATTTTTGCTGCCAACGGGTTTTTTTTTATTTTCACTTCAATATAGCGAAAGTCTCTAAATTTGTGCCTGAAACGCTAACATCTTACAAGATCCTTTGCGGAATCGTCCAGTGGTTCGAGTAGAAATTGTTTTATAATTATATTGTTTGCAATGATTCATAATTCATTCCGCGATTAAACGGTATAGCGTGCAGTTGCAGTTTGACTCAACTTATCGGACAGCATCCACAGCACAATATCGAGGAATGCACCTGAGCCTATAAGAAACTCTAGGCGTAGAGAGCAAAAAGCGATATTCACACATAAATTTATTGGCAGCAGCGCCAAAAGATTTCCCATTTGTGATTATCGGTAACTTCCACTATGCAGCACATGAGGCTGAACAAACAACCTCAGAGGAGATCTTTGCTGGTCTGTATACAACAGAAAAGGGGAGAAATAATTTTTTTTTATTATTTGTTTATCAAACAACAGTAATCTCCTTTTCTTTTAATTTTATGTTTTCACGAATTTATATTGGTAAAAATTGCAATACAATCCCGTGAATTGTGCGCGTACAATATAAAACGCAATATAAAAACAGGTAGTTGCAGGGAAAGGAAGAAAGATATTTACAATATTGTGTGTGGACTAGAAGCAAAATAACCGCCAAACAACAACATGAGAAATAATAATAGCGCATGAATTTATGTATTGGACAAAAGAATTATTATTAAAGAAAAATTATTTATTTTTCAATTGAATGCGTTTTTACCTTTAAGACTTAAAGACTTTTGTGCAAGGTGCGACAACGACAGATTTTACATTACAATTTTAATAGTTTAAAGACATTTTCAGGACGAAATTGTAACAGAATTTTACATCAAATTTCTAAGTTACCACAGCTAGTTCTTTCTTTAGAGTTACAAACAAAACTTGCAATTTAGTGTTGCCCAATGATCATATAATCATAAAATTGTTTTACGATCAGATTATATTTGATTTTAGAGAGAGCAACACAAAATAATGTACACAAAAGAACTCTATTGATACGTGAACTCAATCGATACACCCAACAAGACAATCTCGAGGGCCTATTGAAAAAAAAAACAGTAGCTGACCTCTGATACCGTATATACAATTTTAAAGAAGCGAAGAATAAATTGCATCTTTTTATACTCTCGATCAAATGATACAAGAAGGTGCCTCCACAAATACACACACAGCTACCGGAAAATTGCATTGTCGATATATTGCAGGCTCATTCAATTTATAGATTTTTAAACGACGATATTTATTTTAACAAACTGCCAAGTAGGAAAAAAATATTATTTATAAAATCTTTATTAGGATGTTTGAGTGCCCATTTGCCGCATCTAATCAGTTGAGAGAGTGAAAGAAAGAATTGCCTCAAAAGATATTTTATGTTGATTATGATTTTTTTTTTATTGCACAATTAATGACTGCATAATCCGCTTGATGCTGGTTTTCAAAGTGTCTCTTAAGCCATATCGTCATTAAAGATCTGTAGATAGATTTGATATTTCATAATTGCGATGAATTAAAAAGCGCTGACAGAAAGTTTGTGCATTCCAAGGCAGCAGAATTTTATTGCTTGCAATTTGAATATTTGCAATCATCGACGAGGCAGTGTGAACACAGTTTTAATTGAAGTCATTGAATCATAAAAAAAAATCATGCAGAACACGAATCCAGTTTAATACTCTCGACATATCTTTAGTGTTTTAGTATTTCTTTTTCTGTCTTTTTGTTGTTTATTAATTTTCAATAAATAATAAATTTCTTAATAAAGGCAGTCAAAATATTTTTTTATTAATAAATTAAGCTTTTATCGCACTGCTATTGCATGGTGTTTAACATTATGCGGCGAGTTTTGTGAAAACTTGTGTGTTGACTGATTCTAAATTATATTTATTGACGTAGCGAGTGGTGTATGTGCGACTGTGACTGGTAGAGCATTCGATATTTATGATGGAAGCCGTTGCGGACAAATTATGTTCATTTTTTGAATTTTGTCAGGTTATTTGCATGTAAATTGATTATTTTCCTCCCGTTCTTTAACCCAGTCTACAATGTTTCGCTTCAATCCCTGAGAACACTTGTCCACGAGTGCAAATACTTGCGGTGTCGAGCAAATTTATTGTGTCCAGAGCTCGCCCGCCCGTGCATGCGTCCCAGTCAATAAAGGCAGCATACCTTTAATATATGAGTGCGCAAAAATAAATAAACAAGTCGAACGTAAAAAAAAGGTGAAAGAGAGATGAAAGCAATGCGGTGCAATTGAGGAAACAAGAATTTATTAAATTTTGCTGCTGACAAATTTACGAGTTTTTAATTTATTCTACAAATTGAATGTGAAATGCGCCATGCAATTCGTAAACGCAAAAGCAAATACAAGCCCAGCAAACAGTTTATTGTGGTTCAGCTACAATACCTTCAACGCTTAAAGCATTTTCAAATTTATTTGAATAGATATTTCATTAGATAATTCATTCATCTTTTGATCCATACTCATATGACCTCAACTCCTTTTGCTAGGTTAAAGACTCTACTATTTGTTAACAAACTGTATGTCCTCTATCTCACTCTGTCTCATTTCTTATGACCCAAAGGAATTTTGATAAAAAAATGCGGTCATGCTTTATAGACGATTGGAAATTTCATGAGTACATTCGCAACATTTACAAAGAATTGCACTATTTTATCACGAAGAATGTTCGATTTATGCAAACAACTCGTGGAAGGTAAAAATCTCAAAAATTTTCAACTCAAGATTTTTTTTTTTCAACAACACTACACGTTACACGGGTCGTGTTTGGGTGCTTAATGAGAAAGATTGTCTTACACAATCAGGCATATAAAGGCATTTTAATATTATGTGGAGTTGGTCAGCGAAATGCATTTCAATTTGCTTACAATTAATTTACCGTTCACCATCCGCCAATAGTTCACAGCCGCAGATGGCGCTTTTCAATGCGAGCGAATTTATTGCTACTTAGTGACCATGATAGCTTTCATTTCCAATTAAACGACAAATAAAAGTCGTGATTGCTGGATTTCTTAATCCAATTTGAATAGTGTCAGAGTATATTTGCCAATTTGTCTCATTGCAATGTGTTTCTATAATTTGCGTAACTCTAACGCAGCATTTTTCTCTGAAAATTGATCATCGCAGGGATTTTCGCTGCCGCCACCGTCGCGTAGTCGCATGAAAGAGATTGTTCCGATAGAAAAATTTGCAATATATTCTTTCGCGATTAACGCGAATGGCTCAGCATGGAGTATATAATTTTGGCGGCGATGTCGGGTAGCTTTGTCAGAGAAAGATCACCAGCGATCTTTTCCCATGCTTATTTTTTTCTTCGAGAAATTTATTGATGGCTTTTTGTGCCTCAGTCGATTTGAATTTTCAATTCTCTCTCTCCCCCATCGCTTTTTTCATGCAATTCATTCAACTAATTTTAGTGGAAAAGAAAGAAATGAATTTGTGATGGAAATCAATTATGCTTTGCCTGTTTGAAAGTGGCATATTATTGGCAAATGTATCATGATACTGCGACTTTAATTGATTGCTGATGAGCTGCTAACGTTTCACTGATAAGCGCCCCATCTCGTGGTTTTGCTTAAGCTGGAGTCAATCAAATGCTCAGATCACTATTGAAATAAATACGAAACAGCAAATAAATATTGTGAATAAATGATGATGAATGGGCAAGATATCGATTAAGGTTTTCTTTTATTATTGCACGCGAAAGTCGATATTCACCTCAGTAAGATAAGACTTGAACCCTCTTACGTGGTGCCCCCGACAGTCGCCAGAATTGAAGTGATATTGCGCTTACAGCGATCGAAATAAAGTCCTTAAATATCGTTTTATTGGCACTCACAATTAACAACACAAATTAATTTTCGCTTATTGGAAAGAATTGCATCACTGGCAATCGGATGTCTGATTGTGTGTCCGGGCTACCTTTGACGTGCGCATACGCTCGCGTATGAGTAATTGAGAAGCTGGCGCGCTGTAAATTAAAGTCGCACAGACCAAATTTGGAAATTTTTGTGCGCAATGAAAAAAAAAAATAAGAGAAAGAAAATCCACAAAACGATTTCTCATAATCAATTTAACTTAATTAATTATATTTATCAATTAAAATATTTAACGCAGATCATAAATAACCATCGCAAATAATAATAATATTTAATTTTGCAATCGAGCGTCGTGGCGAGTGTGATTTGTAATTGGGTCATGTGGAAAATTCATTAAAAAAATCTTTCTTATCGCCATCAACACATTGATTGTGCGATTGCTATTGATGGTGCTCGAGGGATCGATTTACATCAAGGCGGAAGATTCTCAGCTGGAAACAAGTTATTAAGAATTATTTTTTTCAGGATGATAAGCTTTAACAACATACCGCAATCGCGGCATTAATGCTTCCCGCAAGTCAGCATGTGAGGACCATTGTGAATGTATGTATACTCACGGAGCAATTAAAGCACGTAAAATTACATATAATTTAACATTTCTTTCTCTCTCTCTCTCTCTTACAATGTTCTTCAATTAACGCTCGCAAATAAAAAGTTAAAAAAACCTTAAGACGTATAAAATTGAAAGAGAATCAATTAAAACCATAAATTTTATTTATTTTTGCATTTAACATTGAATTGAGGTTAATCAATGGGGATGGATGGGCTCCAAATGAAGTCGAGCCAATGCAGTGATTCAGCAAGTGCAGTTTTCGGATTGTCGATCGTTAATTTGAATGCGCTATATGTAATGGAAATTGGCGCGGTGCGAGTATACACACACAATTAATTGGCACTTGGCGTAATTAACAACGAAAATAACAAGATCACATGATAATTTTTGGCCGTTTGTGTGCCGGCCCGAAAGGAATGTTATAAATGGAACATTCTTTTTTCACTGGTGGTCATTTGGGTAACATCACACACGTTTAATGCATACAATTGAATCACATAAAATTCATGCACAATGGGACAATTTGCTGGATGTTTCTTTAATCATGAATGCGAAATATTTAATTAACATTTAACCAGTGACTGGCGAAAAAGTTGAATTGAAATTTTTTTTCTTGCGCAAAAATTGACTGCACGGTCAGACACACAATTGCGGAGCCTTCTTCATTTTAATTTAATTCATCAGATTGGAAAGTTTACTTTTTTATGTCTTTTTATTTAAATTTTATACATGACCCAACAATGAATCCGATGAAAATGTCCAATGACAAATTGTTTGTTTAATGTTGCGAAATATTTCTTTGATAGATAGCATTGTCAACTGAATAGCAAAGAAATCCGTTTGAAGCCATCGATAGTTAAAGCAGAAATATCCTATTTCTTCCTAGCTACTGCCAGATTATTGCGTTGGGAATATAAATTATAGGGGAGCCTAATTCATGTCATGTAAAATTCATGTCATAAAAAAAGATTCTACATTGTAATACAATATTCAAACAACTCACGCATGAAACTCGGCAATTTCGTGATTTCACGGGCGATTGTGAAACGTTTTTGTGCGCAAACATCGCGACTCAACTTTTCGCGCATCATTGAGTCACCTACCTCATGAGCAGTCAATTGTTGGGCATCTTAGAGCGAGACCCTATCGATGGCAAATTCTATGCTCATTGTACGTTTATTAATCAAATCGAAAAAAAAAAAAGTTGGAAATCATAAATTTGCGAGGTGTGGTTTTGGTCGGGGAATGAATTGTCATTGTCGTTGGATTTTCTTCAAACATTGATTTCGTGCTGTATGAATAAAAGGAAGTCATGTTAGTACAATGTTGATTCAAACGCTTTTTATTAAAGAATATTATAGACGGGTGATTTTGCTAGTTCGTCATAAATTTATGATTTGTTTTGTCAAACTTTATGGAAATTAACTGCTCGATTGTTCGCTTCGTTTCATTGATGAATGCTTGATTTTCTGGTCGTGTTCATACAAATTGGTTGTGTAGGGAAAAAGTATTGCGAATTTCTATTACTTAAATAGAAAATATAAAAATTATAATTTGTAATCGACAATAGATTTTGCGCGCGCGGAATTTGACACTAAGCCGCGACCGAAATCGGTAATAAAACTTCGTCGATATTCCGATTTGAGAATTAAAAGTCTCATGCGTCCCCACGAAACTCTCAATTTCAATGAAATGTTATGTTCGATTGTACCCATCGGAATTTATAATGGTGCACACGATGTCGGGTCAAAATTCTTTTGCGAAACATCATCAAAGCCCGCAAAAGATCGCAATCAATGGTGCGCCTCAGACAATATCGCGCATATTTGATCAAATAAAAAAAAAAATCAGCGAGCAGCACAACTAACCAAGAAAAAACTATAGTGAATTTTTGATTTTGTTATCAGTGAAAAATGATCGCAAAATGATTTATCGATTGGAATTTGTGATTTCGCTGGATGGATGCACCGAAAACAATGAGAGCCATGTGCGCTTAAATGCCTGTTTTCTGCAATTCCTCAAACTGCACTAAACGAGCGACATGTCCGTGTCCGCATTATCAAGTAATGTGATGCGTCTCCGATATTCGCCAGTATTTAGCTAGTTGATGAGCTTTATTAACGTTCAAAAAAAAAAGGAAAGAAAAAATATCATTTTAAATGGCCATTGTATTCAGATCGGCAATTTATGAGTTGATTTCATAATATACATTTAATGACGTTCCAGTGTGCAACTTGTTGCAAAGGAAACTCTTCTTGTGCTTGCCACGCCGGCAACAATTCCTTAACGAATCACAAAATGCGACAGTTTGGCATCAGAACCTGTGCCTTGAATAGTTGAAGAGCGCAATGGCATCCCATTAGCATCAGATCGAAGCCCCAGAACTCGACGAAATATAAAACATTTCATGGCGCATTTTGAAAATGACATTTTTAATATTTTTTTACGGTTTTATAAATTGACTCTCTCATTATGCTTTTTTTTTACAGGAATCTATTCAGTGCCCGTTTGCATCATATTGCATTGGCAACATAATGCGAGAGATGCCTGAAAACGAGCGAAATAGCGCAAACAATGACACGCAAAAATGAATGTTTTTATTTCGCTCGTTCCAAACCTTTTTTTTATTGAAATTAAATTCAAACATATTTCAAATCGCGCTCTGGAACGAAGGAAAATGATAAAAAGAAATATTACGACGCTTCAATTGTTCTATTGAAATTTATTACAAAGTTATGATGCTTTAATTTGTATGCAATGCAACTTTTTTTTTGCGGTTTAATGATGATTAAGGAACTGCTTGCGCATAGCAACAATTTCTAGACTCTGATTTAAATCAACGAAATCTGAGAGGAAGAATGCTAATTTCAATTTGCATAATATTCGAATAATGACATTTGTAGTAGTTGTCGCAATTCAATAACTAAACAATTGATTATATAATATTTATACTGCGTCAGGGGTGAGACAAATTCATTCGTGTCATCAAATGTTTCATTGAATCATCGATTTGGGATCTTCGCGAAACGGTGTTCTACTGAAATCTTATCATTACATGTTTTTCTTTTAGTTTTCTCGCCTGATATATACGCATCACGTGAAATCAAACGTTTATTTCCCTAGAGACTGTCTGTCGTAGCCAAAAAATTTTCTCACAAAAAAAAACTTTCAGGTCTTTTTATTTGTGATAATAATTAACAGAATCGATAAATACACGTTCAGAAAATGAAATATTCTCATTTGTCAGGAAATTAGTGAAGACATTAGACCAAAATAAGCGTTCGAACTAAAATAGTTCATTTAGTAAATTGCGCTGAGTGCAATGGAAAATCCTGCAATGATTCACGTAAGCAGATCAGCTTACGATCTGCAAGATCTTTACAGTGAAATGAATTACGTGAAACCCCCACCAAAATCAAGTGAGATTAAATATTAACTTGCTAACATGCTAACTGATTCATAGTGTGACGTGATAATTTGTTCCAGAAAAATGTCGAATCGGAATTTCAAGCGTTAAGTCCTTCCTGGTGAAAACATTTCCAATCTTTTCGTGGTTGTACAGCTACAAGAAGGATTATTTAATTGAAGATTTCATAAGCGGATGCAGTGTGGCAATGTTCCATTTACCTGGAATGGGTCATGCTTTGCTTGCTAATTTACCACCAGTCGTTGGGATTTATATGGCATTCTTTCCTGTCCTTGCTTATGTGATATTTGGTTCATCACGGCACAATTCAATGGGCACATTTGCAGTCCTTGCTATCATGGTCGAAAAAAGTGTTAATAAATATTCAAATTATCATCACAGTTCATCTAATGGTGGAAATTCAACAATCGATGCGTCGAACAATTTTATTGATTATGGTTATTCACCAATTGAAGTGGCGACTTTGATTTCTTTCCTTGTCGGTGCAATTCAGGTAACTCAGTCGAATATTTCCTTATGCCAATAATTTTAATAATTAAAACTAATTCTTTAGCTAACCATGTACGCTCTTCGACTGGGAGTTCTTTCATTTCTTTTATCAGAGAGTCTCGTGAGTGGATTGACTTGTGGCGCAGCGTTTCACATTTTCAGTGCCCAAGTAAAAGATCTAGTAGGAATCGTAATACCGCCAGTTGAACCAAGCTTCAAACTTATCAAGGTGTGTAATTATTGTCTTATCATCAGTAAACATAAGAGCTAACACTGTTTTTATTTTGTATCACTTAGACGTACATTGAGATATTTAAGAAAATTGATAAAGTGAACTACATGACACTGTTGATATCAGTTGGCACCATCGTCATTATGGTAGTAAACAATGAGTTATTGAAACCACGAATGGCGAAAAAAACCAAATTCCCAATTCCCATGGAGCTGATAGTGATTTTGGTGGGAGCACTTATTGCGAAATTTGTTGATTTGGAAGATACTTATAATGTCATTCCGGTTGGTTTTATTCCTACCGGTCTTCCGGGCCCGATTTTGCCAAAATTTGATCTTTGGAAGGAACTTTTAGTTGATGCTTTTGCAATTGCTGTTGTATCTTATTCCGTCAGCATTTCACTTGCACTTATTTTTGCTCAAAAGATGAACTATGAAATTGATTTCAATCAGGAACTTTTGGCGATGGGATCAGCCAATATTGTTGGATCATTCTTCGCGTGTTTTCCAGTGTCTGCAGCATTGGCACGATCAGTAATTCAGCAATTATTGGGTGGAAAGACACAACTAGCTTCGATCGTCTCAGCTATGATAATTTGTTCCGTCCTGCTTTGGATTGGCTCATTTTTTGAGATACTTCCGAGGGTGAGTTCATAACATTGGAAGTATGTGCATGCAAAAATTGACGGTTAAAATTTTCAGAGTATTCTTGCAGCGGTTATTATCGTTTCATTGAAAGGATTATTAATGAAAGTCTTTGATTTTTCACGCTTCAAGAAGAGAAGCAAAATTGATGCCGCAATTTGGGCGATAACATTTTTGACAGTTGTTATCGTTGCCATAGATATTGGATTGCTTGTTGGAATTGTGTTAAGTGTTTTGTCAATTCTCTACACAAGCCTTAAACCACACATTTTTATCTTGGGTCATGTGCCCAACACTGATTTTTATCTCAACGCTGAAAAGTTTGAGAAATCAATCGAAATACCTCACATAAAAATGTTTCATTATGGCGGAAGTTTAAATTTTGCCACAAAAACAATGTTCAAGAATCGATTGTGCAAGAAGTTGGGAATTAATCTAGTGCAGGAGCTGAAAAAAGCGAAAAACATTCAAAACGGAAATGGAAAACAAAAGCAAATTATCAGCAATTGGAATTTTCATTATTTGATTATTGATTTTAGTGCATTAACATATATCGACACATCATCAATAAGTGCTCTAACAGTCATCATAAAGAACTTTGCTGATCTAAACATTAAAATCGCCATTGCTGGATGTTCATCTAAAATTTACGATGCGCTTATTAAAAATGAATTTAGCTTCATGGATTTGCTTTATCCAACGATTCACGATGCAGTTCAAAACTGTGATGTGTCTAAATATTTGACATTATAAAGTTGCAAATGAACGTTAATATCCTGAAACATGTAAACATAGCTAACACAACTTAGAGTTATAGCATAGACTGATTGTATTCAGAGTTTGCGATACTCAATTGAAAACATATTTAAAATCATAAAAAGAAAAAATCATAAAATGAAATCGAGAGAAACAAGTTTCAGCATTAATTATTTTTTAATTGATATTTTCATGCAAATTGGCAGTTTGTGCTGTTTTGGCGAAATTAATGATAAAGGGAATCATAAAATTCGAATGGCAATCAATAATGACGATTAAGTGGAAGAGCTGAAGCTTAAATCCCAAAAACATGCACTGGAGCTGAGTGAATTATTAAAAGCATTTATTTTATTCAATTAACGAATGGTTGTCGATTTTGTGTGTGTGCTTTTAAATTTGTGATCCAATAACCACCGCCAAAACAAGCAATTTTAAAAATTTACTGTTGTGAATGCGACTAGAATTTATCGATCACAGAAATGCTTTTGCCGTTTAAAAATTTCGCACTCACGCATTCAAATCAGATAATTCTTTTATGATTTATTTCCCGCGATTTCATTGAAATGCGTGAATTTTTTTTTTCTATATTTCAAATTGAAATTTGTCGGCAGCGTACAATTTGTCGTGCATCTGAAAATTTGTATCACTGAATGGTTATTGTATTGCCACTTTTTATGGATCATTGAGTTGTGTCATTTGCATGAATAAATGGTCATTTTTCGGCGAGCATTTAAGACGATGTTGGGTTTGAGCGCGCGCGTACGCATCAACCCGAACTATCGATCAATTTCGTATGCTAAACCAGCACTCAACGATAATTCTCTTTTAATGTCCACCTTATTTTAAATGGGGCCTTTCATCATCATGCGAACTGAATTTGTAAAGCCACTTCAATAAATGTTTCATGTCCAGCTTTGGGATGAAACCTTATTTGGTTATCAGGTTATGGGAAGGAAAAAAAAAGCTGAATCAGCAAGTTGCAACTGAACATGAAAATGAAACTGAAACATTTCTCATCCGGTGTTTGTGGTGCTCTTTTCGAGTTTGCTAGCAGAAATTCCATATAAATTGAAGTTGCAAATAAAAAATGAAGAAAAAATGTAGTTAATAATTTTATGGCTACAAAATATCAATAAATCGCATAACTCTCTCACCGTAAAGATAAAATAGCAAATAACATTTATCGAAATAAAGTAATTAACAATTGATACTCTTAGAAGCAGCGCAATTCCCGTTACAAATACTGCTTTCATTCGATAGTTAACACCACAAGACGTGGCAACAATCCCAGCACATTGTGATAATTCATAGACGTGATGCATTTAATTGAATAAAATTAGATTCATAATGACAAAATGGAGTTTTTACGTTGGAGGTTTTAACAGACTATAAGACGCGCTAAATGACATTAACCGAGGTAGATCTCATGAGAAAATGTCACTCCGACTTTTGGTAATAAATGTGAATTAATAAAACACTATTTCTGCGGTTTCTTGCAGTGTTAAGTTGTCTTAGTGGTGAACGAACTGGAGCAAAATATCTGTGGTTAAGAAATTGATTGTTTGTTATTGCGGTTGATCCAAATAAACATTTCAATGAGTAAATGATATCATGAGAAAAGAAATTACGATCAAATTTAAAACTTGCAAATTTTCAAATGACTTCCAGAATGATTCAAATTACACAAACACACGATGCGAATTTCGAATATCTATGTCCCGTTGCGATGGAGTGGAATTCAATCATTTATCTTGTCGAGGATCTCCCAGGGAACTTAAAATTGTTTTCTTCAGTTTTTTTGGCGACTGACTGCAAATTTCTCAATTTTTTTTTAATTTATGCTTCCCTCACGTGCCTCCAATGGCTGACGATATCTGCACAGCCTGAAACTGATCGCATTTCATAAAAATCTTTTTATGCTGATTTTATAACATAATTAATTATCTTACTTTTATCGCTTGGACTTACGTACGACACTTGTTGGAGCGCCAGATTTTTTTTCTTTGCTTTCATTAAAAATAAGTTTCAAAGGAGCGCTATCAGTTTGAAAGGATCTCACTGGATGGTCTGTTAATCAGATGATTGCCGTTTTCCTTACGATTCATCGGTCTCCCCGCGCTTTACATGCTCGCGAACAATTAATGATTTTGGTGAAAAAATAATTAAATATTTATATTTCTCTCCATATGCGATTAATTCATTTAGCAAATTGCCATTAATTATTCAGAATTCGTAGTTTTGAAAAAAGCGAGAGACAAGAGCTATTTCGTGGTTTACAGAATTAATGCTTACCAATTTTTCAAACGGAATCTGAAGGTACATTTAGAAATTTTTTCGGATTTATTTTATAAATGTTCTGCAATAATATCCTTTAATTGATCACTTTCCAATTCATGCCGCTATCTACCAATTTGTAATTTGCACCCGCATCATGTATCGGGACACTTGAGATCCTGGTCGAGGCGCGTTTAATTTATGTGCGACAATTAATTTCTTTTGTGCCAATATAAAAATAAATTTAAGAGACACTCTGAGCCACTGGCGATGTAAGAAATTGGATTAATTAAAAGTGAAATTAATTCATAAAATAATAAGAAAAAAAAAAAAAAACTTCTCCTTGTTTTATCTTTTTTATTTGTACAATCCACACTCGCAGGCCAAAGAGCTTTTCGCTTGTTATTAATTTTTAATGGGATTTTTACCATAAATTTTTTATGTTTTATTTTTGTGTTTCATAAAAACAAAATGTTTTCAATTTCGTTTATGGCGCTCACTCGCAAATCGTATGATTGATGATAAGGCGACTCTTGGCGGCGGCGTGAGTGTTTATGGTCATTTTCCCGATTAAAAATGGCATTCAAAAACTGTATTCACACGGTCTGTCAGGTTTGTTGCTGCTGGTTGCTTGGTGCAACACAATTCAGTAGTCAAACTGGCAATTTCAAAAATGGCTTATCAAATCGATGCCATCACAATCTGTTTTGTCCATATTTACATGCCTCATTGGGCTGTTCCATCGTTCGGTTTGCAAGTTGATCGGTTAATTTGCATCAAGATATGTGCAAAATCTATATGAATATAGCTTTTCATGCCGCAACATATTTTGATGCTTTATGCTCTTTAATTGACAGGAATTGGACGTTTGAATAGTTCTCTCATTAGGAGGGCACGTTGTGCAAATAAAACGTGCGATTCAGTTCCATTTCATGACCAAATTGCATTAATCAAGTGCAGCCAAATTAAGTTTTTTCTCGGAATAAACTCAGTAAATTCACACACATGCAGACTTCACTGCACTGCGTACTGCTTGGTTGTACAATATTGAAAATCGAACTTATTAACTGTTGTTTTTGTTGTTGCAATCCCACTTGCAATGATAAATTCATCAAATTACTCTCGTTGTGCGCCTCAAATGCTCGCAGCAAAATTAAGATTTTTCATTTTAATTGACAGATTCATAATTTTAGCGCATTTGCCTTCAATGCAAATTGGCTTTGTAAACATGTTATTAATATGAAAATTCATCTGTGAAACAGTTTTATGCAATTTTATATCAAACAAATAAGAAAAGATTCTCATGAAAAAAGATTTCAACAAAAAACATTCAAAATCAGAGAGTTGTTTGACTCTTTTTCACCATAAACCCCAAAAGAGATGTTAATGGAATAAGAATAAAGTTCATTAAATTACGAATTCTTTTGTGGCGCGCAAAGGAAAACAGAAATTTTGCTGAAAGATATTTTTATTTTCTTAATTGACAGTTCAATGATGAAAATCTGTTGTTTGGTGAATCGACAATCGTCATTTTTTTGATAGAAATCTCTTTCTTACTATTGTACAATGGCGAACACACACACACAAAGCCCGTGTGATTGAAGACGCGAAAAAAGCGTGCAAAAGAAATGTTTGAAATGTTTATACAACTTCAAATGAATTATTACACACAATCGCTTAGCATTCCACGCGAAGTGAGTGAGCTTATTCATAAAGCTTTATTTTTTCTTGCAGATTCATCTTTAATACGAAATAAAATCTTATTTTGCCCACTAATGATTATGCTCGTTGATTCATTCTATTGCCAATATCTCTTGCCTACCGCCGAATCGTCATTTGAACATATTTAGTAAAAATTAAATTTATGCGCAAAACTCCTTTAAAAAAAATTTATAAATATTTCTCTTGAACATTTCTTTGCAAATGCATTCAAATTGCATTTCATGTGTTGTGCATATTTTCCATAAATCTTTCAGCTTCACATTGTGCACATAATTTAATTTTGAGTCTCGTAAAAATTCAGTTATTCCGAGGAAACTTTTGCACCTTTATGCTCCTGTAGATGCATTCAAAAGAAATATTCTAAATTGTCACATTTTGGAAACCTTTAAATGCTAACGAAGGGAATTTCGGTGATGCCAGTTTACCCATTCAGATCTGAAAAATGTAACCAAAATGTTGTTAGCAATTCGTTAAACATAAAAACACAAATTCAATTGTTCGCGCGGACAACAAATAAACAGCACCCAACGTTTGGTCGCTCGACCGGCAGCAACAGCAGCAGCATATTAACAATTCAGTTCCATTCTTTTCACACCAAAAATTTTCACCTCCAACCAAAACCAAACGAGCACAAACGAGAGGGAAGAAAAAAAATACTTGAAACAATTTATTTAAGAGCGAAATTCGGCATGTCGGCATTAAGGTGTCTAATAAGATCGCGATAGCATGAAAATTGTGAAAAAGTAATGCGACTGAATATAATTTAAATCCTGCCGCAGACCGACGAAACAATCGACAACCCAGCACAGCCATCGAGAACAAATCGAAACACCTGTAATATTTCTGGTTGCACAACCCATTTAATATAATATCGCCGAAAACACAACTCATTGCGACAGCACCAAAAGAGAAAAAAAGCCAAATATAATAATATTGATTCACATTGTAATCGAGAATGTGCCGATAAGAGTCGATTCCACGATTTATATGTCGCATTTATCGCAAGATTCTTATCTACAAATGATGCATCGAGCGATGTTTTGCAGCAGCCGAATGATTCTCAGTCAATTGAATTGTGCAACAAATGCAGTTTTTCCCCCTTCCTTGGCAGGATTCGGAAAGCGAGGAAATTATTTTCAAATCAAACTTCAGAAGATTTCAATTTGCCATCCCATGTCTCATATTTCTTTCATCGTTTGAGAATTTTAACACCATAAATTTTATTTAAACATATTTTTACACATTTTTATTCCACACATAAAACAATTTGCTCGCAACCACACAATTGCGAGACGCAAGCAGCGGCGGCGGCCCAACAGACAGGGTCAATCAATGGGGCCAGTTCAGGGCGTCTGGAATATTTTGGTATAATATATATTTTTTACAATCACTTGAATGCTGGCAAAATAATTGATTGGACTTCCACCATAAGCCCGCGCATTAAAATTCACTTCTGAATACCAATTCGCATTGAGCACCCAATAAATAAATAAAAAAAAAATTGTTGCTTTTTTGAATTTGCAATCAAAGCTTTTGTTTTGCGCTCGATATTTGATTGACACCTTAAAATTACGGATTTCTTATATACATTGAAACAAACACCTTTCATATGCACGATATTCTTGCGTCGCATGCATAATTTATTTTTTTTTTCGGTATCGCAAAAACTTCTTTTGCTTCTGTTTTTGTTTATGTTTCGATTGTACAATGAAAGACAGAAAAAATAATTTTCCATCACAATAAATAAGTCGAAACTCGAGCAAAAATTTCCCATAAACTTTCGATAAAATGCAAAGGCTCAATCGATGTGCGAGTTTTGGTATTCACCGTGATCCTTATCATAAATACATACATCATCGAGGCGCTTTATGGAAACTACAATGACTCCGGAAAAAAGAGCAGTAAATGTATGCCATGCGATGAATCTTTGACGCGGCCAAGTACATTCGATGAATAATATGAAATACATAAAATATCATCGATAATTATGAATAAAATAATATTGAAAATGAGCACAATTTTTTTTTCACTCATTACTTGCCAATAGCGCGCACGCCTGGTGTATTTATTTCTACCATTCCATGCCTTTTTGTGCCTCAGCCATATCGATTATGATCATTTCACATGTCAATTATTATTTTCTGTTTCTGGGCAATCCAGTAATGTTTTCTCATACGCTTTGTATCGCGATCATATATATCAGAACTTATTAATCGATTGTGGCAAAGAAGTACATCAGCAGCGCGCACATACGGAATAATGAACAAACTGACGAATGACTGGAACAGCAAATCATCCTTCCATTCAGCGTTTCTAATGAGTTATCAATACATGAATCATTATGCATGCCAAAGCAGTTTTGCGCTCTGGCAATTGACAGAAAATCTGTTTTGAACTGGTGAACTAAGAATAAAAATAGAGAGAGGGAGCGAGGGGGAGATGAAGATAAAGATTGAGATTGTAAAAAAAAATTCTTCTGCAAGATTTAGCAATAAAAAAGCTAATTGAAAATTAACATCATGTAACGACGCGCATTAAAACGAGATTCCATTGAATAGTTCATGGAATATTTTCGCTGATGATCGTTGCTAATGTGCGATAAGAAATGCTAAACACTAAGCGGAGCTCGCCACATGGGACAAAATCTTCAAGTAAGATGTTCTGCTTCGGCTTCGCGACTCTCATAAATTTCTTCAGTTTGAAAAATTTAACAATTGAACTTTGCGAAATTTGTGGTGAAAACAGCAAACGGCGATGGAAAATGATGACAATGCCAAGAATAAAAAAGAAACAACAATGCCTTAGAGTAGATTTTGTATAGAGTAAGTTCGCTTCTAGTTCTTATAGCTTAGCTCACTGTCTACAAAGGCGACCTTCTTTGTCTTACAAAATCTTGTAAGCGATAAAATTCTCAGTTATTTTATCTCTTATTTACGGATCTTGTGATCGATTCATTGAATAAAAAGTTCAACTTATGTTTAATCTAATTAGCATATAAATTCCTTGTGCATCCCAATACTGACAATGCAACCAATTATTTCTTTGTTAAAGTGAAGCAGGTTTTTCGTTGAGAAGTTGCTTTTTGTTGTTGTTGTTTTTGTTGATAACGATGAAATAAAATATTTAAATTTCCTCCAGTTGTACACCGATTTCATTTCAATTGTTATGTTTCTTTATTTTGTGGAAACAAAGGATGTTTTTGTATTCGAAAATTGCCAATATTTCGATTTGATTTTTATTCCATGAGAACCAATTAAATAACGGACTTGCATATGCCAATTCTGGAAATATTCCCAAGCGATCATATTAATGATACATCATCAGTAGCCATATGCAACATCAAATTCGCATAAAGCACACACAATATGAATGCATAAAATTTTATTATTGTCAATCTCTATGTCGATGCCGAATTACCATAATAGCTTCTGACATGAGTCTTCAGTAAAAACTCCCCATTTTCTTAAGCTCAGTTTATGCATTTAAAATCAAATTTCATGGGAAAATATTTACGATTCATCGACATGTCGTTTGACTTACGAGGTTTTTGTCGTGAAGTCGCGATTAGAAAGTCTCTTTGTGCACAGCTTAATCCAGCAGTGATGATTTTCACGAGATTACGCACCAGTCACTAGTTTTTTTTTTTTGATAAATTTGCAAAAAAAAAAACCAAGTTGCACACACCCGAAAAGTGTTTCAATCATATTCAGTCGCAAATGATAAAAATTTAATGAATGAAAAGTGATTTATCAATCATTGGAAATTGCGCAAAACTTGCGGTCCTTTGCGCGCCTTGGACTTTATCTATTGGCGACTTTCGAATCTCTAATAATTTTGCAAAATCAATTAATTCTGTACTCGCGTTATATTGACGTGATTAATTGACATTTAATTCAGTTATGTCAGCTGTAACTGCTAATTTTCTCTCCTGCTTCCACCATACACTTCCACTTAATAAAAAAAGGTTATTAATTAATTTCCTTCAATAATTTTTCAATCATCTCTTGCAGTCTGTGTAGTGGCTACGTTGTTTTAAAGAAATATTTTTGAGTAATTACGATTTTTTTTTTTTCAATATCAAAAGCGATCATTTTGACAAATCATTGTTAATCGATTAATTATAGTTGTTAACTGGCAATTTTCATATTTTTTGTATGTTAGCTCCAATCAACTGAAATTCGAGCACATTCGATCTATCCAATCAGTCGCGCAATTCATAAATTATCTATGCGCGAAGGAAAAAGTTCGCCAATTGACAACAATAGATGTTGTTTATGGTTTTTGTGCGGCTCTCTTTTTTTTTGTGCACATGACTCAAAGTAAAAGTAAGGCACATTGTCGATTATTATTAAGCCAACGATCGAGGAACAATTTTTTTTTTTTTTTTGGGCGACAATTTATCGCCTTGTAGAGTGTTAAGCTTGTAGGTCGCATAGAGTTTTTGATTACATAGCCCCATAAAGCTAGTCGCGCGAGTGAGCGCGTGTCAAAAATCTGCGAAATATTTGCTGAATTGACTGATCTGCGCGAAAAAGTGACAATTGAATAATCAATTTTAATGCTTCGTACAACAGCTCATTTTTTTATCGCACAAAAAAACGCCTTTATGGCTAAGGCACAATCTGAAAGGAGCATTTGCTCAGTCATTTATTACATGCGTCTCGTGGAATTGTGTACGGTTTATTTAATAAAAATCCGTGTAGATTTTCGGTTAACGATATGTCGGATTTATTTCTCTTTGGAACAAGAGAATTGCAAAGTAAAAGTGAATTAAATATTAAGATTTCTTTGAGTGTTAATTGCGAGTAAAGAAGGTGGAGAATGCTTAAACAGGATTTGGAGTGTATTTTTATTTATTTATTTTTTTTTTGTTCATCTTTATTGATGCCATCCTTAAAGCAATGTAAGTACATTCAATATTCTTTCCAATCATTTCTCATATATGGACCAAAACAAATTACCTTCTTTAATTAACATCCCAAAAGCCAATTTGTAATTAAACCAAACGAAAAAAGAGGCTTCCAATTACAAGAATGGTCCGATGCGCAATTATTCATTTGTTAATTGGGCCATTCACCAATTTTTTTTCTTTTTTCTTCTTGAACTGAATAATGATAAAACATGTTAAAATCGATAGTGAAAAATTGTGATATATTGACATAAGGTTTGTAATTTAATACGAATATTACAGCTTAAGACCATGCATCACAATACAAACTACAATTAATCATTTCTGAATCCATTCGAAATCGTTAAAAATTGATATCAAAATAAAGCTAATTGATTATGATTGAGTATCATTAAGTGCACGTGAATGGTCAATGGATTTAAATAGATTGATTCGCCTTATAGACCCGAATAACCATTAAATGTGATGCCATTTTAGTACCTATGACGCAAAAATAGAACTCGAGTTTTTTTTTTTTTTTTGGATTTCAGCAGACAATTTAACAGCGGATTAAATTCAAATCACACACGGCAAATAAGCTGTCGACGGCGAAGCGGCAACAGACAATATGGGAAATACTTACAAGACTGTTAATGTCTCAATTGGCAAGCTCAATTCGATGTCTAAAGACGTAATTATAATCACGTAAAATCCATTAAAACGTGATCAAAAATATCAGCACAAGGGAATAATGCAGCGGAAAGAGAAGCGAATGATCGTCGAAACGAGATGAAAATGTGATTATTGATTGAGTAAAACCCCCCCAGTTAGACCATGGCAATAGAGTTTTATGCAGTGGAAGTCAAGTAGAGTCAAGTCATATTGATTTCCACTCTATAGACAAGACAATTATTAGTATCATTCCCACAATTAAATGCTTATGACCTATTTGAACCCTATCGTGGCTCATTTACTCATCCATTTGACCGCAAATCAATTAAACAATTTAAAGACTCACAGCAGTATTCAACTGTTTTCAGTTTTTTTTTTTTTTTCATTGTTCGATCTATTGATTGGAAGACACAAATGAAATTTTAAAATGATGATGCAATTAAGTAATCAAACATTTTTATAGTTTTCAATTGTGTCCAGCTGGGTTCAACAAATTAATGAACTTTATTGGTGTTTTATGCTTTTGTGGCTCCGGCTAACAGTTTTAAGGCCAAAAGCAAAAGCTCGAAATTGATAGCACCGCACTAAATGTAAGTTTATTATTGCCTGCAATTTATTAAAAGTGCCATGCTTTATTTTTAAGTCGCCAGTGCAATACCAGAAAGGTGATATCTTTATTAATTTCAAATCATTAACAACACAAATCATTTTTGAAATTGGCACTTAAAGCGATTTCCTTGAATCGCAGCACTTTAGCAGTTTTCAATCTCATTATATACATGATCCCTCAAAATATTGCCGCAATAAATTGTCGATCGAGAAACGTCGGATACATTTGCCAGTATCATATTTATGCAAAGGATCAAAACAATATTAATACAAAGTGTAATTTAAACATTTATTTAATCGATAATGATCCGTTCGCGTGCATTGCTGTTTTATTATTGATCGGGACACAACAGCGAAACTCATTCGGGGGCAATAAATAACAAGTGTTGAGAAATGTTTTTTTTTTTTTTTGTTTTCTGTTTTCGAAGCATTAAATGGCAATCGGCCAATTCGAGCACAAGGACCGACATGATGGCGAAAGAAAAAAAAAATTGTGCAATTAGATTTTAATCTCCCACAAGATCGCGTTAGTTCCTAATATTGCGAAGGTTTAGCACACAAACACACACGAATTCATTTGATTTATGCTAAATTTATTGGCATTATTTATGGTTTTATGTTGTAACCTGCTTATTACAAACGTTCAATTGAACTTCGGCGTGCGTGATAATTATAATTTGCCTCTCCTTTCTCGTTATTTTATTCATTCATGTTCCTTTTAAATAATCTCGTGCAATGATAAATATTCAAAGCGAATATGACAACAGCGATCGGTTCGGATAATATAATGCCCAAGCACCACGAAGCTCCGTTGCGAATGTATGAATGAAATGATTTAATGCAGAAAATAGTAATCAATTGTTCGCTGGAAGCTACTCACTACTCGGGCCGCGTTTCATATTCAATCGCAAATTTATCATCGCGGCAACAAAGTGTTTTCATCCATCTGTAGATTGCTGGCTCAAGTGGATTTCAATCAATCCGCAAATGGCACTTGGCAGTAGACGATGATAATTAAAAATTGAATTAATTTCTGCACTCAAGCTCTGCTGCGGATATCGGGCAAAAGAAATCTATCACTGTTCTTTTAATTACCATCCACTTGGTGTGTCCATCATCGCAATAATTAATGACGTGATGAATTTTTCGTTTAAATTAAATGCATTTTACAGCTTTCGCATTTGCTGCTGTTGCTAGTGGTGACTTGCTGAATGATGAAATGGCGAAATTATATTAATGAATGTGACTGCTTTCTGAAGTCTTTGTGTGAAATTGCTTTCAGTTCCACTGCCACCCATATGCGAATATCTAATGATTCTGCGAAATCAATTGATCTGACTGGAAAACATGGATGAACAATAGATTGCATTTGTCGGTGGCTGGTGATGCGCAATTAGTTTGCTGTCAATTTCTCATAAAATCTCTAACCCATCAGAGTTTCACTGGAGCGATTCGTCTTGCGATGGCGCAAAACTAAACGGAGCATGGAACGGCGCAAAGAGAGCATAAAATCGATATTTATCATATTCGTCACACCTTATTTATGATCTTTGATGGCATTACGTTTTAAATCACATCACGAGTTCTTGGTCGCGCACAGACAGAAGTACGAGAAATTAAGGTGTAACTTAAAGCTTTTCCCAAGTCTCGTTGGATGTTGTTTTTTTTTTTTTTTTTTCGGAATAAATTTAACATTTTATTTCCTTCGCAAGATGACTCTTGAGTCTGCGATGCATTAAGTCATTGAGAGGGATTCTATTGATTCTAGACACGTCGTGCTCAACACTCCACTTATGACTTTTTTTTTAATTTTCTTATAACCCAGCAGACAGTCTGCAGCGATAAAAGAACCAGACACACTTTTAAATATGACTTTGCGATAATAATAAAAAAAAAAACTAAGGTTGGGTCACCCGATGCTGATGTGGAGTTTAAATGAACGTTATTGGACCTTTGTGTAATCGCACTCGCGACTCGTCTTGATCGCAAAAGGTTTTAATATTTTTAATGTCTTTGGAAAAAAAAATATATTGAAAATTAATGACTAATTAGTGAGATGCGAGCCAAAAAATAGCCTGCGTGGGGATAATTTACCGACATATGATAACTAATTATCCCATTAAGATGGTCAATCGTCTTTGCAGCCACACATTTTGTATTTCATCAAAACCCGCAAAACTTTCATCGGTCACAAAAAACAGCATCGATAAATTTAATTTCTTTGTTGTTTCATCAGCGCGCGGAAAAATAAAAATAAATTTATTGTCGTAATGGTTTGCCGTCATTTTCAATTTACTTTAAGCATAACTCATTGGAAGCCAGGCCAACGATGAGCACCATAAATATGTTGGCGCACCAGATAATTTTTAATTATTGACTAACTCGTGTACTGAAGCTAAAGAGCTAAATTATTGCTCATAAATAACGACGAATTTTCATAAAATGTCGAATTTAATTTCATTGAAACGCAAACCACAAATCTAGAGTCGCGGGTTTAGGTAAATACAAACGTCCTTCTCAATGTCGATATAAAAAACATGGCGATCGTGGAGAAATAAATTAAGTAAATTATAAGCGAAACAAACCTGTTGCACTCGAATTTGTATTCGCAAGACATTTCAGTTAATTAGTTGTTTGCAAAGTTTAGTTTGCAAACATATTTCCATTCGATCATTCATCATGGACCTATTTTGCTTGCAGCGATGGTTCAGTGAAATTCCTGTAGCAAACCAATTATTAGGTATTGCTATAGTTGCATAAATTTCCATTAATTCTGTAATTTTCGTGCTTTAATTGAATTTCGATAGAAAACATTGCAAGTATTTGTAAACTTATCAACAACAAAAAAAAATTTGTCCGAAGAAATTAAATTTCAATGAAAACGACACAAATGATAAACTGAATTAATTAATCGCAAAATCAAATTTCGATTAATCATTCCGAATTAACATCGATTTATTTGATTTCGTGGCACTCAGTTCCCGCCATACAGCGAATAAAAGTTAAACGAGTGAACGCAGTTTAGCTTAACAAAAAAAAAATCGCAGATCATTGACTTTGATTTAAATTTAAAAAAAAAAAAATATTTCTTTTTTATTTTTTTTTTTTTTTGAACATTTCATAAAACTTTGACTGTGACTTCTTCTATGGAACGCTTTAACGCGCTTCTTGGTATGTAATTGTGAATGTTTTACATATTTGGTGCAGGAGGGCAATTACACTTCTCGCGAAGCACCAAAACGACCATCAATAAATAGTGAAAGAGCTTTGAAATTGATTTGTTTACTCATGTGGAATATGTTTCGATTTTGATGATGATGCCTCGTTTGAGGTCTTTGGAGATAATTAAAAATAATAAATTCATTCGTTGGTTATTCGAGAATCGAGCGATCGTAAAAAAAGTGTATTCAGTTCAATTTCACGTCGACACTTTGAATTTATTTTATTAGCTTGTTTTTTTTTATGGTCCGACCGAGAAATGCCACAAATTGTCAAAATGTGTATCACTCGCGCAACAGCAGTATCTTATCGATGCCCCCAAAACGCACAGCACTTTATAGGCCTTTTTGCCTGTATTTCGATCATTATCTTACGTTTCACATTCCAGTCAACAACAAGACATCAGCTCGTAATGTTTAGACATAAACACTTCAACAGATTTTATTGCAAATCTATTTTTTTTTTTATTATTTTGTGATTAGTTTTTTTTTTTGTTGGATTCCTGCAATATTTAAGATCACTATCAGACGCGTCTGAAAGATATTTTTATGTATTTGGATCATTTGCAGGTGAACAAGGCGCCCCATGAAATTTTTTTCCTTCATTTAATGTCCAAATCGTTCGTGTCTCTCTCAACAAAATTAGCCATAAAATGTGCGATCAAATTGATTATCATCAGATATAAATCTAGCTGATTTAAGAGCTCGCGTTAAGCATGCAAATCTAATTTTTGCACCAATTTGGCGCTATTTTTCTTTTTGTTGGCTTCTCGTCGTTTGTCGTCTGTCGACGTGAAATTGTGACATTAATTTAATGTTTATTGGCCAATTTATGAGGACCGTCGATGAGAAATGCGTTGCATGGCGTTGAATAATTATAAATTTGTTTTGCATTTCATCGGAGCGATTCTAATATGAATTCAATGCACGTTAAAAAAGCGCTTTGATGGTAGGGGGAAAAGAATTATGAATTATGAAAATTAAAACAATAAATTCTCACTCACTTATTTATGATTTCTTCGGCCCCATGAGCTGCAGTCAGCCACAACTCTCACCCAGGCACTTTAATGAAGCATAAAAAAAAGGCACTAAAGAAATTCCAGAGAAGCTGTGAAGTGGTTGAAAAACAATAAATGCCAATCGACGAGATTCCACCAAATCACCCGGCAGCAGCAAATGATAATAATTATTGCAACACCACACTCGATAATTCATTGAACTTTATGATATTGAACTTCCACACGAGGCGCGCGATCACTCGTGGAAAAGCGTTGATAAACATGAATTTATGAACTTGAATTGCTTGTCTCCCTTAAGCAATTTTAACACCTTAATAATTCCCGTGATGGAAGATTTACCAAGATTACAATCTCTAATGCCAGCTCAGGCTTCATAGACGTGTCGTTGAATCATTGATTAAGTTATAAAAGTGTCACTTTTAATTCGACTTCGAACCAAACGTAAAACAAAAATACACTTCGATTTCAAATCTATAAAGATTTGTTACTCAATAAAACTTTAGACGCGACGAATGATTGATCGGTGATCAATCAGTGGCGTATTAATGACGGCCAAATGATAATGATCAACATCACTGAAATAACAGCACTGAACGGGGATCCAATTTCAGATGTATTTGGCATGAGAAGATTTTATTTTTTTTTTTTGGGGAATTTCGGGGGACGATCGAAAAATAATCAAATTAATTTTTATACGATTCCATAACTCTTTGACTGTAACGCTTGACTGTAAAAAATTTGAAGTTAAATTTAATGTCTTTCAACAGTTAAATATTCTTGGAATGGAAATTTCACTCAAACTCATTTTTAACTGTGAAAAAGGTTTTTGTTGTTTTTCCTAAGCATTTGTCGAGCTTGTGATTTTTATGGCGCACTTAAAGTCGTGTTTGAGCATGCATAGTCACATCCTAAATTGAAATTTGATCCACTCATGGTGCCAGTAAAAAATTAGAGCCATTAATATTTTTTCCCTCCCAAGTAATTTATTGTATATTTTTAATGGTCATTTTCGACCTCATTGATTAGTTTTCCTTCGAAAGAAAGTTCCATTGATGGCCAATTGTCATGGGAGCTTTTTTTTCTGTGTCCAATTCGTGCGAGTTATCAGCTGATATAGTGCTCTTTAAACCTCATCATCATCATCATCTTACATCATCTTCATAAAGAAAGGCAAAAAAAAATCAATTTTACCGCCAGACAAAATGGAAAGAAATACCCAAAAGCCAACGGAACAGAAAAAAAAAAATCACTTAAGGAATGAACGAGTAGAAAAAAAAATAATTAACGGTAATTTCAATTTCGTGGATATTTAGCGCTGGGATTAGACACTCATTTCTGCCATTAGTTGCAAAAATTGTCTGCTGGTGCCGTCCACGGCACAGCACACGATTAGTGCTCAATCATACGAATTGATTATTAAGCTCACGGAAAGTTGAGCAAACAATCGTAATTAAATGTAATCTGAGCGGTTCATTTTGCTGCCGCAAAACTAGAAATTTCACTCATTTCTTTAAAGCTCCATATTCGAGTCCATCCGTCTCCAATCACCTGTGTCTCTTTCTCTGTCTCTCTCTCCCGACCCTCTAACAAGTGAAATGAAATGACCTTCACATTATGCTCGGCACGAAACAAGCAAAAAAAAAAGTAATTTTAAATATTTGTTGAGCTCTTCACAAAGCGTTTTGTTGTGTTCTTGTTGTTTGTTCCGCTCAATTTTCCATTTCTTTGTGGTCGCAACATTTGGACGTCGCTCCAGCGCGCGAAAAAAAGCAATTAAGCAAACGTACAGCGGACACCGTTATCAGTGCGGTGTTTGGGGGCTTTTGTTTGGACACTTTTAATTCACGCCACAAAATTTGAGATTTTTTTTTTTAAATTAATTTTCTGCACAAATGACTTCATTAAAAATTTTCTAGTGAAATCATTAAATTCAATAATTGTGTGATGCGCAACTAAGAAGTGTTGAAGAAATATTGTAAGCAATTTGTAAAGGGATTTAAAAATTTTTCTTTACATCTATCTCTCTCACTCACTCTCTTTCTTTGTAACGCGCGAAATAAAAATGAACATCACATTAAGATTTTAATGAGTTTAAGTCTCTCGCGCTACATGACATTTTAATATTTTTGCCACGAGTTGAAGCAATTAATTACATTCATGATCCATAAACTTTTTTTGAATGTGCTTTTTTTTTGTTGCTGTTGGACACAGAGAAAGTTTCACTTTTTTTGGGGCCGTTGTTTGCGAAAATCTAATTAAAAGTGATCAGGTGCCGAATTTGCCTTTTTTATGGCAATAATGATTTGAGTTGGAATTCCTTTTCTTTACAGTTCAATGTCCCTATGACAATTTCAATTTTCGAAACTAATTTCATTTGTAACCATCCGAAGAGAAGTGACGGTAAAACCAATAAATCATTACATCGAACCATAAAAATCAATTGACGACCTTGACCAGAAGTTAAGAAAAAAAAAATGTCGCAATGTGCAAAAAAGTGAAATTCGAGGGGTCCACACACGGGCTTGGCTTCAACCGGGTCCGGTGTGTCAATTTAAAATCATGAAAGAGATTTTTTTTTTCGTTTGTACGTCGTGAAGCTCTTTGAGTAACGCCCAATAACATCTTGAAAATCTCACCAAGCAATTTGCCAATTTATCAATCAAAAAAAAGTTTATTAACAAAAATCGTCGTTTCTTCTCACATATTGAGCCCAAAAGGCACTAAAGTGTGTCGTGTTCAACAAATTTGACTATCTTAATGTTTTTATTAAGACAATTTTGCAACGACGTTGAACAATAAAATATATTGGACACCAGACCCGAAGAGAGAGATGTGTTAAGTGCGAAAAAGAGTTTTACCGGGATTAAGATATTTTCCATAAGCGCATTTAATTTAAAACATTTTATATCTCCTTAACAGCAATTGTTTAACTGGCAAAGAAAAAAAAAAACCAACACACAAATTCCACAAGATTTATTTATTTGAGTTAAACATTTTTTTGCGTGTTTATTTTTATTGAATTAAGATTTCGACTTAATCCTGTGAAGGCTGCGGATTATTAAATCCTATTGAATTATAAATTTCTTTTACCGCTCCGCTCGGCGAATCCGAGATCTTAAAATATGTTTCTCCACCGCACGACGAAAATTCCCCTTCATATCGTGCGAGAGAACCGCGAAGATTGTTTAAGGGGAAATATGAAATACGGAGAAATTGAGTAAAAATCGCACGATCTCGCGTCGCGATCATCGCTGACTTGAGTTGAATTTAGATAAAAAAAAAATATGTTATTGTGGGTTCACAGAAAATTTAGAAGTTTCGTAGAAGCATGATCATAATTCATGGAAGCAGCCAATGATGAGGCATAATGACGATGAAATATTTTATTTCTCAAGGTGTTGTTTTGTCTGTCGCGGATGTTTTTGAAAGCGTGATTCGAAGGTGTTAAGCTGCTTTTGATTTCTTTGGAAAAATTGTATGATTCAATAAGTAGTTCAGTTGAACAGAGCTTTTATTGGACAACTCAATGACAGGTCAACCAATAAGCTCGAAACGAATTAGAACAATAACAAGATATCTGTGTTTGATCGACGATTTCCTTTTCTATGTAAAATTTATTGCATAACCGAATTAAATATGGGCATTAATAACAATTGCTATATACGACTTAATATGGTCATGTGGGATGTCAGTAAAGAGTGGGAAAATTTGCTTAGATTTTTGCATCATTTGATGTCTTTTTTCTTCACGGAAGTTTTCCTTGAACCACATTATGAGAGACGGGCTTTGAATGCTAGTTTTGTTTCCCTTTCAACGCCAATTACGAACTTTATCAATTCACTGTTTTTTTTTTTTTGCTATTAAAATAGAATCTTTTGATAAAGTTCCACCACCGCTCCTTTGCTTTTGTTACTCTCAACAGAACGCGAAAACACAAAGATTGCGCAAAAATAAATGCAGTTTGCGGCTTTCTGTTCGCAAAACAGAGAAGAATAATAATTTACATACAATAAAGCGCGCGGTTTAAAGGCTTTTGAATTCACAGGGGCTTTGCGATATGTTCTTATTGCGAATGGGTGACTCTTTTTGTGGCTTTTTGTACACACAAAAGCATCGGGATGATCGCACAATTGAGCTCCTTGATCATCTTCTGCCTCTGCTTTTTGTTTGGCGAAAGTCCCGCGCGCCCTCGAGAGATCTTTCGATATATTCAAATCCCCGATTAATGTTACCCGGCCATAAGCCACATCTCTCATGCATGCAACTCACGCGTAATATCTAAAGTGCATTATCTGGATTTGCCTCTAATTGAACAAAGGCATTCAATTTACCGCTCGCAAAGATGCGCTCAGTTATTGGCATATGAAAAAAAAAAATTCCTTTGTTCTACATTTATTTAAAACGTATGTTTAATTAATTGAACCCGTACATCGATCGATGATCTTGAGAGTCATTAAACTGTTGCCGATATGCGAAACAAGCGAATGCCATCGATTCAGGTTTTTTTTTTATTATTTGGACAGCAGAAATGAGACTTCAACAACTTTCTGATAAACAATTTTCGTTTTTCGCTTTGGTCTATTGAGAGAAAGACACAAATGAATGACCCCAACAAATAAATTGCCGGTCATTAAACGATCTTTGTCAAAGTTTTCTTTCCCTCTCACTCTTCGATTCAATATAAAACGCGAAATAGAAGCTTCACTAGAAGCCTAATCCAAAATGAAGAAAAAAAAAAAAACTTGTAATCATTTGACTTTGAATGGATTCACATTAATCACTTTTTCTCACATAACAAAATTGTCCATCGCCATTGAGACACAAAGGCGATCCTAAGCGACGGATGATAAGTAACTTGCTTCAACTAAAACTCGTGAAGATTTGTCAATGAGTTCTTTATATTTCTTTTCATTGTTGTTGAATGACTTTGATAATTCGTTTAAATTGATTAAACACAAATTTATACTTATACGACTTTTTCTGTGGCTTTAAGAAATAAACATTTTCACACTTCTTAAGTTGCGTTACGAGTTTGAATGTTAAAATTATGTGGCAAAAAAATTTACAATAAAATTAAACATGATTCACGCAGATGTAATTTAAGCATTGCTACAGCTCTATGCGCTTATTATTAAATTAACGGCTTCTCATAAATTAACGTTGCAATTAATTAAAAGTATAATGGTTTTGTAAATTGGCAGCAGTTTTAATTGAAAGCGCGTATTAAAGTTGCACTATTTGATGTTCATTCAGCATCAAGGTTGTAAGATGAGACGCTCGCTTATGTCTGTCGCTCACTCGAATGTCTTTCGAGTTCGATGGCAAAACGATGTAACATGTTCAAAATCGTGATATCAGAAAAGCATGCACAAGACAGAGATGTGTAAAAGCAAGAAACATCTTTATGCATTTTAGTGTCTTATGTTTAATCGTGGAGCATTAACAAACTTTATGTGATGGGATGAGCCCACGCCACGCGACCAAACACAAAAAAAAGTATGTACCAGAGCGATGAGTATCAACAAGCATTATAAAGATCTTTTTTTTTTCAATATCAAACAAAACACCATCAAAATGAATTTTGTAGACGTCGTGGGGAAACACAAAAAAAAAATTGTATATGGTGAATCCTTATTTTATTCAAATTTTATGACTTTTTATGTGCTACAAAACATAACTTTCCCGCGAATGGTGCGTACAATTGAGTTCAATTGAATTGCTCATATATTATTGCACTGAATGTATTTATGATGCAGTGAAAATTATGCTTTATGCTTTCAGTGTAGAATACACAATACAATATGGTCGTGCGGGGGCTTTATGTTTTGATCGAGCAAGTCACAATTCGGGCTTTATTGTCTTCATCATTGCGCTCGTCTTACAATTCTTTTTTTTTTTTTAATATCGAAGAGCAATTTGATTGCAAAAGATCGCGCGATGAACGAATAAGAAGGAAAATTCAATTGAGATATTTTTTTCGAGCGTGTCAAAAAGAGATTTTCGGGGCTTGTAAGATCACCGCAAAAGGTCAGCAATGTGTTTAGCATTTCTATAAAGGCAACACCGAAGCGATAAAGCACCGTGGGTGGAGTAGAATATCACAAATATTTTTTCATTCGCTGTCGACTCAATCGGGTGAAACAACGACAACCTAAACCATGTTAGATATTGATTTTATTTTCGATAGCTTTTGTATGAGTTTGTCCCGGTTTTAAGATTTGTCAGAATCAGCAAACAGTTTACAACTTTATTTATTACTAGCTGGGCTCAATTCGCGTCCACCGACTTTTTTTTTCTCAAGCGGCCGATCGAGCAGAGAGTTATAGGCTCGATTTAATCGCATTTGATGCAATAAATAAATTATAGCAATAAAATCAATTATCGAAACAATCCAATAAATAGTTGTAAAATATTTATGTTCATATACAAACGTTTAAAGGAGGATCGGATTTCACACCATTAGACCAGATCTTGATGTTGTCGTTGAATTGGATTTTATACGTGAATTGAAAATATTAGGATCGTTAAATTTATATTCTCAATTTGTAGCTTCATTAATTGTAACAAATTTCGAATTCATTGAAATTGCCCTTGGTGAATATTTAGTTTTTGTCATAGCTCACAAATGATGACGTGTGCCATTTATTTTTCTACTGTAAAAATACCTTTGCGCTATTCAAATCATCATTTCTCAAAAAGCCTCCAAAATGTATATAAAAAAAATTTTAAGACATTTTTATGTGGTTTGTTAACAAGACGAACAATGAGAAAACGAAGACAAAAAATTTGTATAATATGCAACCATCCTACGCTAAGCCGATGAGCTGGATGGAGTGTTTTTGAGGTTCACGGTAAATTTCCAGAAATCAGAATTACTTTCCTTTCAATGCGAGAAAGATTTAAAGTCTTAACGAGACGTGAAGCTTCTTCTCTCACTCTCTCAATTGCGCTTTTGTCCTTCTTGGCATGCCTCATTTGCGCGCCTCGCAATTAATTGAATGTGAGATATTTTTAGTAATAAAAAAAGTTTATATCAATTTTAAAATGTCGCACACTCTTAGCGCACGATTCTGATGCAGCGATTTTTATTATTATTATTTTGCAACAGCTCTCGATCGCGAGGGCAAAAAATATGAGACAATTTTAATTAACTCACGAAAAAAAGCGAGTTTCACGTTATTTATGTTAAACGATTTAGAATTTTTTTTTCACCCGCGACCTTGCATTGAAAAACTCCAACGAGCCTGCAACAATCCCACATGGAAAGTTTATATCGCGAAACACTTAATCGCAAGCTAATTTATGTTACAGTTTCAATTGCAAGTCATAGCTAAATGTCTTGCGCCTGTAGAAGCCTGCTTGATTGATTGGAAATAGTGCTTTGTTGCGTTGATCGATCACGGTAAATATGCTTTTCCAATGTTGTGCACAATTGAGCGATAATTGACAAACAAGCACAATTGAAAAATAAAAACTGTCCAGAATTGGAAAATTTATTGTCTCGCAGCACACTATAGCGGGGTGAGGTCAGCAGTGGATACCAGAGAAAATGACGTGTTTCCATTGTTATTAAATGCAATAAAATGATTTTGATTTAATGACAGAGTGAGATTGCCGAATGAATAAAAATTGCACAATTATTCATAAAAAAAATGCAATAACAAATGCTCTGGACAGGTTGAAACAACAATAACAAATCGCAATGCGCCTACTGCGATTTACGAATTTTTTTTAAAGTTATTTCTTTATTGAAATTTAGGAAAAAATAGATTTTTATCAAGCGTCACAACTGCGACAAATAAAACAATTGCCGCGAAATAATATATCTAGGCGAGTGCAACAAAATTACAGACTTAAGTTGCCGCGCGCGCGCACACATTATGTCGAGATTGACAATTAATTTCGAAATACTTAAATGTCACAAAATTTTAAATTGATCAAAAATATGCAGAAAACTTAGAGTCGACATTAAGTTTTCGCGCGCAAATGATTTAAATCTTAATTGGATTCGTTTGAAAATTAGCGAAACCGCATCGACTCAGTTTTGAATCAGGTCAATGGTAATGTGAAAAGTAACTATTGGCACTGTGCAAGTTGTTATACACCTTGTGTACCTGCAACAGTAGATTTGAGACAATTGTCTTAAGCTTCAAAATGATAAAAAAAAGTCAAATAAACGTGTTCTCAGCTCATGACACTGGACACATTTCTTTCATGTCCATTGCTGCCCACAACCTATAATTTCTTATTTTTGAGATATTATGTATATTGACATGTCAGGTGATTTGAATGCAATCGATGGAATCAAGAACTTCATTAAGTGAACGACCCAGTAAAAATGAAAGCAAATCCCCAAAATTATTGCTTCACGTTAATCAACCGAATCCAGGACAATTAAGACCATGCTACTGGTCTCTCTTTAAATTGCTACTGCAACTTTAAATTGTTTGCAAAATAAATAAAATCAGAAGAAAAAAAATCAAAATGCTCGATTATCAAGTGGTGGAAAATTTGTGTTAAATAATCAGGCATTTAATGTCGTGACTTTGTTTCAATTAAGGTGTTTACTTCGAAATGTTGAAACTGGTTTTTTGAAGATTAATTGACACGAAGCATCATCGCTGATCCGGAAATTCCACTAAACGCGAACGATGTCTGGCATGCTACTCCGAAGCGAATGTTAATCGGTGGTTAAACAAATTCATTATCATTAATTTAATTTAGTTAAAATGAATTCCTTAACTCAGTCTCCGTGATGATTAACTAGGTTTTATTTATTTAATCTTAATTCAGTCCAATCGTGAGTGAACGAATGAGAGCCCGTAACACAGGTAAGCTGAGATAAGTCGGAATGCATTTAACAAAATTACTGAAATATTGTATCTGGTATATTTTTTTTCTCATTTTAAAATGCACCAGCCATGAAGAACAAGATTGCATCGCATGCAAGATCATCGATGGAGTATTTAAGAGAAAACTTGAATAATGCTAATACGAGAAGCTGACCAGGTTAAGTTAATTAAGCCATATTAATTAAAATAAATGGAATGATATAAATTTTCTAAGAATAAGTCATGGCCATTCCAGAGATAACTCTTTAGCTTGTGGTGGCTTTCGACTTACATTCCCATCATTTGTTCCCATCGTGTGTGTCTTATCACATTTTATTTTTTATTTCTATTGAACAATAAAGATTATGGTGAGCTCCATTTCTTGACACCATGCCGACATTCCAATAAAATAGCCGTTGGTTGAGAGTGTGATGAACAAAGTTTCCTTTTCAGACTAGAAACTGGTGTCAGGCTGGCCGCGCGCGGTATTTATCACAAATAAAACTTACCTATATAATGGTAATTAATTCGAAATAATCAGAAAGGTTGAGAGTGAAAAAATGAACCGTCACCGACAATCATCGGTTCATAAATTCAATGTGTCCAGGACGTAGTGGCGCGCAATATATGATAAGCGGGGAAAGAAAAATAAAAGTCAAATTTGTTATTCCTTCATGAATTAATTCGAAGTAAAAACAAATTTTTATAGTTCAACTTTTTTTCTTTTATTTCACATTAATTGTTCGCTTGTTAATTAAGCAGTTGATTTGTATAGCGAATGTAACCTCAGAAATTGCTGATTCCATAAATTATCGTTAGCATTCCATCGTTGAGTGAAAGGACTCCTTTTTAGACCCTGATTGATAATTTGCAATCGGAATGAGAAAGAAAATTGCGGAAATTTTTCGCGCTCAGTGTACGCATGAAATGTTGCGAGTGACTTAAAATTATGCAAATTCCTGATGGAAGGCGCAATCAAGTGCCGGCATTCAGTGAATGCGAGAGAGAGCCACTCAATTAAGTTAAATATTTTATTTACGAGAATGTTACTTATATGACAATAAACAACAAAATTATTTCACCTTCAAACGAGAGTGCTCACCAATGCAATGTCCTGGTGCAACACAACTTCAGAAATTGTAACACAATTTTGCAAGTTGTTTGTTGATAAAGAAAGGAAAAAAAAATTAATTGAAACTGCTCACGCATTCAACAATGTCTGCTCTTTATTGCTAGATTGCGATAGTTTCATTTTTTATATTGCTTCCAGTCACAAATTCTCTTTCTCTTGACAGCAGCGCATTTATCACCCACGCATTAATATTTTTGGTTCGACATAATAAAGACAAAAGTAGTTGGAAAAGTATAAAAGTGAACTTCTGTCGGATAATGATAGTTTACTTGCTGTACACAATTTCATTGAAAAGTAAACAACTTTGTGGCACGAACCGTTCGCGCTGTGCCTTGAATTGTGTGTTTCATTGTTTCATCATCAACGCACGGCAAGGAATCTGGTGATGGCATAACAAATAAGTCTCATAAAATGGGAAAGCTTCTGATAAATGGCGACAAATCATCGATTGTGGAGTTTTTATTGCATTTATTTTTTTCCAGGGATTGAAGATTATCTGGAATTGCACATTAAAAAGTGTGATTTTGTTGCAGCTCAATTTCATAAATGGAATTTTATCACGCAATCACAAAAAAGAATCTGTCTATTGTTCACCATAAAGATATTCAATCGATAACCAATCGATTGTAGTGGGCTTCAAATCTTAAAGGCGTCATTAATGTGCCAAAACAGCCATAATAAATAATTCACATTTTCAATCATCTCAGGAATTGACTCTTTGAATAAATCAATTTTATTCATAGCAAACATTTTTGCTGGCATCAAATTCCTACGCAATGTTGTTTTTTGCTAACAAGCAAGCACCACTCGAGCGAATTCAAATCGAAAGCGACATTAAGATACATTTTAACGAAATGATTAGCTAAGTTCAATTTCATATTTCCGTAAGATTATCTCGAAATCATTAATCTGTGAAAGAGAGGAGAAAAAAATGATAAACACCTACGCGCCATCAAAAAACTGTTGTCTAACTTTGAAGTGATTAATCTCTGCTCTTTAAATTCATTCATATAACATCAGATCATGTATTACAGTGAATTTTATTGGTCGCGTGACATCAAATCGTACAAGTAGCGAACGCTCACTGTAAATCCATTCGAATAACAGACAAAGAATAACAGACATGACCGGAAATAGCATTTTATTGGCAAATAATCAGTATGTTGATTGGGATTTAAGATGTTTCAAAATGTTTGTGTGTCTATATGCTGGCCTATTGATTGAAATGAATAATGCATAGTATAAATTTTATTGTAAACTTCAATAAAAAAAAAGAAAAAGAAAAAAAAAGTGAACATTCATTGAGGCGCCGCGAAAGCTTTCGAAATTGTTTTCATCTAGCGAAATTACACAAATGCCCAATAAAAGCAACTAATGTTTACAGCTATAAAAATTAACGTTCACGCTATTAAACTACCATCAAAATGTGGCTTCATGCCACCAGCTACCTCGTTGGTGTCATCCATTTACTTGTCAAACTGCGATCAAACGCCCACACGCACTCACAGGTTCCATAGCAAATATTAAATATTTTAAATTAAATTAAGAGCGAGACATCTCGAGATGGACTTGGCGGGAAAAATGCCCATCAGCATCATAAAGATGACAATATTTTGTACCACCAGCTTCGTGGCCTTTATTTGTCACCATACAGATCATTCCTTGCAGACTCTTCGCCTGTGCCCTTGTATGGCTATTCAATTTGTGCAATGTTGTTGTTGTTTTTCTTACGCTGTTAATTTTAGCGCGTCCAACTGCGGTTTGATGTTAATGTCTCGCGGACTGATTGGTGTTTTTTTATTTTCGGTGGCGCCAAACAATGGCAAACAGAAAAAAACATCATCGAGCGGGTAATGTTGCTAAAAATAAACTCTTTACACGTCGCTCTCTATGACAACATGCTTGATTTCACTGGAAATTGTGTGTCTGGTAGATTGAGTGAATGGTGGCACCTGGTTTTTTGTGTGGCTTTAGTGCGTGGGCTTCAGGCATAAACAGATTGAACAAAAAAAAGCTATTAATTTATGATTTGGAGCTCTTATTGGTTTCATTCATAAAAGTGCTGTATAGCAAGCAAGCAAGCAAAAAAAAAACTGGCAGATTTTGAAATTGTACAATTTGCATATTTATGAATGAATGGCTGCTGTAGCTGTATTAAACTTGAGGTTTATTAGAGATTTCTTGTTGTTGTTGTTGTTAAACGTTATTGACGACGTTTATTAATTAAAAAGTTGTTCTTGCTGACGGCAAACATTTGCTTTCAAGTAAGACATAAATTATTACAGTGAAGGTTCTTGGGTTTTTCCGTGTGGTGATGCAAATGCAAATGGAAAGGAAGCAAAGCTTTTGGAGAGATGATTATTGCGCACGTGCATTGGATGAAAGTTGGGAACGAAAAAGTTTTCGAATTGGAAAATTGCGAAGCGAACATGAAAACTTTATCAGCAGAGTGAAAAGTTGTGTTGCACAAATCGAAGAAACTTAAAAAGTCTGTCGTTAAAGAAGTGAAATTAATCTAAATTTAGTGTAAATCTATTTATAAGGTGTGTAGAATTCAAATATTCTGAAAATTCTCTTTGAAAATCACTAAAAAAGAAGTGAAAATACAAAAAAAAAATGCAAATGAAAAAAAAAAATCTGTGAAAAAGAAAAGCGTGAAAATGTCTAATGTGAAAAAAGCAGTGCTACTGTCCTCTGCACTGAACGTGCTATTGCCAGAAAGAAGCCATCGCAAGATTAAATCTTTATGGCAGGAAATTGAATATTTCCCGTTTTGCTCTATAAACAATTTTAATCCGAAAAGGATTATGCAGCTTATTTAACTTTTTATCTCGACATTTTTCTTTTTTTGATCCCACCTCAATATGCCATGTCCCTCTCCACCCCATTCCACAAAACACCAAAAAAAAAAAAATTCGCCGCGTGAAAATGATAATTTTTCTGTGCCATTTATAATGAAAAATCAATAGATTAAAGTGCCATTTCGTTTGCTGTTGTTGTGTAATTGTAATCACACACTCACACACACACAATTCGAAGCTAGAAAATAGAATATTTTGCATAGAAAATGTATGCCATGGCATGGCATTTGCATTATTTCATGTCTGAGAGCATTCCAACAACTTACCACCCGCATGAAGCGTCCCTCTTTTTTTTTTTTAATTTATGCGTAGAACATTAATGAATATTCCCTTTGGCAGTGTTACTTATGAAACTTTCTGGGGATGGGTGAGAGCTTTTAGGGAAAATTGCCCATTTTTCATCAACACCAGCTAAAAATAAAAAAAAAAGCTAAATGCAGAAACCGTGCCCAGAGAGCACTAAAAAGCACCATAAGCAAAAGAGACATAATAAATTGCACTTTCATAACATTGTGTGTACATTCGAGTGTGGTGGTTGTCTGTATCTCAGAAAAGGGTCGGAAAATGGATTTCCATTGTTTCATTGTAGGCTGCTCGGTTGCACAGCAGAACAACAACAATACAAGTTTACTGTGGTGACACCATATCACAAAGCATTTTTCATTGCTAATGTTCATTGAGTTCTGTTGGTAGTCTCTCATTCCTTTTGAAAAATGTCTCTCTAGCTCATTTGCAGAAAGTTTTTCTTTATAACCGAAATATAAACAAGAAAAAGTACGGCAGACAATGACAAAGTTGCCTGACATAGATGAAATGAAATTTTTATTTGATGGATAAATTTCGTTTTCCAAGACATTAAACAACAATCAATTTTAATCGCTTTCAACAAGCTTCCATTGCCGTACGCGAAGCCCTGCAACAATCTTTCAAAGCTTCTTGTTGACGGGTTTTGTATAACTATTTGGCTGGCTCGCTGTTTTGTTGCTATTTTAAAATTCAAATTTGCGGAAAAATGAAAAATCTCTCGGTTGTGTTTGGATGGTTTTAAGCATAGCACGCGCGCCACCAAACAAAAGCAACATAATTGGCATTAAATTGTGTGTATTTAAACCGAGCGTTGTTAATTAAATAACAAGATAATTTTATTAAGTGCTGATGAGTGTCTGAGATAAAACTGAAGCGAGAACGGTGTCGAAGGAAAAACAAGAATTAATATAGAAAAATTTCTCTTTTCTTCCATGACTGGCATTGCGGAAATAGGCGGCGATTCTCATCATAATAGTGAAGAAGTAAAAAAGCACAAACGTGATTTGTTTCTACGAGTGTGGGCACCAGTGGGAAGGATTCTGTCTGATATAAATTTTCATTATCCATTTGCTATAGTGTTTCTGTGTGTCCAACAGTTGATTGTTTAATCGACACACGCCTCAAACAAATTAATTTGCAAAGGCAAAAATTAATTGATTAAAGTTATCGCCAACATGGCTTTGCCAGTATGTACACGAATGTCTGATAACTATGACATCAAAGAAGAACTGGGAAAGTAAGTTGATACATATTTTTATGAAAATAACTTTTATTGTAAATGCAATATTACATCACAGAGGAGCATTTTCCATTGTGAAACGTTGCGTTCAAAAATCGACGGGACTCGAGTTTGCTGCCAAAATCATTAACACCAAAAAGTTAACATCACGGGACTTCCAGAAGTTGGAACGTGAAGCGAGAGTTTGTCGAAAGCTTCAACATCCCAACATTGTTCGATTGCATGATAGCATACAGGAGGAGAATTATCATTATCTGATATTTGATCTGTAAGCTTCGCAATCAAAATAATTCAATATCAGAAATTATATGAAATAATGATAAAAATTAATCACGTTACAGTGTAACTGGAGGTGAATTGTTTGAAGACATTGTTGCACGTGAATACTACTCAGAAGCTGATGCATCACAATGTATTCAGCAAATCCTTGAATCAGTTAATCACTGTCATCAAAATGGCATCGTCCATCGTGACTTGAAACCAGAGAATCTGTTACTAGCTAGTAAAATGAAAAATGCTGCTGTTAAATTGGCTGATTTCGGACTGGCCATTGAAATGCAAGGTGATCAACAAGCGTGGTTTGGTTTTGCTGGAACGCCAGGATATTTAAGTCCTGAGGTCCTGAAAAAGGAACCATATGGAAAACCTGTTGATATATGGGCATGTGGTGTGATTTTATACATCCTTCTTGTTGGTTATCCACCATTCTGGGATGAAGATCAACATAAACTCTACGCACAAATTAAGGCGGGAACGTATGATGTAAGTTTATTAATTATATTAAATTTCAAATAATATTCTAATGATGAATTTGTAAATAATTTTTCAGTATCCATAGCCCGAGTGGGACACAGTCACATCTGAGGCCAAGAATTTGATCAATCAAATGTTGACTGTGAACCCACACAAACGAATCACTTCAGCTGAAGCTCTTAAACATCCTTGGATTTGTGTAAGTTAAAGTTTAATTGATGTGTATCAGTGCAAGTTATTTAATTTAATTAAATTTCTAGCAACGTGAACGTGTTGCATCAGCTGTACATCGTCAAGAAACAGTTGATTGCTTGAAGAAATTCAATGCAAGAAGAAAATTGAAAGGCGCAATCTTAACAACAATGCTTGCAACGAGAAACTTTTCCAGTAAGATTTCACGAATGCTCCCTATGTCCCAAACCCTATTTTCACAAAACTTTTGTTATGAAATAAACATTTCGGACAGGTAAAAGCGTTATAGCGAAAGCCAAAGGTGAAGGATCTGGTGAACAACCAGCAAAGGAATCACCAGAATCATCAACAAATAACAACATTGATGAAGACGATGGTGTAAGATTGAGACGTCAAGAAATTATCAAAATAACAGAACAACTGATTGAGACAATCAACAGTGGAGATTTCAATGGATACACGTAAGTTAAAAAGCTCAGTGATGTAAATTTATTGGTTTATTTAAAATTTATTGGATTCCATAGGAAAGTTTGTGATCCGCATTTAACATCCTTCGAACCTGAATCGATGGGAAATTTAGTTGAAGGAATGGATTTTCACAAATTTTATTTCGAAAATGGTAAAGATATCATTCATGTGCCCTCATTCCAAACAATCTTTGAAAAGTTAAATAAACTTTTTCATCGCCAATTTCAGTTTTGGGTAAAAATTATCGAGCGATCAATACAACCATTCTCAATCCTCATGTTCATCTGCTGGGTGAAGAAACAGCGTGTATCGCTTACGTTCGATTGACTCAATATATTGATAAGTATGTTGATGAATAATAAAATTTTACTTTTAAAATTTTGAATTTTATTCCCTTTTAAAAATAATTCTATAGACAAGGAATTGCTCACTCACATCAGTCGGAAGAGACGCGTGTATGGCAAAAGCGTGATGGTAAATGGCAGAATGTTCACATCCATCGAAGCTTCCCCGTAAATCAAAATGTTGCCCAATTTGATCCCAGTAAATAAAACTTTTTCGAATTATTAAAAAATGTTTTTCAGTTGCAAAATTTTTGTGCAACAAATTTTTGATGTCATGCCCAGGAGCTGACGAAACTTCAAAGCTTTGAAACCCAAGTTTAAAGAAATGATAAAGATTTTTAAGAAGTCGCAAAGATTTATTCCAATTTTAAGATTTTGAGATTTTTCTCCTTTTGATGAAAACTTGTGAACGATTTAATGATAATGAGGTTGACGAATATTTTTTTCTGTTGTTCCATGAATCGAATCATTTGATTGGAAATGTTTGGAATGTAAAAAATGCGTGGAGAACCTAACAGCATAAATACAAGTTTCGATTCAAAACATTTAAAAATAATGAAAAAAAAATTCAAGTACTGCCATTATTGAACAAGATTTTTACGTAAATCGTGAGGAGGAGAAATTGATAAAAGTAAGGAAAAAAATAAATAAAATTATTTAAAAGATGTTGAATTTTACCAAATCTAAAGTGAAAACAAAAAAAAAATATATATAACTTAGCTTACAATCTAGCTAGGGAGCTTTTCTTATCAATTCAATCAATTTTCGATTCATCAAGAAAAATTTTCTAATTTTTTTCACTCGTTCAAATCATTTTAAATTAATTTCATGGAATTTTTGTCCAAATCATCTGCTTAAAATTCTTCAAAAAACATTGGGCCATGATACTTTCATCGTAAGACATTTCATGGTTCATTTGAACAAGAGACAACGTGTGGTCTATTTATTGTCATAAGCTAAAATGTCTTGCAATGAAATTGTCTTTTTAATCCAAAGGATGCGCATTTTTGTTTTTAAATTCTAATAATGAATCGACTATCAAAAACTAATTGACTTAAAAAATGGAGCTCGACAAAACCCTAAATGGAATAAAAAAAAATCTATGAAATTGAACTTTACGTCTTATTGAAATGAGCTTAAATATTTAACAAAAAAAAAAAGGTGAAAATGAATCTTGAGGCTATTGCAAAGCTCTTTAAAATAGCATTTAATGATAATATTTATTGTTGATAATTTGTTTTCATTTTTCATGATAATATCTATAAACTATTGACTAGTGAAAAAAAAAAACTCTTTAAAAAAAACCTCTATCAGGCCTATGATAGCTATAACTAATTGAACGTATTCTTCAGACATTTCGCCTAAACTCCCTCTTTCAAAAATTTCCTTTTTTGTAAAATCATCCAATCAAGAAAAATTTAAACTTAAATCGACTTAAAAAAAAAGAAAGATGGAAGGAAAGGAAACTCTTTCAAAAAAAAAAAAAAAAATGCGACAAGAAAATTGTATCAAAAACAATCTTTACCACAAAAATTGAAAAGAAAAGAAAATAAAGAAAACCTAAATCTTCAAAGACATCATCACAAAAACAACAAGTTGCGTTGATTAATTCTCACTCTTGCTTTCAGGTAGGCACACACAATTGTGAACGATGAGCTTTAGCTCCCACACAGACGCAATTACTAAGAAGGCGTTGCTAGTTGGTAGAAAATTCGAGCTCACTAGTTACATAATCGACTTCCGACATCCGGATAAAAGAGCTGACCACCAATCTTATGTTCAGCGTGGTAAATTAATAATAATAAATAAAAAGATCAGTCAGTTTCACCATATTAGGTGTCTGCAACAAACCTATTCGTGTTGATTAATCATTTCTGAAATTTAAAGTCGCACGCGTGCGTGGGTTTCGGTTATAAAAAAAAATCGTGAAGAAACTCATATACGACTGCATTGGACGACTAATGGAATTTGTTTTGGATCTATTTCGAACATATATTTAGCGCACAGACATACACGGCGAGTAATTATCTCCAGTGAATTATTGTAAACAATTATTTTTATTTAATTATTAAGCTTGTGTGCTACTAAAGTTAATTTAGCATGCAAATTCAATAGCAGTTGCAATGTATTTATAAGACAAATTGTTGACTTAAGCGCGATACGGAAACGGCTTAGTTGAGTAGGGAAACAGAGAGAAAAATAGACGATTTTTTTCGATGTAATAGAAGCATTTCAACAACTTTTGTCGCGCCATTAAGTCGATTGAAGCATCGATTTCAATTTGCAAGTTTTTATTTTATTTTTCATTATTTATTTCGTCTGCAGACAAATATTTGCTGGATGGATCTACGGGGCATTTGACAAATCAAACAATTGTCTGGCGTCTTGTGCGATGTTTGCAGTCAGATTTATTGCTTAATAACTTGCGAAACCTGAGTAAAATCGACCGGAACTGTTTAATTCATACCTCTTGCACTTAAAGCTTGCCAAACATAACAAATGGCACCCAAAAAAAAAAAATAAAATAAAACCGAAAAATAAATAAATAAATCGATGTCATTCGAGTGATTTTTATGGAGGAGAAATAAATCTGTCAGTCGGTTGATTTTTAGCTCATATGAAAGTCCCAAGACGACTATGACTATCAGAAATTAAAATAATGCCTCTCGTGATTTACGGTCTGTTAAATTAGTATTAGCATTAATACGATTGCAATAACAATTTATCACTTTGATGAAATCATTCCTGATGTGACAATCTTATCAGTTTTATTGTGCGACCGCCTGATAGCAGAACATAGCAGAACAGCTTTCTCGGGATTAATGTTACATTATTAAACTTTTTCACTGCTCTTAAGATCAATTTTTTTTTTTCGTTTCTCATTCTCAACTTAAATCGTCTGAAGTTATTTTCTTCATCTCGTGGCCAAAGCTCTAAAATTCCCCGAAAATTAACATACAACAAGATTTGTGAATAAGTAATATTTCATGTCAAAAGGCTTAACGGATTGCAGTGGACATATGTATTTCTCATGGATATGATGTGTGACCTCCCAATGGCTATCAAGTCGGAGCCTCAATTGCTTAAGCAGCGATAACATAAACGACGATGATTCTACGACATTTTTTTAATTATTACTTTTATTATTTATTTTTGTGTATTTTCAAGATGACTTTAAATAAACTAATAAAATATTTATAAGCACAATCTCCTGAACAATATCATAACAAGGCGCATAACAAAAGAACTCCGATGGTGGTCCAATATCGTGTATGTGTTTGTTTTGTGTGTTCGTGCCATGAAAGTCATTAAACAGTGCCATCATCATTTCATAATTGCACAAGATATAGAGACACTTTTCGGGTGGGTGTATGGACTTATGGCTTTTTCCACAATAAACTTTTCCAGCCGCCACATCAGAATGCCGACGTTTGACTGCTTATGGAACACTCTTTTTGTGTTTTTCTGTAATTTATGTTCGATAAACTATGAAAGCAATTTTTGATTCATAATTCACGATTTGTATTGAAATTTATTGGCAATCCCCGAATAAGAGAAAAAAAAGTGTATTTAATATTCTCTCGTCGCTTGAGCTCGGTGTAGATTTTGAAAATTAATGGCATAAAACTTCGGTAAATTTCCTCAATAAAAAATGATCAGTAGCTTTTAATTTCAACGCCCAGAATCATTTTCACATCTTTAGTCGCTTTTGTGGCGATAATTTATTTATTTTCCTTGACTTCCACCACCGCATTCGTTTACTTTTTCCGAGTCATTGATATACCTTCTATACGTATTATAAGAATAATAAATAAAATCTTACGAGCCTCGTAATGGGCAGTAAAGCACTTCGCGGGGCGAGCTATTGCGAGAATGTGAATCGAACGGATTTTTATTGAGGAACTGAAAGTCATCCTTAAAAAATAATAAAGTTTTCAAGTTAATCATTTTGTTTGTGTGACGCAAAGATTCATTAAAACGTAAAGTGACTCTTTATGTTGACATTAGTTGACTATCTATCAAGGTGGAACTCAATTTGCCACACATCAAGCTTGTTTTAATGGGTTGATAAATGTATTTTTTTGCCAGCGGAATGATTCACTTTCTGAAAGTTTCTTTCTCTCCGTATTGCTTGAAAACATCAATAAACCTATCGGCTAATAAATCACCATAATTGAAACTATCATAATAATTCTCTGGGTCGACTTTTATTTCTTGTTTCAACTCACTCAAATATTCATTTTACATTTCCTTGATTTCGTAAACGAGCGCAATTTGTGAGATAAAGACGAAATTATTCATTGGCTTGTTGTTTTTTTTTCCTTTTGTTTATTTTCGTTTCATTTGAGTAAGGCACAAACTTTTTGAGAATGAAACGACCAGAAAATTACCTCACTAAGAAATCGGCCTACATCGAGACCTCCCGAATAAGTTGACTTGAAAAATGTCTTCATTATTTATGAAAATTGAGTTACGATCTTGTTTGCTGTTATTTTTTTTTTTACTCTCGCTGGAATTAAAAAAGTTCTTTGCGATGCTAATCGCTCTAAGAAAGTTTCCCTCGGGCGCGACTCAAAAAAATTATTACAGGAAAATATCGTTACACTTCAGGTGGTTCCGTTCGTATGTTTTATAAAAATATTTCTAAAGTATGTTTTGGACACCAAGAAGATGCGTACACAATAAAGATGTAAAACAAATTTCGGGCTTGGTGTCAGGGACAAAAGTCAATATATATACACTTTCTTACCTTTCAATAAATTAGAATAAGTTTCTCAATAAATTTGTATTCAAATCAATATTCCTTAGGGTGACCAGTCCCGGAATTGAATAAAAGATCTCAATGGAAAATTTTAATAATCATTTCAGGCATGTTATAAAATATCATTTAACGACTAGGAAATGTTAAAAAAACCCGATTTATGTCTATGAGCAGTCACCCTAAAGTCTAGAAAATAGAATCATCTTCATGTTGTTTCATCTTACAATTTCTTCATACAAAAAGTGAAAGAAGAGAAAACTTCTCTCGTGGTTGAAAAAAAAAGAACGTGAGACATAAAAATGATAATAAATAAAAATGTAATATAATCAAGGAAATGTCTTTCTAATAAACCAATAAACCACCCGAGTCGAGACAAAATGAGGAACAGCATCAAAATTGTCTTCAAACGCGGTGTGGCTCGCGCATTGTTGAGTTATAATTTAATTTTATTTTGTGAATATATTTTGGGACGACTTCAATAAATTCATGACTTTGAGTCACTCGTCCACACGCAACCATGGACAAGATCGAAAATAACGACGGAACCGAGAAAGAAAGAGATTACAGCAAAGATCTATTTATTTGAGACCATTAAAATAGAGCGAAAGAGCTTAGACCAATAAAAATTTATGGATGAATCAATAAAATAAAATATGGATTTTTAACAATTTGCTTTCAGTCGCCGATTAAATATTTTCATTTGTTGAGCTAGCGGCACTGCGAGTGATATGAATTCGCTTTGCTTAACCTTCAGTGGGACTGGGTTGTGCAAGTTTCTATCGTTTGGAATTATGCTGGTCATTTTATTGATTTGATGGAAGGAGGGAGGAAAAAATATTGATCATTATTTATTTAAGTCAATTTCTTTTCTAGGGGATTTAGATAATTCAGAAAAACATAAAAATAAAGCACACAAATCCTATAATGCAGGTCAGGTTTTTGGTCGTGTGGCTGTTACAAATCGCCTTTTAGCGAGTTGTTCAAAAATGACGATTGCCTCTGTCGTGCCTCATGATTGCCGATGATTTCTCGAGAGCTCATCAGTGAAATCCATATATGTGGCACATTTACCGATATTAAATTGTCATTACGTGGTCGATGAATAACCGAAATATTTTATATCGGCGCATCTTAACCAGTGTATTTTCTTTTTAAGGCTTTACACAAATGAGATGGACAACACTTTAAAAGTGTGCTTTATGGTTCCGTTGTGAACTTTTTTTTTTTTGTTATGACTTGGCTCATACATTTTGCTGTGTCAGAAATTGGATTCGAAACTGTATCTCAAGCGACATCTTTATAGCAATTTATATTTTTTATATTCATAAACGCGAGTCCAGCCTGTTGCCATAAAATTGTAATTTCTGGCGACATTTTTTTGCGTGCGCGCGGAATGATTTTTTTTTTTTTTGGCAATTTATGCATGGCGATGAGGTCTTAAAACAAATAAATTATCTGCATTATCCAATTATTAGTTTTACTATAGGTTTTTTTTTGCCGCATTTTAATTTTCTCGCAGCTCGTTTAGTTTTTGTCGACAAAATTTCAGCCGTTTGTAGTAGTAAGCACCGTTCAATTTGATTTAAATTATCATTGCGTAAGCTGCGTGTGGGTGGGTGTAAAACCGTTTTTCGCACAAGAAATCAAAACAAACAGCGAAAAGTAATTAAATTACAAAGTAAAGCGAGAAAAAAAATGTTTCTTTAGATTGAATCTGAAGAAACAAAATTACCTGTCATACGAGACTCAAATTAATTTTGCATGACTAGCGACTTATATTTTTTCTGCAATAATAAAAACATCATGCGCGCAGCGAGGTTAAAAAAATGGCAAATTTAATAAATTTTTCTCTATCCATGGAAACGACCTGATGAAAATGTTACTTGAATGGCACTCATGACTTTATTTGATTTTCTCATCAAATTTTTGGCCGCAAGGCGAACAATTTCAGAGCACTAGCAAAACAAACTTTAAGAAAGCGTTTCCTTGATCTTGATGCTGTTTGCAATTTATCAACGCTCTTGGTGGTACCGTGTTGCGGGCCACTCGCACACGTCTGATTATATTCATATTTATGAAAATTTATCAACGAGCAAAACCAATTTCTTGCATAAGATGAATTGCTGCACATTTGTTTGTTTGATTTGTGCATTTCATTCCATTTCAATTTTCATGCAAATTATGATTTCAGTTCTCATCTCTTTTTCACTGCCGGCGTTTGGCATCACTTAAATAAAGTCATTTGCGTAAATTAGAAATTTGCTGCATCCATCATAAGCAATGCAATGATGTCTGAAAAGCTCATTTATTTGGATTTCTTTCTCTCTTTCTTGGCTAGATGACTTTTGATGCAATCAGTCATCAAACTCATTCAGCTCATTTGATTCAATTGTGTAAAAAAAAATCCTTTTCACATGTCCATTGTGTGGTGTCATGAAAGTGACAATAAAGAGCACTCGTTCATCGGATGGAATGGATGGTCATACCGTCTCAACAGACTCATAAGCGCCTGGCTTCATTGTTTGATGGAACTCCGAAGGTCCTTCAACCCAAAGCTCAAATTGCTTGTTTTTGTTCGTCTCGAGGAGAAAAGCAAGAATATATTCAATTGCTTCTTCAATCTTCAAATAATATAATTTCATTTCAGCATACTGTTGACCTGCAAAACTTTTGCTGATTATTCCAAAATTAATATGTCTTTCGGTTTTGTTTGCTGTAAGATTAATAGTGAAAATATTTTCCTAAAGTTCATGAATCTAAAACTCTGAGAGCACTGAATTTGGAATAATGAAGCTACGATGAAGCCTCAAAGAGAGCATTAGTGTCCTCAAAAAATCCTTAAAGAAGGAATTAACTAATTAATATAAAGTGTACCATTTGAGTGCTACTTAACTCGTTGTGCGCATTTGACACACAGTTGGAAGTCAATACAAAATTTACAAAGTAGCAAAATTAACTGAATCCAGATCATAAATTACTCGCAGCTTGAACAGAGCGCAAAAATGTCTCGAATTACAATCATTAATATGAGTTTTATTTTGTTTTACATTTTATGAAAATTCAAACCAGACGCAAATTGTGCAGCACGTCGCTGATAAAGTGTATTAGCTGCCTAATGAACCATTAAACATGTCACATTCGATTATTTAAAGTTGCCTGGTTCACTACATGAACTTATAAGACTTGTAGCTGGCTTCTGCAGTGCACGGCAAGTGCATCAAAATCTCAGTGACATAAGTGAACATGATAATTACAACAACGAAAAAAAAAAAAAAACACATCTTCGCGCGCCATGTCGTGAATATTCATGTTGTTTGCGAAATGAAAGTGTTGAGACTCTCTTTGGAACTAATAAAAGCACATGTTGAACATTGAAGTCGTGCTTCAAATACACGAGATGAATGGTTAAGGTGATGAAGGTTCTTCTTCTTTTACTTAGAAAGAAGGCGCAAATACAATGAAATATATAATGACGAGCGCTCGTCATGACTTTTATTTGAGTTTAATGAGATGCAGGCTTTTCACTCGCAGATATCGAGAGTATATTAAGCAGCTTTTATTATTGTGAATTTCGTGGAACTTTTCAGTGTTTATTTTTTTTTATAGCCGAAACGCATATAAAAGTGTCGGAATAGCTTCGATGGTGACAATGGATTTTCATCATTGATTCCGCAGTTGTAGAGCAAATCATTAAAATAAATCTCACCCGCAAACGAAGTCGTTTCGGATCATGATCAAACACGACACTCAACAAAGAACTTAACAAACGAAGCGTGATTCATACCATGAGAACCTTGATTTTCACACCATTTCTCTAAAGTGTCCGATTATTTTCCAATAAAAGCCCATTAAACGCACTTCAAACCTTCAAACGCTACGAAATGATCATTAATATTTATTTTGAGTACTGTGAAAATGTGAAGAAATATCGCAATTCTTGTAGTATGCGGCAAAAGCAGTAAGAAAACACCAGAAATCTAATCACGTTCGATATTAGCTCCATAACAATTTAAAATGGTTTTTATAACTCGCCCAATGTTTAAAATGTTCTCGGATCGGAGTCACTCACAATAAAAAAAAAGCTTTTGCGATATAAATTTTGTGTGCACTTAGTTGCAAGCCAATAAAAATATCACGGGATGGCGAATGGAATTTTGTAGCACAAACATTAAGTATTTTATTCGATATTCACTGTGAAGAGTGTGATTTGGACATTTAAGTCCATCATTATTACGTATTATTTCCATTAAAGTATTTTTTTTTACAGTGTACGAGTTTTGAGTCATCATTTCAGTGCGCACTTTAAATGATTTTAATGTCGCCGCAATGATAATGGAGCACCGGGAATTCATACATCACACAATTTTACAGCACCTCACCTACGCGCTCGTAACAATTTCTCCTCACATTAAATTGTTTTACATTCCCGAACCGTTAAGGTTGCGGTATTATTCCTGCCTATTAAATTGATTTAGATGCGAAAGAATTTCACATTTATCAACGAAATTGTCGATATTGCGACTTGCGAGTGAAAGAAAGAAAAGCAGAACCAGATTTGCGTGTTTTTTTTTTTCGTTGGTTTGATTAATGATTATCTTTTTAAATCTATTTCATCTGCGACCGTTTAGGAATGTTTAATATTTTTTTTGCGAGACATGTCTTCAATTTGTCAATAAAACTGTTTCGAATTTCTGGCATTTATCGAGAAATGTAAACACAATGCGACCGACAGACAGAGAAATACACCACTGAGCATTTGTGTTATGCAAATTACTGGACGTTCACATTTCCCAAACAAGCTCGTAAGAAATTACTTTTTTCTCTATTTGACCCAAATTATGACAAATTGAAATTGATAATAATTAATAATTTCAAAAATATCATTGATAAGTAACAGCAGCGGCAGCACAAGTTAACAGCAACAACGAAACTAACGCTTTTAACTGCGTTTGATCTTGTTTTTTATTTTATTAATGGAGTTTTTAATTGACAAATGTTATGTTGTTTCAAAATAGTTAATACATTTATTTCTCCAGTTCGCCGTTGTGTGTGCAGTTGTGTCGGGGCAGTTTCGGCAAAACAGTTGATTTAATGGAACTGGTTTTACGGTTCATTTTAAGAGTGAAAGATTTCTAATGATATTTTATTTTTTCGCAGCACTGGACGATTCACGTTGAGTCGTCTGAAAAGGCTCAATTATTAAATTATGTCAAATAATGGTGCTTCCAAAGTGCCTCAAATTGAATATTTCAATACATTGTCATCAGTCGCTTGAGCATTTAAAAATTCATTTTCACTTTTGCGGAAGTTTCATAATTTACTTTTTTTAAGTGCAACAGCATCAGTGGCGTCAATGAATGACGCTGTAGCAATAGTTGGGTCTTTAAAATGTAATATCGATGATCGATCATAACGATAATTATCTTGATACTTCCACGTTGAGTTTTTTTTTTTTTTTCACCATCATGAGCTGACATGCAACATTAAAATATCATAAAAAAACCTGATTAAGAGCTACTTTTTAGCAGGCCTATAAACAATTTACATTCTGTTTAGCAAGCATAAAATGAAGCTCATAATTGTAACACTTGATCAATTGAAAAGATTGGGAAAAGATAAGAAAAGAAAATCAATGAACCATTAAAAACACATGAACGGCAAACGTTGCTAAAGTCGGCGGTTAAGTGTAAGGGAATGATGTTAATCATGATTCGTCTTTCACCTTATCGTTGTCTAATGATGGTTAATCACCGCAGTTCTCGTCCATTATACTTTACCAACACTTATATATCCATGAGAACATTCTGGAATGCTTGAACGTAAGGTTGTACACTGCAGCTCTTTTACAATTTGATATGTTTTTGCAATTTTCACTTTCAGAATCAAAAGTGGCGCATGAAATCGATAAATATGCAGTTTATAGACTTCCTTGAAATCTTATGCACTAGTCGCTAATAAACTCTTATTATAGACCCGCGCAATTTTAATGACTACCGCGCAATATTGACGCGGCAACAAGTGCCGCAAACAGCCCAGATAAAGACTTAACAACATGACTGTAAATTGACTTTGATTCACGTTAATCCGTTAAGCTCATCACACTTTAAAAACTTCCTTAGTTTGAGCGCTCTTCAATTTAACTCGCATTTAATAATGCTGACTTTGCACATGAGATTATCGCGAGAAGATCGATAGAAAATTGAAAATTATGCCGTGAATCCATGAGAATTACAGTGGAACAAGGGTCCAGTTGCCATGCAAACCCGTCTACTGATATAAACGTCAATCACCAAGAGAGATTCTTCGATGATGAATTAATGAACTCGGTTTCCCATTAATTCAATTGTCAATATCACATCCATCAGAGTTGAATAATAGACCGTCCATTTTCCATAATAAACCCACAATTGTTTTCTAGAACCTCAAAGAAATGAAATGTCTAAAAAAAAAGTTAAAATTTAAATTTATTTTCTCGTAAGAAAAAAAATTGTGCAATATAAGAAATTAAAATAAGAAATAAATGTGATTCTTGTGATGAATACTGATTTTTCGTCAAGAAAAAAAGATGGCAAAGCCACACACAACGAGTTGATTTCGCGCAGACAAAACGCAACGAGTCAAGTTGCGCAAGATTCTCAATTTCTCTTTTTATTTTAGTTGCTTGATGCATCAAAAAGCGTCTCAATATAGCCGAAGGCCTACACAATCGTCACGGGTGACTGAGTCGTTAAAGGATTCGCCAACCAATCGCTCAAAGAATCGCTGTAAATATATTTTTTGCGATATTTTTTTTTGCTGCTCAACGCTTATTTACCACCCAGAAAACACAACAGGGCGCTGAAATATATATATATTTTTTAATTCCATTAAATTCATAAATAACGTCATTTTAAACTCTTCTACAACACATACATACATGTTTCTGTGGTTTTCGATCAGCAAATTGATTTATTTAATTTAATTTAATTTATGAGTTTTTTTAGAGCCTCAAAAATAACAAAAAGAAGTTATTTTCTCTGTCTCTCATTGTCTCTCGCTCTCTTCCCATTTCAAAATCGCCGCTTGAAAATTATTAAATTTGTTTCTTTGACAAAAATTTATGACCAGTTTTGGTATGGGATTCAAAATTAGAATTTCAAAACAAATATTTCTCAAATTTCATAGGCACGCGAGCGGACATCAGATATTAAGTTCATTTCAGCCACCATCGGCTTCAGACAGAGCAATCTCACATGGCGCGAATGTCAAAACCAAAAATTTATTGGTTTCAAACAATTTTTTTTTATCATTAAAAAAATCTCATTAGAGTCATTAATTATGTTTAACTTTCTTCATTACATGCTGTAGGCTATGATGCTGCTACGCAATGCGTATTATGTGCGTGAATAATTAACAGCGGGTAGAGTGGCGAAGAATGTGATTAAATCGATAGATTAATAATGCAAATTATTTCACACAAAATTAGACGCAATATCGATTTCAATCAATACAGTGGAGCTGTTTGGGTTGTTGAAAAGCAGTAATTAATTAAAACAATTATTTTTGCATGAAGGTGTAAAAATAAAATAAATTAACAGAAGTAGGTGACAAAGTGTCTATTAAAAGTGTCAATCTACTTTGATTAGATTCGATTTAAACGCTTAGCATGACTGACGCAATTACTTAGTGGTACTTACGTACCTATAACTGAATTTAGACCATCTTAAATAGGTAGATGACTATATGATTATAATACACCTCCTTTCGAAACAGAGAAGACACACTCTAAGAAGCAGACCAGTCAACATCGAAAAACAACAAGACCGGCTCTTAATTCCAATTTCCTTTAGATACTTAAAATTAGTTGCTAATGCAATTTTGCGCGGAGTACATGTGTCAATAAAGGGACTGGGGCCATTCTTGCCCTACGTCACAGGCACTAAGTATATTTTTGGTTTGTTTATTCAAATAGTATTCTCTTACAGTATAATAAGCTGATTAACCAACCATATGAGATGCTGATGATCCGTATCCATTTTGATGGCAGCGATTAATTACGTTAATGACTTTGACAATGAAATTACCTGTTTTGGTGCCTCATTTAGAAGTTTTCATATTCATGATCACTCAGGTTACTGAAGGATGGCTCTTGGCACTAAGCATTTACTTTCCCATGTATTCTTTTAATACCTAAGATAAACCATAAATTTCACTTTTGCCTTTCTAATGAAGCCATTTTTTGCGAAATGTGTTACTGAATTTAAATCACTGAAATTGTTCTTGTTTCTCATTCTACATTAACATTGACGCTCACTCTTCTAATTAGCAGGTACTAGTGTAAATCAAACACTTTCACTCGCGAGACTTCATAGAATTTTTACGCAATTTTTAATTTTTGGGCAAATAATCGAATCCGACGCTTGTAGTTTGAACCTCGTTAGTCCGAACTATTAACAGTGTCATTTTACTTAACTACTACTACTTACCCGCCAGCGAAAATCTATCTGTAGACTCGGTCATTGCGTGATTGCGTGCTGGCTATTTAATAACATCTAATATAATGCTCATTTCAATTAAATTGCACGATCTTTGTTCATACATATTTTTGATCGATTAATTTTCGTGCACAGCTGACACAATAATTTATATATCTAAATATATGCGGTGTTGATGGTCAGAAAGTTAAAATTTTATTTATATTTATTAATGAACAGCAGACAGAGAGTGTCGATCAGGTTGCATTTACAATAACATCGAAACGATCAAATGTCTGCACAGAAACACAATTTATAGCAATTTATTCAACCTAATGATTCCATCCAGACTTAAACTGAAAGATATAACACCATTTAATGTTTATTTTCTCGCTAAATGGTGTCTTGGAAGCGTGTTGAAAGTGTAATTAATTAAATTACAATTTTCTAATGAAACAACATTGAGCTCATATCGCGATTCTCTTCTGCGCATAGTAACATAATTCAGCCGTAACATTTTGTGATCAGATCGATTGAGCATATCATTATTGTTATATACACGAGGGAGAAAGATAATACGGAGGAATAGTGCATAATAAAATCGATAGCAAAATACATAATTTATGGCATTACAAATTTTTTCAGTAAATATTTTTGCATAATTCCAGCGTTTTTCTCTTTCAGGTCAGGCGCTTAAACTTTTATCGATTGCTTCCAAAACGTTGGGCGCAATTTAAAAATTGGTTATGAACTTCTGATAACTATTATTGACACACAGTTTTATTCGCAGATAATGCAAATTAACCTAAATTTTCATGTTTTCGATTGTATCAACTAGCTTGTTATCTCGCCGCATTGACTAACAGAGAAAAGTCTTTGCACACATATTCCAATCAGTTTCCGTTTTATGGATTTAGGTAGTAACTAGAAAAGACTCGACAATAATGACGGAAATAACAATGACCCTTCTACATCCCAACATCCCCAACGCATTGTAAAAATTGTAATTTTTTATACTCGGATAGAAGAACCAGAAGTATATTAACTAGAGAAAAGTGTACACATTCAATTTCCCCATTTTTTATGTTAATGGGGGATAAACGGATAAATTTAAAGAACTTGCTACTTAAAGATCAAGTTACATAAAGTCTGCAACTTATGTAATAAATCATCAGTATCAACAACATCAGTGTTCATTTTTTTTTGTCGCCATGCCCATTATAAGCATATGATTCGATGTTAATGTGGTTAATTAAAATATCGGATGAGCATGGAGATTTTTTTATTACCATATTCAGCATACATTTTATTACTTATATTACATTTATTTCATTACATGAAAAAAAAATTAAATTTGCAGTCGATTTGGTTTTATTTTATTTATTTTTGTTTAATTATTGTTGTTTGTGCCCATTCTTTTATAATGTATATTCACATGACATGCTCCATTGTTGTATGAATCGTTGCTGTCGACCGTCGCAGGTTCTCAGATGGATAATAAAATTGTTGTTGACTCTTTATGAATTTTGTAATTGCCATCAACAGAGAAACCACCATAATGAAGCACATCAATGACAAAATTATTTTAATATAGCCAACTTGTGATTGCACAACAAGCTCAGCGTGGCCGCTATCTGCGCCGATTGGTTGCTGGCTATAAGCCAATGCCTGTTTATCAAAGATCTGTTCAGACTGTTTTTTATTGAAATCACCTTTCGCCATCATGTCTTCAATTTCATTAAACTTTCGCCAAATTTCACTTAGATTCTTTGCTAAAAAGTGCTGATCAACTGCCTGAATGTCTGTTAAAGTTTGATAATCATCACTAGAGCTTTCGTCGTGCGTTATTGGAGTGTTCCAAATCACATGAGACCTGCCAGTACTGCAGCGTATGCCTTCAACATTGAGCTCATCCAAAATGCGCGATTTTGAGATCACATAAACGTTGACACTCATTTGCTTCAGTTGTTTTGTCATGGCTGAAAGATATGTACAATTCCACTCGTTATCGGTTAATCCGATCAATGTTAATTTGGGGAAAATTGTCTTGATTTGCGCGTATGGAATGCTTGTCAAATTGTTGCCATCAATTTTCAAATGAGTTAATTGTAAAAGTGCTGTGAAAATGTTGAAGTTAATCCGCTTTAATTTATTATATGAAAGATCCAGCAAAGTCAAATTCGAATTGTGAGCAAAAGTTCCAAATGTCAGTGATTCGGAAGTGATGTTTGTATACTCCAAATTCAGTTTTGTCAATTCATTCATTCGGGAAAAACTTGAAACATTGATTCCATTCAGTGGGTTGTAAGACAAATCCAAGCTCTCAAGACGAGTTAAACTGGAGAAGTTGGAAATGTCTCGAATTAGATTCTGTCGAAGTCGAACTTCGATTAAATTTTGATTGCCATTAAAATTAATCGTCTCAAGTCGATTGTAAAGTGCAAATAAATTCTTCAAGTTTTTGTTTATATCCAGATGAGTTAATTGATTGTACGGAATCCACAAGCGCTCCACCTTTGAGTCGACAATGTTGATTTGTGTCAATCGATTACTTGCCAGATTTAGAAATTTAATGTTACTCAAACGTCCGAAAGCATTTCCGTTAATTGCGGAAATTTCATTTGAATCCATCCGGATTTCCGTTAAACGTAAATTGTTTTCAAATAAATTCTCCTCAATTATTTGCAATTTATTGGAATCAAGCCGAATGCTCGACAAGTTCTTTAGGTCTTTAAACACATTTTCATCTAGTGCCGTTAATTTGTTCTCGCTCAGTGTCAAAAATTCCAAATTTTCCAAGCCATCGAAAGCATTTTCCTCAATCTCAGAAATTTCATTTTTGGCCAAATCCAATATCTGAAGCATTGTCACCGATGCAAACACAGTTTTTGGAAGTTTTTTGATTGAATTTGAACGCAGTCTCAGCTCAACCAATGCTGTTGCATATTTAAAATTGTACTTGCTGATATCTTCAATTTTACAATTATTCGCTTGGACTTTGCGCATTTGTGAAAATGCAACAAAAACTTCGTGCGGAAAATCGTGTAATTTTGAGTTGGTGAACTCGACTTCCGTTATTAGCTCACGATAATCGTAATTGTTTCCATATCTGAGGACAAATGTTGAACTGCTGTCAGCCACAACATCAGCAATTGTACACTTTGTTCCAAAGTAACGCTCAAAATAATTAATGTTTTTGATTTCGTTGCATTTCAGTTCAATTTGAACACAATTAATTGATTTGCATATAGCAACAAAAGCTAATAACCCAACAAACTGCCGCATTCCGATTTTTCGTGTTTACAAAATGACCACCACAAGCCGACTGATGGGATAAATAAAACACTTGTCGTAACAAGCGCGTTATCACCAAGTTTTCCTTACAAATGCTTTTATTTGTTGTTGCAATTGGAGATATCTAAAGCAACAAAAAAAAAAACATATATTCGCAAGATCGCAATTGTCGTGGGATTATTTGACTAGAATTGAATGCAGTCTGGCGTCAATATCCAAGCTAACGAGATTAACAGAAGAAAAAATATAAACTTGCAAAAAATCATGTTCAGAACAGAACTATAACAAAATGCAGTCGCTTGATAAGATACTTTTGCCATTATAACAGCGATGCAAGTTTTTTTTTAATGTTTTTTCGTGCAGTTGCAATTTATGTAAATTTGCCTCCGCTTCAAAATGACCGTGAAGAATTGCAGAAATCGTTCTCTCATTGTCACAAGTGTCATGCATTCTTATCATACTAGAGTACTTCGCTTGCACAATGAACTATATGGATGTCACTTGCGTGTGTCGATATTGAATAGAGCAGAAATATAATTTATGACTTTTCGATCGAAATCGGCGCTCCAGCGGGGAGAGAGTAAGAAATACAGAAATATTGTTGGGAAGCAAAATAACCAATTATTTTGCCATAGAAATGTTCAATGTTGTTTAACAGTAAAAGTTAAACAGAAACAAAAAGCACTCCAGCGAAATGATTACACGCAGCAGTAGCAAAAAATGTGTCTTAATCTTGATACCAGGCGAGCCTGTGACTGCGACATTGCGCGCCGCGACATGGAACAAATTATTTTCATGTCGCTAATGATGTGTAACGAAGTGAAGGCATTTTTCTTCAACAAACACGACGTTGCGATTTAATTAAGGAATTAATCTTGTGCACATCAACAATCGATTTTGATTGCAAAGTGTGCATTTAAGTGAACCATTGACATCGGCGTTTAGCAATGTTAACATGAGCCGTGAGAAATTTTGAGCTTTAAGGGAAGCTTATGTGATATTTGTTCCAATTTGAAATTATAATAATTGTGAAAGAGCATCGACCCTTTTTTTGTTTATCAACAGTTTAACTGTGTCGAACTGTGAATGCATGCGACTTGAAGTTTGTAAGTTGATAAATGATAAACTCATAAGATGATTAGAAGGAATCAAAAATTAAATATCAAACGATTGTTACTTTACGAATCAATGATGAGCATAAACAATGCGATTTGTCTTAAGTGAAAATCTCATTTAACAGCCACCTTTTGTGAAGTGTGGTCCACAATCACGATGCTTTGACTTTTATCTGATCAAATGAAACGAGAATTTCAATAAATTTCAATAGGGGGAAAAAATGAAGATATTTAAAATCAATAAATAACACTCGCGAGCGGCACAAGCAGCATTAACATCAAAGAGATCACATTTCGGGATTAATTAATTGAAATATTAATTGATTACGAAATGGCCCCGAATTGGACTCAAAGCTGAAAAATGCTGATGAAAAATTGAATATGAAATCGAATAATCGCTACTTTGTTGAATATTCAAATCAATTAGTTGATATCGCGGCGAAGCTTGAAACCGCTGATAGAATGGAAGCATTTATCAATCGATTGTGATTTCAGATATTCAGTCCTACTGGACTTTTTTTTATTTTACTTCATATGTCGTTGCCATTGCCTTCATCAAATTGATAATTTTTAAACTTTCCTGACTTCGAATTGATTTTTTTTAGGCATTTTTAAACTTCTTTATTGCGCGAGGCATAAAGATAAAGAATTTTTATCAAAAAATTAAGTGATTCCCCAATGAATGAATCGGGCTTTTATTAACACGAATTTCAAATTATCCACACCGATAAACCGATAACTGGCACCGATGGAGTGGCCTTCTCAAATGTAGCGTCGCATGATTTCTTGCGCGCCTCGCAAGTCTTGAATTTAGAATTTTCTTTGCCTTCTCGTGAAGGCGTGTGACAGTGAAACATTTCAAGAGATTCTTTTAATAAAATATTTGCCATTGAACCACTTAATTTGATAAAGGCACATAAAACGGAGACGATAAATTATTTGGAGGTCTTGCGGCGATAGTTTGGTGGGCGAGCGAAGAATTTCAGTTTACGATGCTTCAAATTGCAGCTATTTGCAATTTTGCCGACTGCGTCAGGTGGAATTTTAAAAGAAATAATGTTTGGTGAAATTTAATAAACGAACAAATGATATGAACTGTAATAAATTATCGAGTGCTGAGATTTGCAGCTACCATAAAAGAAAAAAAAGCATATAACAAATTCGTATGCCGCGGTGTACCGAATTAAATTTGGTGCTGATTTAGATACACTTCTCGTGGGGTAGAGGGAGAGCAATAAATTATAATGCACAGTTGAAATTGAATTATATCGCGCACCTTTTTTTTGCCGTTTTGCTGAATGTTTATTTCGTGATACAAGATAGAAGGCATACATTTTTTTTTTAAATTCACTTAAGGCCCTCTTAAAAGAAATGAAGGCATTCGACCATGGAAAAAGGTCGCCAAATGTCATTTCGTAAATTATTTATTTCATTCATCAATCATAAAGTACCCTAGAAAATGAAAGTATTCATCCATGGCATCACATCAACCTCCTTATGATGATGTTTAAAAATAAACTGCGAGGTTATCGAGAAATGTCTAGAAATGTCAATGAAATAGTTGGAATTTTTAATGTGTTCATTTCAAGCGTCAATTTGCAACAAAATTGTAGATTATCACAATTTTTATTGACCTTATGATGTCAAAATCAACACAAAGAGAGTATTTTCATTTCACAGCTCATAATTTCCGCATCATTTCAAATACGTTCAATTACCTGCAATCGCCTGTGGAAATAAAATATTTACTTAATTAACTAATTACCAACAAACTGATGCTAATTTAGACATCGTAGCCAATAAAAAAGATCAAAGCTTTCAAATTTCATTAGCTAATTGACTGCACCGGCCAGATCAAGTAAGACCTTTCACACAATGTATAAATTGCTGCATTGTAAATTCACTATTGCATAGCAATTCTAATCGACAATGTTTGAGCTTTTGTGTAATGACTCTATCACGTAGTTGTATACAATTGTAATCCAAAATAGGCTTTCTCGATGCCGGCAATCAAGGAAGAAGCAAATAAATAATTCACAAATTTAAAATCGCGATAAATTCCTTTCTCTCCCTCTCTCTTTCCTCAATCTTATAAAAAATTCACAAAAAGCCCTTCGGTTCAAGTCTTTAATAATTCAGGAAAGCAAAAAAAAAGTTTGCCGACGTTCGTTTTTTTTTTCGGACCGCGACCAGTATCAACAATGAAAGTCGGTTCATTCATTCAAATTATGTGTAGAGCGCAAAGTGAAATGGATCAATGTCCGCTTGGCCACTTAAAAAGCATGATTGGTGCCTGAGGGCATTCGAGACGGGTCCACAAAAAGAAAAAAAAAAAACTATAATATACAAGACGTCTTTTGCACAACTGTAAAGTAGTAGAGAAAAAGTAATATACGAAGTATAATTAACCTTAAATACTATAATTTATGAATCCAAATCATAAATCTTAATTAATAACGTCAATAGCTTGAGTAAGTGTGAGACGAGTTTCAAATCATTGACCGAGAGAAATATTCCACCTGCTGTTTGTATGTATATGCAAATGGCCAATGTACTGTCTAACTAATCATGGCTCACGGCATCTTGCGCAATCATGAAATTTAATATGTATTGTCATTCGGAATAAAATGATGTTCATCTGATTGGAAAATGTCATCTCTTTACGCGCGCTCGCATTAGACAACTCATTTGCATTTTAATGAATCAACATTAATTTCGCTCACAGCATCGCGCAATAATCAGAAATCGCAATGTTTTGATCGCATAATTAAGTGCCCATTTGATTGATGTTCGATGAACTTTGGTACCGTTACTTCTCATAAATCATTTGCACTCCGAATGAATTCGATAAGTCACCGGTGCGAGTCCGAGCGAGAAATCTACTCTATCGCGATTTATATTGCACAAAAAAAAAGTAACTGATTTATTGTGTTGCGCAAAAAAAAAAGATATTAAAGACCCATATGAGTTCACAGTCATCATTTTATGGGCAAACGTGAAACGCGCAAGATGTTTCATGAATGTTTTTGTTTTCGTTTTCAAACATACCGATTTCCATATAAGGCCAACATATTTACCTACTTACCGAAAGCAAAAGATTTACTGTTTCAGAACATTCACTGCAAAAATTATTAAATTCTTTCAACATTTCTCAGATAAATCTTCAGGGAAACACATAAAAAATTCACTGTTTTTTAGTGCCCAATAAAATATTTTTTTTACAGTGCGAGTTCATGACCGTAGCCGCTGCCAAATCCAATGAAATTGATATTTAATAATCATCCGCGTGTTTAACAAGACGTTTATTAAATATTATCCAAGTGTCTTTACGCATACTCAGGCACTGGATCAACATCAAAATATTTTGAAGGGAACTATAAAGAACAGAAATAATAAATGGAACATGTTCCCATTGAGGTTATTAACTTTTCGCTTCTACCTTTTTTGATAGTTTCGTTGATCGTTTCAAAATTTTACTTTCGTTTTTTTTTTTTTTTCGTTCTTGTTTCATCACAAATTTTAAATATTCTAAGATTATATTCTGGTTGAAAATTGTAAAAGTCATTAATAATGATAAACACCTCGAAGCCAAAAAAATTGGAAGTGCATAGAACTATAAACAAAGTGCCAACAATCACAGCATGACCATAGAGGTGAACTTTAACCAGCACTATTGTTTATATGAAAAATCAGCATGAAACATTTATTATTATATCTTAATGTTTACACAAAGTCTATCTACGACTGCAAAATTGTTTACTTCTTATTAAAAACTATCAAATATTTTACAATCAAAGGCTTTTATACGCGAAAAACCAAAAAAGTTCTCACGATTATTTTCTGCCTGCTGTGGAACTCACATTTCCTTTTGCGCAATATTGAATTGTTTCTAGCGGGGACAGCGCACGTTGCCAGGCATTATTCTGGATCGTTTCATTTTGCAGTTTCGTTTCATTTTTCATAAAAAAAAAAAATGTATAAATTCTGCAAAATGAAATAATTCATTGCTTAATGAGATAAAAGATTTTCTTTAGAAAACAATTATTTAAGCGGCTGATTTATTACGTGTCTTATAAATACAACGTTCACGGTATCAAGAGAGCACCAGAATGGTTCTTAATATCGCACTGAAACAGCATTTTGCAATATAATAAAAATTATAATCCTTTTATCGCGGCTGACTGATTGAAAGTATTTCACGCTGCAAAGCATATTTTTTATTAATACTTATTTTTAGTGGAATCTTTCTGTTGTTAATTGAAAAAAAAAAAAAAAAAACCAAGTAAACCTGAAAAGTGACCCGCAGGCGCCTTTTGTTTATCGCTCAACATGCACCATTATTAACAATCAAAAAAAAAAAACTTAAAAGATGTGAACTCTCGTTATGGGCCTTGATGTACGCGCTGCACATCAAATTGCGGCTTATGTATATGACAGTTGTTAAAAACAGTTAATATCCGCTACGGCAATGAAGGCACTAATAAAGTTGAAGTTTGTGAATCCCTGGCACGTTGCATTTAAAAAGGTGAAAATTGCACTTTGTTTTTTAATTCGCAAAATCTTCCATATCGTTCTTTCACTCACATGAATCATCATCATCATGATTGGGTATAATTAACAATAGCATATCGCAAAATGTACGCTCGAAAAATTCCTAGGGCCATCTCCGCCATCAACTCTCATTGGAATTATGCTGTGAAATGCCCGCGAAATTTATGTTGTGTTTACCACCTTCAAATTGCAAATTGCTGGCTTTGTACTTTATATTATTTTCATTTCTGCGTTTTCATTTCCGCAAATACAAAAAATTTTAATTAAGCACATGGGAAGAATTTGCAGACGAGCGCACAGAGATCACATTGACCACGAAGGCTCCAACTAGAGTCGCGTGCAATGCTTTCAATTAGTTAAAAAAAAATGCTTTCTGCACGGCATTTGCATTATTATGAGTCGAATTTATTAACTCGCGCGCAAAAGTAAACAGCATTATTTATGAGCTATTGTTGATCGCGATGCTTGGTCAGTTAGTCGAGTTATGTGCGAGTCATCTATCACCAGTAATAACATGCGACTAATTGTGAGCTCTCTTTCCCTATACATACAATTTGCCATTCGCCTTTCAGCATGCAGCATCTTAAGACTTCTCTCGCTACATAAACAATATTGGGATTCATTCCATTTCACCATCCTGCTACTCGACACAACATCGAAATAGTGTTTATGCTTGTTCTTATTACTGCTTGGGATGGCAACTTGAAAGTTCAACATCGCACGCGAAATAATTGTTTGTGATTACAATTTCATGTAATGCGCAAGCGTAGAGTCCGTGTTTCATCCGTAGAATGTAATCGTGTTGAAGCGATGCCCGCATTGCAATAATAACAGCGCAACGAAAATTATCGTTGCCTTAATTTAACTTTAATGCATATCAACTTTGTCAATTTATATACGCGAGCGGTGAAGTTTCTTATGTGAAAATAGTTTAAGCTCATTTGGTGGAGTTGTTTCTGAGAGTTTATTTTGCAATGGGTATTAATATCATGTTATTGGACATTCCAGAGCGACAGACTAGATGATGACTTTCGGTATTTTGTCATTAATTGAATTAAATGTAACATTAAATGATCAAATTTAACAGAAAAATTGTTCAATGTACTTGGACCTCCACCAACGTTGACGATAAAATTTGAAATTGTCGAACTGAATCGATTGCGCATTTAATCAAAATTAAAATGTTAATGGCAATCGGGAATTTCGTGAATTGCAGAAAAGGTTTTCAGTTCCCATTAAAATAAATAAAAGTTAAATTAAGTGAATAATATCATCGTGTAATATTAAATTCAATGGTCAATTGTTTCCTCATTTTATTCTTTTTTTTATAAAAAAAAATTTCATTCTGTCGATTTTTGTTCAATTTTTTTATGGTCGTTCGGCATGTTCGAACGAAAGGTCAATTGATCGGCTGAAGATTGTCTTCCCTCTTAAATGCACAAATAAAAATTAAAATCTCAGATGTGCTGCATGAAAACACTTTATCATTAAAATAATTTCATTTTCCCATTTTGCCTCAAAACAAAAGATTTCACTTCGATTTTGTGGTTAAAATTAAGTTAAAAATTTATTACAGTGAAAATTTGATAAACCTTTTACACTCATGAGAAGGAAAATATGCGTGCTGTCTGCAAACGAGATTTCATTATTGTAGCCAATTTCGGCATTTTCCCTTTGAAATCTTTTGAGGCCGTCGTCGAGTCGAATGTCGTCAATATTCAGCGATATCAAATAATAAAAAAAAAAGTGCCGTAATGAGAGCGAGTGTCTAGAATGCAAAAGTTTTCTTTAACACAGATGCATGCAATCCATGAACTAACTTGGGTCTGACTAAACAAAGCTCTAGTGACGGTATGCCGCTTGTAGAATAATTAATTTTCAATCGCTCGCATAGTTCCATGATCGTCGAGCGCGCGAACATAAATCACATCATCACTTGCATTTGTAACAATTTATGTAAATTAAACAAATTTCTTTTTCTTGTGGCTAATGCTCTTACACGGAATTCGCCATAACAGACTATTCGTTTTACTCTAGTTCGTTTCGTAAGTCGCGTTGTCGTTTTGAAATGTCATGTACTGAAATTAGTATTACTATCAGTTCAATATCAAAATAGCAAAAAAAAAAAAAGATAAAAATAATTTTGTCGCTTATAGGTTTTATGCAAATTTCGTGTCTCCTCGTGAGCTTTTATGTTGCGTTTTTTTGTGTATGCGCGAGAAGCAGTCATTTAAGGAATGTTTGTGCGCACTTTCGTGTTTTCGTGAGTGGTTTTTTTTTTCTGTGAAATCGATAAGGCTAAAGTCACGCCGTGTCTGCTATTTATTTTGCTGCGGCGCAACAAGATCTCTTGAGAGATCATTTTTGCAAATTTAATTTCGAGGGAAAAATCGCCACATAAGAAGAGGAACAACAAATTTGCAGCTTTGACCCGCAACAACATTAATCTTTTCAAATTAAGTAAAATCCCATAGATTACAAATCACAATCAATTCTTTAACATCTTCATTAGACCAACTTTGCCTGCGCAAATAGCTCGAAAATTTATATTAATATTAATGATTGCTAATCAATAATTTTTATTAAGCTTATTTTGATATGATTGATACATTTGTTGTAAATCATCAAGATGTTGTGTTTCGCGTGAGAGATCTCTATTCCCAAACATGGATTGTGCTTTTGACGGTACATTATGGGCAAAAAAAAATTGTTTATTATTATAAATCTGTGAGAAAATAGCTCATCTTTGGGGATAGTCCATGAATTATGTTACTCTTGAGTTTTTACATTACTAAAATTAATTAGACGTACGTTTGGAAACATTTAATTGTTACAAGATAATTAATATTCAACATGACATAACTTATATACAAATCCATTCCGATACAACCACGAATTTTTTATTTGTGAGAAATGTCTTTTTTTTTCTTCTCAATTTAACGTTAATGTTATGAATTTAAGCGGTCTCATCTCGAGAACCTCCGAAATGAGTTATGAGTTTCGTTAAAGTCATACATTTTAAGATCGGTTATGGGAAAGAAAACTAATGCTCGCAATAGAAATGTGCACTAATGTGCGGTTTTCGTGAGCTTTCGGTTTATTCATTGATTTTTTCTTATAAAAAATAAAATTGTTTAGATTAAAAAGTCACAAATTCCCAATTTTACGGTGACTTTTAAAGCGACAATAATGCCGACTGAAATTCCCGTCTTATGTCACTTCATAAAAGACTCAACCGAAGAAAATTTAATTAAAATTAAATTGGAGTTTGCAAAATGTGCGGCCTTTTTGCATAATGAAACAAAAAAAAAAATTTATTCGACTAATTTAATTTAGCGTTCAGTGTACCGGAATTTGTTTAATCTTTTGAAATCATCATAATTTACAGATTATCATAATAATCGTTGCTCCTTTGAATAACATTTTCAGGCCTCTTCAGAAAAGCGAAACACGCGACACCTGAGCAATTTGATATCTGATAAAAACTCATATGTTTTTTTTTTTTTTTGAAAGAATGTGAAGTTAAATGACTTAATTTCATCGGCAAATCTACAAAATCAATTTAGCCTCTCGAACGCGTGTTAGAAATTTTCTTTCTAAATTATCTGTTTATTTTGATTCAACACTCACCGCGCGCTTGATCCACTCTAACAGCATATAATTACACAAAGAAATTCCAGCAGTGATGTTGAAAAGCTTTTTTTTTTCACATCGCACCCAAAAAGAAAAAAACATAAAAGACTTCTGAAACTTTAATAAAAATACCCATCAATTAAATTATGAGACGTGATAATTACAGTTCAGTATTTCGGGCTTGCTTGGGCTTCATGTCTAAACACACATTGAGCTCTTTAGTTGTTATTCAGCAACATTTGATCGTCGCATGAATCTAGTTGATGTTTGATATGAATTCCCCGATCAGCCCATTTCATATGAGCAATGTCAAAACATCACATGCCCGAAAAACCAACAATTCGGGGCTTTTAATTTCTGGCATATTTTTTAAACATGAAAATGAATTTTTCTGTGCTTCTTGCCCTGAAGAAAGAAAATAAAAAATTTACATGGCAACCAAAAGAATTGTGCCGCACAATAAAATGTTGTTGAGAAGAAGGAATGAAAAAAAAAAAATATTAAACAGGCAAAATGCGAAGTACACACAAGAACCCGTCAAGACGCAAAAGCGTGTAACCTGCTGACAGTCTTTAAGAAATATTTCGAGTAATAAGAAAGTTCAGCAACATTTTAAGATCACTTTGAATGGGAATCAACCGTGAAACATGCCGCTGATTGTCATTAAATTATGACGTTTTACAACAATGTCTGTTATGGTACATATCACCGCCACGGCACAAGATCGATCGGTGAACTGGAATGCACACATGTGTGCCCTGCAACATAATTCAGATTGTTAAGCGCATGATCGATGCCATTTATGTCACATTGACAATACTAAACTGCTCCACAATAGAGCGAACAAAATGTTGAGCTCCAAATAAATGATGATCTGATTATTAATGAAAGCTGGAAATGTTTCACAAATGAAACTGCTGAATGCTTTGAAATCTCCAATGCAATCTCATTTAATGACGCGTCGTCTGGTCGCGAGAAGCTCAAAACCGACATCTAAATTATAGTATTGAATATATGCAAAAATTATATATTTTTATAACTTTCAACGCAAACATTAATAAAATTGTTATAAATGGCAAATATAATTTTTAATGGTGTTAATTCTTTTTCGGTCGATTTCAGTGTTCCGTATCATTAGCGAAATAATCGTGGGCAAAAACGGTGCTAAAGAAATTAATGCTACACCTGAATAAAATTTTACTACCTAGTTATGAACTTTAGCGGGAATAGAAAAAAGTTAAAAAAAAAAAAAACTAAACACAAGTTGCTGTTAATTTCCTTAAAAAACAAACGAAATGGCTTTCACTGTGCGGGGTAGTTTATAAGTTTTATATTATCACTTAATAAATGTAGTTTTTATTCAAGTGGCAACAAAATAATTTTATGTTACGTAAATTTAAGATGATCTTCAATAAAAATTTTATTTTCAATAATCAAATATTCGCCGCATGAATCCTTTGTCGCTCAACCAACCACGAAATCGGATGAATTAAAAGACGACTAATTATCGAAAAATACGAGATTTTTTATGGATTTTTAATGGCCTTTTTTGGAGGTTTTTATGTTGCCCGTGAGGGAAAACATCGAATTGATAAATTTTTTTTTTTTTTTTGTTGAAAAATTACGCTCATTTTTCATTTCGATTTCGTTAATTTTCTACGGAAATTTTCGGCATTCACGATCTTGATGATTGTTGACTTTTCGAGAACCAATTCAAATGTTATTAATTTCTCTTTTCTGTTTCTGTTTCTTTCTCCAAATTATTATTTTTCTTTTACCTTGAATAAATTTCATTCATTTTAATAAATCAAAAATTAATAGCGCGACATATAACGCCACATTTTTTTGGGAGATTTTTTTTTATTTTTACTGGTCGCGAGCTTGGTGGTGGATGATTAATTAATCGTGCTCCGAAATCAGGTGTAATTTAACAAAATGAAAAATTGTGCATACAATTTTGGGACTTGTAATGTCTCTCCATCTTCCACATTTGTGCGATCGATCGAAACGCGAGGAGTTTACATGAGGTCGCAAAAAAGCACAACACAGATCGCGAGTCATGTTCAACATCATTTGTTGTCCTCTGGTAAAGCAAAAAAAAAAAAAAGAATTAACAGCCACTCTAGTGAGAGTATAAATAAGATTGCTTTAATTAATTACAATGCTCTTATTGTGTTGCTTGAAATTGTTAATTGTGTTGTGTGCAGAATGCAAATCTGCGAAACGAATGTTTAATGAAAATGGAAAGTGATTAATGGAGAATCGCAATATAAAAAAAAAATTGCATGAGAAAAAATTTCTTTTTTTTTTCTAACGAGATATTTTAGCGCTTAAAATGGTAGAAAAAGTTGCGTGATAATGATGAGACGGCTGCGGTAGGTAACGAGACAGGTGCACCATGTCAAACGATTAGTTGCGTACAATTTTAATTATTCTGCAGAAATTCAATTGACAATTGTATAATGTTGTAATAGGATAAGAATGTATGAAATTGTATAAGGGTTTAACGTGTTACAGCAATAGAGTTGCAAACGAAGTTGCGAGCTGTAAAAGTAGCGACTCAGCAACACCGTAAATTCAAAATGTAATGACAAGGAATATTAATGAAACGATGATTTATCATGATTATTGTATTTTTTGCCGTATTTACAAAACTCTTGTGCACTTTTTTTGCAGTTGTTTGCGTCGTTGCTGAATGGCTTGAGCAGTGTGCTGCATGCAGCAAAAAAAAATACTGAAATTGATTGCAATAAAAAAGCAGCAGTCGAAGAAAACAAATTTAATCTGTCATCATTCATTTATTCGATCATTGATGATCAAGTCGTTGGATCATTTCATAGTAGAAAGACCCAGAGAGAGACCATTAACTTGCTTCTGTGTGTGTGTGTATGTCATAGAAATTCAATTTGATGGAATAATGAGGATTGAAATTGATTTGAATGGCCTGAGCGGTGTGCTGTTGAATGTTGTTTCCTGTGCGACCATAAGCAAATTGTGCGCACGACAAATAAGCGATTTTTAAAATATTTAAATTGAAATCTCCATTGACGTTTACAAAACGATCAAAATGCGATCATCTTATTGTCACGTTTTCCACCTGATTGAGACAAAATCATTTGGATGGCGACAGAGGCGGCGGTATCGAGTCAGTCAAAAATATCTCACAATTTTAGAAGATCTCATCTCATTAAGGTCAAATCTTGAATAAAACAAAAGCAACAAGAAATTTAAAGCCAAATGATAATTTCACCTCCCGAAAGCAACGCAGTCGGAGTCCAAACATATTATCCGTTCGAACTGTGAAACTGTGAGGTGCTGCTTTAAGACATAATAAATTTTCTCTATTCGGTCAGCTTTGAAGACACAAAACAGAAAAATTATCAAACATTATCAATCTAAATAACAATTTTTCACATTTACAACTCATGTTTGACTGCCACTTTCCGATGCCAATTGCATTTTGTTATTCACGTCAGCAAGCAGCAACAACATCGGTGCAACTGATAAGAAACATATAAAAAAATGTAAATGAAACAATGTTCATTTGCCATTTGCTTGTTGGACTATTGCTAATGAATGCTATCATTTTTATATTCAATTGTGTGTTGTTTGCCTTTTTTTTCTGTCGGCTTTCGTGCGCTTTTTTTTGTACTCCAGTGCAAAGAAAATGTATAACACAAAAGGTATTATCAGGGGGGGCCGAAATGACTCAACAACGGAAAAAATATCGCAGTTTATTGAAAGATTTCCTTGAAATATTGAATTTGCTACGTCCAGTGCTGAACTTTAAGCTTTTTCCGAGAAATGTCTTGAAATGTCTCCGAATTCCCACCCTGTGAGCAGAATGTTTTATGCAGTTGATGCCAGAACAACTTTTATGAATCTCAATACAAAAGGATGATCGTAGCGAGCGATATTCGATGTGAAATAACAATTATGAGAGAACCGAAATACATGTTTTGTCTGCTATCATCGCATTCTGATGCAATTTTTAATGCGTCTCATAAACATGTATTTCGATACGTTCCTCGCGATGTTTGTTTTATTTTACAATCTCATGCGCCAAGATACCGCCTGGACACAATGACAATATCTCGCGCCTTCCAACCTACCTGAAAAAAGTGTCCAGCGATGAAATTAATGCATTTCCAGCACCGAAATAAAAACTTAAGTGATAACGAAAAATGTCGTTTGAATGTCGCCACGAAGCAATGAAATTCAATAAACGTGTTAGAGGAATGTCGAAAATCGCTGATAAGCGCGAATAAAGCGTCAACTGAAAATCGCATGAGAATTCAATGGCAATTCATAATTTCGCAACGACAACCGAATCATCAATAATGCAACATTCCACTGCACCGCGAATGTTATCAAAGTGATGTCATCGCGATTTGTGGTCTTTCACATTTATAAAAATATATTGCGAGTGCAACATTAAAATTTTTTCGCAATAAAAATCTGACAAAAGAGAAATTTAATTTTTAATTTTTGTCCTTCAAACAAAGCTCACTGCGGGATTTGACGATGAAAGATGTTGGAGCCTCCACAGAACATATAAAGGGCTAGTCGCATTGGCTTGTATGAAGTAAATCAATCTTTACAAAATGTCGTTCGTCTCAACAATTACCGCAGTTGATATAAAGTAAAATTATTTCTGCTGTTGATTTAATAAAAAAAAAAAATCGTTAAAAAAAATGTTTTATTCATTCAAATTTCAGATATTTTTTTTTATTGTTTGCACATTAAATTTATTCATTATTCGCGGTGATATGCGATATATGCGCGATGAACTTGGAACCTTTATGTGAGGCATCAAAATCACCGTAGGAACTTTTTGAAACGTTCTTTCAACTTACAAAAGAGCGTTGCATTTCATAAAGTCACCGAAGAAAATTCATTAAAATGCATTTCATCGTGAACTCTTTAAACAAATAAAATGTTTTTGTTACATCAACATCATTGAAATGTGATGATGTATGCTAGATCATATAATCATATACCGTTCCATTTGACCTTTGCATTTTACAGGTTGAACGACCCTGACTCTGATGAATTCTTTTTTTCGCGATAAAAATCTAGCACGCGCACAAAATGGACCAAATGTCATGAGAGAAATCTAATATGCGCAATGAAGACTTTTGTGAAGATCGCACTTCGATCATATTGTGTGGCATCGTTTTTGTTTTTCTTCTTATAAAAAAAACTACGTTCGAATAATGTCTGTAACCTGAGATCAATTTCGGCATGTGGAATATATTTGTGAATTGTGTTTAATGGGTGGTCGCTCTCAAAGTATCTTTCGTCGAAATTTGCTGGCCTAATGTCAACTTCATTTCATCACCCCAGCGAAGTTTTATAACTTTTAAATTACACATCGATGGAATTTATTTATTTCTTGTTCATAATTTTGTTTTTATGCTCTTTCTCGTTCACTAACTCCATCCGCGAACCCATCGAACTCTCGCAAGTGAATTGACATTGATTGTTGAACTGTAAAAATAAATTTTATGGTTCACCGGGCTAAAACCTTTCAGGTCGCGAGAAATTTCATTGCTGATTTTCAGATTTAAAGACCGTAAAAAAAATTAATCTACCGATAACAACTCAGTTGGATGGACAACAAGCAGCAAGAAGCTTAAAAAAAATTCTCAAAAGTCATTTTGCTGATGGTTCCAATAAATCATCGTGGCCTGGTAATTGTAAAAAATTGGCAAAACAGTTGAGTTAACTGCTGCTTTATGATCACGCGCCCGGATTAAGATCATCCACGTGAAAATGCGCACTGCTCACCGAGCGGCTTTGAAATATGATATGCACTTTATGCAATAATTTATATGGCTTAATTATCCATATCAACGCTTTAATTTATGACTCATTGCTCATGGGATGCAAAAAAAATTCAAATGAGGCGGAAAATCTGTTTCATCTTTCAACAGCAAAAGTTTGCGCCGAAAAAGAAAAAAAAAAAAAGTTATTGCATTTGAAATCTGATCAGCTTACACGCCGATTAATCTTGCTGGATTTTGTTTTCCTTATAACTTACTTCAATGCTGCGCCAACAATATGCTCATATATAACATTTTCTGATCTCACTTAATGAACGTGTCCATTTAGCAAAATGAGTTTTATTTTTCACAACAAAATATCCCAGCAAGTAAATTAGGTTGCTGAATTAATTGACATACTGCTTGGATAAAATGCCATGTGATGAAATGCAACTTTCATTTAATTTTATTAATTAAGAAAAGTATTGCTACACAGCCAATAAGTTCTCACTGGGATTACTTCCAAAAAGGAACTGGTTAAGATTTGCAAATTATCGATACGCGGCCGGTTAAGAGAAAACGGAATCCGGTTGATCCCAGGGGCAGTGAGCTCATTGGTGGTATATATATTGGACTTTTGTGCAATTTAAATAGAGTAATATCATCATAATTTATTAGTTTTCAATAAAATTTATTCTATACAGCACTTTATTATGTTATCGGAATATATTTTTTTAATTATTTCTCAAACAACTCAATTAAAATTTATGGAAGTACCGAAGGGATTTGTATGCTATGCTGCCAGTTGCAGAGCGAAAGAATATGATCACTTTCTGGTAGCTCGTTAAATTATGCAAACGAAAGCAGCATTTGCGAGAAAGTTGCTAATGAGTATACAAAATAAATGGAAAATATGCTTCGATAAGTTTGAAGTATTAATTAAAATTTGTGTCTTGTTTATTTATTAAGCGAACGTTCGGCTTGTGCAGCGGATTAAGATTCATTAGAATTTCGCCATAAATAAGATTGCGCCGTAACAAATTTATTGCTCATATTCTGGAGCACATAAACACACAGAAAAAATGTCTTTTAGCAGAACAACGAAATGAATTTAAAGGAATAACTCAAATGATGCCTCTGAGCTTAATTTATTGAGCACCTTTTTGCAATTTATCTTTCTTGCGAACGGTCTCGAATCTCGAAATGTTAAACTAACATCGAGACATTATCGTTGGCATTAAAAATGCTCATTTGTGAAGCGAAATAATCCATGTGCAATCATGTAAAACACGTGCTTATTATTTTAATTTTAAATAAATGACAATTAATCATTGCCCCAAACAATGGTTTCCCGGTCTCTTTCTTTCTCATGGGTCATGTTTCCGTGTGTTCTGTTCAGTCGATGCAAAAAAAAATCTCTATTGACTCTTCGCGATATTAAAATGCCCACGCGCCAAATTGTATAAATTTTCATCAAACAACGATTTCTTTACGCTAGAAAACAAACCGCTTAATACTCATTTATGAGTCGAGTTATTCTAGCCGCGGACCACCAAATATGGAAACGGATCATAATACAGAATGAATAACTTATTGATTTGTCGGCATCGCGATAATATCGGAAGTAGATTACCTCATCGGGAGACGCGTGCGTGGGGGCTCGATTTTGCTTCAAAATTACGTCATTCACCGATCAATTAGTCAAGTGAATTGGTCAAAATGAAGTTCTCGTGTGAATGTGTAATTTGTTGCGATGCATTAAAGTGTATGTTGTCCATTCCACGCATCATTGGCTCATTTAATTTGCTGATTAGTTTTCCTAATTTTTTGCTATTTAAACGATAATTTGAGCGACAATTTCATCAGTCTGGTTTACAAGTTGATAAGAATGTTGCTCATTAGTTTGAGCTTTTTAATATCTTTTTCGTTACAAAATGTTCATTCTGTACGGCGCATTTATGGTGGACAAATTGCTAAGATTGGACAATATCCTTACCAAACGCTGCTATTGATAAAGGATAACTTGGATCAGGATGTCAGATGTGGTGGATCAGTAATTGATGAGCATTGGATTATAACTGCTGCACATTGTCTAGAAAAGTAAATTTAGAATTAATAATGAAATGAGTTCAAATTTATGGAAGTTTTTCATTGTGAAAGTGCATCATCCGCCATGGTAGCGATTGGAATGGTTAATTGGGATGCACGTCCTGTGTTTCTCGAAACCGTTGATCAAACTAATATGTTCACGCATCCAGAATACGAATCAATTGGCACAAAAAATGACATCGCTTTGTTAAAACTCAACAAGAAAATATATTTTGATGGTGAGCTTTTAACTGGCATCAGTTTGTTGAATGGTACTGGCAAAAGGAAAAATTATTTCAGATGAAGTGAGTCCTATATCGTTACCATCAGCAGATGATGCTGAAATCTCATTAACTGGAATATATGCTGAAACTGCCGGATGGGGACAAATAAGTCCCGATGACACACGCCCAGAATCCCATTTGAGATATATTAGGCAACCGATTATCAGCACAGAAGAATGCAAAGAATATTCGCCTTATGTTTGCGATACAAATATTTGCCTCTCGAAAATTGGACGACATTCAGCCTGTTATGGTCAGTAAATGATTTTAATTATTAATGTAATTAGCAACGATGAAAATCTTTAACAGGCGATTCAGGTGGAAGTTTAGCAATTGAAAAAAATGGTGAAAAAATTCTAGTTGGAATTGTTAGTTTCGGTATAAGCGATCGTTGTGACTCTCACGAGCCAGAAGTCTACACAAAAGTCGCGAGCTACTTGAACTGGATAAAATCAACAATTCAAAACTCATCAGATACTTAATGTCAAATGCCAAATCGTAGCCAATCAAATCACTTCAGTTAATTGTTGTGTCACAATTTACAATTGCTATGCAATAAATCAAATAAATAAAAATTAAAATAGAAATAAATTCACAATGTTAAAAGTCAAATCGTCAAATCCTACCGCAAAGATAATCAGCGGCTTGCATTTAGTTAAATGCAACAGCGTTGTTTTTTATGCTGTTTGTAACTACCACATTAAGAGATAGAATTGTTTGTTTAATTAATTTAATTTTTATCTTAGCGCACGATCGCAAAGTGTTCGAGGCACTATCGATGATTGCACAGACACCGAGAGTGAGTGAGGGAGAGAGAGAGAGAGAGAAACAATTTAGTAAACATAACACTTCAGCATAACAGTGGTAGCAATATACGATTGTATAACTTTACCCCGCGTCATGAAATCCCTGATTCCATCTCTCAAGACGTAAGTGCGCAAAGTGGCGCCTCGCGTGCGATTCCTTTTGCAACAGGCCTAAAGAAACACAGGCGGCAGTGAACAAGTGACTACCAAAAATGGCAATTTACTAATAATTATTATTATTGTTTGTAAATATATACATTCGCTCGGGCATTCTCTCGCAACCAATTATTACAAAATTTATTCACTTGTAATAGCGGCGATCTCTTTATGGAAATACTTTGTGCAAAAGCACGAAGCGTTCTATAAATAAATGCGTAATCTGAAAAGGCTCATTTGCAGGGGAAAAAAGAAGACACAGAAATAATGCTAATGAATTAAACGAAATTATATTTATTCATGTTTCTTTACAATCACAATTTTATGGAAATTGGATTCTATTTATTTCAAGCACGATTCTAGATGTTGCGACATCATCAAGCCTATGAATCATTTTTTTATGAATTTGTATTTTACTTGAACCAACAGAAATGTGCTTAAAATGGTCAGTGATTAAATTGGCCTAATACTGGATGAAAAGTTGATAGCAAGCCGCCAGCCCAGTGTCAGAATCGTGAAAGCTTGTTGTCGTGCCGTAAATATCTCAATTCCATTTTTGTGGTTTAAAAATATGACTTAAAATGACACCAGATATACACAATGTTTTAATCCCTGCTGATTTGTACAGCATGCAATTGTGCACTTAATTTATGACTTTTTAATGTCGATTTTCCATTTCCGATCGCGACTAAATAAATAGCGCCGCATGTAGGACAGCGCCAAAAACACATGAACTTACCAGCAGTCATTCGCCGATAACGATCTAAATATGTTTTTATCAACATAAAAAAAAATTCATGTTCCTCGTGTTCGCTGGAAGTTGTCTTGAATTAAGTAAAATAATTCACTTTTGAATTTGCAATATTTTCTTTGATTTTATTTTTGAGACTTTCTTATAGTTTTGTTTTTATTTCAAGAATTACAATAATTTTTTTTTCTTCATTTTCCTTTCTGGATGATTTGAAATTTTGATTTCCTAACAAAATTAATTTAATTAAAATTTAGTCAAGCCAAAAATCGTTTGAAGCCTTTGATTTAGGCCTTGATAGAAATTTATGCTATCATAAAAGAAAAGTTCTTGAGGTTTTGATTTAGGAAATATTTTAAGAAAGAAAAGATGTACATAATGTATATCCAACAACATTTTTTTTATCGAAATTGCCAACAAATTTGCAATGAATCTTTTAAAAATCTTTTTTTTCCGATTAAATTTAAACACTCAAAAAATTTATTTTTTTTTTTTTTCATTATTTTTTATTTTTTTACGAGCGATAAACATATTTTTAAGGGGATGACCGAAAAATGCAATGGGAAAAAAGGGTTTTAAGCTATTTTGGTAATTTCTTGTTTTCGTGTAAATGCTCAAATTTTTAAATTTCTAGCTAAATATTTTTTTTTCCTTCATTTTAAATATCATTTCATATCTTTGAAAGAATTTCAAAAAGAAAAAGAAAATCAAGCGCATTTCTTATATTTTTCTTCTCTATGCAAAGATTGATTTGATTTAAAAGATTTTCTTTAAAAATTTGCATTTTTTTTTTATTTCAGCTGAATTAATTTGAGGATGTTTTTTGAGTCTTAATTACTTTATCATTTGTTAACATGGAGTTTATTAAATTTTTATCTTCTTTTTTTCATGGAAATCTTTTATCGGGTTTCACAATACTTAAAAGACTATCTGCATCGATTGAGATTAAAAGGATGAAAGAGGGGGGGCTAAATCGTGTGTGTAAGAGTTTATCGAGTTCGTGTGTGAATTTTGTAGAAATTTGATTAAAACTTTACGATGAAAATGCTACAAATTTTTCAAGATTCAAGGAAAGAATAAAAAAAACAAGAAAAATTCTTTGGATCGATAAACTTTTTTCATTCTTTTTTTTTTTTGGAAACTAACTAGAGAGGCTTCCAAGGACAGCAAATTTGATTGGGTTTTATTTTATGGAGATTTCACTGTATAGCATTTGCTTTACTTGCTAGAACCAAATCCAAATGTTGGCTGTCCACTGCGATGAATGTGAACATTTTGCCATTTTCCATCACGTTTTTGCCAGACTCGCGTCTCTTCCGATTGATGTGTGTGAGCAATTCCTTGTCTTTACGATTATTTAAATAAGAAAAAGATTCGAAATATTGAAAGAGAAACATTTAACTTACTTATCAACAAACTGAGTCAATCGAACGTAAGCGATACACGCTGTTTCTTCACCCAGCAGATGAACATGAGGATTGAGAATGGTTGTATTGATCGCTCGATAATTTTTACCCAAAACTGAAATTGGCGATGAAAAAGTTTATTTAACTTTTCAAAGATTGTTTGGAATGAGGGCACATGAATGAATTCTTTACCATTTTCGAAATAAAATTTGTGAAAATCCATTCCTTCAACTAAATTTCCCATCGATTCAGGTTCGAAGGATGTTAAATGCGGATCACAAACTTTCCTATGGAATCCAATAAATTTTAAATAAACCAATAAATTTACATCACTGAGCTTTTTAACTTACGTGTATCCATTGAAATCTCCACTGTTGATTGTCTCAATCAGTTGTTCTGTTATTTTGATAATTTCTTGACGTCTCAATCTTACACCATCGTCTTCATCAATGTTGTTATTTGTTGATGATTCTGGTGATTCCTTTGCTGGTTGTTCACCAGATCCTTCACCTTTGGCTTTCGCTATAACGCTTTTACCTGTCCGAAATGTTTATTTCATAACAAAAGTTTTGTGAAAATAGGGTTTGGGACATAGGGAGCATTCGTGAAATCTTACTGGAAAAGTTTCTCGTTGCAAGCATTGTTGTTAAGATTGCGCCTTTCAATTTTCTTCTTGCATTGAATTTCTTCAAGCAATCAACTGTTTCTTGACGATGTACAGCTGATGCAACACGTTCACGTTGCTAGAAATTTAATTAAATTAAATAACTTGCACTGATACACATCAATTAAACTTTAACTTACACAAATCCAAGGATGTTTAAGAGCTTCAGCTGAAGTGATTCGTTTGTGTGGGTTCACAGTCAACATTTGATTGATCAAATTCTTGGCCTCAGATGTGACTGTGTCCCACTCGGGCTATGGATACTGAAAAATTATTTACAAATTCATCATTAGAATAATATTTGAAATTTAATATAATTAATAAACTTACATCATACGTTCCCGCCTTAATTTGTGCGTAGAGTTTATGTTGATCTTCATCCCAGAATGGTGGATAACCAACAAGAAGGATGTATAAAATCACACCACATGCCCATATATCAACAGGTTTTCCATATGGTTCCTTTTTCAGGACCTCAGGACTTAAATATCCTGGCGTTCCAGCAAAACCAAACCACGCTTGTTGGTCACCTTGCATTTCAATGGCCAATCCGAAATCAGCCAATTTAACAGCAGCATTTTTCATTTTACTAGCTAGTAACAGATTCTCTGGTTTCAAGTCACGATGGACGATGCCATTTTGATGACAGTGATTAACTGATTCAAGGATTTGCTGAATACATTGTGATGCATCAGCCTCTGAGTAGTATTCACGTGCAACAATGTCTTCAAACAATTCACCTCCAGTTACACTGTAACGTGATTAATTTTTATCATTATTTCATATAATTTCTGATATTGAATTATTTTGATTGCGAAGCTTACAGATCAAATATCAGATAATGATAATTCTCCTCCTGTATGCTATCATGCAATCGAACAATGTTGGGATGTTGAAGCTTTCGGCAAACTCTCGCTTCACGTTCCAACTTCTGGAAGTCCCGTGATGTTAACTTTTTGGTGTTAATGATTTTGGCAGCAAACTCGAGGCCCGTCGATTTTTGAACGGAACGTTTCACAATGGAAAATGCTCCTCTGTGATGTAATATTGCATTTACAATAAAAGTTATTTTCATAAAAATATGTATCAACTTACTTTCCCAGTTCTTCTTTGATGTCATAGTTATCAGACATACGAGTGCAAACTGGCAAAGCCATCTTGTCGGGCTTTTGGAGCAATTTGCCAAATTGAATAAAGTTTAAAATGTCGACCTTAATTTTTACCGAATTTCTGATGAAGCGGATATGAATAAAATGTCTCTTCTCCAATGGAAGTAGCTCGATTGCTTATTAAATGGCCTTTTATCGTTATTATTTCAAAACAAACTCTTTTGCTTTCTATATTAGATTTAATTATTCATTAACAGCTTAAGTTCCTTAACTGCATCTAATCGACCCACGATAGCGTCTTCTCGCACTCAATATCACGCAAAATCTTTTTGTCTTTTCGTTTAATTTGATTGTGCCCTGGCAAAAGTTAATTATCTTTTATGATTCCTAATCCTTTTCAGCTTGTTGTCTCACCGAATAGTGATAATAAAATTTACTAGATATTCACTCCAGAGTTAAGTCATTTGCAGCTTTGCAGCGTTCGTTATACTGTAATAAGAAAATTGCATAGAGAAATCCCATGAGTATTGCTATATATTGTGGCTTGTTGCCCCTGCTATCGTTAACCTCATAGCAATAAAAATTCAATGGAAACGGGGAAAAGTTTAATAATGCAAAAACCATAAAAATAAAAAATATTCTTTCCCTCGTCTTAAAATAAAATTATCGCTAAAATGCATGGAAGTGGTAAAATATGTGGCAAAATTACTTTATTCATTTGAGTCATACCAAAAGTTGTAGTAGTATATGTTGTACATGTAAAAAAAGAGCTAAATTGTGTAACGAAAAACCCCTAGTATAAAAAGCTCTGTTCGACATTAATATTTCATATGCATGGTGTGGATGAGACCAAGAGAAATATGTGAAGGGTTCCCAAAAGCTGTACAATAAATAAACGACTCTGAAAGCATGAAAGCATATCTGAGTTTACACCTTCAAGAGATGAGATTGAAGAATTTGTCATATCTGATTAAATTTTCACTCCCCAAAAAAATGCTGCGCTAAGTATACATCTTTATGTGAATGAGCTTTTTTTTAGAAATGTTTGAATAATGAGGATTTTTTTACATTCAGACGCATTTCCCAAGAGCGAAATTATTTATATCCACAAGAGCTTTAATTTCAACATGATGAAGGGGTGAGAGAGAAAGAGGGACAATACTTTTATAGCTTATCTGAGACAAAAGGCACACATCGGAGCTTTACGTTATTATGGTTCATAAGAAAATATTTTTACAAACTCCATTGTTAGGTAGTGTGCGTGAGCATGAAAATAAACGAAAATGTATAGTAGGAAATTTTCCACTTTTTCTTCGCTATCATTATATGAATATAATTGAGAAATGTAGATGTGGCAAAGAGCAAAAATAAATTGCTCTTCAATGGATAAAGAGCAGTAGAAAAAAGTTGAAAAAAAAAAATATCGTCAAGCACGACTGACGAGAAAATATCCATAATGATGATAATCTCACTCGATGTCAAGCGATGTATGTGGTGCGGTATGTGCCTGCCTTGACTAAGTAGCTTAATCTATTGATTTTTCATTTAAAAAAAATGTGAAGAAGAATACCAAGCTGAATGATGGCACATGAAAAAGCAAAAATTTTCTGTTTCACTGTATTTATCAATTTGACTTTCGCACAACGAATTTATGATGTCGAGGCGCAGACTAACGTGCGGCATGGAGGATTTAGAATCAAGCAATTCATAAATTGTGCAGGGCTTTATGATAATTTTCATGAATTAATGAATCGAATCATGGCAATTTGAATAACATTTTCGATAATTGTCGAGCGAATATGAAGGGAAGGACGAATGAGAAGAGCTCGGCTTGATAGGAAAATTTTGCTCTTTTTTTCCGTAAACCCCAAAAATTGACACATATTTCGACAAAAAATTTCATAATTTTTGTAACAATCACCTTCACTGTATCGCTGACAACGAATTCACGTTGCTTTCACTCACTTTAACTAACCTTTTGCGGATCGAAATAATAAAAGAAATTAAACTTTTTGCCACTGAAAAACTTTTGTGCGATGCGAAAAATTTCAAACTGAAAATGTGTGTCAAAGGAAGTAAATGAGAAAAAGAAAAGTTCCATTCCAGCGATCCAGTGCACGAGTGATTTTGCGCAATAGAAATGTCTACAAACAGTTACTGAAATGCGATGGAATGTAAACAAAACACTGCAACAGGACTTGACTGTATGGGAAGAAAAAGCTTAGCATTCCACTGTACTTGTTGATTATGTTTTAGTAAAATGAAATTCCATTAAAAGCTATTGACATGATGTCTTGGAATTTATTATTGTTACAATTAGAAAGAACACTTGAAAATAGGATCCATAAACTAATCTATGTCTGCTTAAATATTATCTCTTCATACTCGATAAAGGACTAAACAGATTTATCAGATTTATGATCGAGATCGCATTAGAAATTCTTGAAGTGCGAAGAAATTGAACTTTTTCTTTTGTTCGGATTCAACCAATGATCGTTGCAAAAATAATTTAAATTTTAATGAGCTTTTTTAGGAGCTTTCAAATTTCGTTAACTTATACATCTTTAATCAATGTTTTGCAAAATATTCGACAATAGTGTGCGATATCTACGATATGCTGTTTATCCAAGTCGCATTTGAATGGGGAGTTCCATGAATTAAGTATTTTCTGCCGATTTCTTGTTAGTGACAACACTCAAAATATATTGGACTCGAACATACATTTATGTTCGTTATTACAAAATAAGACCAGTTTTACGGCACTGACGCAAGAAACCAAATAAATATCCAAGTCACATTTTCCGTAAAAATTACTTTTCCACGGTTGCCAATTGAGAATCGGAAATTTTGTCAAATTTAAGTGTCATAAGCATTCAAGCGAGAACGCTGCGTGTGAGAACATGTAAGTATATTTATTTAATTGTTAAGATAAGAAGTGAGACATTTACTGCATACATGTGTTATCCAACAAAATATTTTCAATTTGTTAATACTAAATTATTGCTATTATTTCGCATGTTTACATCAGCCTTGCAATTAAATGTCTGCTTACAAAATGTCTTAATCAATTAAGCAGTGACGATGTTTTAACTGAAATGGTCAATCGGTGAAGAATTAGGGCGAATTTCTGTGAATAATTTCCTATTCGAAAGTCTGTCCTTGAATGAGAGCGAATAAGAAATTATCGTCTCGTCACTTCACGTGATAATTAGTAGACAGACAGACATTTGACGCACAATTTTGGCAAAAGAAAAACTTTCCAATCAATTATGCAATAATCGCACATATCACTAACGAAATGTTAATTAAAGTTATATCAGTAATGTTGTCATGTTCGCAAAAAATCCAAATTAATCTTGCCATAGAAAGTTTCATATGATACCAGTTGATCCTTGAAACGAGCATTAATCTTTCAGAAAGTTCATGAAACCATCTCAAATTGCATAACTCCCGCATAAGAGAAAATCATATGAGCGGTGAGCCACTCACACAGCAAAATATATGTCAAAAAATCCCAAGTTCACAAACCTCTCACGTTCTAATTAAATTTATTTACTTCCGAATCGAAAACGATAGATAATATCGCAAACATCAGCTGATTACATAACAAAAAATTATGTGTCGCTTTATTACTGATACTAATCATTGAGGTCTAAATTTAAACCACCATTATTTTGACCGCTCAGTGACCGCACAACAAAAAAAAAAAAGAGAAAAACAAAATCTAGAAATAACCGGCTTAAATTTGCTTAATGTAAGCAGCATTGTCCGAAAACTAAAAAAAAATGTATGCTACTCCAGAGTTTGAAATGCGAAACGAACATTCGAATGGCGAATATTTGGAAGTCCCGTTGAGCATTACAAACCTCTGCACACGCTCCAAAAAAAATCCCAAGTTCAACTTTTGCTGGGTCGCCGAATTAAGTGACCAATCGCATTAAATAATTCGAGGACCCCATTGGTAAAGCTACACAACATTGTAACGTATGACAGGAATGTTAATTTAAAGAGACATTTCAATGGCACATGACTTTATTATGTCTCTATCATTTTAACTACGTTCTTTCAAAAACTCTTATCACGTTCTCTTTCTAATTTCGGAAGCGAATTCTTTTTTTATTTTAAATTGTTATCACTTTTTGGCGTTATGTCATCATTCCATTAAAGCTCGCGAATAGTTTTTTGCAATTTATATTTTTTTTTAGCTTTTTATGGCGGTAGCGAGTTTTAAAAATATTCTCAAAATCTCAATCTTTGAGGTCCGTTTTTGAAAATTTGTCGCGTTTTGCATACGTGATTTTTGGCATGTACCTGAATGACCTTGCTCCGAAAAACAAACGATTATGCTAGAGCGAGACTTATTCTAATGATTATTTATGCCACATCACGGCACATAATCATAATTGATAACGCTCAATTGACCCGCCACTGCTAACGTAATGTTTCTTTTTATGTGCTGATAATTCTGCAATCACTCTCCACTTCGTGATGTTTCAAGCGTCTTAAAAAAATAAATTCAAAATAAACCAAAGTTCCTATCAAAAGTTCAAGGTGCCAATAACAATCTGCTGATGTTATTTGTTGTGGTTTGCAAATGGACAACCTTTTTTTTTTTTTCAAAGAAAGAGAAACTTCTGCAAGCTATTAGAAGCGATTTAATTAATAATAAACAAAATAAACCTGTTCGAGTTCTTGTTTACGATTGTGAATGGTTTGATAAGATAATAAAAACTTTATCGAATATTGAGGAACGTGATTTGAAGAACTCCTTAATAATCCGATATCAATCCAAAGTGAATTAATCTTTGCACGAGCTTTCCATTAAACATTTTTTTTTTACTGTCTCCCACCAAATTCGCGATATCTCAACGACGATGATATTTTCTTATTTCGGCATAACGGTGAGAAGTTTTCGTTAGTTCGCTCTTTAACTTGCCAGCAGTAACAAGCTCACGAGACGATTTGATAAGCATAAAAACAATCACAAAAATTTCTCGAAAGTGAGACGTGGCCAGGACAGAATTTCTATTTCTCAATTTTTTTCTGCTAATCATTCAAACTTCTAATCACCGTAAGTACAAATTACTCAATTTCATTTGTGGATTTATTAAATTTTGCGATCGTCTTTGCGTTAGTTGAACTTTTGAGCTCCAAGCGTTCACTTCACTTTTGGTTCTAACTTTAGTGAATTAAATTAAAAGAAATAATAAAAACATATCGTGACTTTTCAACTTTGAGTCTACATCGGATAATTATAATTAGCAAATTATTTGCAATTTTTTTCCACTTTCGAATGAATGTTTTCTGTTAATGGCACAATGGTAGGTTGAGTTTCGAGGCCTTCATCGTCCGATCAACTATCTTAGTTTTATTAAGTATTTTTTAAAAGCTTAATTCATGAACAATTTCGTGATTCAAAGAAAACGACAATTTCTCGTGGCTTTTAACTGAATGTCAATAAAGCTTTCGAAGCCTAATAATTTGCATGTTACTGACCGATTCACGAAGCTTCCAGACTTATATATCCAATATTAAGCTTTTTATTAATTGTTCTTTTTCTTCTTTACCAGATTTACAATTCTTTCCAATTTGTTAACCGAGCGGTGAGCAGCATTAAGAAGATGCCTTGCCCATTCCTGACACGTTTATCGTCAAACTATGTGCGCAATTATGCACCGGTATTGTTGAAGACTTACGGCAATCAATGTCCTGTCGTTGTTCGTGCAATTTCGCAGTTGCAAAATGGCACTGGACCATCAGCCGTTAAACAAGCAACGCAAGTTCAACAAGCAGAAAATAAGAAGATTGAAACTAAGCGCAATCTTAGCTCATTGCAACAGCCGCAAAAAGAGAATGTCACTGAGAAGGATTATCCATTTCCATCGGAATTTGTTAAGGAGGTCAATGAGGACATTCAAGACATTCCTACAAATCGCACATCGGGATCTGCATTTGCTTATGAAGATTTCTTCCATGAGCAAATAATGAAGAAGAAAAATGATCATTCTTATCGTGTCTTTAGAAAGGTGAATCGCATGGCAGGTGAAGGTCAATTCCCGAAGGCCACAGAATACTCGTGGGGTGAACGTCCCATTACTGTTTGGTGCTCAAATGATTATCTCGGCATGAGTTGCCATCCTGAAGTTAAGAAAGCTGTTGCTGTAGCATTGGAGAATCATGGTGCTGGAGCTGGTGGAACTCGCAATATTTCGGGCAACTCTATGTTCCATGAGAATCTTGAAAAGACAATGGCCGAGCTTCATCAAAAGGAAGCTGCTTTAGTGTTCTCATCATGCTACGTCGCTAATGATTCAACGCTTTTCACTCTTTCACGTGCCATTCCCAATTGTCAGATCTTTTCGGATGCCGGGAATCATGCGTCAATGATTCAGGGAATCAAAAATAGTGGCGTGCCCAAACACGTCTTCCGCCATAATGATCCAGAGCATTTGCGTGAGTTGTTGTCCAAAGTTGATAAGTCGGTACCGAAAATTGTCGCTTTCGAGACAGTTCATTCGATGACCGGAGCCGTTTGTCCATTGGAAGAACTTTGCGACATTGCCCATGAATATGGTGCATTAACATTTGTTGATGAAGTCCATGCAGTTGGCTTATATGGCGAACATGGTGCTGGCATTGGTGAACGTGATCATCAGCTTCATAAGATGGACATCATTTCCGGAACGCTTGGAAAAGCATTTGGCAATGTTGGCGGTTATATTGCATCAACCGCTAATTTGATTGATATGGTTCGTTCGTATGCCGCTGGATTTATTTTTACAACTTCTTTGCCACCAACTGTCTTGAACGGTGCAATGAAAGCGGTTCAAGTTTTGGCATCTGATGAAGGTCGCGCATTGCGTGAGCTCCATCAACACAACGTCCGCTATTTGCGTAACAAATTGAAGGCTGAAGGATTCCCAGTCGAACATACTCCATCCCACATCATTCCAGTTAAATTGGGAAATCCTCAGCATTGTACTCAGATCTCGGATATGTTGATTCAGGAATTCGGTCATTATGTGCAGGCAATTAATTATCCAACTGTGCCACGTGGTGAAGAGAAATTGCGTTTGGCTCCAACGCCATATCATACGGAAGAAATGGTTGATCAGTTGGTTACTGACATGAAGATTGTTTGGAATCGTTTGGGATTGCCATTGAAAGGAATGAAGTGTCCTAAGGTAAGATGAGTGTTAATTGGAATTATTTAAGCAATTATATTATATTTTTATTTCAACAGGAATGTGCATTCTGTCGCAAGCCATTGCTTTTCGATCATTTCGAAGCACGCACACGTGAGCCATGCATGGAAGCAAAGTGTCCACAATTTGTCGCTGTCAACTAATAACAGAAAAACAAGAAAATTCCAACCAAAATTAGTAACAATGAATAATCTTGTAGAGAATTATTGCATAACACATTCGAAATGCTGAACTTCAAAGGGGAATTGTATCAATGTTTATTACAGGATTATGGGCTCTAAGTGTCTAATTCCTTCTTCACTAATTTTTTTTTCTACTTCCGGTTCAAAAAGGTTTTTAACAATCTCAATTGGTTTATGAAGCGAAAATAAATAAATTCTCTGAATAAAAAGAAATCATTTTATTTCTGACTGTTAAGAACTGGAATTTTTCTTTAGTTATTTGCCAAGTAGCTCAACTACAGTCTTAGATTTCTTAGGGCCTTTGCATACAGTTAAGGATGTAAAATATGTGTGGATCAATCTATAAACAATTGTTCGAAATACTTTTTTTTTCTGTTGCAATGTTCAATAAGCTCCCAGGCTCTTTTCCATGAACTTCTTTTTGGCAAAGCACAGCCACCATTTTGACGGTTTACCATCATCCGTATTGAAAACTTTTTCACAAATTCTATTTCCAGTTTCTTGACGCAATTGCTGCAAATATTGTCGCAACAGGTCTAAAATATAAATTTCGCTTGTTTAATGTGTTGATGAACACATGCGCTTCACATGCTACTCACCAGCTTCAGAGGGTGTTTGAGGCTTTGCATAAACAGAATTAAGTGGAAAGCCAGGTTCGCCAGGAATAGCCAGAGAATTACTAATGGCCAGTGTGTACATCTCTTGCATACCCTGATTCTTATTGGAACATCGCTGAAGTTTCTTCAAGCACTCGGGAATATAAAGCGTGATGTAGATCAGCACTCGATCAATCTCCGACTTCACTTCATATGTCCTAAAGAAGATGTTCGCTTTGAAATAATAAATTGACTCATCGATGATGTCCTGCTCGAGATTAGCATTAGCTGGTGCGGGACCGCGAAATTGTGTTCGCAGCGGCAACAGCGCCATGTTGGCTAATGACTGCTGATAGTCTTTGATTTGGGAGTGATAGGCCTAAAATTGAAAAGTTTTAAATTTACTAAGCGAAAATATCCAGGAGATGATGAATCATCCGTCACACCCATTTGATAAGGAATTAAGGTTGAACTGATGGACAGATTTTAATTAATTAAATTTACCGGCATTGCTAATCACGTTCTACAACCCTTTTAGATAAAATTAAACTCGCAAAGAGGTTTTATTCGATGATAATCTGCAAAAACTTCCAGCACCTGAATCAAAATAAAAAAAAAATCGGCTTTCACACTAACACATCTAAACATTTATACTTTTACGCTGTCAAATTTCAATTCTAATTGTATTCCATCTAAAAATTTTCAATTCAAAAATTTAAATATCTGAAGATGACCGGTGTAAAATGTTGAAATGCTTAAATTAAATGAAAAAAATATTAATTTGAAGACTACCTAGTTAGGAAGGCAGAAATATTATTCATACAACTGTCACTTGGTGTACGGTTTTGCTTTTGTTGTAAACAACTTTTTGACAAATAGTAAAATTGCAATAAACAACGGAATTCCACAAGGATCAGTGCTTAGTTGCGCGCTATTCCTAATTGCTATAAATTATGTCTTTTGAAAATCTTTACTGAGCATAATATCATAGTCACAATTAAAATTAGACTTTAGACAGCAATTAATAACTTAACGGAATGGCCAGATAAAAAAAGAAATCAAGTTGTCTAAAAAAAAAAAAACTAAAAAAACTAAAGCGGTGTGCTTTACAAAAGAGAGGCATGCCAATTTTAAAATACTAAAAGAAGAAATACTAAAATATGATGAAATCAAAATAAATGAAAACATTTTAAAATATCTAAAAGATAATATACAATGAAATTTAAAGCAACATTACACAATAATGTATAAAAGATTCATTTTAGATGTTTAAGATTATTTATTTATTTTTTAATATTTATTTTATTTAAGATAATTAAGAAAAAAAAAAACATAAAAGACAAAATGTCTCCGGCTAAATAAAAACTTGTTATTATTATTAATTTATTTATTTTAATCAATTATTTTAATAACAAAGTGAACAAAATAGTAATTAAAAATGATTGTCTTCCTAAAAATAAGGCAACACTTCCAATTAACTCAAAACGATGATGGAGATTATTTTTAATCAAATAATTTAAATTCAAAACACCGAAGTAACGAACTATGTCCACCACTCCGACCAGGTAACAGATTTCTATGGTTTTATGTTTTAGTGACGTTTTGAACCTAAACATCCATAACTTGTAAACAAAGCATATCTCAAAGCGAGAATCTAAGGTTGATAGTAAAAATCCGAAAATAGCTCTGTGAGCAGCCCATCCCTGCCTTGATCTGAATATTTTTTTTAAATTTTAAGATATAAATTATCATGTCAATATTTTCACTAATTCCATCATTCATTAATGTTGTCACAAATTGAATTAAATAATTTAATATTGTCCCTTAACAAACGATGACATTTAAGTAAGTGCTTTCCATTGTTTGATCACACCACTCAAACGTTGATAGATCGTAAAATTTATAAGTCGTAAAAAAAACTGTAAATAAATTTACCAAAATCATTTTTTGTATCTTTATTTAGTCATAAATTTTATGGTTAAAAACTCACATATGAATGGAAACTGAATAAAAAAAAATACGTGCGAATGTTGCTCGTCTTCATTTTGCAAAATCTAAAATAAATTTAAATAATTCAAATTTTCGACCAATGAACATCCAAGGTAATAAATACTTTAAATATTTTGATAAGCAAAATGGCAGTAATAATATCACATTTTAAGCTTTGGATGGGGATACAATGGAAACTACCCGAAACTTAATGCATTCAATTAGATTCTAATTATTAGACATGGAAAAATTTAATGCAAGCCAATTCAACCCAAAATTCATATTAAAAACTTTATATTGACATACATTTAAAAAAAAAGTTTCGTCAAAAACATTTGTCATTCAATAAAAAAAAAGATGACAAATTGCAGAAATGTGCCACTTAAACAGGTCGAAAAGGTAGAAACATATGTGGTGATTTGAAACTTTTATATACTGGGCAAAATTTTTATACGAAAAAATTGCACAATTTTTAAATTCAATTATCATAATTTATCATAATTAAAGATGCTTCTCCACAAAGGCTCATCAGAAATAAATTTCCGATGTGAACAAATCGGCACATTTAAATTTGATTTTGAAAATCTTTAGTGAATTTTCTTATGAATAAATTATTTAGTGCATTTCGAATTCAGATAAATTTCAAAATGCCTTAACAGAAGTTTTGATATAAATATTTAATAAGATTGAAATTTGTTTGTTCAGTTTAGTTTTGATCGTCGGAGCTTGAAGACACGTTGAAAAATGTCTTTCGTGACTGCCTTTTCAACATGGGACGATTGGATAAACAAACATGCAGATCCACGAACAACGAATTGGTTTATGATGAAATCGCCTTTTCCGATGATTACAATATGTGGACTTTACGTGCTATTGATGATTTACCTACCAAAGTGGATGGAAAATCGAAAAGCTTACAACGTCAAAGCTTCACAATTAATTTGCAACATATTATATTTAGCAGCTTGCATATTCTTCTTCTATAAAGCATGCACATTAGGATGGCTCACGACTTACAGTTGGAGATGTGAGCCAGTTGATCCATCAACAACAGGAACTGCATATGAGGTAAATATCTTCAGAGCGAAAAATTATGATGGTAACAAATTATGAAAAGGACACAATCCAATTCACAGATTGCTGAATTATGCTGGTGGTTTTTGATGTTTAAATTGACATATTTTGTGGAAAGTATCAATTACGTGTTGAGCAAAAATCATTTAAACGCAAAATATTATGTTGCACATCATGCTGCAGTTCCAATATTTGGTTGGTTTCTTGTAAAATATGTTCCGGGCGGTCACGCAACATTTTTTGGTTTTATAAATTCGTTTTTTCATATAATATCATTTGGCTATTATGTCACTATTGGAATATTTCCAAAGTTAAAACAGCATACAAAGGAATATTGGCCAACTGCATATAAAATTTTACAAGTAAGAAACATATTACATAGCAATAACTATAACACAATGAACAATAATTTTCCTATATTTTCAAATTTATATTAATGAATTTCAAATTTTCAGGTTTTTCATTTCGTAGCATTATTAATACATCCCGCGCAGTTATATATTTGGAATGACTGCAATTTCCCGATGCTTTTCATTAATTCAGGGTTCATTGTAGGATCTATCTTGATTACGTTGTTTGTGATTGGAAATTAAAATTGTCAAATATGTTTACTGTTTAAGCGACGAGATAGTAAATTTCTCAAAAATATCATCATAGATGGTTTGGCAGTAAGATGATATTTAAAAGCTTCAAAAGATATTGCAAGTATTCAAAAAAGTTAGTGTGAAAGCTTTATTACAGGGTGTACCTGTTGCGCTTTTTCTTTCGATCATGTGTTTAAACTAAAAGATCAATGATCAAATATTTAATGCTGTAATTTATAATTATATTCGGAAAAATTTACCAGAAATTAAAAAATAAAAAGTGAAAACCCTTGAAATCTCCTAACATATCCTAACACATTTTATATACATAAAATCGTAGATGCTTGGTGATATTGATTATATAATTTGTGGAAAATAAAACTTGCCAAATAAAGCTGCTCTTATATATACAATTATTATTTACTTAGAGGATTAAGCTATGGATTTATATCTGACTGTTGAATATCTAAGTAGTGACATTTTATTTCGGAAACTGTGTTTGTAGGTTTCAAGGTAGCATACTAAAATTACATTTTTCAGATAAAAAAAAACTGTTAATTAACGGATTGAATTTCTGAAACTTGACAAAAAAAATTGTTTCAATATTAAATTGTTTCTTTAAAGAACAAAATATAATTTTTAAAGATCAAGATATAAACCTCAAATGTAGTCCCTCGAGGGGATAATGGACAATTCCTCTAAACCGCCTCTGAATTCATCACGAAAATTAAGATGCTTTTTGTAAATAATAATGCCATAATGAATTCCAAACGAATAACAAAAAAGTATAGAAACCTATTGGAATGTTAGACATGTTACTATGCAAAAACCTCTGATCATATTTAGTGCGAAAATTATAAACAAGGTCGCAGTAATTCATTATATAAAATAAGAAAAAATTGTCACGAATGAAACGAGAAATTAAATATTTAAAGATATTTAAATTTTGAAATTAAAAAAATAAAACCTGAATTTTGATCAATTCATGTAAAATGTTGACAAAATAACACCGGCGATTTTGCTTTTTATTCACGTTCAAATATATCAAACTTTTTTTTTTTGAAGATTGTGTGTTCAGTTTATTTTGAAATTTGGCGTAAGAAGACGTGCTGCAAAATGTCTTTCGTGGAGACTGTTTTATCAATATGGGACGACTGGATGAACAAATATTCAGATCCACGTACAACAAATTGGTTTATAATGCATTCGCCTTTTCCTATAATTACAATATGCGGGCTTTATGTGATAGTGATGATTTACCTACCAAAGTGGATGAAAGATCGAAAAACCTACAACGTCAGATTTTCGCTCGTAATTTGCAACAGTTTTTATTTATTCTTTTCCATATTCTTCTTCTATAAATTATCCACATTGGGTTGGCTCACGACATATAATTGGAGATGTGTGTTAAATTTTTCAACGTTGGTTCAGGACTTTGGGTCGCGATTGAACTGATGAACGTTTCGATAGAATAAATTTGTTGAGTTTAATTTTTCACGATATATATAATACTATACGATACATTATTTATTCTTTCTTTTTTCTTCGACTTCTAGAGTCGGATTTCATCAGTTCTTGGGCTGGTTATTAGCGATATTTTTCAAGCCTGATATTTTCCTTCTGACTGACGCTTTTAAGTCAGGAAACTGTTTTTCCGTGGGCTCACTGAGGGTGTTTATCTGTTTCTTGTCTTGGTCGGAATCATTGAATTAACTAATTTTTCATCGACCTTGACGGTGGGAATTTTTTATCCCTAAAAACGATGATAGTTTTTCCCCCTAGTGAGTTAAATTAATTTAATTCTTAGTAAAACTTTTTTTTTGCACTTTTCTGTTCCAAAGCCAGACCCAAAAGAAAGAGATAGCTATATTGAGTAACAATTATTTTGGCGCCAAGATCGCGAAAAGGGAATAACATAGAATATTGTGCAATAGGTTTAACATGGAAAGATGCGGTTTTATGGCGCGTAATTTACATATAATATTTTTCAGTGATTTGGTGAATTTCATTAAGATGTGAATTTTTACAATGTGAGCCAGATTGATCTGTCAAATAAAGGACCTGCGTATGAGGTAATTTTCAGTAGAAATGAACTAGAATTTTAAAACATGTTCAAACTTATTCCAATTAACAGATTGCTGAAATATGTTGGTGGATTTTGATGTTTAAATTTTCGTACTTTATAGAAAGTGTCAATTATGTGTTGGGCAAAATTAAATATGAAGCAAAATATTATGTTTCTCATCATGCTGCACTTCCAATATTTTTTGGTTTATTGTCAAATATACTCCAGGCGGGCATGCAACATTTTTTGCTTTCATAAATTCGTTCGCTCATATAATATCATTTGGCTATTTTGTTGTTATTGGAATATTCCCAAAACTTAAGAAATATACAAAGAAATATTGGCCAACTGCTCATACTGTTTTACAGGTAGGATATATATTTAGATTTGATAATAATTATTACCACAGCACAGCTATAACTTAAAATTTATTTTATTCATTCGCTTCCTAATTCGCAGATTGTTCAGTTCGTGGCACTAGCAGTGCATTCCGTGCAGTTATTATTTTGGAATGACTGCAATTTCCCAATGTTATATGTCTATGCAGGCTTTGTTCTTGGAATTTTTCTGGTACCGTTGTTTGGAATTGGAAATAATACGAAATCTTCTGTCGCTAATGCATATCATAAACATTTAGAGGAGGGAGTATGTGCTATTAGAATTGACACAGTCATTGAAAAGTAACAGTTCTTAAATATGAAAAAAAATCATAAGCAATACATGAAGTTAGTTAATATCGTTAACAAAGCGGTTAAGGAAATCTTCTACCAATAGCGAGAAAGGATTCGAAAATAATTCACATATTTTCTATGGCCTTTAGAAGCTTCAGAAATCCAAGCTTTTCCGAATCGCCATCAATAAAGAAATGTTAGATTTTTTTTTCCTTTTCTGTAAAAATCCATTTAGGTTTGCCAAATAACTTTCAGGAAATCAATAGTTATTTTCAAATATTTAAAATCTAATTTTAACAAATGCTGATCTATTAAAGTTTTTCTTTTCTGTGTTTTTGTTGTTAAGAATTAAATTTTATATTAAAATTATTTTATACGCAAAATGTTACTTTTTTCAATCTTCAAATCCGGTTTTTGATTTCAGTATAATTAATGATATACTCTTACCAGGCTTATGTTAATTGGAGGCTCGTCTCTTCAATAAAGTAGCGACATTGACATCACAGTCACGTTTAAAATCAGAGATGTTTAGTGAAACAGAAGAATTATTGTTTATGTATTTGTGTGTATGAAATATATGCTCACATAAATTGTTGAAAATAATGCCATATAACTTACCTACCAAATAATGCCGCACTAATTTTAAGTAAACAATTATTTAACTTCAATACGGATGAGGCTTTTAAAAATTGTGCTCTTCTTTAAAGAGAAATAATAGTTTTGCCCATCTTGTACATCTATTGCTATTGATTATTACTCCGTTTGTTTCAAGATCGTGTTGTTAATTAATAAGCTGAAAAAAAAAATTCTTGTAAATTTTCGGAAACTGAAATATGACAAAAAAAATTGCTTCATTAATAAATTGCTTGTTAAAAAACAAAATGTAAACCTCAGAGATATATTCCCTTTAGTGGTCAATAGACAATTATTTACTATAGCCCGCCTCTGACTTCTGACGAATTTACAATCACCAAAATTAAGTTATTACAAAGAAAAACGCCATGATGAATCCCAAACTAATGCCAAATAATTAGACATATGTATGGGTCAAAGGTTGACATGTTACTTTGCAGAAACTTCAATTCGAAATGTTTAAATTATTCACAAGGTCATATCAATTCATTTAAAAATTATTAATAGTGGTTAGACTAAATTAATTTGGAGAAAACACACAGAAGATTAAAGCAAGAGCATGGAAAAGCCTTATATATTGAGAATAATATCGAATAGAAGTTTTGGCTCCAACGATAGAGAAACGATCAGTTCCTCCTAAATTCATTATCTAGTCACTAGTGTATTGACTCAATAGTATATTCATTAGTATTGAGCGTTGTACAATATGGTGCTGTTATATTCTAGGATAAGTGTAGATAATTTTCTAGGATAAAGGCGAACCATTTCTATATGTTCATACCTTATTGATAAAAAAAGACAAACCGAAATGACTCACCATTAACAACGGAACATATTTTTTCAAACTGCTGTGAGTTTAATCAACACATAATTAAACATATAACATAACAATATCGAAATACTAAAATATGATGAAATCAAAATATATGAAAACATTTTAAAATATCTAAAAGATAATATACAATGAAATTTAAAGCAACATTACACAATAATGTATAAAAGATTCATTTTAGATGTTTAAGATTATTTATTTATTTTTTAATATTTATTTTATTTAAGATAATTAAGAAAAAAAAAAATAAAAGACAAAATGTCTCCGGCTAAATAAAAAATTGTTATTTTGATGACTTATGGTTGTGCAACCTGGTCATTAACACAAGAGTTAAGAAATCGCCTAGAAATTGAACAGAGAGCCATGGAATGCTGTATGTTTAACATTCGAATGCTAGATAAAATCAGTAATGTCAAGTTGAGAAAGAAGTCCAAAATACAAGATGTCCAAAATAAAATAAAGAGTTTGAAATGGTCATCGGCTGGTCACTTCCAGCGTCACGACGAAAAAAATCGTTGAGAATTGGATTCCAGTAAACCAGAAAAGAAATCCCCCAGACAGAAAATTCGTTAGAAAGATGACATAGTTGAACATGGCAGTATATTTTGGAAACGAAAAGCACTCAATAGAAGTCAATGGAAAAAAAACTTGGGGAGACTTTTACTCAATTCTGAGTTGTAACAGTCTTATAAATAAATAAATTATTATTATTATTTTAATTTGAAGATTTGAAGAATTTTGTTATGTAACAAAGTGAAGAAAATAGTAGCTAAAAATGATTGTCCTCCTAAAAATAAATAATAACTCTTCCAATTAGCTCAAAACGTTTGATGGAGATTATTTTTAATCAAATAATTTAAATTCGAAACACCGAAGTAACGAACTGTACCACTCCGACCAGGTAACAGATTTCTATGGTTTTATGTTTTAGTGACGTTTTGAACCTAAACATCCATAACTTGTAAACAAAGCATATCTCAAAGCGAGAATCTAAGGTTGATAGTAAAAATCCGAAAATAGCTCTGTGAGCAGCCCATCCCTGCCTTGATCTGAATTTTTTTTTAAATTTTAAGATATAAATTATCATGTCAATATTTTCACTAATTCCATCATTCATTAATGTTGTCACAAATTGAATTAAATAATTTCATATTGTCCCTTAACAAACGATGACATTTAAGTAAGTGCTTTCCATTGTTTGATCACACCACTCAAACGTTGATAGATCGTAAAATTTATAAGTCGTAAAAAAACTGTAAATAAATTTACCTAAATCATTTTTTGTATCTTTATTTAGTCATAAATTTTATGGTTAAAAACTCACATATGAATGGAAACTGAATAAAAAAAAAATACGTGCGAATGTTGCTCGTCTTCATTTTGCAAAATCTAAAATAAATTTACATAATTCAAATTTTCGACCAATGAACATCCAAGGTAATAAATACTTTAAATATTTTGATAAGCAAAATGGCAGTAATAATATCACATTTTAAGCTTTGGATGGGGATACAATGGAAACTACCCGAAACTTAATGCATTCAATTAGATTCTAATTATTAGACATGGAAAAATTTAATGCAAGCCAAATTCAACCCAAAATTCATATTAAAAACTTTATATTGACATACATTTAAAAAAAAAAGTTTCGTCAAAAACATTTGTCATTCAATAAAAAAAAAGATGACAAATTGCAGAAATGTGCCACTTAAACAGGTCGAAAAGGTAGAAACATATGTGGTGATTTGAAACTTTTATATACTGGGCAAAATTTTTATACGAAAAAATTGCACAATTTTTAAATTCAATGATCATAATTTATCATAATTAAAGATGCTTCTCCATAGTGCTCATCAGTAATAAATTTCCGATGTGAACAAATCGGCACATTTAAATTTGATTTTGAAAATCTTTAGTGACTAACAATAACCTCATATAATCAAAATTTTTCGAAGACTGCAGAAGACACAATTTTCTTATGAATAAATTATTTATTGCTTTTCGAATTCAGATAAATTTCAAAATGCCTTAAAAGAAGTTTTGATATAAATATTTAGTGAGATTGAAAATTGTTTGTTCAGTTTAGTTTTGATCGTCGGAGCTTGAAGACACGTTGAAAAATGTCTTTCGTGACTGCCTTTTCAACATGGGACGATTGGATAAACAAACATGCAGATCCACGAACAACGAATTGGTTTATGATGAAATCGCCTTTTCCGATGATTACAATATGTGGACTTTACGTGCTATTGATGATTTACCTACCAAAGTGGATGGAAAATAGAAAAGCTTACAACGTCAAAGCTTCACAATTAATTTGCAACATATTATATTTAGCAGCTTGCATATTCTTCTTCTATAAAGCATGCACATTAGGATGGCTCACGACTTACAGTTGGAGATGTGAGCCAGTTGATCCATCAACAACAGGAACTGCATATGAGGTAAATATCTTCAGAGCGAAAAATTATGATGGTAACAAATTATGAAAAGGACACAATCCAATTCACAGATTGCTGAAATATGCTGGTGGTTTTTGATGTTTAAATTGACATATTTTGTGGAAAGTATCAATTACGTGTTGAGCAAAAATCATTTAAACGCAAAATATTATGTTGCTCATCATGCTGCACTTCCAATATTTGGTTGGTTTCTTGTAAAATATGTTCCGGGCGGTCACGCAACATTTTTTGGTTTTATAAATTCGTTCACTCATATCATATCTTTCGGCTATTATGTCACTATTGGAATATTTCCAAAGTTAAAACAGCATACAAAGGAATATTGGCCAACTGCATATACAATTTTACAAGTAAGAAACATATTACATAGCAATAACTATAACACAATGAACAATAATTTTCCTATATTTTCAAATTTATATTAATGAATTTCAAATTTTTCAGGTTTTTCATTTCGTGGCATTAATAATACATGCCGCGCAGTTATATATTTGGAATGACTGCAATTTCCCGATGCTTTTCATTAATTCAGGGTTCATTGTAGGATCTATCTTGATTACGTTGTTTGTGATTGGAAATTAAAATTGTCAAATATGTTTTACTGTTTAAGCGACGAGATAGTAAATTTCTCAAAAATATCATCATAGATAGTTGGGCAGTAAGATGATATTTAAAAGCTTCAAAAGATATTGCAAGTATTCAAAAAAGTTAGTGTGAAAGCTTTATTACAGGGTGTACCTGTTGCGCTTTTTCTTTCGATCATGTGTTTAAACTAAAAAATCAATGATCAAATATTTAATGCTGTAATTTATAATTTTATTCTGGAAAATTTACCAGAAATTAAAAAATAAAGTGAAAACACTTGAAATCTCCAAACATATAATGCTTAATGATCCAAAAATATTTCTATGCACTGCAAAATATTTTTCGGGTTCCATTTAATCACTTTTTGTCGAAAGTAATAAATAAATGTTTCCTCAAAATATTTGTCGAATAATCAAATATTTAAATTTTAAAGTATTTTGTTTGACAATTTCACTATTTCTATTGCAACATTTTTTTGTTAATCGCGTAACAGTTATAAATTATAATCAAAGAGAAAATTTCTTTTAAATTCCGGTTTTGGATTTCAGCGTCATTAATGCGTTGCGCATATCAGACCAAGACTAATCGAAAGCGCGTATCTCCGGCAAGGTTGCGATGTTAAATGAAATGATTCGGTAACAAAGTAATTTTAAAATCGTAGATGTTTGGTGATATTAAAGAATTTTGATTGTGGATCCATGTATGCATGCATATAAAGCATCTTCTTACATAATTTGTTGAAAATATAACTTGCTAAATAAAGCTGCTCTCATACATACAATTATTAAATTATTTACTTAGAGGATTAAGCTATGGATTTATATCTGACTGTTGAATATCTAAGTAGTGACATTTTATTTCGGAAACTGTGTTTGTAGGTTTCAAGGTAGCATACTAAAATTACATTTTTCAGATAAAAAAAAACTGTTAATTAACGGATTGAATTTCTGAAACTTGACAAAAAAAATTGTTTCAATATTAAATTGTTTCTTTAAAGAACAAAATATAATTTTTAAAGAACAAGATATAAACCTCAAATGTAGTCCCTCGAGGGGATAATGGACAATTCCTCTAAACCGCCTCTGAATTCATCACGAAAATTAAGATGCTTTTTGTAAATAATAATGCCATAATGAATTCCAAACGAATAACAAAAAAATTATAGAAACCTATTGGAATGTTAGACATGTTACTCTGCAAAAACCTCTGATCATATTTAGTGCGAAAATTATAAACAAGGTCGCAGTAATTCATTATATAAAATAAGAAAAAATTGTCACGAATGAAACGAGAAATTAAATATTTAAAGATATTTAAATTTTGAAATTAAAAAAATAAAACCTGAATTTTGATCAATTCATGTAAAATGTTGACAAAATAACACCGGCGATCTTGCCAAATAACTACTTGATTGATTCAGTTTTACATCACCCTCCTTTTATTCACGTTCAAATATATAAAACTTTTTTTTTTGAAGATTGTGTGTTCAGTTTATTTTGAAATTCGGCGTAAAAAGACGTGCTGCAAAATGTCTTTCGTGGAGACTGTTTTATCAATATGGGACGACTGGATGAACAAATATTCAGATCCACGTACAACAAATTGGTTTATAATGCATTCGCCTTTTCCGATAATTACAATATGCGGGCTTTATGTGATAGTAATGATTTACCTACCAAAGTGGATGAAAGATCGAAAAACCTACAACGTCAGAATTTCGCTCGTAATTTGCAACAGTTTTTATTTATTCTTTTCCATATTCTTCTTCTATAAATTATCCACGTTGGGTTGGCTCACGACATATAATTGGAGATGTGAGCCAATTGATCTGTCAACAAAAGGACCTGCGTATGAGGTAATTTTCAGTAGAAATGAACTTGAATTTTAAAAAATGTTCAAACTTATTCCAATTAACAGATTGCTGAAATATGTTGGTGGATTTTGATGTTTAAATTTACGTACTTTATAGAAAGTGTCAATTATGTGTTGGGCAAAATTAAATATGAAGCAAAATATTATGTTTCTCATCATGCTGCACTTCCAATATTTTTTTGGTTTATTGTCAAATATACTCCAGGCGGGCATGCAACATTTTTTGCTTTCATAAATTCGTTCGCTCATATAATATCATTTGGCTATTTTGTTGTTATTGGAATATTCCCAAAACTTAAGAAATATACAAAGAAATATTGGCCAACTGCTCATACTGTTTTACAGGTAGGATATATATTTAGATTTTAGATAATAATATTACCACAGCACAGCTATAACTTAAAATTTATTTTATTCATTCGCTTCCTAATTCGCAGATTGTTCAGTTCATGGCACTAGCAGTGCATTCCGTGCAGTTATTATTTTGGAATGACTGCAATTTCCCAATGTTATATGTTTATGCAGGCTTTGTTCTTGGAATTTTTCTGATACCATTGTTTGTAATTGGAAATAATACGAAATCTTCTGTCGCTAATGCATATCATAATCATTTAGAGGAGGGCGTATGTGCTATTAGAATTGACTGAGTCATTAAAAAATAAAACAGTTCTTAAATATGAAAAAAAAAAATCATAAGCAATACATGAAGTTAGTTAATATCGTTAACAAAGCGGTTAAGGAAATCTTCTACCAATAGCGAGAAAGGATTCGAAAATAATTCACATATTTTCTATGGCCTTTAGAAGCTTAACCATTGCGACAAAAATAATATAAATATACAAATTAATGATGACACGAAAGTGTCAAGTATTAAGTAATATTATTAATTTGGTTAAAATCATAAACTTTTATAATGAAATTTAACCACCATTGTGCTCTTTCATATAAACTAATTTATTCTGTGTAAGTATTGCCCAAATTTTCTAATCTAAAATTTGGGAATGTAAAACACTAAAACAGTAATATAAATTGAAATTATAATTTCTCGGCCAATTTTATCTTGAACTTGTGATTTTCCCGGTGCCATACTGTCATCAGTGTTATAATGAGAAATGGTTTAAAGACTGGACCATCGTGGCTCATTAGGAAATAAGAAAAATTTTAGGTTTGCCAAATATTTAACCTTCAGGAAATCAATAGTTATTTTCAAATATTTAAAATCTAATTTTAACAAATGCTGATCTATTAAAGTTTTTCTTTTCTGTGTTTTCTGTTATTAAGAATCAAAATTAAAATTATTTTATATGCAAAATGCTACTTTTTTCTATCTTCAAATCCGGTTTTTGATTTCAGTATAATTAATGATATACTCTTACCAGGCTTATGTTAATTGGAGGCTCGTCTCTTCAATAAAGTAGCGACATTGACATCACAGTCACGTTTAAAATCAGAGATGTTTAGTGAAACAGAAGAATTATTGTTTATGTATTTGTGTGTATGAAATATATGCTCACATAAATTGTTGAAAATAATGCCATATAATTTACCAAATAATGCCGCACTAATTTTAAGTAAACAATTATTTAACTTCAATACGGATGAGGCTTTTAAAAATTGTGCTCTTCTTTAAAGAGAAATAATAGTTTTGCCCATCTTGTACATCTATTGCTATTGATTATTACTCCGTTTGTTTCAAGATCGTGTTGTTAATTAATGAGCTGGAAAAAAAAAAAAAACAGTTCTTGCTAATTTACGGAAACACTGAAATATGACAAAAAAAATTGCTTCATTAATAAATTGCTTGTTAAAAAACAAAATGTAAACCTCAGAGATATTCCCTTTAGTGGTCAATGGACAATTATTTATTATATCCCGCCTCTGACTTTTGAAGAATTTACAATCACCAAAATAAGTTATTACAAAGAAAAACGCCATGATGGATTCCAAACTAATGCCAAATAATTATACATATCTATGGGTCAAAGGTTGACTTGTTACTTTGCAGAAACTTCGATTCGCAATGTCTAAATTATTCACATTAATTCATTTTTAAAAATGATTGCATTTATCGACTAGGATTTTTAATAAAAAAATAATTACTTATATCCAACATTAATTTTTGAGGAAAAACATGTCTTTTCATCCATAAAACATATGAAGCTTTCCTTGGAGATCTTTAATGCCGAAATATTATTTAATGTTCATCGTTCAGTTTGCTTTTGATTTTTGGAGTGTTAAGACGCATTGAGTAATGTCTTTCCTGGAAGCTGCTTTTTCAACGTGGGACGACTGGATGAACAAATATTCAGATCCACGAACCACAAATTGGTTTATGATGAAGTCGCCTTTTCCGATAATTACAATATGTGGACTTTATGTGGTAGTGATGATTTACCTACCAAAGTGGATGAAAAATCGAAAAGCTTATGACGTCAAAGCTTCACAATTAATTTACAATACTCTTGCTTTGGCACTTTGCATATTCTTTTTATATAAAGCATCCACATTAGGATGGCTTACAACATACAGTTGGAGATGCGAGCCAGTTGATCCGTCAACAACAGGAACTGCATATGAGGTAATTTTCCGAATGAAAAAAAAAAAAAAAAACCTTTATAACATATTCAAAATCAAACTCAATTTAATTAACAGTTTGCTGAAATATGCTGGTGGTTTTTGATATTTAAACTGTCATATTTTGTGGAAAGTATCAATTACGTGTTGAGTAAAAATCATTTGAATGCTAAATATTATGTTTTTCATCATGCTGCACTTCCAATATTTGGCTGGTTTCTTGTAAAATATGTTCCGGGCGGTCACGCAACATTTTTTGGTTTTATAAATTCATTCACCCACATCATATCTTTCGGTTATTATGTTATTATTGGAACATTTCCAAAGGTAAAACAGCATACAAAAGAATATTGGCCAACTGCATACACAATTTTACAAGTAAGCAAGCCACCATATAATTATCAAAATTAATTCCATAACGATATATCTACAGTTATTTTAAAAATTTGCAGATTTTTCATTTTGTGACATCAGTTTTGCACACTGCGCAGCTAATATTTTGGAATGATTGCAATTTCCCAATGCTTTTTGTTTATACAAGTTTGACACTTGGAGCTTTCCTGATAACATTATTTGCAATAGGAAATTAATTTGAAACATTTTACTATCAATTTTAATATTGTGTACATAAAAAATAGACCAGCATGGTCCTGTCATTTTTTTACCAATATTTTTAATGACGTCTCGCTTTAGAGAAGGGACTACCTAGGTCTAAATATTTGTGGCAGTTTATTACAACTGGTTTGAGGGATTCCTTTAAATTATTTACTTTAAGTAAACGGTAAACAGTAAAATTAGTAATACTATTCTTTTGCTTGTTTATTTATAATTTGTTTTCTAAATAAAGGTTTGGTGTATTAAAAATATTTTGAAGCCTTCTGCTTGGCTGTATAAACTTTGCGGGCTTCGATAGGTAGGTTTGTTATAAGGTCGATGGTGTTACCAACCATTGGTACTGCAATCTTAAAGACTTATTGTTCCGTCACCTATAATATGAGCGCTTCCTTCGAGAAGTTTATTTCTTCAACCGTTTTGGGAACCCTCCTGGAAACAAGGCCTTAAGTACTTGAATTGTGATCCAATGCGCTACATACATACCCCTCAAAATCAGAACATTTTAAAACATTACACCAGACTTTACATGAAATCGTGTAATAATTTAAAATTTAAATTAGTACCCTGAAAGCTTTTCATTTGAAATTATTGAAAATTTATTACATTAACTTACTGTATGTGTCTAAACGCTAAGTATTGATCATATGATTCATTATCAGACGTTGGATTATTTCTCCACATAAAATTAAATAATATTACTTTTAATCATTAATTTTAAAAGTAATGAGTTGCTAAATTGTTAGTGGGAATATGTAAGTATTGAATATTTCAGGATGATCAGGCAAAGAAGTCATTAAACTAAAGAAAATTAGCAATAGGAAACGTTGCTCTCAACCTATGAGGCGCGACACCCTAGTGTTCCGCGAGAGTTTTGAAAATCGTATGGTAGTTTGTCGCGGCACACTTAAATTGCATAAACATTTTTATTCAGTTTGCCGCGGACCAAAAAATATTGAGAAACACTGCTCTAGAGTCTAGACAAACAGAGTCAATTAATATAAGTGTGCTAACAACCCGAAACCGGCTTATTATGTTAGAATGTATTTTGCATGCATATATGGTATATGCGTGCCCATTACTGAATTTAAATTAAAAACTACTACCACAAAACCACCTACTTAATTTAAAAATGCATCACACTGAAGTTCAAATGACCTCCATCGCTTGCAATATCAAGGTGAAAAATGTTTTAAACAGCATTCTAAATTTGGCTTTTCTTCGTTAGACTGCTAACATCATGTGAAGGTTGAGAAGAATGATCATCAAGAATGTTTATGATTCATAAAAAAGATCAAAATCAAATAAATTAGAATTTTTTTTTAATGAAATCCAATATTGAAACTGCTTTCCTTTACTACAAATTTATTCTCCTTGCGTTGTAAATTTTGAAGATACAAAATTAGCAAATAAAACCCCCCATAAAATTTGTTGAACTTTAACATTCCCGAGAGTTCTAATTTTCATGCTCTCCGAGATTTGAAGAACCAGAAATCGAAGAAAAAATTAACAAACCAAATATTTTGAAGTTTTACCAAAACAAAAAAAAGTAATAAAAAAAAATCACTTTTGTTTAAATACATTAAATATATAAATTCGACAAATGTACAACTAACGCTTTATTTCCCTGATTGGGGGCATCCTTCTAATGAAGTCGTTGAAGCTTGCTGATATATTAGCCAAGTTGTAATCATTCCTAAACAATTAAACACAAGAAAAATAATTTTATTTTGTAGTGTTCCTACTTACTTAGATATTTGTTTCTTTTGCTTGACACCATTATTGGACAGCTCTCCTCCATAAAATTGCCAAAATTAGCGCGAATTTTTTTTTTAAATATTCGACCGATTCCTTCGATTTTGCCAGTTCTAAAATGTTTCTTCAATAGCTTTAGTTTAGCTATTTGTAGAGTAAAGACGTGGTGCAAAATGTCTTTCGTAGAGACTGCTTTATCAACATGGGACGACTGGATGAACAAATATTCAGATCCACGAGCAACAAATTGGTTTATAATGCATTCGCCTTTTCCGATAATTACAATATGTGGACTTTATGTGATAGTAATGATTTACCTACCAAAGTGGATGAAAGATCGAAAAACCTACAACGTCAGAATTTCGCTCGTAATTTGCAACAGTTTTTATTTATTCTTTTCCATATTCTTCTTCTATAAATTATCCACGTTGGGTTGGCTCACGACATATAATTGGAGATGTGAGCCAATTGATCTGTCAACAAAAGGACCTGCGTATGAGGTAATTTTCAGTAGAAATGAACTTGAATTTTAAAAAATGTTCAAACTTATTCCAATTAACAGATTGCTGAAATATGTTGGTGGATTTTGATGTTTAAATTTACGTACTTTATAGAAAGTGTCAATTATATGTTGGGCAAAATTAAATATGAAGCAAAATATTATGTTTCTCATCATGCTGCACTTCCAATATTTTTTGGTTTATTGTCAAATATACTCCAGGCGGACATGCAACATTTTTTGCTTTCATAAATTCGTTCGCTCATATAATATCATTTGGCTATTTTGTTGTTATTGGAATATTCCCAAAACTTAAGAAATATACAAAGAAATATTGGCCAACTGCTCATACTGTTTTACAGGTAGGATATATATTTAGATTTTAGATAATAATATTATTTATTTTATTCATTCGCTTCCTAATTCGCAGATTGTTCAGTTCGTGGCACTAGCAGTGCATTCCGTGCAGTTATTATTTTGGAATGACTGCAATTTCCCAATGTTATATGTTTATGCAGTCTTTATTCTTGGAATTTTTCTGATACCGTTGTTTGGAATTGGAAATAATACGAAATCTTCCAATAAAACGAATGTACATATAGCAGAAACATTTAGAGTGTGAAGTATGTCTAAATATTTGTATCCAGTTTATGTCATTAACGTTGAATGATTCATTAAAGAAATAAATTAGCTCTTAAATAAAAGACACAAGATAATATGAAATGAGTTTTTTTTAGCGTTAACAAAGCGGTTAAGGAAACATTATACCACTAGTAAGAAAGGGATCGAAATAAATTTGCAAATTTCCTTTTCCATATACCGCTTACGGGTCCGATTGATAGTATAGTCAGCCACCCTTATCCTATAGCGTTGGAATATAAATATACAAAATACCGGCTGAAAATAAACACAACGTGATCTTTTCTCTATTATCTTGGTCCTGATTGCCGAGCCTAACTTTATAGGTTTAAAAGACAGGACCGTCGTGACTCAAAAACCTTATTCGTATGAGCGAAATCCATTTATTAAAGTGCATGCGCAATTTATTCTGCTCTTAAATATGCCTTCGTTCCAGACTGGTAGATCTTACAAGTTGCAGTAATAATAAATATGCAAATAAATTCTAATTTTAATAAATGCTGATGAGAAATTAATTATGTAAGAATTTTCTGTGTGTTGGTGTTCATACTTAGATTTACTATAATTTTATACCGCAATTTCACTATTTTAAAAAAAAAAATATAACCGCCTCTGACTTTTGAAGAATTTACAATCACCAAAATAAGGTTATAACGAAAAAAATATGCCAAACTAATGCCTGATATCTATTTCTTCACATCTCGGCATCTATCTAGGGTCAAAGGTTGACATTTTGCAGAAACTTCGAAAAAAAGAGAAAAAAGCCTAGCTACTGAGTGTCCGAAAGCAAGCAAAAAATTGACAAAATAGATGCTACTGAAATATAAAATCATTTAAAATACATACTATTTTGTTGCTTGAAATGCAATATTTAGTTGGTTTATTGTCAACCATGTTTCGGGCTGTAATGCAACATTTTTTGGTTTTATAAATCCGTTTAATTCATGTAAGATATTCTTGGAGATTATGTCACGATTGGAATATTACCAAATATCAAAAAACTTACACCGTTTAACGGGTAAGACAAAATTTATCTCCAAATAAGCTTTCAGCATGAATTGTTTCTTTAATTTTTCAGATTTTTCTTCATTTCGTGGTAATTATAATACACGTCAACCAGCTATTTTTTGTAGTGCTTTCAATTATCTATTCTATATAATATTTCGCTGTTGCAATAAAAGAAAATTAAAGTTGCAGTCTACCGTAAGCTGAGTTATTAAACTATCAAAACGTTTTCTGTTGCGTTTGACGTTAAAGTTGCAGTTTACCGTAAGGTGCAAAATATTCTACATTTATTTATCGTATAACATTACTGAATTCATGCTAGAATCATCGTCAATCATAAAAAGTTCGTGCCCTGAAAAACATTTATCAACTGAAATTTATTTTTTTTATTTAAATTTAAAATAGAAAATTCATTTTTTCTTATCGATTGAAGGGTTGATTTAATTTGGATACATTTTTATCATCCTCTTCTGATTCTGACACAGGTTCCAATTTAATTGCAAGCGAAGAATCGAAAGCAATTTGCATGTGTTCCACATATTTGCTGAAACCATTTTGCTGCTCCTTTTTTTGTTTAAGTCGCTCACGGTAGCGCTTCACGCGATTCCTTGTCATCAATCGTTGGCGAATTTTTCGTTGCTCTTTATTTGTTAACCACGCTACAATGCATGTAGGAATATTTTTTTTTTCCTTTTTTTTACAACTTTAAGTACCGATTGATAAAGAAAAATTTATTTTCAACTATTCAACTGCATCGTTATCCTTTCACGATTGGCATCAAAACATTTGGAAGATTAAACAGTTTGCTATTTTACGTTAAGACAATCATATTTCTCGATTGATTTCATTTCCTCAAGTTTATTTCCATTTTGCTACTTTCTAACTTAACTGTCGCCTTATCAGGGGCAACTGCAAGCTTCGGGCATTAACTGCATGATTCTGTTTTGATCAGAGAGCTTTTATTTTCTATGCAATTTAAAAAGAACAACTTAATAAATATATCTTCTTCTTTTTTAATTAGAAAGTTTTAGAATTTATTATTTAATAAGAAATATTAATTATAATATATTTAAATTCATTATTCATACATTTTACATTATTTTTAAAGTTCCCAAATATCTCCTTTAAGTAATTTTTCAATCACTTCCGGCTTGTTGAAGAAATTTTTTGCGTTTCACTTGAAATTTTGAAGGGACCCTTGACGTGCATTAATTGGAACCGAGTTAAAAATAGCAAACTCGTTGTGAGAAATATCCATTCTCTTATAGTTTTGTTTCACAGGTGCAACCTCGATGTCGCCGCTATTCCTTAACGATGCTTGAGCTGAAAACTATGGCGTACTATCTAGATTGTGGAGAGCCTTGAACGTGAATATAGACTTATTAAATGGTTAGAGACCGCGTACTGGAAGATATTTCTCGTTTCATTTGTTGCTTGGAGCTTTGGTAACTTGTGGACATGTTTTAGTGCTCGGTTTTGAAGGACTTGAAGTGCCTTGATGTTAGACTGGCTCGCCGATCCCCACACCGATATTAAGTGGGCAAGCCGACTTTGAAAGTGTGCATAAAAAATTTTCCGTAGTATCGCCGTTGCCATGAAGCTTCGCAGTTTCCATAATACAATAATAGCAGGCAGTAGCATTTCACATAGCTTCTCAATATGAATAATGCTATTTTCGTATGCTGGTCAATTAAGAGTTCAAGAGGATTTTATCACGTCTCTTTTTGTCACGATAGCGCTTCCTATAGACCAGATATTTAGCTCTTTTGATATCCTCTTCAGTTGCGTTCGCTGGAATTTTGAAATTTATTTTGCCCCGTCTTGATTTTGCTCCGGCAGGTTTGAGGCCTAAAATATTTTTTTTTTTCTTAAATTTATTTTATTTTTTTTAATTTCCTTGATTTTTGTATCGACCTTAGGCGGTTCAATGCCTTTTTTTTATATATCTTCGACGTTAAATTTATAGTCTTCGTGCCACTATGTATTCGCAAGTCGCATGTAATCTGGCTACGAAAATTCTTGACGCACTTTTTTGTTTCTGCTTAATATTTCTAAGCAATATTACACTAAGTCGGCTCTGTAAATTTCTTCCGTGCTCTTGCCTCGCGGCGTCTTTGAGCATCTCTTCTCTTGTATTCTTCATAACGCTCCTTATTCTGATATATTTTCCGGCGATACTTTTGCAAGTAAATCCTTCGTCTTTCATTAAAAGCTTTACGAGCAGCATCAGTATTGTTCAAAGAGCGCAATGAATACTTTTGCATCGGAGCACGGAGAATTTTATCGGCTGCATATTCATGTTGAATAACATACATTTTTGATTTCATTGTTATATCACAGCGAATTTAAACGATATGTTAATAAAACGTTTGGAACATTGGTAAAGCGCGTTGAATTCGACAAAAATTTCTCCATCAATCGATACAAAAATCAAAAAATTTGCAGCGAAATAAACTGATAACTCACCTTGAGCTGCTGTTCCAGATTGAAATAAATGACTTTTTGCCGAAGGAAGTTTTCGTTTAGTGATATTATGTTGGTGTCTGGTTGACAGCCCAGGTGGTTCTTCAATGCAAGGCTCGTGTTTTATAAGGAAAACATCATGCATGTTCACGAATTGAGGTTCAAATGGTATTTCTTCCAAGATTGGCTCCTTATGATGGTAGTTTGACTCATAATTAGATTGATTTTGAGATGCTGGTTCAATAGTAAGTTTTTTAGTGTCACCATCGGCTCGAATTGTTGTGTCATCATCTTTAAAACTAGGTGATTCTTCAAAGCAAGGCTCCTGTTTTATAAAGGAAACATCATGCATGCTCACGAATTGAGGTTCAAATGGTATTTCTTCCAAGAGGGACTCCTTATGATGGTAGTTTGACTCATAATTAGACAGATTTTGAGATGCCGGTTCAATAGTAAGTATTTTAGTGTCCTCATCGACTCGAATTGTTGCCACTGAACACTTTTCGGTGTATTTTTCAACAATGTCAATGATGTTGTGAACAAGTTTGCTGCGGTTTTCTTGGTTTCTATTCCTTCTTGATCGAATACTATCGCTCAGTATTGATTTTCTGTTCATTTGGATCTCCTTCACCATTCTCTTGAAGTGATAAAATTTGATTACTTTGTCTTTGCAATCCATGCAAATTTCCGTTGTTTTGCCTTCATCGTGATTGAGCTTAGGATGTATAAAAGTAAAGATTGCATTGATTAAGTAAAGACAATTTGCTACTTACATGCAAATCAAGAGATTCTGCCAGAATTTCCCGAAATGAATAAAATATTCCATTATAGTCGATAAAATTATCATTTAGATTGAAATACTGATTAATTTCGGAACACCCGCACACTTCGCAATTATTTTTCTCAAATGTATCGCTGATTTTAATCTGTTTAGACGACATATTGTTTGATTATTTTAGCAAAGTGCCACAGAAGAAATTTTAAATCTATTGATATGTAGCTTCCTTTGTTTTTTTTCCCGCGTCATGTTTTCGCATCAGTTTACAGCAGTGGTACCGAACTGTTTTCTACAGCGGCACACCCGAATGAATAAATTTTCTACGCGGCACACCATTTCTTCTTTTTATAGTAGCGTTTTACTAAAGATATTTCATAGTTTTGTTATGATACAAAAAAAACATATGGAAAAGCCATACTTTTGAAACATGATAAAAAAATATAATGCGATCAGAAAAAAATATTAAAGAAATTTAAATTAGGTAATGCGATGGATGAGCTTGGCGCTTGGAAGCAATAAACTCCAATCGTGGTTGAATACTTGAAAGGCCAACTCTGAGTTCTTGATCAACGAACATTAAAGTTTCTCGAATTCACCACGTGTTCCATGGATACTTTTTGATTTAGCATTCTTTTTATCAGTTGTGCTTTTGGCGAAAATGCAGTTCAGGCCAAATATAATTTTTCTTTTTTTCTAAATCAATCAGTAAGAAGCTTTTGTGTTTGTTGATGGCGCTTGTAGTTCGGTAAGGCGAATGTTTTTCTTTTGACAACAATTTAATGAATTTCTTGCATATGAGGCAACGAATGCTGGCTTTCGGGTTTAGATAATTATACAAACTCAAGTTAACATCTGCAGCTTACGCGCGTTCAGTTGGGGAAAACGCTTCCCAAAAACTATTTGACACCTTTGAAAGTAATTTCAATGAACCATTAAATTTTTTTCGAGAATTTACTTGTATCTGTTTCTATTGAAAGGAGATATATATTCAAAGCAGCAATCAAATCAAATTTTTTCAAATTTGTGTACATTCCACAATACGAATTGAGTCATCGTGTGGGATTATGGCCATATATAACCCCAAAGAAATGAAGAACAACAAAATTTCGAACAGCAAAATTTTCGTTTCCACTTTAAATGTAAGGACATTTAGGAGGTTTCCAGATTTCCCTGCTTCCATCACGAATTTCATTTTATATTTCCCTTTTTTTACGTGCTATTACGAATGCTGTCAGTTTACTGGTAATTTTAAAAGAAAAATGCTAAAACAACGTGTCTCTACTAATTATTCCAATATTTTCTGTTATATATAGTTTCGAACAGTTTCATAATTCGGTCTGCCATACTTTACTTCTTTACTTCTTGTTGAAAGTAAACATTTCGATTAAATTTGTCTGCGGCATCATTCATTATAAATAGATGAATTTAAAAGGGAAATAGCATCTGCTAAACAGGAACAACCACAAAGAACCCGCGATAAATAGTCGGAAATGCGCAGAAAATGAAAAAAGTGAAATTTTTAATAATTTTGGTAATTTCCGTCTTATTTAATTCAATTACTTGTGATACTCGAAATAACGAAAAGCCACTAGACTCCAGCACATCCCAATGCTGTAGTAATTTAACTAATCAACAAGTCCTAGTGGAGTTTACGACAAATATTGTGCAACATGAATATATTGTACATTTTAGTAACTATTATCAGCCTAAAACACGAGCCAATTATATCAAAGCTGCTCTGAATGATTTGCAGGTAAATATTCTTATCTCTCTTTTCTGAATTAAGAGCAATCAATTGATTCTGAATTATATTTTTCTTTAGATAAAAAATTGGACGATACAAGAACGAACGAACCCAGCAAGTGAATTCCCCAGCGATTTTGATGTGATACATTTGTACGAGGACACACCAATCAATGGCTTGCATTCGCTACAAAACCATCCGTTGATAAAGAGTGTAACACCTCAGAGAATAGTCCAAAGAACACTAAAATATCTCGACTCGGACGAAAATTCCGAGAGCCAACCAATTGATGAACATGAAACAAATGATAGTATAGCTGAAGATGAAGAAGACATCATCGACTATATATCGAAGCACCTCAAAATGGATTCGAAAAAGACGAAAACTGATTGCTGTATTCCCGAATTTCAAAACTTTCGTCGCGGATTATCATCATCAACAGACACCAGCCAACAAGCGTCACTAGAGCAAAATGCCAACAGTCACTCCAATCGTCGCTTATTGAGAGCAATACCACGACAAATTACGTCGATACTTAAGGCAGATGTACTTTGGGGCATGGGAATAACTGGAAAAGATGTCAAAGTAGCTGTTTTTGATACAGGTCTAAGTAAATCGCATCCGCATTTCAAGAAAATCAAAGAACGCACAAATTGGACTAATGAGAAAATCCTTAACGATGGAATATCTCATGGAACTTTCGTATCGGGTCTAATTGCATCGTCTGGTAAAGAATGTTTAGGCTTTGCGCCCGATGCTGATCTTCATGTGTATCGTGTGTTTACGAACAATCAGGTGTCGTACACATCCTGGTTTCTTGACGCGTTTAATTATGCGATCCTGAAGAAAATCAACGTCATCAATTTATCTATTGGTGGACCCGATTTTCTCGACTATCCATTCGTTGATAAGGTGCTAGAGCTATCAGCAAATAAAGTGATCATGGTATCAGCTATAGGAAATGATGGTCCACTTTATGGGACATTAAATAATCCAGGCGATCAAATGGACGTCATCGGAGTTGGAGGAATGAATTTTGAAGAGAAAATTGCGAAATTTTCATCACGTGGAATGACAACGTGGGAATTGCCGAATGGTTACGGAAGACTGAAGCCAGATGTAGTAACTTATGGTGCTCAAGTAAAAGGATCAAATCTTAAGGGCGGCTGTAGATCATTATCCGGAACTTCTGTTGCCAGTCCTGTTGTTGCCGGAGCTGTAACATTAATTTATTCCGGCGTACTCAACAGAGCTGATTTGATTAATCCATCATCAATGAAGCAAGCTCTTATCGAAGGTGCCACAAGACTTAATGATAACAACATGTTTGAACAAGGACACGGAAAGATAAACATCCTGAAATCTATCAAAATTTTATCACAATATCAACCGAAAGTTACTCTGAGCCCATCACATCTGGATATGACAGACGATTACATGTTTCCATATAACACACAATCAATTTATTACACAATGCAACCTATGATTGCCAATGTGACGATCCTTAATGGAATTGCTGTTACCGGACATGTCACTGAAGTGCGATGGTATCCATATGGCAATGAAAATGGAAATCTTTTGAATGTTTCTATTTCTCATTCGGATGTTTTATGGCCATGGAGTGGCTGGATGAGTTTACACATCACAGTTAATGAATATGGCGGAGATTTTGAAGGACTTGCACAAGGACATGTTTCAATAACTATCGAAAGTATTTCAACAAACGGCGAGAGGATTAACTCATCAGTTAGTTTCTCATTACGCTGCAAAATCATTCCAAAGCCACCGCGACAGAAACGAATTCTATGGGACCAATATCATAATCTGCGGTATCCGCCAGGATATTTACCAAAGGACTCGCTCAAAGTTAAACAAGATCCACTCGATTGGCGCTCCGATCATATTCATACAAATTTTAAAGAAATGTATACACATTTAAGGTCATCAGGATATTACATTGAAGTCCTTGGACAGCCATTTACATGTTTCAATGCCTCACACTATGGAACACTTTTGCTTGTTGACCCAGAAGAGGAATATTTCGATGCTGAAATTGGAAAATTACGTGATGACATTTTAACCAAAAACCTGAGTTTAATTGTATTTGCTGACTGGTATAACGTGACAGTAATGAAACATATGAAATTTTATGATCAGAACACGCGCCAATGGTGGGTACCTGACACTGGTGGTGCAAATATTCCAGCCTTAAATGAATTATTAAGAGAATTCGATATCGAATTGGGTGACAATGTGATGGAAGGATATTTCAATATGGGCGATCATCATGATATGTATTATGCAAGTGGTACAAATATCGTCAGATTCCCAAAGGGCAATCAAACGATTTTAATCGAAAAGGATTTGATCGATCAAGGTGCTGAAATACTAAATGTACAATCAAGTAATGGACCACAGAAAGATCCGCCAGAATTGGATCTCAAAAAGCCACGTCCAAAACAAAAAGCAGTCATTTTAGGAATGACGCAATCTCAATTAAACAGTCGAAAAGGTGGGAGAATTGCTGTCTATGGTGATAGCAATTGTTTAGATTCAACGCATATTGAGAAAGCCTGCTTTTGGCTTCTGGATGCCTTACTAGAATACACAATGACGGCTCATGTTCCAAATCTACTAAAGAGCAATAATCGAGCGCCATATTTGGAATTTAAAGGTTTGTGTCAATTTCATAGATCACATAGTCTTTTTTTTTAATGAATTTCATTCAATAGAAACGCCAAAAGTTGAAAGGATGGTAGGCAACAATCTACACTCATACTCAAAAGTCCTGGAATCGACAGATCCTAACATAAAACAACCTCTACCAATTTGTGTACAGTTGCAATTTGAAATTCCTTATTTTCTTAATATCACACGATCGTTTGTGAATCAAATAGAACCAATGGAAACGAATATGATTTAAAAACTTCATAATTGAGGCAAAATTAACGAAATACTGACGAAATGTGATTTTGAATAAAAGTTGTAAACACACAATTTTAAAGGGAATAGAATTTTGTGAGCAAAACTAATTCGCAAGATTTAGCAATTTTTTCTTATTAATTTGTAAGCTAACTTATATTAAGAAACCGAAAATTCTTATGGAACCTTAAATTAAGCTTTAAATTGTTTCGATAAGTTATAATTGTTAGGAGAGGAGGAAAGAAAAACAATAAGAAATAAAACATTTTTAAAGTTTATTCAACTTTTAATGAAAATTCTAAAATAAAATTTAGATCGATAAAAACTATGCAAAGCCATTTGGATTTTTCATTTGCCAACGCCAAGCGTCTTCACACATTTCTTCTAAGCCACGTTTAGCTTTCCAGTCTAAAACTTTTTCAGCCAACGCGGCGCTTGCAAAATTCTCAGCAATGTCACCCGGACGACGTGCCACAAATTCATAAGCGACTTTATGTCCAGAGACTTTTTCAAAAGTCTTGACAACTTCCAGCACTGAATATCCTTTCCCGACAGCCAAATTGAACACTTGGAAGTTCAGAAGCTTTCCTTCGCTTAACTTTTTCAATGCTGCTACATGACCCTCAGCAATGTCAACAACATGCGAGTAATCGCGAACTCCAGTCCCATCACGTGTTGGATAATCGTTTCCAAATATTTTCAGCTTTTCCAATTTTCCCAAAGCCACGCGTGTAATGTATGGAAGTAAATTCTTCGGTTCGCCTTTTGGAAATTCACCAATTAATCCACTTTTATGGGCACCAATTGGATTAAAGTATCGCAACGAAATGACATTCCACTTCTTGTCCGAAATACAAACATCTTTCAAGATTTCTTCGGTGAAATATTTGGTTCTACCATAAGGATTTGTGCAGTTTCCGGTGATACTTGTTTCAGTTGATGGTAAAGATTTTGGTGTCCCATAAACCGTTGAACTTGAGCTGTAGACTAAATTAAAAACGCCATTTGCTGACATAACCTCCAAAAGAATACACATTCCAGTAACATTATTTTGATAGTATTGCAATGGAACTCGAACTGATTCGCCAACAGCTTTATATGCAGCAAAATGAACAACGCAATCGATTTTGTGCTGTGAAATTAAATTTAAAACTTGTACAGAAATCAATTTAATTATATTTGTGAAATTACCTTTTTAAAAACCACATCCAGTGATTGCATATCGCACACATCGACAGTGTAATAAATAACCTTCTTTCCTGTTAATTCCTCAACTCTATTGAGTGATTCGGGAAGAGGTTGAGATTTATCATGATAAGAATTGTAATTATTATCAATACAAACGACTGAATATCCAGCATTCAAAAGCTCTAAAACAGTATGAGAGCCGATGAATCCGGCCCCACCAGTAGCGAGAATTGTAAGAACCATAATTAGACTTGTTGTCAGTTTGCAAATAGATGCACAGTTAATAAGCTTTGAGTTTTTATAAAGAAATTTCCATTTTTTTCATTTCACGAATTTGTGGTTTTGGATTATAAAATTTTATGATTTTTTGGGTGCTTCCAAAACGCATTCGAACGAGTATTTTGAACTTCGTTGTTTCGTGATCACGATTAATTTTAATTATTTGAACGACTACTTTTTAGTGGTTCCATAACTTCCATAACGAGTATGGGGGAACTCATGTATGCACAAGTCCTTATTACTGATTGCACACTAATCGATAAAAAAATGAATTAATGAAATTCGATTAAAAACAAACTTTTAATTAAATTGAAATAATTATCTTTTAGAATTAAGTTTAACTACTTCAGTACATTCAATTCGGTTTCGATATGAAGACACAGAAAGCAAGAAAAATATTGACGCCTATTAAAACAAATCAGGATTCATTTTGGAATGCCATTAAACCATTTTATTTAATTGTTAAAACGTTGGGTTTTGCACCTTTTCATATAGTTGGCGACCAAAAAAATGGAATTATCAAAACAAGTATAACAGACACATTCACTTTTGTTATCGCACTTGCCATTCAAATTTATTTGATCATGGTGAATGTCACGGTTGACCTGTCATTGAGTTCAACGAAAACAATTCTTATCGACAAAATGGCACATCTCGTTCAGATTTTGAATGTTTTGAATGTGTTTTTCTCGACAATTCTCACAGCAATTTTTCGTGATAAAATTTGGGGAATCTTTCGAAAGTGCTCAGCATTTGATAAAGAAATGAAGCAATTGGGTATCTTATTTGATTACAAGAGAGCGATGAGAAATCTCCGTGGGATATTTGTGTTAGGTGCAATTGTGTTTTGCTTGATGTTTTTGGGAACGTGGTTAAAATTGGATGACATTATTGCAAGTCAGCACAAATTCTATTTTGCATTATCTTATTTCATTGTTAATGGTTATGTTACGTTGATTTTAATGAGCTTTTGTTTGTATTTACTGGCGATATATCGTCGCTTCGAGCTGATCAATCATTGCATTAAGTAAGTATCAAAAAAAAACTTAAATTTTAACTAAATATTTATCTAATATATATAAAAAAAACGAATGGTTAAGAGTAAACTTCAAAGTCGAAGATGAAGATCCAATAAAAGTTCTAAACAAGAAGTCAATGAGTGGTGAAAGGATAATTATCAAGTTGGCAGATTTGCATGATTTGCTGGTCGATACTGTGAATCAATTGAATGTTTGTTTTACTATGCAAGCTATGACTTCGATTGCAAGCATTTTCATGTACAACTTGTTGAGCTCATTTTCAATTTATCGTCTCATTGTGCGTCAAAATTACTTGACATTCGATCGAGCAATTGCTCAATATGCATGGAATATTTACTATTTCATATTTGCTTTCGCTATTATAACATTTTCGAGCTTGTTGACTAGGACAGGAAAATATTCGGCAGTTCTAGTTCATAAAGCAATTAATTATTCAAACGATGATTCGATTATTGATCATGTAAGTTGATAATTAAATTAAATTGAACAATTTTTATTTATTTATGAGCATATTTTAGTTCAAGTTGTTTTCCCAACAAATGCGCCATCGGTCACCAGTTGTTAGCTGTGGACTCTTCACATTTGATTTCACTTTGCTGTTCACGGTATGCATCTCAATTCATTTTTGCGCAAATTTTTATTTATAATTTCATTTCAGATGTTTGGAACAACTGCAACTTACATTGTGATATTGATTCAATTTGATTCTGATCTTAGTGGCATAAAAATCTCTAAAGAAAATGAAACATTTTTGGGAAACTTCACGTCAATCATTGCTAATGCAACTTGAGATTCCATTTCGGATCTTAAAGAAAATGTTAATTCATGTATATTCATAAAAAAAAAGTATTGCACAAACTTCAGTTCTTGAATTAATTGTCGTTTAGAAGCATTTAAATAAGTATATGCGTTTCATTGAATTTCAAAAAGATAGCCATTTTACACTATCGCGAATTTCTAAATATTATTCTTAATCCATGGTGCAAATTTGGCGATGTCAGTATAAACAGCATACGATTCTACATCACAACTTGAACCATGGGTAAGCGATGCAGATATAATCCCACGGAGATACCATTTGTTACCAACCTTCAAAAACAATCCACCGCCTAAAAAATTGAATTTTTAATTATGTAAATTTTAAACAGTCTCTTTAAGCTATTTTCCAGGTTTTCTTTTTTACTTACCACTGTCACCTAAATAACAGAAAATTGAAGTTAAACCGTTAAATAAATAAAAAAACTAAATATAGTTTGACAAACCTGAGCATGGCCCTTCGTTTCTTCCACCAGCGCAAAAAGTTCTTTGTGATATGATTTGACTGAAAACCGGATTTTTACGGAGACACTCTTCATGCGAAACTATCGGTATGTTGACTTCCTTAGGAAATTCCTTATTAACTTCTCCTCGCTCATTCTTTCCCCAACCTTGAAAATAATTATGAATTCGAAGCTTAGTAATTCATTTAGTAACGCACCAGCAACTACTGCAGTTTTTCCAATAACATTATAATTTTTATCGTTGAGTGGCCATATGCATGCTGGAATAATATAATTTGAATATTGCACCGGCGAAATTATCTCCAAAATGGCCACATCAGCATCATATTTCTGTGAAAATGGGTTCCAATCGGGATGTGTCTTAATAGAGCGCACTCCTCGCCTCAAATATCCTGGCTCATTCCATTGCTCCAAATTATATTTTCCAATGAAAACCAAAGCATTTTGAGGCTGTATCCTTGAACTTTGTTCACTATCCTTGTTTTGAATGCAATGTGCTGCCTTTTTTATGAAATATGCAATCAATTAACTAATGAAAGCTAATTAAGTTTACTTCCCATTATGATTCAACTTACTGTTATAACATGTTTCGATGATATTAATGTTCCTGAAATGAATTTAAATTAATTAAATGATCAATAACAAAATCCATGTCGCTTGCCTCCGCACATGTAGTCGATTGAACCTCCTTGACTTTGATAAAGCGCAACAAGCCATGGCCACGCACCGCGCTTAACCTAGAATTATTTATTCAAAATAAACTTGATTGCACTAAATGAAGGTTTAGTTCACAAAAGGATCTGTTTATGGTACGGCAAATAATTTAAATAAATTTTCATTGCTTCCTTTGCAATTCCTTCAGCTGTCACAGACACTAAGTCGTCTCTCAGACTTAACTTTTCGCTAGAACATTTCATAGCCAAATAAATAAAAAGCTTTTTTATTAACAACCCGAATCAAAATATTTCTAACCTTATCGCCGCCAATAACTAAGCTTTGAGCAATTCCAGTTACAGGTTTTCCGCATACATCGACATCTGAAATCTTTCTAGTTTGCGTATTCTCGCTGAGTGTATTGAGGCTTCTTAAAGGAAGGTGTGCTTCAATTTTTGCTGATGGTCCATTAACTGAATTTAAAATTTTCAATTTAAAATTTTAGCTATCCAAACAATTCAAGTTTATGAAAGTTTACCTGAAATTCCGCTGCAAATGAGCTTTCCATTCCTCGAAATGCTTTTAATAATTGGTATTGGATTTTGAATTGGGAATATGACTCTGTATATCAATGGCCTTCCACTTTTGACAGTATTTCGAATGACGTCTTTTGAGCCAACGGGTTCCAAAATGAAATTCTTTAATAATTCGAAAGGAAATGTTACATTCCAAAATTCCTTGAAACGCAAAAACTTACGCTTCTCAATGAACCGGTGTAAGCAACTTCAACAACCAAAATTTCGTCACGATTAAAGTTTAAATTTGTCAGTTTTATTTGTCCGCCCCACTGATTATTTTCATATGAATATGCGAACACTTTAGGACATGGTGAATGATTTTGACAATTCACTGCATCTGTCAGGGATAATATAACTAAAGTCAATAGAAATATATTAAACATCATAAAAAATTTTTTCTTTTGTCATTTAAAAACACATTCAATGAATGCTCACGATAAACTGAACTGATATGAGATGAAGAATCAAGGAAAATGTTTTTGCAAAAAAAAAAAAGTTATCTATAAAATAGCAAAATAAGAAACTGGTTCTGCAAGTTTATGCCAGGAATAGGTTTGAGATTATTTGAGTTTATTTGTGCGGAAGTATTTCTTTAATTCATGTTTCTTGTTCAGCTATTGACGTTTGACGATTTGTTTGGGTCGAATATTTTGTGGATAATACATATATCTAAACGTTTTCAGAACTTTAAAAAGAAATTTATTGCAATAAACATTTTAATTAATAGTACAAATATTATTTCTTATTTTTTATTCAAATTTATTCCTGATGTCCTGAATCAATGACGCAAATTTTGCAACATCAGTGTAAATTGAAAAATTTTTCAAATCGCACGTGTTTTCTGAATCGTCATAAAGAGAACTTGAGACAATTCCACGAATATACCAAATCCCTTTCACTTTCAGAATCAAACCGCCTCCTGTTGGACATAAAACGTATAGAGAACTGTTGACATAAAATTATATTTCATATCTTACCACTGTCGCCTAATAGAATGAAATTTTTAAGAAATGTTTAATGTCTATAAATGAGCATAACATGAGCAATAACAACATACCTCTACATGGACCTTTAAATTAAATATTATTTAGTTTTCATTTTATTCAGAAATAATAAATTTTATTTATTTTTACCTTTTCCAATTCCACCCGCACAAAATGTTGTATTAGAAGTCAGCAGTGAGAATGCAGGATTACTAAGGATGCATGCTTCATCGGAAACTATTGGAACATTTACCGTTTTTGGTGTTTCGGTATTCAAATATCCAAATTCATTAAGACCCCTAGAAAATAAGTATGTTAAAGTTTATGTCCATAAAACTAAGTTTATTCTGTTCAGACGCACCATCCAGCAGTTACGCCCACTAATCCTGTAATATGGAAGTTTTCCTGGTTTACGGGCCAAACACAAATTGGTTTAACATAATCAGTAAATTCAACTGGATGATCCATCACAATAATTGCGATATCATTTTCGATACGCTCGGAATTATAATTCCATTTGTGATGAACCAATATGTGACTAGCACCACGCCTCACGTGTCTGTCATCCGTCCAATCATCTAAATTGAATTTATCAAAAAATATCTGAACGTTTTTAGGCAAAACATTTTCATTCTTGAATTTGACACAATGTGCTGAAAGAATATTGAGCCGTGATGATATCAAGCTTGTGCCGCAGGCAAATCCTAATTTTCCTTTGCTACTTATGAACAATGCACCAAGCCATGGGAATTGTCCTCTTTTTACCTGTTCACCTTTGATAATAAGACTACTAACTATTCCAATTGTTACTCGTCCACAAGTATTATCATTTGTTGTCTTGTGAAGCATTAATTTGTTCTCATACTTTATTGATAATCCAACTAAATCTTTACTTCCACGACAAATTATGTGACCATTTTTCATTATTGTTTTTACTTTTGGAAGTGGGTCTTGAGCGGGAAACAAAACGCGATAAAATATTAGTGAATTTCGTTTTATATTCAGAATGGTCTCATCTTGTGATCGCATCAGCTCTAATGTTCCCGCATAATTCTGAAAATGTTTGAAGTTTAGCTGAAAATCTGAAATTCCATGAAGGTGAATACATTTTTCAAAATGCCTTTGTATGAGAACTCAGCTTTTATAATAATATTTTCATTAATATTGACTCCTCGCAGCCGCAATACTCCGATCCACCGATTATTTTCAAAGATATATTGAAACACATCTTGACATGGACTTTCTGGCACTACTTGTGATTGCCCTTCACCGAATTTCAGGACACTCAATATTGTTAACAAAAAGTAAAATACGTTCATTACAATGATGTTCTTTACTAGACCATTCTTATACTGAAATAATTTTGGCAAAATGTTTCTTACGACTGGTATTTCAGGTTGAATTTGAAAGCTTCTCAAAGACTACAAGCATTCAGCACAAAAACAATTTTTAACACACATATTTCTCTTTCGATATTTCGGAAAATCACTTGATATTGCCGAAGTTGTTTTTTGCAAACGTCGCGAAAATTACGAGGTTATTTCTAAATTTATGCTGACAGAAACAGGTTTGGATTTTTGCCGCCATTTTTTGGAGCGTGTAAAACAGTTCCGCGCTTCCCCGCCGCATCATCCTTGTATTTATACGGAAACGTGAAAACATCGAATAAATTCCGTTAGTTTTTTGGTTGTTATGTTAAATACGTTGTTATTTAATCATAATCAAATCATTCTCACACAAATGGCTCAATCTGTTTTAGCCATTTTAAATATTTAGCGACATCTGTGTAAACTGCATAATTATTAACATCGCATTTTTTTGCTATTAAAATTGACGCCGACACAATTCCTCGCAGATAATATCGACCGCCGATTTTGAGATAAAGTCCACCGCCGGAATCACATATTGGTTTCATATTTAAAAAAAAGGCATCATATAATTTGTGATTTTGCATTTGATTTTAATTATTTGAACTTACCAGTACAAGGACCACTCCCATTGCCACCCACACAAATTGATGTGCCTGATGTTATTGATTTAAATGCAGGATGACTACTTAAACAACTTTCATTGCTAACAATTGGAAGATTAAGAGCGTTCGGATATTTAGTGCTCAACAAGCCATTCCCATTTGTACCCCTGAATTAAATTTTTAAATTATGTGAAATACTGTCATGCATGTTCACTCCTTACCATCCAGCTGTGATTCCAGTTTTTCCTTGCAATACAAAATTTCCATCATTTTGAGGCCACAAGCAAATTGGAATGATATATTTATTGAACTTAACTGACTCATCCATCTCAATTAGTGCTATGTCACCATCATAGTGTGAATCTGCGGACACATAAATTAGTAAGGCAACAAAAAGTTAATTAATATTTAAAACTACCACTTGGATCCCAATCTGAATGCACAATAAATCTCTTTGCACCCCTACGCTCATAAGCATCACTCCAATCGTCCAAGCTATACTTTCCCAAAAATATTAATGCACTTCTTGGTAATAATCTGCTGGTTGTTTGTTTTTCTTGAATGCAATGCGCCGAAGTTATAACATGTTTAGCGCTTATCAACGATCCGCCACAGATGAAGTTTAATTTTGAATTTGGAGAATCGTCAACATTTTGGTACAACGCAACGAGCCTTAAAATAATTAAAAAATAAATTGTAAATTAAAAATTTGAACATTTAACGTAGCAATAATAAAAATAAAAAAATACCAAGGATATTGTCCTCGTGATGTTTTAGATCCATTTATTATAAGACTTATGACTTCTCCAGCTTGCGGCCTTCCACACTCATATTTCGGTTTTCTCTCATACTCATTGCGATATTTTTCTATTTTCAAACGATGCTCAAGCAATATGGATTTTCCAGTTTCTTTTATTAAATTCCGGCATATTAATTGTCCATTTCTAAAGATCTTTTTCACTACTGGGAAAGCATTTTGAGCCGGAAATATGATGCGATAGAAAATTGGTCTATGATTATTTATATTATGAATTGTTTCTTCATTTAACCTCATCAACTCTAAAGTTCCCAAAAAAGCCTGAAATAAAAGATTTTTACCCGATTTTAAGTTTGATTCTCTTAAACTTTTTGTTAAAGTAAATATTACATTCTGCATCTTCCCACGATACAAATATTCAACTTGTAGCTGAATATTTCGATTCAACTCAACTTCCGACAACCTGATTATGCCAGTCCAACGATTTTGTTCGAAGGAATACTGTAAGATATCGGGACAAGGACTCTTCTGTGTCCGTACGCTGATGATTAAGAGATGTCCAATCCACAATGTTAATAATTTTCCTAAGTTCATCATTGTTGTTGCACGTTTAATTCACTACTGAATTCAAATAAATATGAATCCAATTCTTTTTTTGCGTAAATAATAAAGAGAACTCGTTTCATCTTAAAACGTGAGCTGTGAATTTCCCAAAATTACCGGTTTGCCCTAGTAAAACATATGCTCAAATTGACGAAGCTTTTGTCTAGGTTGACTTGACACCACAGTGTGTGTAACAGCTTTTTAATTATAATACCTAATAATTATTTTTTTCAGTTAACAGAATTTATTTATTTTTTGTTGTTTTCACTAATTTCTTCTCAGTTTTCTTTCCCAATTTTCTTTATTGCTACTTTAAAAAAAAAAAATCATTTTGTTTTGTCTGCTATTCTCCAAATTTTCAATCTCAGGCGGTTCAGAGATTTTATTTTGTTATTAAAAAAAAAAAAGGAAACATTTTTTTTTCGTTGACTTAATACTTTTATAGCGAAAAGTTTCTCAATTCGCTTTTCAACAAGATTATTACATTAAAAAATGTTATGACATTGTAAAATAATTAAATAAGTCTTAATATCTAATATGTTTACCACTGTCTATGAAACCTCTCCAAGTTCAATGAAAGATCAAAGGCTAATGCGATTACTATATGGGCTGAATATTCTTAACAACTAAAGCGAAGAAACCCAAACACAACTGATGAGCAATGTTTAAGAACTAATGAATTGATAGTAATTAATCAATGAATGAGGCAATTCGATAGGTTAAATAATGATAGAAAAACTACAGGCGTGATCCAATAAATAATTTCAGGCTTCATGATAAACATCTCCGTTAATTCCAATGTGAATTCTTTGTTAACAAAGTCTCATGATTTTCTTTTTCCAAATGTCTCAGTTTCACTATTTACTGTCCATGTCCATCTTAGATGGAGTTAGTAAAGTTCATAGATGGAAATGTTGATGTTGGTGACAAATATTCTTCATCGCTATCGTCATCAGCATCATCAGACATTAATGAGAGACGGCCAACACGCGCTGCTCGCTTCGCTGGTGGTGAATCCAGATGCTTTGATGACTCAGCCTCCTCACTATCTTCATCTTCCGAAGGAGTTCTATTGCGACTATTTGATGGACTTCTTTTGTGAATTGCATCCTTAATCCTGCCCTTTGATTTATCCCAAATCTGGCTCAAATTATCACGTCCAAACAACATCAGGAACGTTCGAATAAATTCATTTGATTTATCTTCCCATTTCTGAATGAAATCACCTTTGACGTCATCAATCACTTTCTTTCCTTTGTGTTTCATTTCGTCGATTTTATTTTGCAATCGAAATTTCTTCTCATTCAGGAATGATACATTTAGCTCTTTGGCGGTGTATCCACGCGCCAAATTACGACGCACATATAAATCGTAATCTTTTACGATGCGAGCGACGAGCGCGGATGTTGAGACACCTAAAAATAATCAGTTACCTTGAAAATTGATTCAGCAACTTAATGAAATAAAGACTTAATTACCTTCCGTTCGTTCGGTTGCAACGAAATATCCTTTCTCTTTGATTTCCTTATAAACATCGTCACAATCTTCACTCACATACGGTGTCGAGTCTTGTGCAACAAAATCAATTTTATGCTTTTGCATAAACTCATCAGTAATCTTCCACGGCGCATCACGAATGATTTCATCGACATATCGGCAATGTCTAATAGCCTCATAACGCTCAACATCAGTCATCACGGTGCGGCCTTTTAGCGAATGTGTTAGTTCATCACTGCATGCACCAATAATTAGATAGACTTGTGAGTTAGGAAAGATATTCTTCGCTTGCATCATCTGCCTTGCATGCCCTTGATGGAATAAATCATAGATTCCGTCAGTGTAGATTCGAATTTTTCTAGAGGCCGATCCATTACGAGCCATCTCCAATGTGATGCGTTGCGTGTAATCGATGGCATCAAGCTCTGCTACGGCTTCGGGATCAGTAGAATAGGGTGCGGGCTTACAAATTGTCTGAAAATAGACACAAAAAAATTGTTAGAATATTTTCCGAGACATATTTCTTGCATCATCAGCATCACACTTCAAAAAATTCCCTTAATATTTGTGCGTTCTATCTTCGTTAACATTCTAGTGTGCGCAAGTGATATATTTATACGCTGAAAAACTTTTATGACCAGCTCAATTTTCAATGTCAGCAGAGAGATTCCTTCCGACAATTTCGTGGAACCATTTTTTAATTGATATCCGGGCCAAATTTAAATCGCATGGTTGAAAGCAGACCAAAGTCGCTTCATCGATCAGAAAAAAATTCGATTTAAATTCAAGGCACGTGCGAGAGATTCATAAATATCGAAATAATACTCGAGCGACATTAACATTTAAAAGCAATTCAAAAGATCACGCGATCTTCAGTCAATAAAAAAAAAAAATATTTTTATTTCGCGATACAGATGACGAAAGCAAAATTTCTGCTTTCAGGATTTTTTTTTTTTGGAAGATGAATAAGTAGATGCAACATACTCATATAACGCAGCAAATCAATCTTAAATAAATAAAAAAATGTACATCACAAAAGTATGTCACTGTGGTGGAACTGAGCTATTTTCACTTACATCGCGTTTTGGCAATGGAATTTCCGTTAGCTGGATTGTTGGAATATTGTTATTGGGAGCCATTGTGCAATTAATTGACTTTCACAATTATATTTTTTTTTCTGTGTTATAGGTCTAAAAGTATAAAAGTATGTTGACTGTACTACACAGCGGTTTCTGAATCCATCAACGAACAAAATTCAACTGAATACTTCTTCTGTGAAAATTCCACGTCGGAAATTTTCTTCTTATTAAAATTGTTTTCTTCATAGCCATGAGAGAGAGAGAGAGGCTCTCTTTAATGAAATAATTTTTTCCTCCGCTCTGAGTCCGAGTATGTCTGGTCTACCGGTGACGTCACTATTTATTCAATGTTTAAACTGTAAAGCGCGTTCGGGAGCAAGAATCAACATGAATCGTATGATCTTTCTTGTTTCACAAGTTGGAGAGTGATGAAATTACTTAGTGAATGAATGACTCGTCATTTGATAACACTTAAAGGCAGGTAGAGCAGTTATCGCTGAGCCGATAAGAAATGTGGCACAAATATATGAACGAACTTGAAATAACTTCTGTTTTATTAATGAAGATAATGAATCATTTACCGGTCCCAAAATAAAAAAAATTCCGCGCAGTTAGATATTAGATATACTTAACAACCAAGCAAAGTATATAAAAAAAAAAAAAACTTTTTTGAAGGTTGCTGTTAGAATTATACAGTCAAATCCACGTAGTAAATTTTTAATAACGATTTGATAAAATCATCACAACCAGACGTATATTGAACTTCTCTCCTTCCGAGAATAGTTTACGATTTGCTGATAACGAGCAATAATGATGATGCGGCGCAATCAGAGTCCGGGTTCATGTTATAATTGTCATAGCGAATATGAAGTGAACCATGTAATAATATTGTCTTTGATAAGAATCAATTTATGCATCAACAAGCTCATAAATAGAATTTAAATTCATCATATCAGTTTAAGAAGAAAAGCGTTGCACTTATAAATTGTTCAATTGCATGCAACGTCTAAACGTATTGCACAATTCACTGATAAAGCTCAGTGGAAACCATACTGAAATAAAAATAAAAATTTATAAATTGAATGATTTGACTTTAATTTAACTTTTGAACAAGATACAAGCCAGGAGCTTTGTTAACGACCGTATAGTGATGATAAACTGCGACTTACAAAATTTCATAATAAATATTTCATTGTTAGTTGACAAATAGCCTGGTTTTATCACACGTCAAACGATTGTCATGTGGTTCGTTCATTCAGAACTTTTCGCGATTTTTCAATTCAATTTTTTTCTGTTTTCTGATAATTCATTGCATGTGTGAATTTTTTTTTTTTCGCTTTCATTGTGTTATTTTGGGGCAGAAGCAATAAAGGTGATGCGATAAGAGCGACCAAAACAACAAACTCAATGATCGCCGGGACGTTTTAAATCTATTTTTAGTCGATTCTCAAAATGCCATTAAAACTTTCCATTGAAGTGTTTTATCTATCAGTTAAATTTTTAATGCGATCCTTCAATTCGAAAGGCGTTTGTTATTTGTTTCTTTCATGTATCGATTGCGTGATGGTAAACGATTTTTATATCCTAGTTCGTTGGCTAAATAATTTATCGATTTGCGATGAACTATGAAAAGCCTTTAAGGTGTGTTGATTTTGTATGTCATTTGCTTACCGGCCTGTTAGATGTATATTTAAGGGAATATCGATCGGAAAAGTTGTCTCCATTGCTATGTCCATTATCAGTTCCATTGTTGCTTCCATTGCTGTGAATTTCAATATCTTCCATCTCATGATGGAGGCCATTAGTTGGTGTTGCCGGCTTAGTGGCCTCATGCGGTCGTTTTCGTGATGATGACATCTCTGGTGTGTTCTGCGAGAAAAAATAAATTAAACATTTAATGAATAAGTCAAAACAGATGAGATAAGAAAAAAAGAAGAGTAATATAAATATCATTTTCACAGCAAATTGCAATAAACTCAGACCGAAAACTGAAATTTTTCATTTATTTCTATCTCATTAATTGCATACACATGTAATATGAAAGTTTGTATTTGCGCAATTTCATTTACTCTTTTTTCTTGTGTTCGTATATCAAATAAAAATATATTGCAATCGGCAAATTTTCCATATTTGCACTGACATATCAGAATGCAAAATATACTGAAAAATATTAATTTTAAAACCTTTAACAACTTCTGGTGCCGATGGTGACTTGCGTTTACAGCTTTTTTTTGTGAAATTATTTAGATTTTAAGATAATTATTCAAAGTTTTACATGAATGTATTTTAAGTGAAACAAAAATGTGTCATCAATATTTCATGTTAGGCAAGCAGACACATAATTTTTTTTACTAACTGTCTATTTACAACATGCTGTAAATTTTCAGATTTTCCGCATTCCCACATTTATTATTACGCACAAATTGCTGTTCACCTATACTTAAATCTCGCAGAAATTGCCTCTTAAAAACCCGGTAAAACTTTCTATGAGAAATAAAGTTTTTTTTTATGTCCCGGCTAAGCGAGACACGTGTACTGAATTGAAGTTCACAACAGCGACTGAAGCAGAGATTGAAAAAATTCTGTTGGTGACGTGAAAGGTGATTCCATCGCTGAGAGAGAGAGAGAGTTTGTCCATGCGAAATCAAACAGCTGATAATATTACAAAAAAAAACTTTTGCAATTACGCTCACAATTTTCTTGTATTCATTCAAATTACATTCATCAACATACAGACGCGCATGTGCGATTGAGTTCCACGTCATATGGATCGAATGAAATAAAACCGGATTTCAGATGAGGCCAATGTGCCGGCTAAAACTGCACAGCATAAATTAACAAGTCTACATGACGAGAGAGGAGGGAGAGAGTTTGTCGGTTTCTAGAACCCGTGACGTATCCGCAAGAATCAAAATAAGAATTTTGACCAATCAGAACGCAAAAAAAACTGTATCGTTCGATGTTTTTATACCAATTCATTCTTAGTTCTGATTCCAAACTTTGTCACTTTAAAATGTTACTATTTATCGATAAGACACAATTTTAGGGGCAAAAGAGGTCACAAAATTTGGGTTATCGACAATACTGATTTATGTATTCGGATCGATTACATTTGACATTTGAAGAACATTTTTAGCACATTTAGTGAATAATGAGTTTTAAAAATTCATGAGTTTTTGAGAAAATGCAGTTTTGGCACTGGATGAATGCTCATTTTCATTCTGCATTCGAAAAGTTTCGCAAATGTTCGGACAAAAAATTTTTATCGGGTTTTTAATTTTCGATATCTTTGGCAAAATCAGTGCAATTTTACATAAGATCAATGGGGCATTTGACGAAAATGAAGCGCTTCATAAGGAGTTCGATCATAGAACAATGCATGATGACATCAGAAGCCTTGTCGGAAATATTTTGTTTAAAATTCAGTCGACATCATGCATAGGTCTCATAACGGATTCTATATACCAGAAGGAGGTTTATATGCATCAATTCATTCAATCGATTGATGGACGAATGCTTTTGATTATGTCTATAAAGGACTCTGAAGCATTTGATGAAAAACCAACTAAAAAGATGGAATCGATGCTAGTGTCAATGAAGGCGAGAAACTGTAAATTCTATATGATTCTTGTTACAAATGGCATCCAGATGGTCAACTTCTTAAGGTATTCCGATTCCAAACGTTTGCTGAATACGGAAGCAAACTTTATTATGCTTCATGACTATCGATTATTTGTTCCCGATCTTCATTACATCTGGAAGCGAATTGTTAACGTAATATTCATTCGAAAATGTGATGTAAAACATTCGAATTGGTATGAGCTCTCAACAGTTCCATTCCCAGCAAGTATCAATGAAGTCTACGTATCTCGTATCGTCAACTATTGGACAATGAACCACTATCGATGGAAGAAGACATTGTTCAATGATAAGGCTCATCAGTCATTGAATGGTGTAGTGCTTAACGTTGCCATCCTGCCACACACACCTTCCGTATTCAGACATCTGGGATCCGACAATAGAACTGTGAAATATTCCGGCGTCGAAATTGGGCTCGTAAATACATTAAGTAAAATCATGAAATTTTCAATCAACTTCTACGAGCCGCAAGATGCCGAGACCGAGAAATGGGGTCACAGGACTGAATATGGTAATTTCACTGGACTTTTGGGTGAAATGGATACAGCTCGTGCTGACATTGCGCTTGGTAATCTCCACTATACAATATATCACCTTGATGTAATGGATCTATCGCTACCATACAACACTGAGTGTTTAACTTTTCTCACACCCGAATCACTCACTGACAATTCTTGGCATACTTTAATCCTACCGTTTAGTTTAGGAATGTGGACAGGTGTTCTTGTGTCACTCTTTTGCGTAGGCATGGTCTTCTTTTTATTTTCGAATATTTACTATTTCTTTACAACCAAAAATAAGCCGTCAGTGCAAACAAAACCCGTGAAACCGAAATCGTTGATTATTAGAGATTTGTTTGATGATTTATCGACTTGCATATTATACACCTATTCCATGTTGCTTGTTGTGTCACTTCCAAAACTACCAGTTCGCTGGGCTGTTCGTGTTCTTACTGGCTGGTGGTTGCTTTACTGCGTACTTGTAGTTGTAGCCTATCGAGCATCTCTTACAGCAATTTTAGCAAATCCGCAGCCAAGAGTAACGATCGATACTTTGGAAGGCCTTGCCGAGAGTTCGCTCAAGTGTGGTGCCTGGGGTGAAGAAAGTAAATCATTCTTCACATTATCTCCAGATCAGGTTTCACAGAAGATTGGAACTAAACTAGAGCATGTTGATGACACTGATGAAGCTGTGAGTTATATGCTAAAAATATTCTATTTTTTTCCTAAAATTATATAGAACAATTTTGCCTTAGATAAGACGAGTTGTAGAAGATAACTTTGCTTTTTTTGAGAATCGTTATACGCTGCACCAGCTCCGGTTTCAGCATGATCAGAAGCATCATGAGACCAAACAAAATCTTCACATAATGGAGCAATGCGTTATTAATATTCCCGTAAGTTTGGGTTTTGATAAGAATTCGCCATTCAAGTCACGTATGGACAAATATATCCGATGGGCAGTTGAAGGCGGGCTAGTTAGTAAATGGCTAATGGATGCGATGAAGACATTTGAGTCTAGTGTAGACGCTCCACCACAAGAAGCTCTAATGGATCTCAAAAAATTCTATAGCGCTTTGATAGCTCTTGGTGTTGGTTATTTTATGAGTTCCGTTGTGTTGATATTTGAAATTCTGCATTGGAAATTTGTCGTTGAACGTCATCCACATTATGATAAATACTATAAGCGAATAGTTTTTCCTACAATATTGGAATCAACGCCGGCAAAAATCACTTATTTATCATAATCAATCAACAAATCTAGGTCATTGCCAATGGAATTATAGATCAAACAATATGAGATGAATATTTGAAGTACTCTTAGCAACTGCACAACATTCTCAGATGCTTTTGATGATGTAATCGCACGTGCTGTTCTTCACATTCATACACACGTCGCTGTATCACGCAATTTAATTTTCGCGAAATTAGATTTTTCAAACCAATAGTTAGCATGGTTAACACCATATTTAGTGTTTATGCCGTCACTTGTTTAAAAATAATAAGGAAGTCGTCTAATTTAATGTCTTACTCACCGCTTTTTAATTAATAAAAAATGAAAAAATTGAACAATTTTTTTTTGCTTTGTTTTTTTCTTGAATTATTAGCTTGTTTTGGTTATTTTGGAATTATTTTGCGACTGCTGTAGCTGCTCCAGGGTGGACTGATAGCTACTTCATCAAATAATGTTGTTTCCCAATCCAATTAATAACTATTTACTATTATTGCATGTGCAATTTTTTTTCAATTTCGACGACAGATTGTTTTCCTAAAGTACACGTTTGAATCGTTAATCAGTTAATATACGGAACCAGTGAAAAGTGGAACAGATTTTGCACTCGTTCAATTCAAATTTTAATTTTATTCGCCACGTGTTCAAAATAAATATCAAAAAAATATTCAAATGAAGCACTTGAAGCTGGTTAATTATTTATTACGCTTTAAATGTTCTCTATAAGTTCAATAAAATGCACTTACATGCAAATAGCTTACACATATCTTTAAAAATATCGCCATATTTTCTGTCTTGAAATGTTTTCCTTTTATATAAATTGTTTTGGATTATGGTGCAATTACATCAAAAATAATTTCCTCGAATTCGTAAAGAATAGATGTTAGATGAGTCATTAGAAAATTTAAAATGTTTTCAAATAGTTCAACTAATGAAACTAAATATCATATCAAATTATATCTACCATGCTTGGACGGTAGTTTTGGCAGCTTCGGGAATATTTTTAACCTTTCGAAGGTTTTCTTAGGGCTTTTGAATCAAACAAGGACATTTATTTTCCAATCCAATTAAGAAAATTTTATTTCAATTTCTTCTATTGATCCAAATTGTTGACAGATAGAACACGCTTACACGCTGTAGTCGTTAACCGAAGAAGAAACAAGCGAAAAATGGAACATTTTTTGTATCAGGGTGATAATATTTTACCCCGATTAATGACTTAAAATTTAACTATTGCGACGCTAAATTGGGTATAATTGTGAGGATGTTGAATAGAACTCAATAATCCACTAGCAGAATAGAATAGAGGATGTAATAATTAATTAATTATAAAAGGAATAATTTTTTTTTTAAATTATTAAGTACTAGCGGAAGTGCCCAAAGTCAGTTAAGTTAACAACAGAGGGGAGCGTTCGCATATTCCGTAACGCAAAAAATGGCCTTTTCCGGCCCTCGTAACAAATCGTTACAACATCTCGAAAATTCGTGGCGAAAAAAGATTTTTTTTTTTTAGAAATAATCTCCTCTCTCTCTCTATCTCTTTCTCCCCTCCTCTCTCTCTTCTACATCTTTGCATACCCCTCCTGACTCTCTCTCTCTCTCTTCTTAATCTTTGCATACCCCTCCTGACTCTCCTATATGAACACCCTGATAGAATGTTCTAGATTCTATTGGGTAATTCCTTCTCAAATTATTGACCTTTGATGTAACAAAAGTTTTCTTAAAAGAAGGCAAGTCACTTAAATGCTCTCTCTCTCTCTCTCTACCCCTGAAATGCATATCACTGACAGAATGTACAATTACGTATATCATATCCCTGAACAATTCTATTGGTCAGTTCCATAGACTGCCTGGTAGCGAGCGAGCGAGCGAATTTTTTTCTGAAAAAAGCCGACGTCGACCTTTTTCAGGACCCAGAAAAGAATTGTCAGAAGGTTTGGTGACGATGGCTGCAGTAGTGGCTGAGTTTATCGCGAACAAACAACCCCACATTCTACTTTATATATATAGATTTCATTATTAAAGACAATACTTAATACAATACCTGATTATACAGTTACATTAATAATGCATAAATGCTTATTTAGGGGGGAAAAAAATCCGTATCAAGAATATGAATCAACATTTTACAAATTTATATTTATTTAAGCTATAATGTTAAAAGAAAGTTAAAAGAACATAGCATTCTTCCTAGAACTGGTATATTGGAATTTAATAAAACCTTGATGAACACCTAAAAAATACCTATTAAATTGTGAAATTTCTCGCTTTTGACTCTGATGGTGGATGATCTCAGCGTTTTAGTTTCTAATCAAAAACAGTGGTATCAAGATGGCCGCATGTATCAAAACTCCATAAACGTACAGCATTGGAAAATTGCAGTCATTCCAAAATAATAACTGACCGGTGTGCAATAGAAATACTACAAAATGAACAATCTAAAAACAAAAAGTGCGAAAAATAATAGATCGTTTTGTGCAAGCCGAAATGTAGTGATCGTACCTGTAAAATTGTATAAGATTGTGGCCAATATTTCTTTGCACGTTTTTTGATCTTCGGGAATATTCCAATTGCGACATAATATCCTATAATTATTATATGAATAAGCGTATTTATGAAACCAAAAAATGTTGCGTGTCCTCCCGGAATATATTTGACCACAGCCCACACAAATATTGGAATTGTAGCATGATGAGCAACATAATATTTCGCGTTTTGATGATTTTTACTCAACACATAATTGACACTTTCTGCAAAATACGTCAATTTAAACATAAAAAACCACCAGCACAATTCAGCAGTCTGTTAATAGGATTGTGTTCATTTCATAATTTTTTACTATCGCAATTTATCAATGTGTAGCTTTATTACCTCATACGCAGGTCCTGTTGTCGACGGATCAACTGGCTCACATCTCCAACTGTAAGTCGTGAACCATCCTAATGTGCATGCTTTATAGAAGAAGAATATGCAAGCTGCTAAATAATATATGTTGCAAATTAATTGTAAAAATTTGACATTGTAAGCTGCTCGTCCATTCATCCACTTTGTTAAATAAATCATCACTAACACGTAGAGTCCACATATTGTAACTATCGGAAAAGGCGACTTCATCATAAACCAATTTGAGGTTCGTTGATCTGAATATTTATTCATCCAATCGTCCCATATTGATAAGGCATCATCCAGGAAAGTCATTTTGCACCACGTCTTTACTCTACAAATAGCAAAAGCAAACTGAACGATGAACATTAAAAAATATTCAAAAACGAAGGAATCGATCGAATATTTAAAAAAAATTCGTGCTGATTTTGGCAATTTTATGGAGGAGAGCTGTCCAACATATCAACGACTTCATTAGTAGGATGCCCCTAATCAGGGAAATATAGCGTTAGTTGTACATTTGTAGAATTTATATATTTAATGTATTTAAACAAAAGTGTTTTTTTTTTTTGGTAAAACTTCAAAATATTTGGTTCGTTAATTTTTTCTTCGATTTCTGGTTCTTCAAATCTCGGAGAGCATGAAAACTAGAACTCTCGGGAATGTTAAAGTTCAATCAAATTTTATGGGGGGTTTTATTTGCTAATTTTGTATCTTCAAAATTTACAACGCAAGGAGAATAAATTTGTAGTAAAGGAAAGCAGTTTCAATATTGGATTTCATTAAAAAAAATTCTAATTTATTTGATTTTGATCTTTTTTATGAACACAAACATTCTTGATGATCTGCTTTCTTTTCAACCTTCAGACGATGTTAGCAGTCTAACGAAGAAAAGCTAAATTTAGAATGCTGTTTAAAACATTTTTCACCTTGATATTGCAAGCGATGGAGGTCATTTGAACTTCAGTGTGATGTGATAGTATTTTTTAATTTAAATTCAGCAATGGTCACGCATATACCATATATGCATGCAAAATACATTCTAACATAATAAGCCGGTTTCGGGTTGTTAGCACACTTATATTAATTGACTCTGTTTGTCTAGACTCTAGAGCAGTGTTTCTCAATGAAATTTAAGTGTGCCGCGACAAACTACCATACGATTTTTAAAACTCTCGCGGAACACTACCTAGGGTGTCGCGCCTCATAGGTTGAGAGCAAAGTTTCCCATGTTAATTTTTTTTTAGTTGAATGACTTCTAGTTGCCTGATCATCCTGAAATATGCAATACTTACATATTCCGACTAACAATTTAACAACTCATTACTTTTAGAATTAATGATTAAAAGTAATATTATTTAATTTTATGTGGAGAAATAATCCAACGTCTGATAATGAATCATATGATCGAATACTTAGAGTTTAGACACATACAGTAAGGTAATGTAATAAATTTTCAATAATTTCAAATTAAAATATTTCAGGGTACTAATTTAAGAGAGGTATCTAAAAGGTATGTATGTAGTGCTTTGGATCACAATTCAAGTACTTAAGGCCTTGTTTCCAGGAGGGTTTCCAAAACGGTTGAAGTACCGAGAAATAAACTTCTCGAAGGAAGCGCTCATAAGATTGCAGTACCAATGGTTGGTAGCACCATCGACCTTATAACAAACCTACCTATCGAAGCCCACAAAGTTTCTACAGCCAAGCAGAAGGCTTCAAAATGTTTTTAATACACCAAACCTTTATTTAGAAAACAAATTATAAATAAACAAGCAAAAGAATAGTATTACTAATTTTACTGTTTACCGTTTACTTAAAGTAAATAATTTAAAGGAATCCCTCAAACCAGTTGTAATAAACTGCCACAAATATTTAGACCTAGGTAGTCCCTTCTCTAAAGCGAGACGTCATTAAAAATATTGGTAAAAAAATGACAGGACCATGCTGGTCTATTTTTTATGCTGCTAGTGCAACGAACTGAACAATCTGCGAATTAGGAAGCGAATGAATAAAATAAATTTTAAGTTATAGCTGTGCTGTGGTAATATTATTATCTAAAATCTAAATATGTATCCTACCTGTAAAACAGTATGAGCAGTTGGCCAATATTTCTTTGTATATTTCTTAAGTTTTGGGGATATTCCCTCAGACATTTAATTATATCTACCATGCTTGGAAGGTAGTTTTGGTAGCTTCGGGAATATTTTTAACCTTTCGAAGGTTTTCTTAGGGCTTTTGAATCAAACAAGGACATTTATTTTCTAATCCAATTAAGAAAATTTTATTTCAATTTCTTCTATTGATCCAGATTATTGACAGATAGATCACGCTTACACGCTGTAGTCGTTAACCGAAGAAGAAACAAGCGAAAAATGGAACATTTTTTGTATCAGGGTGATAAATATTTTACCCCGATTAATGACTTAAATTATAACTATTGCGACGCTAAATAATAAAAGGAATAATTTTTTTTTTTAAATTATTTTAAATATTTCACAATTTATTAAAGACAATACTTTTGACAATACTTAATACAATACCTGTTTGTGCATTAATAATGCATACATGCTTATTTAGGGGGAAAAAAACAGTATCAAGAATATGAATCAACATTTTACAAATTTATATTTATTTAAGCTATAATGTTAAAAGAAAGTTAAAAGAAAATAGCATTCTTCCTAGAACTGGTATATTGGAATTTAATAAAACCTTGATGAACACCTAAAAAATACCTATTAAATTGTGAAGTTTCTCGCTTTTGACTCTGATGGTGGATGATCTCAGCGTTTTAGCTTCCAATCACAAACAGTGTTATCAAGATAGCAGCATGTAACAAAGATCCATAAACGTACAGCATTGGAAAATTGCAGTCATTCCAAAATAATAACTGACCGGTGTGCAATAGAAATACTACAAAATGAACAATCTAAAAAGTGCGAAAAATAATAGATCGTTTTGTGCAAGCCGAAATGTAGTGATCGTACCTGTAAAATTGTATAAGATTGTGGCCAATATTTCTTTGCACGTTTTTGGTATTCGGGAATATTCCAATTGTGACATAATATCCTATAATTATTGTATGAATAAGCGTATTTATGAAACCAAAAAATGTTGCGTGTCCTCCCGGAATATATTTGACCACAGCCCACACAAATATTGGAATTGTTGCATGATGAGCAACATAATATTTCGCGTTTAGATGATTTTTACTCAACACATAATTGACACTTTCTGCAAAATACGTCAATTTAAACATCAAAAACAGCCAGCTGATCTCAGCCATCTGTGAATTGGATTGTGTTCATTTCATAATTTTTTACTATCGCAATTTATCAATGTGTAGCTTTATTACCTCATATGCAGTTCCTGTTGTTGACGGATCAACTGGCTCACATCTCCAACTGTAAGTCGTGAGCCATCCCAATGTGGATAATTTATAGAAGAAGAATATGCAAGCTGCTAAATAAAATATGTTGCAAATTAATTGCGAAATTTTGACATTGTAAGCTGCTCGTTCATTCATCCACTTTGTTAAATAAATCATCACTAACACGTAGAGTCCACATATTGTAACTATCGGAAAAGGCGACTTCATCATAAACCAATTTGTGGTTCGTTGATCTGAATATTTATTCATCCAATCGTCCCATATTGATAAGGCATCATCCAGGAAAGTCATTTTGCACCACGTCTTTACTCTACAAATAGCAAAAGCAAACTGAACGATGAACATTAAAAAATATTCAAAAACGAAGGAATCGATCGAATATTTAAAAAAAATTCGTGCTGATTTTGGCAATTTTATGGAGGAGAGCTGTCCAACATATCAACGACTTCATTAGTAGGATGCCCCTAATCAGGGAAATATAGCGTTAGTTTAGGGTGTCCCTTTTTTCCCGAGGCAAAAGCGTGAACACACCCCCCCCCCTTCTCTGCCTATGTCAATCTTCTGAAAACGATTTTTAGGCCATTTTTCTTCTGAAATAAATTTAAGCCGCAAATTTTTGAAAAAAAAAAAAAATAAATGTATTTTTGAACGAATTTGATATTTTATTTATTTCTTATACTTTTCGGAGCTCAAAACTTTGTCCAAAAAAGGCGTGTTTGATTTGATGTAGTCATAAAACTGCGTGCAATTCAGATCTGAATCGTACTGAATGCTCAGATAGTTTCCAACTGTGTCGATTTTCATGTGGCTTTTGTTGTCATCCCAAATATTATTGGTTAGCGAGAAAACCCGTTCCACTTCAGTTGATGTACCTGGTAGACAAAAGGCAAACTCGACTAATCTTTCCATGTTGACAAGCTGAGTTTGTTGTTGCGCCATCTCCTTGAATATCTGCTGCCAAATTTCGTTGCAATGAGTTCGCTTTGCTCTCCAATCTGGGATATTCTGCTCACAGAATTCTTTCATCACGCCAAACTCGTCACAGATCTGGTCTCTGTTTACCAGCACCCGAAATTTCTCACCGTATCTTGAAACAGCAAACTCAAAAGAATTCTTCACAGAGCTCCACTCGGGAAATCTTATCATTGTCATCCAGTTGAAAACTCTTGAGCCGTCAAAAGATTTGTCCCAATTCTCGATGTACTCGATGATCGTTGAGTAGAATGTTAAGATATCTTTGTGAATTTTCGTTTGATCAGCTGTCGGCAGTTTGTTGAATTCAGCCTCTGCATCAACTGGCAAATATTTCAGTTGAAGTCGATTTTGCACTTTCTTCTTAAGCAAATTCATTTCTTCAGCTGCTTCGAAAGAAGTTGTCGTTGAACGCTCCATGATCTTGATCGAATCATTAAATCTGCTTGACTGATTCTCGATGAAAAAGAGCCAGAACTTTGCTTTGTTGTCAAAGAAGAACTCTGCCCATGGTGGCCGTTTCTCATACTCCTCAAAGTAAGATCGCAGTGGGTCGAACATGCATGAAAATTGCATAACTTCCATTTACTCAGTTACATTTATTATAAATGATTTATGTGAAAGCCGTAGAGTTGGTAAAATCTAGGAAAAGCGTGAAAAATCGAGGGTAAAGCGTGAGCGTGAATTTTGGGAAAAAAGCGTGAATGTCACGCCTCAAAGTGCGTAAAGGGACACCCTACCGTTAGTGTACATTTGTAGAATTTATATATTTAATGGATTTAAACAGAAGTGTTTTTTTTTATTAATTTTTTTTGTTTTGGTAAAACTTCAAATATTTGGTTTGTTAATTTTTTCTTCGATTTCTGGTTCTTCAAATCTCGGAGAGCATGAAGATTAAAACTTTCGGGAATGTTAAAGTGCAATTAAATTTTATGGGGGGTTTTATTTGCTAATTTTGTATCTTCAAAATTTACAACGCAAGGGGAATAAATTTGTAGTAAAGGAAAGCAGTTTCAATATTGGATTTCATTAAAAAAAATTCTAATTTATTTGATTTTGATCTTTTTATGAACACAAACATTCTTGATGATCTGCTTTCTTTTCAACCTTCAGACGATGTTAGCAGTCTAACGAAGAAAAGCTAAATTTAGAATGCTGTTTAAAACATTTTTCACCTTGATATTGCAAGCGATGGAGGTCATTTGAACTTCAGGTGATGTGATAGTATTTTTTAATTTAAATTCAGCAATGGTCACGCATATACCATATATGCATGCAAAATACATTCTAACATAATAAGCCGGTTTCGGGTTGTTAGCACACTTATATTAATTGACTCTGTTTGTCTAGACCAGTGGTTCTCAACCTTTTTTCACTCGTGACACACTCAGGATATCTGAAAAATTTCGCGACACACCTTAGGCAAAAAATATAAGTTTGGGTTAATTTATTATGTTAGAGTTCAAAAATCTTTGCCTTTTTTAATATTTTTGAAAAATCTCGCGACACACCTGCGAACCTCTCGCGACACACTAGTGTGTCGCGACACACAGGTTGAGAATCACTGGTCTAGACTCTAGAGCAGTGTTTCTCAATATTTTTTGGTACGCGGCAAATTAAATAAAAAATTTTATGCAATTTAAGTGTGCCGCGGCACACTACCATATGATTTTCAAAACTCTCGCGGAACACTAGTGTGTCGCGCCTCATAGGTTGAGAGCAACGTTTCCCATTGCTAATTTTTTTTTTAGTTTAATGACTTCTAGTTGCCTGATCATCCTGAAATATTCAATACTTACATATTCCCACTAACAATTTAACAACTCATTACTTTTAGAATTAATGATTAAAAGTAATATTATTTAATTTTATGTGGAGAAATAATCCAACGTCTGATAATGAATCATATAATATATAATACATTATAATATACAAACATATAATAATTTTCAATAATTTCAAATTAAAATATTTCAGGGTACTAATTTAAGAGAGGTATCTAAAAGGTATGTATGTAGTGCTTTGGATCACAATTCAAGTACTTGAGGCCTTGTTTCCAGGAGGGTTTCCAAAACGGTTGAAGTACCGAGAAATAAACTTCTCGAAGGAAGCGCTCATAAGATTGCAGTACCAATGGTTGGTAACACCATCGACCTTATAACAAACCTACCTATCGAAGCCCACAAAGTTTCTACAGCCAAGCAGAAGGCTTCAAAATGTTTTTAATACACCAAACCTTTATTTAGAAAACAAATTATAAATAAACAAGCAAAAGAATAGTATTACTAATTTTACTATTTACCGTTTACTTAAGTATATGTTTTTTTAAGAAATATTTTATTAAATAATTTAAAGGAATTCCTCAAACCAGTTGTAATAAACTGCCACAAATATTTAGACCTAGGTAGTCCCTTCTCTAAAGCGAGACGTCATTAAAAATATTGGTAAAAAAATGACAGGACCATGCTGGTCTATTTTTTATGCTGCTAGTGCAACGAACTGAACAATCTGCGAATTAGGAAGCGAATGAATAAAATAAATTTTAAGTTATAGCTGTGCTGTGGTAATATTATTATCTAAAATCTAAATATGTATCCTACCTGTAAAACAGTATGAGCAGTTGGCCAATATTTCTTTGTATATTTCTTAAGTTTTGGGGATATTCCCTCAGAGATTTAATTATATCTACCATGCTTGGAAGGTAGTTTTGGTAGCTTCGGGAATATTTTAACCTTTCGAAGGTTTTCTTAGGGCTTTTGAATCAAACAAGGACATTTATTTTCCAATCCAATTAAGAAAATTTTATTTCAATTTCTTCTATTGATCCAGATTATTGACAGATAGATCACGCTTACACGCTGTAGTCGTTAACCGAAGAAGAAACAAGCGAAAAATGGAACATTTTTTGTATCAGGGTGATAAATATTTTACCCCGATTAATGACTTAAATTATAACTATTGCGACGCTAAATAATAAAAGGAATAATTTTTTTTTTTAAATTATTTTAAATATTTCACAATTTATTAAAGACAATACTTTTGACAATACTTAATACAATACCTGTTTGTGCATTAATAATGCATACATGCTTATTTAGGGGGAAAAAAACAGTATCAAGAATATGAATCAACATTTTACAAATTTATATTTATTTAAGCTATAATGTTAAAAGAAAGTTAAAAGAAAATAGCATTCTTCCTAGAACTGGCATATTGGAATTTAATAAAACCTTGATGAACAACTAAAAAATACCTATTAAATTGTGAAGTTTCTCGCTTTTGACTCTGATGGTGGATGATCTCAGCGTTTTAGTTTCCAATCACAAACAGTGTTATCAAGATAGCAGCATGTAACAAAGATCCATAAACGTACAGCATTGGAAAATTGCAGTCATTCCAAAATAATAACTGACCGGTGTGCAATAGAAATACCACAAAATGAACAATCTAAAAAGTGCGAAAAATAATAGATCGTTTTGTGCAAGCCGAAATGTAGTGATCGTACCTGTAAAATTGTATAAGATTGTGGCCAATATTTCTTTGAACGTTTTTTGATCTTCGGGAATATTCCAATTGTGACATAATATCCTATAATTATTGTATGAATAAGCGTATTTATGAAACCAAAAAATGTTGCGTGTCCTCCCGGAATATATTTGACCACAGCCCACACAAATATTGGAATTGTTGCATGATGAGCAACATAATATTTCGCGTTTAGATGATTTTTACTCAACACATAATTGACACTTTCTGCAAAATACGTCAATTTAAACATCAAAAACAGCAGCTGATCTCAGCCATCTGTGAATTGGATTGTGTTCATTTCATAATTTTTTACTATCGCAATTTATCAATGTGTAGCTTTATTACCTCATATGCAGTTCCTGTTGTTGACGGATCAACTGGCTCACATCTCCAACTGTAAGTCGTGAGCCATCCCAATGTGGATAATTTATAGAAGAAGAATATGCAAGCTGCTAAATAAAATATGTTGCAAATTAATTGCGAAATTTTGACATTGTAAGCTGCTCGTTCATTCATCCACTTTGTTAAATAAATCATCACTAACACGTAGAGTCCACATATTGTAACTATCGGAAAAGGCGACTTCATCATAAACCAATTTGTTGTTCGTTGATCTGAATATTTATTCATCCATTCGTCCCATATTGATAAGGCAGCCTCCACGAAAGTCATTTTTAATGCGCCTTTACACTCCAAGAATCAAAAGTTAAATGAGCCAGCGTGCAGCGTTTAAGAGGTAAATTATTTCTAATGAAAAGAATAAAAAACCATAATGACGTTAAAAATAAATAGATTTGGGGAATAATAATTTGTCTTCTGTATAATCTCAAGTTAGAACTTAACTTCTGATACACCATCTTCATTTGCCATTCTGCGATGATAAATTAGCAATTAGCATATTTTACCACAAATTGCTTGTGAACTTTATAACTTACTTATCGATGACTTTCAGTTACTTCCATATAAAAGTAAATTTTATTGGCAATTTCATTAGCATATATTTCACAACTGGAAGGAAAGTTTATAATAAAACTTAGGTAAGGTTATGGTTTAATAACAATTGTAGCTGAGCGAAAGTTTTATAATGTTTTCAAGTCAGTAACGCGTTACGCTGACATTTCTGAGTGCACGATGTCGATAAATTAATTGTAATTAATGTGCATCTGATGATTTAACTAATTTGTATGTAATAAATCTTCATTTTCAGTTTTTTTCTATTGAATAAGGGATTAAGACAGTTAGTTGATATCATTCTCGTATTTCCATCAGATAAATTGGCGCCATTCGGTCGCTGCAAAATTTTGTCTCTATCTTCATGACACAAAATTTTATTTTTTTTTGAGATTTTATTTGGTGAAAAATTATAAAATAATATTAAAATGCCAATTTTAAATAAGTTTTTATGCTGTTTTGAGCTTGAAATCGGTGGATACGTTTGTGGCATTTTGGGTACAGCTTTGAGTGGATTTGGAATTTCGCTAATTGCTTTAACAATTGCCAGTCGATACAATGAATTGGAACAGAACGGATATGCTTCATGTGAGTTTTCTGAAAATTTTGATAAAATTAAATGTTAATTATACTCATTATAGTGCTTATTATTAGTGGTGGCTTTGGCATTGCTTTACTGTTGATAATACTGGTAATCTCGTTTCTTTTATTTGTAGGAGTTAGAGAAGTGAGATGATTTATTTGTTTGATTTAAAGGTTTTAAAAATATTTTGTCATTTTAGAAAAACCCTGTGAAAATTATGCCATTCGTTATCATGTATCCTTTCGTAATTCCAATTGAGGTTATCATAATGTTCTCAAGTCTACGACTCGATTTATATAGTTTAGCTGATATTATGCTCCAAATTTATATCTTTGCTTGTATTTTCTCGCTGTATCAAAAAGTTCATGATGAAAAAATTCAAGGACAAGTGATAAGTTTACAGCAGGGCGTTCAAAGTGGCAGATATCAATCGACCGATTATCGGAGATATCCATCTGTAAGCCCAGCATATCATAATCCCCCAACCGCTCCAAGCTTCGAAATGTCACAATTTCAAACGGAAACGACAATGGCAATGCCAATATCCACACATCAAGATTATCCACCACCAAATTATTATCAGTGCATTCAAAACTATTAGAAGCATTCAGTTCCACACAATATAGTGAATAAAAGCCTAAAATATTTACGAAATATTGATGAAATTATATATTCAGTATCTCATTTTATAACAATTGATTATTTTACACATATTTAATGTATTTAACACCAATGTGTCTAATATTTTAAAATTATTAAATATTTAATAAAGTTCTTACAAATCCTTCAATCGAATCACTTCGTTGTATAATGTTTGAGCATTTTTCAAGTTTCTTGGTCCTTGTTGTGAGTTCGTATTCATTTGTGCATGTTTGAGTTGGGTGTCCTTAAATAATAAAGGAAATGATCCAATCGTTACGGGAATATGTATTGAGCATGTTCCATGTGGGTCATCAACAACTGCCGACACTTTAAGGACATAACTTATTTGGAACACCCGGCAAAGGCTTTCATTTGATGGCATCAACATTTCGGGTACTTTCAATGACTCTTCTAATTTTATTGTTTTTCCAGATTTAACGCCCATTGCAAGCTTATAGTCCAGACGATATTTTTCCACCTGTTTACTAGTTGACGGATAATCAAAATTGAAAGCGTGAAGACCTTTGAGTGTAATTTTTGTGCACTTCACATCAACGTGTGACTGATTATTCATTTCAACAACAATCGGAATTATTTGTCCAGGAACGAAGCCCGAATGAGGAATTCTGGCAGCCATAACAAGTGGTGACGTTCCCAGACAACAAATCCAGAACCAGCAAAATGTTTTACTCGCTTCTTCACGCTTTGGATATTTCAACATTGGAATCGTATTCAAATCTTCATATCTGATGATAGTTAATGGCATTCGAATCTCTTTGTCTAAATCGTGAGGAATGTCTAAAACAACTTTTATTCCATAATAAATTTCTCCAAACTTTCCTTCAGCACTATATGGTATGTTAGTTGGAAGTTCATACTCAAATTGATAACTATATTCGCCAGCTTCCACTTCCATCATCATTCCATGTTTCTTGCCAAAAAGATCCCTAACATAATGAAAGAACTGTTGCTCGGCAGAGCATCGTGTCCTTGCCACATCCATTTGTGTTTTCGCGATACCCTTAATGCGAAGTTGAAGTCCTGGAAAAGAAACATTAAGAAGAAACTTCAATCAACGGCCGTCATATTGATCCAAATTCAAGACTCGATGGCGCCAAGTTAAAATTACTTCTATTTATTTTTTCTTTGTGGCGATAACTTTTTCCTTTCGTATATTGTTGTTGTTTGTTTGTCCAATAACTTAAGATATTAATCAAAGCTTGCCCATTACTCACCTCTCAGTTCCGTTTTGACAGATAGCGTGAAAATCACTTGTCCTGATATATGGTTAATGCAATTAAATTTTTATCCTTCAAATGTGAATCATTCTTACCTGATACCAGCTGCCCGATGCTGTAGATTGCATTCTGATTGTTGTCCAGTTTTATTGCTAGCTTGCAATTTTGTGCCATATTTAATTTTTTTTTTCTAGATAAATTTGACCGGACTAAATCATAAAACGCTCCAGCTGTCACTGAAATAAAGAAAGCACTGAAATTGAATGAATGGAAGCAGAATATGACATTCGAGAAGAATTGTTTTTTTCCTTCTTCGTATGATTTCGACAACATGCGTGTGCGTACAATCATCATAACAAAAACAGTCACCCACACAAGATTAAATCACAACATTAAATGTAAAATGCGTTATCCTGTGAATGAAAGCATTGATAGATTTTTTTTTTTTTTAATTAACGTCCGACATTTGTTATTGAGTAAATCAATTCTGAGCTAATGTGAATAACTTAAGTGATAACGGCAGCTGTTGAAAAGCATGTAAGATACTTTTCGTTCGATAATAAGCAATAAATGCGATAATGCTGCAATTATCAAGCCTTGGATTATTTATTGAGTTTTATTGCTTTCATTTGGTCATTAGACACTTGAAAAAGCGATGATAAGAAGTTTTTAAAATGTTGTCAATAAATATTCGCTCGAAGGCGTTATTTACCGGTAGTCTTGTTATTGAGCTCGAACAATGAGGAATATTATTATATTGGTGCTCTTTGGATTAGCCAGTTTGAGTTTCTGTAGTGCGGCAGACAGGAGTATTTTTAAAACGTGTTTGCAAAGCAGCTTTTGTAGGCGATCACGCGGCATCGTTGGCAATTATGAAGTTCAGCTGAACACTTTGTACACTGATTCTTCTGATGTTACTGTTGAGCTAAAGAATAATGAAAATCAAAAATTATTCTTACTGAAATTAAGTGCGATTAAGGTACAAAATTAATGCATTGCGTGGCTGCAATGATATTTAAGTATTATTTATTTTCGATTACAGGGAAACACATTTAGACTTCAAATTGATGAAAAATCTTCGCTTAAACCTCGTTTTCACGTAACAGATGCTTTGCCACAAGAACCGCCTCTGGAGTTGATTGATGTTGGCACGTCAGAGACCCAAATCTTAGTGTTTTCAAAACTTAATAAAGCTGTAATCACTGCTGCGCCATTCAAAATCGACTTCTATCAAGACAATGTTCTGTTTATGACTGTAAATGGTAAGAACCTTTTGAGATTTGAGCATCTTAGAACGAAACCATCTGTGTTGGATCCAAATGAAGATCCTGGCTCGTGGGAGGAAACATTCTTAGACGTCGTTGACACAAAGCCAAATGGACCTGAAGCAATTTCTCTTGATTTCACGTTTCCGCTCTCTCGTGTGCTTTTTGGAATTCCTGAGCATTGCGAAACATTTTCACTGAAACAAACAATTGGAAAAGAGCCATATCGTTTATTCACGCTTGATGTTCCCGGATACGAACTTGACAGTGAAATGGCTTTATATGGTGCAATTCCTGTTATCTATGGACATGGACCTCAAGGAACAGTTGGCATGTTTTGGCATAATTCTGCTGATACTTTTGTCGACATTTACGATACCAAAACATCTCAATTCATTACGGAATCGGGAGTAATTGATGCTTTTATTTTCCTTGGACCTTCACCAAATGAAGTATTCAGCCAATATACTGCAGTTACTGGACATGGAAATCTTCCACAATTATATTCACTCGCTTATCACCAGTCCCGTTGGAACTACATGACACAAGAAGAAGTTATTGAAGTAGTTGATAATTTTGATAAAAACGATATTCCACTCGACACTATGTGGTTAGATATTGAGTATACTGATGGAAAAAGATACTTCACTTGGAACCATACAGCCTTTCCAACTCCACTTGAAATGATCGAATACTTGAAAAAATCAAACCGTCATTTGACTTACATCGTTGATCCTCATATTTTTAAAGATGAAAATTACTTCTTCTATAGCGGCTGTAAGAAATTGGGACATTTTGTGAAAGATCAAGACTTTAAGACTGATTTTGAGGGCAGTTGTTGGCCGGGACTATCAAGTTATGTTGAATTTTTCAACCCAGAATCGCGAAAGTATTATGCTGATCAATATTTAATGAGCAATTTTAAAGAGAATGCAATAGATACAGGAGTTTGGAATGATATGAATGAGCCGAGTGTATTTGATCTGCCAGAGAAGACAATGCCAAGGGACGTCGTACATTATGGTGGTTGGGAACATAGAAATGTCCATAATATGTATGGTCATATGCATGTTATGGCGACATACGATGGATTAATGAGAAGAGCTAATGGCATGCTGCGTCCATTCATTCTCACCAGATCATTCTTTAGCGGAACTCAGAGATATTCAGCGGTATGGACTGGTGACAATACAGCTGGTTGGGGATATCTTAAGGCATCACTTCAAATGTGCTTAAGCATATCAGTATCGGGAATTTCTTTCTGTGGTAGTGATGTTGGTGGATTCTTTGATCATCCTCCAAATGATCTGTTCACTAGATGGTATCAAGCAGCTTCATTCCAACCTTTCTTCAGATCACATGCTGCAATGGGTACTCCACGCAGGGAGCCATATTTATTGCCAAACAGTTCGATGGCTATCGTTCGTGATGCAATCAAAAAGCGATACTCCTATCTGCCTATGTGGTATACATTATTTTACGACCATGAAATTGATGGCAAGCCAATAATGCGACCAATGTTTGCGGAATATCCGAAGGACGAAAATCTTTTCACTGTGGATACTCAGTACATGCTGAGCAATATTCTTTTAGTGTGTCCTGTTCTTGAAGAAGGAGTTAGTTCTATCAATGTTCGTTTTCCATCAACTGATGGTGATAAGAAAGGTGACATTTGGTATGACACTGATGATTATCGCAAGATTGTTACGGTTGGAAATCAAACAATTCAAGTTGACGATAAAAAAATGCCCGTCTATCAACGTGGTGGTTCCATAATTCCACGAAAGGATTCAGTTAAGAAGACGTCAGTTGACATGAAAGATGATCCGATTTCGCTTTATGTAGCGCTTGACGCTAATCAAAATGCTCACGGTTCATTGTATTTGGATGACGAAATGAGCTTCGATTATCGTCGTGGCAAGTTCTTGTATCTGCAATTTAACTTCTCAAACGACATTTTGCAACATCAAAACATTGAAAATGCCACTTTTATTGCTAAAAATAAGCTCGATAAAGTTATCATTGCCGGCAGATTAGAAAAACCTTCGTCTGCAAGTCTGGTAAAAGTCTCCAGTGGTGAAACGCGAAAGATTGATATAGAAAATTATGAAACTTACTTTATTTTGAAGAACTTTGATGTTGACATTATGGACAATTGGAAAATTGAAATAAACGCCTCGCAACATGTTCACATCTGCGGAAGTTTATTGTTCCTTGTACTCGTATTTCATGCATTGAAATATTTAATTCACTAATCAAAGACGCAATTATGTTGTGTAAATAATTAATTTTCAATAAAATTTCATTTTTTATTAAATAAAATATTTCGCCAATTAGTATCGAATTAATTTGTTATGCAAAAATTCTTTCCTCAAATGGAAAATTTCTCTTTCATTTCTCTTTTAATTTGGAAAAGCCAAACAAAAATAGAAAATAAAACTTGAACTGCTCATTGAGTTCTCTTTATGGCAAATGACATCAATTTTAGAAAAAAAAAAATATTCATCAAAATCAACCCTAAGCCTAACAATAATCAAATAAACTTTTTTTTTTCTCACAGATTTTTCCCCATAAAATTTTTAATAGAACTTTATAGCTTTTTATATTACTTTTTTTTAAATCATTTTTGTCTTATCACTATTCAAGTTTATATTTTATTATTATTATTTTGGATTAGATATTGCAAGAAGCCGAGTGGTTCAATTAGGAAAAGGAGGAAAGTCACGAAATCTAAAACTCACAAAAGTGACAGCCGAAAGTTTTGTAAAGCATTAAAAGAATGATTTTTTTTTTTTTTTTGGGGTTTCTCAAAATATTTTTTGGAGGCTCAATAATTTCATCACAATATTTTTTTTCTTTCATTATTTCTGTTGCATAATCAGCAACACAACGGATTTTCTATACGCTAATTATAAACTAAGAAATATCGTTTCTATTGTCAAGAACAGCAAACTCAATTAATCCGGGATAGGGAGCTTGGAATTTATAAATGAAAATTATAGGCGGAGTGAAATAAAACTCAAGAAATTTAATTTAATTTATACATCAAATTTAAGAACGACTTGAGATCATTTAAACTTAATAATTGGTTGTTTTTTTTTTATATATGGTAGTTGAATGAAGTTTATACAGAAAAAAAGGAAAGTGATTTTACAGCATCAACTGTAATCGGTCTTTTTTTATTTTCTTGGGATTTTGATATTTCTACTTTTTTTTTTCTTAGAAAATACTCAAAAATATTACGAATCCAGTACAGAAAAAGTGATGCATTAAAATGGATGTTTGGACATTCTGTCATTGAATTCCTTGGCGACAGCATGCCTTTCAAACTCTAACAAACAAAACAAAATCCTACATCAAAACATATTTTTACATGTTAAAAATAAAGAAAATTTCTTAATAAAGAAAAAAAAAAGGTTTCAAAAATATGATTTTTGCTAATTAATTCATTAGATTTACGAGAAAAATAATTTTGCGTTTGTGTGTACGCAATCCATTATGATGACGCTAGATATCTTCTTTTTTTTCATCCTGACATTGACAACAAACGAAGAAGTTTTGTGCGTGTTTTCTTTTTAATTCGAAGCCAAGAACATGATCAATCTAAAATAAAATTTACAAAAATGATTTTCTTTTTGTTCGAATCAAAAATTGTACAATTTACCGAAAATTTATAGTTTTTGCAGCTAGCAATCGATTGCATTCGGCCGTATCGGGCAATGGCAGCAAATTGAATGCGCTCTCATTCTCATTGTCGGTGAAATCGTGTTTGTAGATCTTTGTTATGACTTTCATATCCGAAAATGGTCCGGGCAATACAAAAAAGTGAATGGCCAATGGGTACTGGGTCTTAGTTTTCAATGTGACCTACAATGTTAGAAAAAGTCCTCTTCAGAATTATCCATCGGAATTTAAAGCAAATCGTGAAAAAAATAATTTTGTCGCAACCTGATAAGTTATTTGACGATCATTGCACTGATGAACATCGCGCTGGGAATTGTTGATGATCGCTTTGACGATCCATTGATGATTGAATGCCGAGAAGCGGGTCGTTTCGTAGAATAATTTGTGCACATACTCATCGGTGCGATACGGTTTCATTTGTAGATCTGTCATGGAAAAAGACTTTTTCAGAAATTGTCTCAAAAAATTTCGCAAATCATCGATATGTGGTTTGAGTTTGTCAGTCGATGAAACGGTCGTTGATGGAACATTGGCAGTAGTACTACTGGCAGTTGTTGTGGGTTGGATGAAAGACGCCGAAGAAGAAGCTCTCACTGGCTTGCGGCGCTTTTTCTTCTTCTTTATTGTATTTTTTATCGTTCTAACTACATTCTGACATCGCGTTACTGAATTTTTATCTTGAAATCAATCAACCAAGATGCAATAAATCAGTTGGACATGTGAACCACTGTTTTTTTTTTTTTTTTGATATAATACGTGTTGTGATTATCATTATTGCAAAATGCAACATATTAATGATCACAACGCGCATTTTAATTCTATAAGCTTAAAGTTACGGAATTTTGCAAAATAATTTGGATTAGAAATTTTGACAGAAAAAAAAAAATCACCAGTGAAAGTCCCAAAAAGTCAAAGTGTTTCTCAAATTCAAAGGAGTTTTATTTTATTGTGACACTTACCATTGAATGTGATCTTTTCGTAGCTCAACAAGTCAACGAGACAACCAAAAAGTTTCTTTTCCTCATTATACTTTGTCTCGCGTTCTTTTAATGCTGCCATGACATCAGCTCCCGATTCTAAGAAAGCATTAAAATTATATACAAAAGTTCAGAATAGCTCCTGAAATCTTACTTTTGGGATGAGCGCATGTGGCTTCATGTTCAATAGCTTCATGCATTGGTCCATTCCACTGGCAACCGATGATGAAATATTTACACTGAGTTGGACGTTCTTCACAATCGTTGCGCTCATGATGATCCAATGAAATTCTTGGGAATTCTTGACCGCAGAACTGATTTTTAAATTAGGATTTCATTAATTGAGACAAGGATAATAAAATAATCTTCAACCTGATCAAGACAACGCAACTCATTGAGAGTCAAAAACCAATTAAACATTTTTCTGATCATTACTTCTGGTTTGAAAAGATACTTTTAGATTAAATTATTACCTGACATTCACTTGGCAATTCGCTGACTGCCTTTTCAACTGCCAAATTGCGCGAAGCATTATTTTTCGATATTTCGACGCGACAGTTAGGACATGTGGCGACCTGATCGCGCAATCGCCCATCAGCCAGCAAATGAGTGAAGCATCCAGCGCACATTAAATGACCCATGACGCACTAGATGACCCAATCGATAGAAATGAAAGGAGATAAAAAGAATATTGGGAAGAAATTTTTGATTAATATGCTAATAATTAAGTTAATGTTCAATAAATTTACTTAATAACTAAAAGCAATAATTTATTTATTTTTTGAGGTTAGTTGTGACATTAACAACAATTTACCTACAAACAACCTAAAAAAGAATGATAAATAAAAGTGGGGAAAGAAAGAAATGCAATTAATTCTTTTTTTTTTTGTTTTCACTAGACCGAAATTGCATTTGCTCAACGTTTAAATGACCAACGAAATAATCAATAATTTCGGCAGGTCGAAAACGTAAATGAAAGGTGAAAATGCTCCAAAATGATGATCCTGAAAACAAAATTTGTGTAATTATGGTTGAGATATCGTACAGAACCACAACCCCCGCCAGACCCAATAAAATCATAGTGAGCATAATTAAACATCCGACGAGGTCGACAGCCGATAAAATCCACCGACACAGCTTGCAGATGAAAAACTCCAAAAATACTTTTTTTTTTGTTGATTTTTTTTACTGTTGAAAAAATGTTTTTCTTTTGTATTTTTCTAAAATTTCTTTTCTTTTTTGTTTTCATTACACAAAATACATTTTTTTTTTGTTATCAGTTTTTTTTTTTTTTCATATTTGTGTTTTTTTTTTTTTTAAGTATGTTATGTTAGTGACCAATTAACCAAATACATTTTTTTAAGGGTTAGGAATGTTATCAGCAAATGACGTGAAAGTAAATTAACTTTCCTTTACCGTTAAAGTCCTTCGCTGACAACAATTTCCCGTACAGTAATTTTTTTTCACAAGGTATACATTTCTAATCTTAAACTTTATCTTCTTACAAATATTATTTTATCTTAGAAAATGAACAAAATCAAACAAATATTTCGTGTGGCCTTAATTTCTTAAGTAAATATTTATCTAGAAAAAAAAAATAATAATTTTTTTTTTCTTTCGTAAGATCTCATTTATGATTCTCAAGAAAACACCAGCATTTTTATCTTTACCATTGAGGCACGAGAAACGCAATAACGATAAGGAAAGCTAAACGTCGTTGCCAGTTTTCCTTCACATTATGACTCATTGCAATGTTATCGAAAATTGGGGCCAGTAATAGCAATGAAACAATGGAAACATAAATAAAACAGCATTCAGTGTGCATTTTTTTTATCAACATCATCATGTGGATATTGCCGAACATGAGAGAATATCAAAGAAAAAAAATTACCGTTAATTGTAATCGACGTGAAAACACGTTTTGCGCTTAACGAAATTTTTGTTGCACGTTTTCTGCAATGTTGATCATAATAACAAGAGTGGTGCCCTCGTGGCTCGCTGTGCCTGCCAACCATCAATTATTATGCAAACAGCAACATTTTTCCACAATAATGCCAAATGGCAGGCACCTTGCAATATAATAGCTAAAAATGTTTTCAATACCGCGCGCGAGCCTTTCACGATTTCAAAACAACAAAAAAAAAAAAAGGTTTTCGATTTTACTCAGCGCAAATTTTAGATTTGCGAAATAAATAGAAATGATTAAGAAGAAGGAAATCACAAATTGAGGTTTCTATGCGCACCTGATGTCTGATCTAAAAATCTCATTTTCTTTGAGCGCGCGAGAAATTCTTTGCGCAAAAATATGACTTTCATTATTATGAGAAGAAAACAACGATGTTCAGACCTCGGATTAGGCTTCAATAAATTGAGAAACCTTTCGTGAATGTGATTAAAATGAAGCTCTGGATGAGTTTTTATTTTTCTTTTTCTTCTCTCGCGTGTGTCCAATTTGATTGACGCAAAAGGAGCACGGGAGAAATAAAACTAATTAATATTATAACAAGCTTTAATCATATACAAAACATGACACATCAATTTCATGAGTATCGCTTTTTTAAAAATCTTACAGTAATATTACACTTGCAACTGATTAAAAACGAGATATTTTCGGACTTTCTTTAAATAATTCAGCTTGTGCATCAGATTCAACGACTTGAACTTTAACATTCAATGAATCTTCGAATTAAATGTCTATGACTTAACATTCGTTTTTGTCGCTTCTCGTGCTCGAAATGAATCTTTTTTTTTTTTCGTTATTATTATTAGTTAATTTAACACAAAGTAGCCTTCAAATTCCTCGACTTTTTTTTACGCTGGTGTTTGTGCACAATTATTTTTCATTGTTATAATTTTCCATATACGTATATATATATCTCAATTTATCTGTCCCTCTATACTCCCCTCCCATAACATTGACTTCATGAATGAGTCACTAAAATTGCTTTAATTGCGTTGTGCACTATTAATATTAGACATTTGATCCAATAATATTATGTCAGTGCTAGTTAAACATCTCGATCCCTTTGAAGTTTATTTATTTCTATGTGCGGGCGCATACAAAGTCACATGTTTCATTGTAACACAAAATCATTTTGATTCGAATTTTCAAATATGCTGAATATGTTTTATCTACAAACACATGACTCAGGTTTTGCTGGTATGATGATTAACTATCATGGGATCGAGTCGCTGAATTCAATATTTCGAATAAGCGATGAACTTTAATCATGAAAACTATTCAAACAACAACGAACGCTGACTGATTTCGTCGTGTTGTCAAAAGAACATTGAACAACGAAGTGCAAAATCAGCTGTTCAACATTCAATGCCTTAGTTTCAATCAGCTGCAAAAACATTTATATTTCCATCTCACTCTCTCGAACAGCGTTTCTCTCTTGCTCTTTGCAATGCCATGCTTTTATTATTATTCTTCCATCTCATTCTGGCGCATGACTTGATGATGGATATTTCAAACGCACACATTCATACAATAACTCACAATTGCCTTGGAATTACAAAAATACTTTTGGAAATTCAGAAAAAGTTTTTCCTTCTTCTTAATTTTTTTTTCTCATTTAATGTTTGAAACTCCGCAAAATTAATGAACAAAATTTGCATGTGGCTACCGTTATTCTTTTTTTCCCCCAATTGTTGTAAGTATATCACAATTCGAAATCACGCAATTTCTTAAGCAAAATATTAAAACGGATATTTATGTTCTAAGGAGCTATTGAGCTTTCTTTATTTTCAGAGGCTTTGTTTCGAAATAAGTAAAAATAATTTTCCATCCCACCGTTCTAAACTCTGACAACTAAGTAGGTAAGATTTTATCGTATGAAAAATATTTTCATTGAAGGAAGGCATATGGAATCAGCTGCTCGATTGCATCGTTGCCAGTTTTCACTGTTTATATTTCCATCTTTTTTTCTTTCGTTCATCGCATCGCATTCATTCACTCACTCTCTTTTTCACTCTCAAGGGAAAAGGGTGTATTGGGGTGTATGTAATAGATATAACAAGTTTTTAAAATAATTTGCGACGCAAAATAGATAGAAATATTCTAAATTACGTCGAGAATAAAAATCGATACGTTTATTTTTGGGGTAAAAACAACTGTGAATTTTCGGCAAAATATGCATTTTATTTTCTCGAGCTCAACATTCATATGAATGATTTTTTTTTTCGCTTCCACGGTTTTACGGCGCAAATGTCAGCGAGCCCACAATTTTCCCCCCTTATGAACGATTCACTACCCTCGCCCTCGTTCAGCAAATCTCTCGGCAAAAATCGTTTAAGTTGATTGAGGAAGAAGAACAAATATGCTGGGCAAATCGCAATTGTATTTTGGGAAAATCTCTCGCTCTCACTTTCTCTCGGAAAAATGTATGTAAAAATAAATTTCAAGACAAATTTATTCCAAATGAGGATGAAGACGAAGAGAATTGTGGAGCCTCGCCGAAAGCCCCAAAATTCAACCATCTTTTGTTTGTCATTCACCACTTTAGGATAATTATAAGTAAATAGAATTCAGAAAATGTCTGGAAGACTTCAAAAACATCTCGTCTGATTTTTATCAAATGTCAATAATAAACTTAAAACCCAGTCAACAAGACCAAAATATATCTATCAATTTTGAAATCAGATGAACACGAGCGCTGTATTTTCATAGTGCTTGTTATGTAATGCGCAATAAAAATAATTTTTTCACTCACTCACACACACACACGTCTAAAAATCATGACTCATACATTCATATAAGAATAAATACATTCGACAAAAAGAAAAATTTTAATTCATTTTTTGTAGTGTAAATACAACAATAAATTGCTCTGGTGCGACTTTTTTCTCGTTGTAGTTTAGTTTTCGGCTTTAAGTAGTTTTAAGGAAAAATTTATTACGTCGCAATATTTATATATGTTTTGTTGTAGCTACTACCTACAACTTCTGGTTCATTTGACGGGGGGACCTTTTGCTTTTCTTTATCAAACACAGGTTTATTGAATATGTGGACAGAGCGAGAGTTAAGAATAAAATAATGACGCAACAATGTTGTGCTCTGGATTTGAGTTTGAAGCTTCTGTATGTATTTAAAACTATTTAAATGGGGATTTTGCTGATAACAGACAATTTTTGTTATCCGCTCGAAGTTTGGCAACGTTTTTTTTTCTGATTTCTTTATGATTATGCAATCTGATGGGACTGAGCAGAGAAGTTAAAAATGTAAAACTGTACAAGCTCCGTCAGCTGGTTTTCTCGCTTCGTCGTAAGGTGGGAGACATCTCAAGGACTTTACAGTTTTTACAACTGTTTCTGGTCGGTTGGGAATAAAAACTAGCAGAGAAGGCCAACAACAACTTTGTTGGTCAAATAGATAAAAGAGATACGCAATTTCCTGTTTTTCATGGCCCTTCAAATGACTGTTTCATAATTTTCTAGACAGAGGGTGCTCCATAAATTTTGTCACTTTGTAGTACCTAACTATCAATTTATAGATTCTGCTGACTGAGACTTGTATTATTTCCGTTCTGCCTCAATTGAAAACATTGTAATTCGTGACGTGAGCGTAAGTTTGTGTGCTTGTGTCGAACCTTAACCGAATCCAGTAAAAAAAATTGTGCATGAAATACACACAAAAGTCAAACCAACAACGACACAAGAACTACACAAAATTTTAATCGTCCATTTTGTTTTCGATTCGTGATTCTTCTTCTCCCCCATGCACTTTGGGTTTGTTATTGTTTTTGGGCAATTCGAGACAGTCATCAGCGCAAGAGAAAATGAAATAGGTTCACGAGACACGTTAATACATGATAATGTTGAAGTAATTGTCTGATGACTTTTTGATTGAAAATTGCTGTGAAAGGCTTTTATAGATTCCGTCCCGTAGAATCAGGTAGAAAATACGACGTTAAAGTACCGAAACCAAATGTCGTATTGACAATCAAATTTTTTTGACACGAAGTTGACACAAACAAAAGGAATGGAAATGTTGAACACTAACCTGATACATGGCTGTCTTCGGTAGATCCAAACATACAGCGCAACACAAGATTCCACCTAAACGATTTTCCAACTTTTCCAATTTTTTCGCCTTTAGTGGATGCGTATCAAGCTTGAGACGTTTCTTTTCGGGCTCATCAAATTCGCACAACTGATTATTATTGTCCATTGCACTACTAGTACCACCATCAGCATTTTGTTGCAATTGCTGTTGCTGCTGAGGTGAAGTTGATGACGTGGGCACAGAAATCGTAGACTCAGTGACGGATGACGAGGCCGAAAGATTTTCGACGCGAATTTCGGCGGTTATGAGGTTGGAATAAGCGCTGGTTGATGGCATTGCCATTGAGGTTGCAACACTCTCAGCCATTTTTAATTTCGCAATCTAACTTTTATTAATTAGAGACGGGTTTTTTTGCCTGAAATTGTCTCGGCAAAATTGCGCAACTTTACGCGACACTTGAATTTTTAGCCAGGAACAAAAGTCGCACACAGAAAATGAACTATAGAGGAGAAGAAAATTTTCTTGCCCACAACAAAAAAAAATCTGATTTTGTTTTTCTTCTTTGATATTGCAAAACGCCAGTCGATCAAAAAAAAAGACGTCTACTTTGACGAAATTTTCGACAACAAATAACAGAAATGTTGTATGTACAATGTTCAGCATGTCGCGTGAGCAAAACATTAAACATTCACACATCGAATCACAATTTCTGTGGTATGAATGTATGACTGTTTGTTACACTTTGTTTTGTTTGCGGCAACATTGAAAATGCAGAAGTGCTAAACCATCAAATTAAAATGTCACAGCAAGCTTTCCGAAACTCATGACTATCGTTATGAATCATTTTTTGAAATTTGAGATAAAACAGCATTTAAGACTCAGTAGCTGAAATTTTAAAACTCATCAGTTGTTAATTTAAATTTGAGAGCTGACATTGCGTTTGAAATTTCTACTTGAAGAACTTAAAAATGCCTTATCTGCTTCAAGTTGAAAAATTTCTCTGTAAATTCAAATTAACGCGAGGAGGAATTGTTATAGGATGGTTTAATCTTGCGTTGACTTTGGGAATTTTATTATTCAACATTATCTCATTGAGTTTCAATAATCAAAACTTCATTAAGAGCGTTAAGGATTTATTAGGGATCCATGAAGGAAGTACAGGTAAGCTAAACAAATTTAAATAAATCGATGTACGAATGATATAAATTCATTTGCAGGTGCTATCTTGTTCGTAACCTTTTCTATTGTGATTTGTATTCTTTGTGGCATATTTTCTGTCATTCTAATAATTGGTACCGTCAATGTGAGAATAATTAATGTACATATATATATATTTAATGTTCTTCCTATCTAAATTTTTCTTTCTTTTTTATAGCACAATCATAGACTCGTCATAGGCTTTTTGATAGTGGATGGCATTTGCTTTGTAGCAATAATCGCTTTGATGTTTTTGAAATGGCGGAGAATTACAAGATGCATCATCTTTTTGTTATTTGCCTGGAAAGTTTATTGCTTTCTAGTCATTTATTCTCTTGCAGAGAATTTATTAAAGGAATTTGAACGAAGAGCTGCAACCACGGAACACCTTAGAAATGAAGATATTAGAGCCAGAAGAACAATTTCTGAGTATATGGGCTCCCATGTTCCACGATAAAGCATTGGTCTAAAATCTGAATATGCAGTTTTCTGAAAATCATTAAATAGCTAACGTTTACTTTGAACATAGATATTAATAACGAATATATTTAACGTATATTTATGAAATTATTTGAAGTTTGCAAGTTGAATTTCGTTTGTGGTAGTATTGGTAGGAACGAATGAGGTGGGCTTCTACATAGTGTCCTAACCCACACATCATTTTAAACAAGACGCTGTTCCTCTATATCAGTTTCATAGCGGGTTAGCACATTATATTAAAATAATAAAAAGAACAACATTTATAAAAAGCAATTCAAACTATAGTTGACACGTCGCTCAGCTGTGAAAAAACGGAATGTATTCCTTCAGTGGAGCGAGTGCAAAAAAGTTAGAAAAGTGTCAGTGCTTTAAATAAATTTTTCTTAGCTTATATTAAGCATATTTTGGGCCTAATAGATCTTTAATTGCTAGATCTATATGCAGTTCACATGACTGAATTGGAGAACACAGCAAAAGCTTCAGAATAAATAAGAAAAAAGTGAAAACAAGAAATTCGATGAAAATTGATGTTTTCGATATTTTTTGCGCAATTCTGACAAGAAAACGAACATACAAAGGATTATTAAAAATGGATTATTGGTAATGCACACGATGGAAACATTTGTGAAACTTCAAAAGGTAAGTCACAATCCTTCACCGCTATTGGGAGTTTTCTCACAAATTTTCAAAGAATTTTCCATTCTCCAACGTTGCCAGACTTTCGATTTAATGAGAACAACATCTAATATTTCAGTGTGCAATTTCTCATTGATAAATTTAAACATGATCTTTAAACATGATCTTTAAATTCTCAAAAGATTTAATTTTATTTCTCAATCAGATTTCTATGATTTCGATCAGATTCCACTAACAGCGTTTTCTTCTTTCCTGTAACATAATGTGAGGAATTTTACATCATTTAATTTAGCCAGGCAAACTTCACACAAAGAATTATAATTAATCAAAACATTTACGCATTAAAAATAGAATTTCAAGTTTTTCGCAGGGTTTTTTTTATTAATTTTGTGCTCCGATGGATTCTTGCTGGGAGCCATGACTATAGTAACTTACTCACAAGCAGGTGTGTTGCGTATAAAATATGTTGCGTTCAATATGTGAATAAACAAATCGATTGTTAGCCACATTCGTCTCAGTTGCAAAACTCGTTATTGAAAGGGTCTTTTCCGCTATGTATGCACTTAAAGTCGATTTTTCTGTGTATGCAGCTTAAATAAACATTTCACAAAAAAAAAAACATCGTTAAAAAAAATGCGCGGAATGTTCATAAAGAATAAATTTAAAAAAAAAGTTCTCTTGTTAATTGAAGCAATTGAGAAATCGGGAAGATTTATACCGAGATGGACTTGAACACGAAGCAGATTTCATAATTTGACATATCTATCTAAATACTCTCTTTATTATTTCCTCGATTAGTTACTATAAGTGAGCATCCAACAAAATTTCATTCGCGACTTCACACTGGAATGTGTTTAAGTTTGACTTTGAGAAGGAAACGATTCATTTAAAATGCGCGCCAGTTGCTACTCTTAATGCCACCGAAGCATTATTAGATTCCTATTTTTGGTTGCTCTTTCTTTCTTCTATTCTTTATATGAGATGTGTATCATCATCAACAGCATCTCGACAAAATCTGTATCATAAAAAGCAAACACTAAAGGGGGTTTCATCGTCAGAATATGTCATCATCATCATCATCAACAGCGATTTTGCTTTATATTGTCCACATAGTCTTAATGGCATTTTGCATTCGTGTTCAAACGCAAATGGAAAAAAATTGAAACCTATCATATCCAGTCTTATTCACATCTAATGACTTCGAAAATGTGCTCATGAAAACGTTATTATCACATCCACATGGAGAACATTCACTTTTTCAATAGAGGAACAACATGATAGAAAAAAGCAATTTTGCAAACTACAATTATTCAACTGGTTCATTGACTCCCATTCCATAATCTGAAGATATGATGATCATGCTTTTTTTGCAAATATTTATCCACAATATTTCTACACATTTCTTTTGGGTTCGTTCTTCTAAAATCTAAACATTTATTTTTATTTAAAATTTCTTCTTTTACTTACATCATCATTTGTGTGTTCATGTGCCGAATCTGAATTGCGTGTATTTATTAAATTCTTATATGATATTCTGAAACCTTGCATGTATATAGATGTAAATGTGTCATAGGGAAATTGGATTTGGTGCTTTCTTGAAAATCGAAACGTAAGATAAATGATTAAGACATGTGTCTAATGTGACTTAAAGAAGGAAAATTGATGTGCTTCAATCACCATTCAAAAATCTGTGACACATCTCTAAATTGAATTACAAAGCCAAAGAATGATGACGACATCTGTATATCTATATTTGTCCTTAAGTGTGGGAGCTTGTGTTTATTTCTCCTTTCGTTCGACCATAATTGTACTTTTATTGATTTGCTTTTGCCGGGCTGTCAAAGTAAAAGAAGAAAATCATTGTGCGCGGAGGGAAAAATGGCGTGAATGTGCGGTAGATGAGTGAAAAATTCCGGAGAAGAAGAAACACAAAAAAAAAATTCTCTAGAAAGCAATTAACATTTCTTCAACTGTGCCGTCACTGACTGCACCATTAATGCTTCATGTGCCGACAATTCGACATTCTCTTGAAATTCATGTCGCTGAGATACCTGAAGCCAGGCCCTTTCCGGTGTAAGAGACATTGGCGTCTGCAGCCATGCCATGTAATCCAAATTCATTTTACCCGTCAACAACTGGTCGAATGGCTGGTGGCCAATGTGGAACATTAAATTCAACATTGCCGGTTTCTCTTCAGTAATTCGCTGGCCAGGATGTGCGTCATTTGGATCTGGTTCCACATCGCTGACATTTAATTGTTGCAATAAAAATTCCACATTGAATTTGATGTACTTATACATCATTTTAACACTTTGTTTGCCAACCGATGTTGTGAGCACGTCACTAGCGAGAATTTCTGAAATATATTCAGCATTTTCAACATCATACTCTTCATCAGAGCTTGCCATTCCTGGACCAGGACCTGGCCGCGTGCCAGACGCATCGAGATCATCTAATTTCGATGTGCTTGCATTACTGATGCCTGTTTCAAATAGATCCGTTTCAAAATTGCGCATTCTCTTCTGACTATGGTTGGCCTGTTTAACGAGTGATGTCAGCAGTTCAGTATGTTTATTGTCTTCATCAATTGCACAGATACATTCAGCCAGAACTTGGCAGATTGTTCGCTTTGAGCGCACAATTGAAGTTACAGGATCACTGTCATTTATCACAATTGGAACATCATTTTCGTTCTCTTCACATGCTGCACATTCCATCAATTTAGTATAAAGAGCGCAGAATAAAATTTGAATCAAAACCGAATCAGATAATGGCTTAATATCAGCTGGCAGAATCTCAATGAGACACATAATGACAGTATAAAGGCAATCAGGAATAGCGTCCCACATTTCTGAGAAGCAAGTGATTGCTAATGCCATCGCTTGATAATTACTAGCGCCAGTTTGCATGGCAGTGATAAGCATGTGAGCGATTGGATCGAGCACTGGATACACCAAATGAATAATTGCCTCAAGCCATGGCGGACGCTTCTGATTCCACACTTGACGTCGATCTAAGCAATCAGCCCAATTCTTGATTTGACTTTTATCCAATGCTGATATTAGCGTGCGATTAATGTCACTCGCTTTTCCTGTCATGATGACAATGTAACTCAATGCAAGGATCGTTTGATAGTTGGTTTGCTTGTGTGAATCTTTTTGAACTGTCGCCCACTCAGCAATGTCCTTACATTCCTTACCACATAAGAAACCATCACATTTAGTGCGAAGTCCTTCCTGATTCATGCACGGCTGCAAGTGGCTGTCAACAAATTCATCACTAGTTGGTAAATATTTCATTAAATGATGGAAAATGATTTGTGATAAATGAGCATCACGCATCAATAAAACTTTTATAAGCAAAGGCCAATTGGCTTGTGGCGATGCCAGTAGAACTTTTAATTCAATTGTTAATGCGGCGAAAGTTCCAAATTCAGAGACTTTAGTTGCCCAGTGGCCATTCAAATTGGGTGGAAACATTTTTGGCAGTGTAAAAATTATCCAAGGACTTGGGTAGCCTTTTCGTGGCGTAAACAATCCAACAGATTGTGTGCCTTTCTTCAGAAGCTTATAAAGGATTCCCAATGGGGCACCACGCAATAATAAACAACAAAATAGCTCATGGCACTTTGCATGGACATCACGTATGATTTTACTTTGGTTGGTAATATTGAGACCGATATAAGCCTCGCCATGTTCACAAATCGATGGCAGTAATTCAGCAACGCAAAGTAATATGTTTGATACATCGACGAGCAAGAGCTGGGAGCGTGCCTTACTTGGAATCGTTTGAGTATATCGCACTGTCAAAATTGTCAAAGTTTCATTTAACATACCGGCAAAAACTCGTTGTGCCATGCTCGGTGGCACTGAATTCCATAAATCTTGCCGTGTTCCTTTCATGTAAAGCCACCACATTTGAATTGTATAAGATCCGCGCTCTGATTCAAAGAAAGGCTGAATATTCTCCCAGTGCAAACAATCAGCATCTTGAATGATGTATAGTGTCAGTAAACGGCAATGCAAATCCAACAATCGTTCAGCTAAAGCTTCTGTCATTTCCGAGAATTGTTTGTAGCTCAATTTTAATGAGCCACCTTTGTCGTCACCCTTTGGTGGGCACATAGTTTTCGAAACATTTTGTAGATAAACATACAGCGAATTTTTGACAAGTGCAGCTGCTCCAATCGTTGCAGTCAATACAGACAGATCAGCATGATCGAGAGCTTCTTGCGATAGAATATGGATATGTTCCAATAAGCTATCAACTGATTTTGTTGTTAGTGACACAAACTTTTCTGGATCTGATGATTTAACTATTCCACCGCATCCAGCAAGATTTGCATCATCATCCCGATCATCACCGTCATCATTGATCTCCGAAAGGTCTAGTAAACCAGAATGCCGACTGTAAGCTGCAAAATATTCATCCTCAAGCCACAAAACAATCTTGACTGAAGCAAACGATGCGTAGCGTGGAAAATCTAGACGACCACCAACAATGCCAGAGCAAATGGTTTCTTGGAGAACAACTTGATTATGCTAAAAGCATTGCATGAAACGACAGAAATAATAACGATTATGCAACAACACCGTAACCTAATGACCTGATTTCACTTTACTCCATACGGGCGTTAGCTACCTCATAATATTCCATATCACGCTGGAGCAGAATCGGAATTCTGTCCATTAAGTTTCCTTCCTCCATCACCTCCATGATGTTCACGATTTTTTTTTATCGTTATCACGCCCTGGACGGAACCTTTTTTTTCTTGTTCTTTACTGATAGACACGACGGACACGATTGTAACGGAATTTTCCTGCAAACTAATGGTTTTTTTGCGCATATCGATCAAACGAATTTTTTGCGTTGCCTTGGTTTGGAGGGACTAAAATCAGAATTATGTCTTACATCATTCTTTCAAGGATCCTTTAATGCCAGTCAGCAATGATTTCCCATGTCAGTATCGTTGACAATGGAGAGAGAAATTGGAAATTCATTCAGTTTCCTATTCGATTTGAGGAATGTTGTCATTTCATTTAAAAAACGACCCACCAACGTCTGAAAGGTCGAGAAAAGGAATGACAAGTGCTTCCATTTTATTTACTGGGACTCAGCTGCAGTTTATGTTTTTGTTTGTTTGTTTGTTATTCATCACTTGACGGACGGCTTTGAATGTGTTCGCCGCAAAAAAAAAAAAACTCAAAAAGAGATTGCGAAGGTCAAATTTCTTCTTGTTCCACCTTGAGACATTGAACAAGTTGCTGTTTTTCCATTTTTTCCCATTTATTTATTCTTCGCAATCCAACGAAATGGAAATTTAAACATGGTTAGTGCCATTGGTCTCTTTCAATAGTGAAAGTGGAAAAGTTTCAAGTTGACGGAAGTTCAAGTGTGAAATGAGAAATAAATTTCCAAAAAAAGGAAAAATTTCAGTTCTCTATAGTAGTAAATATTCAAATCACGTTTCAATTAAAAGCTTTAACGCAGTTTGTTCCTTAATCAGATTGTCTCCAACATGTCTCAATGTTTTCGTCTCCATGCGACGCACTTTAATATATTTTTAATTAATTCATTTTTCATTGTGTGACATGAAATTACGCTCATTTTGCGCTTAATTTAGTAAATCGAAATCATAATTCGCATAAATCAGATAAACAAAAACGAAGAAAACGTGTGTACGTGAACAATTGACGATGATTACGGAATTCCATTAAAAGTGAATATAAATATAACGAACGGACGAACATCTTTCATCACACCTCAGTATTATTGCGCAACATTGAAAATAACCTTAATCTGTAAACGGTTGCGAAGATATTTGCATAACAATGGATGTCTCCCGCGCCGTGAGCGAAGAATGATGGATCAAAGTCTAATTTCTTACTTTTAATTTGAATTTCAGGTCCGTCACTCAATCTACATAGAGCTGTTAAATTAACATTTTAATTGAATTAAAAGAAATAATCAAGATGGAACTAGAGCGAGTTGGTGGTGATTCTATGCAGCTGCCACAACGCCATCAATTTCAAAATCTATCGCGTCCAAACAGTTTGCTAGCGCCTGAAAAAGAGCCGATAAAATTTCAAATCAATCTTGTCGGTGCACCACCAGAAGTTGAACAACTAATCGAACACATCAAGGAGGTTGCTTCACAGTTTTTATACCATTGGAAAACATTTCCAATCAGTAAGTTTTATCAATCTAATCACATTAACGGAAGTGTATTAATCGGTGTTTCTCTCAATCTCTTCTAGATCTGCCTCAGCCGATCTCATCAACCGCTCTCTCCTCAACGATTAATATACCATCATCTGGTCCAGTAAATGCCACAACGACGGGTACAAATCGTAAATCGAAAGCAATCAATTTGCGGGATTTATTTATAATGCCGCCATTCGATGAACTGGATGTTGTTGCGGCTGATGGTAGCGGAGAGCCGCGACGCCTGACTAATAGTCAATTGCGGTCATTACGAGAACGTGGGTGAGTTTCATATTTCTTCTCATAATTCCCATTTTACTTATTTCCCATAAAGACTATTAAAAAAAAAAAAAAGTTAAATTAATTAACCCAAATCACAAAATTCCTTCCGCCCTGAAAATGTAAATAAATATAAAACAAAATGTTTCTGTAAAGCTTACAAAAGGATAAATTTGGCAAGCCAAAGAAATTAAATGCGCAACAATTGGATTCCATACAAATGACCGGGTAACAAATCAATAAACCTTTAATTCCATCCAGTGCAATAATTTTCTTTTGTCTTTAATAAAATTTGACATAATTTTTTCTTTTTATTGTCAAACTTTTTTTTTCTCATCTCTGGATGGGTTTTGACAACTTTTTCACCTTCATTTTTGTTGTTGGATGTTTGCTTTTCTTTCATCTTATTAAATGAAAATTATACAAATATATTTCTTGATGTCTATATACATTTTATTGTTGCATGACGCTGATGAATTCTATTAAATGGGCCGATTGGACCTTTTTTTGGTTTCTTCAAAGATGTCCAAATGAAAAAAATGTTATGCAAAATTTGATTAAATTAAGTTTTACAGGAATATTCAAGAAAGCCATTGTAGCCTCACGTGGAGATAAAATTTTTCTTTTCGAATGCATGAAAAAAGATTCCATTTAAAAAAGGACACACATTTATTCACCAACGCCCATTACGCAACGAAATCAAATATTTATGAATTACAGTTGCATGAAAACTCTTTGTGTATAAATCATCCCGTCATTTTCCTTTTTTTACTGAGTGATATTATTAAAATTTATTTTTATTATTTTCATCGTTTCAGTGAATTTGAAGTGCCCAGTCTAAATTTTCCTGGACAGGTTCACGTATGGAAGCTTTCACAATTTCTGCAAAAAGGATCTGAACCATCACGTGAAACATTGCTGGGCGATTTAGCTTTGGCAGCTCAATTTATTGTTATCACATCACGTGCTCGAATCATTGGGCATTTCTTTTCGGTGAAGGAAGCTGCTAAAGCATTATTATCGGGAATGCTGAAATTGGTTGATATGATTGTTGGTATTCCATCACTTTTGGCTCACAATTTGGAGAATAAAGTTAAAGAAGAGCGATGTCGATATCTGGTTGCTGAACTTGTGTGCCGTGTAAGAATTTTATAAATTCTTCTTTTGTGCTCGGCAATAATTTATTGATTTGAATTTTATTTTTAGATGGAATACAAAGACGGACTTGATTCGTTGTGCAAATACGTAAAACAGCAAATTCGACGTGCAACGATGGAGAAATTTGATGTAAATTGCGAAGCAAATGCACAACCAATTCCATATTTATTCTTGACACCGAAGAAACAAGAAATTGATTTGCGACTTTTCTCCAAAGACATCATGCGTAAGGCACTTCCGATTCTGGTTAATATTCTCGAAAAGGAGACGCGCGGTTGGTTTTTGCCATTCCGTGAACGTCTTATCGCTGAAATGCGCGAAAAAAAAATGAACGATACCGAGATTGAAGAAGAAGTTAATGATGCTGTAATGAAAGAATATTTACAACGTGTTTACACGTCCATCCTATCAAATGTTGAATTGGAGGGTTTGGGACATGGTATTCCTCAGCTTCTTGTACAGCAAGCACAATCAGTTGTTATTATGCATAAAGCTATTGAAAAAGTAAAAAAGGACATTCACAAAACACGACAAGTGGAAGAAAAATTACTGAAGGAGAACTATACAGTTCTAGCCCGAATTCGAGCATGGCTAAGTCAGCGTCTGGAAGCAGCTGAAATGGCAAAGATCAATGAAACTCTTTGGGCAGCTCATGAAGAAGCAATTAAAGTCTGTCTCAAACACAACCTTCATCAAACAGTTTATTTCCTTAATCGCGATTGGTCATTTATGAAAGATCGCGAATCAGTTCTAGTAAAAGAATTGCGTTATGCAAAGAAGCCAACAAGAAATTTTCAATGGGCTTGTCGTATTTGGTCTCCAAATGCATGGATCATTCGAAGGAACTTTCAAGGTCAATCGGAAGTTATACCAACAGTGATAAGTCAACATGTCACGTCAATCGTGACGCCACGCTCAGATCCAAGTCAACCAGTTTTTCTGGTTGAAAAGGAAATCGTTAGAACGACATCCACACGATGGCCACTCTGGAGACTACTGAATTGGTTTCAACGTACGTGGACTTGGACATGGAACATAATTTTCTTGCTTGGCTTTGTAGTTCCATGGTCCTCGCCACTGGGCCTGAGGGCTTTGATTTCGGTAAAGCCGTTTATGGCTGACTTGGAGTTATCGCAAATCAACGGAACACTTTTTCCACGAAAAACTTCACTGACTCAAACGATGGCATCAAGGCTTATAGAACTTTGGCGACATATTTCCAAATCGAGAACACATTTTGAGACAGAACCGGATACTGGATTTATTGGCAAAGGAATGACGCGACATTTAAATAGAATCTGGAATTATTTTGTGAAAGGATTTTTGGGCACGTTGCTCATATTATTCATTTTTCCAATTCTATGTGTAACTGTGAGCATTAGTAGCATTTGCTTTGCGATTGCAGCACCGCTCTGGATTCCATTCATCACCACATTGCTGCATCTTTATATGATGCTCGTCTACGATCTTGATTCACCAAATGATCAGCGTAATAAGTATTGTGTCTTGCTTGAAGCTCTTGGATTTGATATTTTCCTGCAAGGAATTGTTCAACCAATCTTAGCACTCATAGTTGCTCTTATAATCTGTCCATTGGTGTCGGCTGCTGTTCTTGTTGGTAAGTTCGTTTAATAATTGACTCATAATTGCTTCTCTGACTTCCTTTTTATTACTTCCTTAGTCGGTTTCTCACGTTATTGGCTACGACAATGCTGGGATTCGGCAGTGTTTCATTTGTTTATCAAGAAATGTGGCCGCATACCGTCCAGTGACAGTTTAGCTGTGCGTCGCATTTCTGGTCCGGGATTAGCTCAAGATTACTTTTTCGTTATCACACCGGCTCAAGCATTAGCATCGTTTGAAGCAAAAATGGAATTAGATGAGCTTGAAGCTTGGCAAAAATCAATGGAAGCAACGATTTGTCAACCCCAAAAGGACTTTAGTCAGTTCGTTGATGCCTGCTTTGGCTCATTTTCTGCGCAACTTTCAAAATCAGGACAACCATACCGGCAGCTTGAACGTGAAGGTATGAACTTGTTGAGTTCTTTGCATGAAAAGCTAGAGAAAAGAAAACGTGATCTTCAGTTGGGGTTGCAACCAGCTGTTAAGTCGAAAGTGCGATTGAACACAATGGATTTGAAGGTAAACACAAATTTGTGATTAATAAATGAAACAAATATTAAAGCGATATTTCGTTTAAAGGTCGCAATTCAAATTGGAGCGTATATGCTTGAAAAATTCTATCCGTCGCATGTCATTGGAAGATTGTCGATCAGCGAGGAAGAATTTTGGGAAGAAAAAGTGAGTTTCGGATTAGGTATATACATAGCGATGACTTTGTAAATATGTTAAATAATTTTTAGTTTCTCTCCGTGGGAGATTGGGCTGGATTGGCGAGTCTTTTATATGCAGACATTTTCAGCTTGGACTTTCTTACACCATTAACTGATACTGATACTCAGTTTAAACTGGAACCACATTCACAACTGGAATTGTCGAGATATACAGAAATGGTACAAAATACTACGGACATTATGGGAGTCAATGGAAATGGTCCCGATTTGTTAGGTAATGTCTATGCACCACGTGGAAATATCCGATTTCAAACGCCATACCTGGAAGTGTCTGCATTCAATCCGCGCTCAAGATTCCTGACAAATTGTAGACGAGCTGAAAAGCGGTAAGGAAATATTTACTGATACCATTTCGGTTACACATCTGATAAATTTATTATGCCTACAGTGAAAATACACATTCTCTCGGTTTGGAAACTTTGCGCGTTCGCATGAGAAGAACGCCAGTTCCAGGAAATACGGAAGAGCTGAATGAATATTGGAAACCATGGAAAAGGAAAAAGCCGAGCGCAAGTCGCATTGAAAAGTTATTAATTCCACTGCCAATACCGCATCCAGTGCATATTGCCATCTCTATTCATAATCGCGATTCTGATCAGCCGATACCAATTGACTCTGACATGTGCTGGGATATTTTGCGATCAATTGAAGATTCTTATGGTGACATTGAAGCTCTCAATTCAGTGGCAAGATTTAGGTGCAACCAAATCGAATTTGATTCAAGTAATGACTCGTTGGATTCATCAGGCAGCTCAGCCACGGGCGGCGACATGAAAGACGTTGACAGTCGTGAAAGCGTCGATGGAACTGAGACACTACCTTGCACTAACCGCTCATTGGTCATCACACAAATCACAATTACGCCGAATAACGCACAGGAAATTGCAGAGTCCATCAATTCGGGTATTCCCGTTGGCAGTCACATCAGTCATAGTGCCAGCAGCAACAGCATAACGCCCACTAATACAAGTTACCATTGGACACTAAGCAATTTAGAATCGGCAGCTGAATTCAGTCGACGACGTAACAATAGCAACAGCAATGAAGTTGTGCGAGTTGATCTCGCCAGTCCCGAAGATATTTCAATGGATGAACAGCGAGTTGTGTTGAGTAGTAGTGCTTATGGTACGACCGTGTGAACTAATCAATTGCTCAGTATAATTTCTAAAAGAAACATTGAAGATTTATTATGCCCTGAACATGATGATGATGATTATTAGTTTGTGATATTCACATTTATCCTTATTATATTTATCAGTTTTGTGAAATTTCCAAACTTATTGGAATATTCAGAACAAACAAAACTCATTGAAATGTCTTCAATTGACACAATGAATTCAGTTTTTTGGCTTTTAAATGCCACGATATTTGAAATATTTATTACTAATATGGCAAACATATATAGAAAATTAATTAATATTTAGCGGAATCATGAACAAAACATCTTTTAAGCGGATCAAAAATCATCCAGCGACATTCTCAAGGAACAACTAGGAGTTTAACAAGCAAATCAAAATTAAAATTTACAATTAAGAACTCAAAAATTAGTTTCCAGCTCTCTTCCGCACTCGCTCCAAAGGTTTATCAATTTGCATTTCTCTAGCGTGGATTCCATAATTTATGAAAGGAAGTTCAACTCAAGCGTGGCTGATTTTTTATGTGTGAAACAAGTCATTTCTAAGTTTCTTAAAAATTCCTGGTGTGTTCTTCACTTAAAGCTCCTTCTTTAAGATTACAACAAAGGGAATAATATTGTTACGTGTTTTATACTACAAACATAACAAATTACCATTTTTTTTTTCGTGTAGACTTAAGAAATTAGCTATTTATTGTAACAGACAAAAAAAAACCAATTCTTATCAGTATAATTGATGCATGTGACGCTCTACCAAAATTCTTAAGAAAGTAATCAGGATCTTTTCACCAAACAATAAAACATTTCCACTAATTTTCATTCCTTCCATTTTATAATTAAAAATAATATTATCAGAAATCTCCGCCAGATCTATGATTTTTGCAAGGCATTACAAAGAAAAAAATAAATAAAATAATGGGCAGTTTTTATTTCCGTTATCCTAACCTAAGTAACAAATCTAAATGAGATAATTCATGAACTAGTCATTAAAGAGAAGAAAATTGTTAATAAACGCAAATCAAATCTCAGAATAAAAAAAGAAATTGCTAGAAAATTTAAAAGAAAATTTATTTAAGACTCAGTTTCAGGAATTTCAGAAATTGCAGTCTTCGACCTCCAGACATTCTCTCTATTTGGATGTAGCTTATAAGCTCTTTAATTAATTAATCCTTCAGAAATTGAAAACATCTTTCGAAACGTAGACTCATTGTCTAAGAAATTTTAAAAAGCTAGAACATATTTTTAACGATTTCTTCAGATTCGTATCCATTGGAGTTGTGCAACACCAGCTCAAACGTGTAGAAACCAAAATAGGGCTAAACATAAAAAAAAAACTTATAATACTGTTTTTCTATTTTAATTAAACCATACTAAACATAATTAAACCTCGAGCATGTAATATCGCGAAATTGTACGGTCGTTCAAGTCGATAACGTTTTAGTTTGTTTTGATTTTCCGTAAAATTAGAGGAAAATAGCGAAAACAAATAATTTTTTTTATTATTAAAAAAAAAAAATAACAAAGTTTTGATTGTCATTCGCTTGTGGTAACGCAAGTTGATAAGCTTCCAATGAAATCGACAATTTCGACCAGCGAACAAAAGCATTAAAAAAAAAGTTTTCTATCTCGATGATACTAGCGTATTTTTGCAACAAAAAAAAAATTCTGCAATGGATCACAGTCACAATAATGAAAATAGTTACTACGACAATTCGAATTCATCAGAGTCACCACTTTACACAGCTAAATTTGACTATCAAGCTCAAGGTAAATAATACATAGTTCTGTTCGGAGAATTAATTTACGTTTCATCTTCTTAAACAAAAAATAGGCGAGGATGAGCTGGATTTAAAAGTGGGCCAGATCGTGTGGGTGCTTTCCAAAGACGAGACAATATCTGGTGATTATGGCTGGTGGACGGGTAAAATTGGTGATAGGGTTGGAATATTTCCTGCCAACTATGTAACAAATGATGACATGATGATGCTCAAAAATGCGCAACCAGATGAGATTGATTATGACGATCTGGATGTTAAGGAAGTTATCGGAGCTGGTAATTTATTGTCATTTATCGATAAAGATTATTTTTATTTCAATGAGTTTCAATTTTAGGAGGTTTCGGTGAAGTTAAAAGAGCTTTTCTCAGCAACGAACTATTTGCTGTGAAAGAAGCTCGGCACAATCCAGAACTTGATTATAGTGTGACGCGCAAAAATGTTCTGCAAGAAGCTAAATTATTTTGGACACTCAAACATCCAAACATTGTTTCGTTGCGAGGTGTTTGCCTGAAAGCACCAAAATTTTGTCTGGTCATGGAATATGCAAAAGGTGGATCGCTTAATCGAATATTATCTGGAAGTAGACGAATTGATCCGCCTGTACTCATCGAATGGGCTATTCAGATAGCTCGTGGCATGAACTATTTGCATAATGGAGCACCGATCTCGGTGATCCATCGTGACCTGAAAAGTTCAAATGTGCTGATAAGTGAATCAATTGACGATGGTGATTTGCGTAAAAAAACGTTGAAGGTCAGAGATGAGTATAAGGTCCAATTACCTTAAATTCATTTTTTTTTTCTTGTTCTAATACAATTAGATTACCGATTTTGGATTGGCACGGGAAGCGTACAATACGACACGAATGTCAGCAGCTGGAACATATGCTTGGATGCCACCGGAAGTCATTAAAGCTGGAACATATTCAAAGTAATAGATAGATGTCAATATTTTTTTTTTATCTCAAAAATGTTTTCTTCTTAATTATAGAGCATCTGATGTATGGTCGTATGGCGTATTGCTTTGGGAACTATTGACTGGTGAAATTCCATACAAAGGATTTGATTCATTATCCGTTGCTTATGGTGTTGCTATTAATACATTGACACTTCCAATTCCTAAAACGTGCCCCGAAGCATGGGGAAATTTGATGAAATGTGAGCTTACTTCACGTGGAAAGATCGTATTCTTACAGCAAAATGATCAATTGCTTTATTTTTAGCTTGTTGGGAGATTGACTCTCATAAAAGACCACAATTCAAATCAATCTTAAGAGATCTTGAAGATATCGCTTTATCTGGCTTCATGCAAACGCCTCATGAATCGTTTCATAATATGCAGGACTGCTGGAAGAAAGAAATCGCTGAAGTTCTTCATGAGCTGCGTCTGAAGGAAAAGGTAAGATGATATTTTGATCAATTTTTTAAATTAAGGCTATACAAAACACACAATACAATATTGCTCACCTTAGATACGCAAAACTTAATGTCTCACACTTCTTTTTTCGTTCTATTTTTTCCACACTCTTGAAATTTTTGAAACTTTACATAAAAATAAATTAATTAAAAGGCATTTAAGAATTTCGAGGAGGTAAGAAAGAAAATTGAAAGAGTTTATAAATCCGCGTGTGAATTTTCCTTATGTTAAGATTTTTTTTATTGTCTTTAGTTTGTTTGTTGCTTACATTTATGATTTCTACAAAATGTACATTCTTCAGTTTGATTAAAAAAACCGAAAATTTCTTATCATATTGTCTTCTTTTAGGAATTACGCTGCAAAGAAGAAGAACTGAGCCGCATGCAATTGCAGCAAAAGCGTGAGCAAGAGAATCTTATGAAATTGGCGCAACAACTAAAGGATCGTGAAATGGACTTGCTGGGGCGTGAGCTGAAAATGATCATGAATAGTGATTACGTTCAACCGACGCCGATAAAGCGACGTGGAAAAATTGGAACATCAAAATTGAAGGTATTGCCATTAACGACATTTAAGTCTTTTGCAAATGTATTAAAAAAAAATATTTTCATGCATTTGAAGCTCCTCAAGAAAGCACCAGGACAAATCTCGTTTCCGCTTGATTTTAAGCATAAAATAACAGTAATGCACACGGGTAGCGTTGACGAAGCGAATCTCCAAGCTGACACGCCACCAGGCTCACCAGCAATAAAGCAACGCTTGCGAGCAATAGCACGTGAGTAAATTTCTAAATGATTAATTTCACATCTGCGTCCCACCGGTAAAGTAGTTTCCGTTCTCCTTTTCTTTTTTTTTCGTGTGCCTTATAAGTTTTGTTTCAAAAGTCCATTGAAATTTTGTGTCGCATTTATGAACAACGTAAGTCACTGTTATCACTGTTTTTCCTAAATGTGACACAAAATGTTGAGAATGTTTTTTTGTCCTTTCACGTGATTTTCTATTGACTCGAAGTAGCTTTTTGTCATACACAATTTTTTTTAATTCCGTTTTTTCCATTGTTCAATGCATGAGATTTCAGATGATACAGAAAATAGGATCAAAATTTTTCCCCATTCCACTGACTCATAGAAAAGTTATATTTTTCCGCGCTGCTCGATTAATATGTGGATTTTTTTTTCCTTGTTAGAAATCTTAAGATAAAATCTCATTCCTATTGTTTGTTCAATGATTTGATAAATTTAAAAATTTCCTTGCAAAGTCCCATCTGATGATGACACAACGTCGTCAACAAGTAAAGGCAAAACATGGGGCCCATCATCAATGTCACATCAGCGGGAACGTGGCTTCTTGCCAGCATTGCGTCCAACAGAACGCCTACACAATTTAGTAAAATCTGCACCAAATCTTGATAACAAATCGCGCTCATCGACATCAACATCCACCGATAATATCCTAGGTAACAGTGTTGATCATTGTGACAATGATAGGTTGCTGGCTGCGAGCACAACGTCAAACGATAATAGCCATCATTACACTAACACCAACTACCATTCAATTTATTACGAACGAGATCTCAAAAAGCATCGAAATGATGATGAACTAAAGCCGAGCGACTCTACGGCATCAATTAATTCGCATCATGACCAATCGAACGAGAGTTACGATTATGAATCTGACAATTCTGAGCATGCACCGTCGATCGGATGTTTCTCGTTTGCTGGTAACAGTTCGACAAATGACAGCAAAAAATCAAAGAATCGCTATAAAAAACTTCCCAAAGTTCCAACTGATCTCGAAAATCGCCAATTATTGCTGACATTTGATAAGAAATTAGGCAAAAGTGCTAACAATGGTTCACGCAAGAATAGTGCTGATGCCAAGAAGAAAATTCAATTCGCTGAAGTCAGTTCGCCAAAAGCTAGATTTGATTTTGGCTCGATGTTTTATAAGAGATTTGAACAAAGTCTTGACATGGTTGGCTCGCATGAGCTCGATGAAGAAGATTGCATCTACATACGAACCAAAATAACGAAGAACAAATTGTCCATGCGTCTCCAACAGAGTCTGGACGCCATTGACATATATGAAGTTGATGATACTGATCGATCTGAGAAGATTTATTCAAAGTCCATTGATGATCTGTCGCATCGCGGTGAATCACAATTCACATGGGAATGTTTCCTTAAAAATGGTCGTCCAATAAATAATGGCACTCGAGTACATGACAGCGATTCATCATCACAAGAATCTGGCCCATAGATGCCATGGAGTCATGCTACTCAGTATTAGTTCATCAAGCGTGCAAAATTGAGATCTCGCGATTGCTTTGTTTAATTCTTTTTTTTGCTAATTATATGCAAAAGGCCACGCCTGATGTTGTTGCTTGATATTCTTCCTTAACTAAGGGTTCTAATAAATTTACCTATTCGACTTTTGATGGACAAGAAATAGTTGTAGATATTTAATTAGGCAAAAAATTAAACAACAAATCACGATAGAAAATAGAAATTGCATTTACGATCCACTTTTATGTAATCCTATAACTATATATTATGATTTTGCTCATTTTCTTTCATACGCATGCATACGCTTTTCATCAGATTACAAAGATTTAATTTTTATCTTAAGGACATCTTTAAAAACACATTTTTTTTTTCTTTGTCTCGTTGTTAATATTAAGAAAATTTTACAATTTTGATATTTAAATAAGATAGAAAATGATGTTTGCTGTTTCTTTGTCTCGTGTGTAGTCAGGTTCTTGAATCTTGATTCAAATTCTACTTAGTTATGAAGTTGATTTTAAGTAATTGACACCTTTTTCTTGTTTGTTCAGAAATTTTTATTTTGTGATGTTTACAATTTGTGTAATTAATTCGTCTTCGAACCCTAAGAATTGTGTAACAATAACAATTCTTTGTTGAAAAAAAAAAAAACTTTGATAAATTTTAGATTCGATGAAGAGCCAAAATGCAAAAAAAAAAAACTTACTTTTAAATCTTCCATTAACTTAAAACTAATCGATTCCTGGTGGAAGTAAAAAAAAAAAAGATTCTTCTAAAATGATTCCACAAACACGACAAAAATTGGTACCTTCAAAAATATTAATGTCCAGTCCTTCTGTTAATGGTCCTGGTTCACTATATTTCCACGTTCTATTTTAACAATAAGATTGTAATTGATTAATTTCCTCATTTTTTCTTGTAGTGTAAAAGTTGAAGTTTTTTTTTTTTAATTGATATACAAAAAACGCAAAAATTGAGAAATAAAATTTTTCAGTTTTTTTTTTCTTTCGTAAAATTTTTATTTTTTCATTTTGTGCAAATCTTTTTTTTTACTGGTAATGGAGGATCTTTGACACTGACATAAAAATACCTTGTTTCCTTAAATTTATTGACTGAATAATGAGCATTCCTTCATGCACGCACGCACACACAAATTGGAACGTTAGATGGTGATTCGGATGAATGGTGTCGTGAGGAAACTGGTTCGAGCATGCAGCTTTGTGGCTTTCAGCCAATGGGCGATCGTGAACGAAAAAAGCTGGGCATCGTTGAAATGGTGCTGTATAATATGGCATCATTTCTCAGCAGCTTTGCAATGGGATTCGATATTCGGATTTCAAATTTATCACCCCATCCAGTGCAGCATCCTGCAATTTTACAAATTGCAAATGATATTGATGCAATGAAAATGCATCAAAGTCCTATTTATAAAGGAATTTATCCGCATGAAAAGGATATTTTAAATGTTGGCAATCCATCGCTGAATCGACTTTATGGTCTTGAAACGTATCACGGAACAACTAAACAGAAAATAAGGTAAGTGACAAAAAGCTTATTTTTGCGTAATTAGTATTTATTTATTTTTTTAATTAGATCATCACTGAATCAGCTAACAACATTCCAAACAAATCCCAGAACGCCAAGTCAATATCTCCAATCGACAACCCTCACAACAACCAGTGGACTTGGCTCAAACTACACATCGTACACAACTGATCCAATCAATTCGTCTCTCGGTAGCATAGCTAGTGATAACAAAAAAATTCCGAAATATAATGCAATGGCAGCTGGAACGTCATCATCATTTTTGGAAAGTGATTTAAACATGACCGATGAATATTTGTATGTTCCCGATGATGATGATGATAATGATGTCGATCAATTACAATTCATGTCTGTCGTGAAAATGATTCCAAATTATGAGCAAAATTGTTATGGTGGTAAGTTACGAAAACATAAAAGTATTGTGATTGCTAAATTCTTCGTTCCAGATTTTCACATTCCCACACAACAACAACATTCCATGAATCCATTTCATCAGACACCATCGAAATGTATTAACTCAGGTCCATCTAGTTTAATCGACTATGGTCATTATGGAGCAACCGAATTTATCGCCGATCCCCCACTTATAAAAGCACGCACTACTCCTGTGATGGGCACTAAAACTTACCAGCATCGTCGTACATTGTCAAATGTTTCTTCACAGTACAGCAATCGTGGCGTTCAACCTGAATATGGAGACGATATGACTGAAGTCGATTATAGATTCAATAATTTTAACATTTCTGGTATTCCAAGCACGAGCAATTATCAGCCATTGCCATCACAACATCAACAGCAATTTCATTCAGTGCCATATCATTGTAATCAACCTGATGCATCAAACATTAATCAGATTCCCGATCGAATGAGATTATATGAGAATGTGAGCCATTTTCAGCATCGTCATCAACACCATCCACAGAATTCACCACTTTCGCCATCGCAAAATAAAACGCCAATCAAAACACCAACTAGTCATCAGCATCATCACCATCAGAATATTCATAAATCGCCATCAACAACTAATTCGGAACGACGACAAATTTTCTTCAATTCCGAACACGATTCTCATAAGCAACAAAACGGTTCTAGTCCTAATCAGCCAGCAGTTGAACCGACAGCAGGAAATACATCAAAAACTATGGGAAGCACTGGATGTACGCCAACACATTCAACACCTCATGACAGCTTTAGTGATGATTCTGCGTCTTATCTTAGCGCATTATCATCACAAAATCGGATTCGATTCAGTCCCGATAATTTTCTTACGGATGCAACCGCCAATAATACTCCTTTCAGTCCGACAAGTCGTATGTCATCGTTAAATTTTCAGCGCTCTATTAGTCGTCGTCCAATTGAGATTGACGACGGCGATAAGTCATAGTTTAAATGTGAAAGTAATTTGCATAATTATTTATTAATTAAGGTGCTAATATTGATTGATTAACTGACAAAAAACTGTTTCTGAAATGCACTCCAATAAGCCAAAACCCAAAAAAAAAGCGAAAAAAAAAAAAACCAAATGAAATTCGAATTGCGCGATAAACTGAGCGCGGCGTGATGGGCTTAATGTCGCTGTATGTACCTGCCGCCATCATTCTCGGATGTCGAACAGACAAAATTTAGCTAAAAACAGAAAGCAATTCTTTTGATATATATAAAAATTCGTGTTTGCGCCTTGTAAAGTTTTTTCAATTTGTCCCTTGCGAGCTTCTTAATGCAATTAATTGTTGCTTTTTAATACTCTGTTCACATTTTTCTTTCACCCTAAAATTACTTGGGATTACTACTATTTCCAATTGTGTAACATTTAAAAAGACATTTTTTACTAAAAGACTTTTCTTATTACATGTAACACCCATGTTACCACCCATCCGATCATCTTAAAAGACAGTTTCGCATTTATAAACATTTCGTTTCAAATATAGCACAAAAATTAACTTTTTTTTTGATAGAAAAAAGAAGAAGAAACATTTTTAACATAAGATCCACAAAACAGTCTTTAAGTGCAATGTAAATGAAGACAGTAGATGAACATTTTTCTATATACCATGCGTGCATGTACAGCAAATTTTTCCAAATGCTCAAAGAATTTACTTTCTTCTTTCGGTTTTAATTCGATTTAATTCTCAGCGTGTGATGATTGTAAGTTTTCCTTTTAATAATAATTTTATTTTCTTTATTCACTGTGAATATTCTAGTCTAAAATATTAATAATGAGTCTCGTTCTAGCCATTTGCCAGAAGCAATTTCTATAATGTTTCTCTATTTCGTATGAAATTTAATTTCAAACCTTAAACATCCCCGAGATATATAACCAAAATTGCATAAGAGGGAAAGAAATGAAATATTTTTTAAAAAATAATAAACAAATTTGATTGATAAGATTAATTACGAGTACGTCATTCGACGACATTGCTACTGCTACTCGCCAAAACATGAATTTGTAAGCTTTTCGTGGAATTGTAGATTTGCGTTGGCGCAAATGGAATCAATTTGGGATTATCATTTTTCGTTTTATTCGCCACATACTTTGATAGGCGAATGTTTGGCAATGGTAGAAAGCCAGCCGTCAATGGGAAAACATCCAGCGTTATTTCTTTTTCATTAACATCGCCCATCTCAATAACGCCTGCTGATCGTCCATAAACGGCCCACAAATTCTGATCAAATAGAACTTCATACATCAAGTCATTGTGCGTGTTCTGATCACTTAGTTTTGTGATTTTAAGGCTCAAATGACAGACGCTCCCAACACGGCAAAGTTCTGATGGTTCAACTTTAACAGTTATCTGATAAAGCGTTTTATAGTCAGTGACATCAAATGGACAAATATAGCGACGTATTAAATCGGGCTTTTCAACTTCACTATACATCAAATTGAATTCGATTGAGATTATTGGAATTTCATTTTCAGTTTTCAGCGGTTCCACTTCGATTTCAAAAAGATACGAAACTGAAACATTCTTGGCAACTACAAGACGACTCTGAGATTTTGGATTCAGATCTGAAACAATGACACCTTCAATACCTGGTTGCACTTTCATAACGGCATCCATCAGTATAAGATCTTTATCGTAGAGCGATTTCGTAATGACTTGAAGGAACTTTTTAGATCCAGATGAATGAAGTCGACAACAAGCGGTTAGAATAGGAAGAAATTTCAGTGGAATTTGAATTTCCGAATCACTCCACGGGCAATGTAGCAAAACTTTTTGCTCAATTAACGTTTCATCACGTCGACATGGCAGATCACATAGCGCCTTTAGCTCAACCGTTCTCTCCTCAAACAGTTTAAAATCATGCAGTTGAACGCTTAATGATCTCTGATAATCCATTCCTGTTGATGTCCTTAATTTAAGACCCTTTGAGCATTTTAGAGTGATCGATGCATCCTTGTGAAGGTGAAATGAACCACCAGATATAATCAGCTTCATATCCTGATCAATGCCCGCTACCAAATTGGAAAAGTGCAACGATGCTGATGATGGTTTCGTTGTTACCTCAAATGGTTTGCATTTTAATTGAATGGTTTCAGAAAGAAAATCGAGATTCTGGAATTGTATTGAGATTTGTTTGAAACGGCAAATTCCAACTTTAATAGCTTTCGTTGTCAGATGAATTGTGTTGATGCCAGGATGAATTAAAACATTTTCTAACGTTGCTGCATTACTGAAATCTGAACGTACAGTTGGTGAATTTTTACGTCTGCTGGTGCTGCTCGTACGACGCACCTGCTGTTTTCCTTTATTTTCACATACCACCGATGCACAGCTCAACGAATTATCTTGCTTGTAATCAAGGTGTATTGTAATCGGCAACATATCTGTCAATTCATTGGATGGTGATACATTTTCCTGTTCCTGACTGCTTATAAGCTCAAAACTTAATGCAACAATTTCACATAAAATTTCACGTGGAAAGTTTGAATCAATTTTCAATTCTAGTGTTAATAAACTGTCTTGAATCACTGGACTTTTGTTTAAGAGATGAATATCCATCAATTTGAAATGATCTTCCAGTACGACAAAATTATTTTGACCCTCCTCGGCAACATTCAAAATGTGTTGCACATTTTTAAGTGATTTCAGGAATTCGTCGAAGTAAAACGTTCGAACAAGAATTTCTAGATCGACACAGCATGAAATGGCACCACATACTTTTGTGTAGCTCAATGAATCGTCCATTTTCTTGTAGCAATTTGCTAATTCTAGTAGCGTTTGACTCGCTAAAGCATTCCAGTTTTCAGCTTTTAATTCTCGCAATAAATCGGTGAAGAAGACAATCGCTTTTTGTGGCTCATTGAGTGCACAATAGAAATTGCCCAAGTCCAATCCAACCAATCGCGCTTGACGAAGACGTGAAACATGCTTATAAGTGCTGATTGCTAATTCACTGATTTCTAGGTATAACTTTTTAAAGCCTTCATTGGAGCTGAGTGCTTCTCTTAGTCTCTGGCATCCTGGTTTTGGTAATTTTCTGCAAGGTGAATTAGATCGCTGAGCTTCCATTTCTTTTTGTTCTTTTGGATCTCTTTCAGGATCATCGCCGATTGCCGCTGATAACTGAACCACAATATGAAGTTGCTCTGATGTTGGTGTGGAATTTGGTAACAAACCACAAAGTTTTCCAAGTTCATACAGTTTGTCCTTCGCAAGATTCCAGATAGAAGCTGTGTGCTGTGAACATTTTATGATTTTTTCTGTGCCTATGGCGCCATCACATAAATTTAGCACTTCGAGACAATTCACGAACTGATAGCATGACAGCGATCCGTTGTATGTTTCTAATCGGAGTGCTTCAATCTCGCGCAATGTTGAAAACAGAAATGGAAACAATCGCTGAGCGATTTCCCATTGATTGCCGATAGTGTTTAACAGTATGCTTTGTCGCTGAAATAGATAATTTCTGAACTCAAGAAGTGTCACAGACCCATCGATAATCCTCTGTCTAGTATCCCACAGATCTTTTTTACACATTGTTATGCCTCGCGTATTTGTCAGAGTCTTCTCAAATGTTTCCATCCATTTAGGCTTTTCGCCATAGGTTGAATTCATGATGAATAAATTAAACATTGCATCCAGCTCGTCATACTGAACAAGAGCATCATTATGAAGTCCCAACATTTCAAGCACAAACGCCAATTGCTCTTGCAACAGGAAATAGCTGATAAAACTCCAGTCTTCTTTATTACGTTCTTCACGATTAGCTCGAATGATCTCTTCAAATTTAATGATGTTTTTATTGTATCCGCTAAGGATTAAGTGTCGCATACGTTGTATCATAGAGCGAAATGATTCTGTAGCCTTGTTCTCAAATTTCAGAGGATTGAGAATCGAAACACACCTGAAATACAATCAAATCAGCCATTTGTGAAGAAGATAAACTTCCGAAAAACTACCTGTCACCATTCTTTGAGCCATACTCCATTCGAATTTTATCAAGTACTGATTGTCTTGGAAGAATGTTTTTGGTCTTTTTGATGTCGATAGTCTCCACAATGATTATCATCCAGTCAGTGATATTATGGCTTTGTAGTTGTTTTAGCCACGAATCTATTTCGTCCTTAATCGTAGATTTATACGTTTCAATGTCCTAAAACATGAAGAAGAATTGCATTGAGCATTAAGCAGATCATTGCATTAGTTTTCCTACATTGCATTCAGACAGAAAAATGTGGAGAACTGGATCTGAGAGAATGCTGAAATTTGAAGTATTGTAGTTTTCGATTTGTGCCTTACAGCTGTCCAAAGACTTGAATACTCCTTCGAGGCGAGTATTCTTAGCCGATGATCGTCCATAGTTTCGTTTGAATTCCACTTGATCATTAGGCAAAGCTTGTGAAAATTGTTTTTGTAGCAAATTAAATAATGAAATGTCGCCGTAATCTGGAAATGAGGAAGGAGATTTTACCAGTCACATTATCACCATCGAAAAATCTAAACCTACAAGTTATCAGTGATTTTATATCCATGCTGGTTTTGTCTCAAATTCGAGAAATATTTTATTTTCAAGGAATTATTTTGGTTTGTTATTGTTTTCTTTCGAGGGGAGAACTTATGTTCGGATAATTCATTTGAGCAACATAAATTTCACCAAACTTGTATGTATTTAGAGTTTTGTGGTGAAAATAATGACCGGTATGGCCAGAGTATTGCGGTATTGTGCAAACTAACGAAATGTTGAAAAGGATGCAAATGTGGAAACAAATTCAACTGTGATTATTATGGAATGGAGATGTATCCCCCCAACTAATTCACCATAAATCGTGGTCATACAAAAACATTGTTGTTCGTTAGTCTCTGGCATATTATATTGACAACCTTCTTGCGATTCTGCGCAATTGTAAGAAAACTTTTTTTCGAATTTTAAGGATCCTTTTTCTGTATCGCGAAATTTAAGGATCTCATTTAGTGTATAAATTAACAGTTTATTTAAGTTTTATAACATTAACGTGTAGTCTGATATAACTAGTTTCATATAAAAATGAAGAATTTCATCTAAGATGTTTCAAGACTGGATAAAATGTTTTTGAGATAATTTGCGAAGTCGAAATCAGAATCTCAGTTGAGCAAAAAATCTTTAGTGAAATTTAAAGCTTTACACATGATTTTGCTATTATTTTGTGCACTGCACCATGACTAAGTCATGAGGGAAACACAAAAAAATCATGTAGAAGTTCACAATCTAGTGGCAAATTTGCACAAAATCGTTATGCAAAAAAATTAACGAAAAGTTGGGGGATTGGTGATGTAAAAGATATTTCTGAGAGAAAGAGAGGCTTCAACCCAATCAGCGAGAAAAGAAAAAAAAATATATATTTCGAAAAATTTCGATCAAAGATGAACAACAGCAAACCCGCTTTAACACCCCAAAACTCGTCAAAGGTGAGACATTATCTTGACAGTACAGATATTGCATTCATTTCCGTAGACAATTTGAAATGGCAATTGAAAAAAGAAAGCGCTCGAAAAGAGAGTTCGTTTTTTTCGGAAATCCTTTCTCATCTCTCACTCAAAATTCAATGTTGTACACTCATCCTTGTTACATTGGACCATGAAAATGAAGGAAAGAAAGAAAAAAAAAAAGTTATACACACACGTACAAGCGGCAGAGCGATCCATTTGTTTCACCTATTTTTCTTATTATCTCTCAACTTGTCTGTGTATGAACTGTAAATTGGGATGATGAATGAAAAAAAAAATATATGAGATGAAAAGCATTCTTTAGTGAGATGATGACGATGATGATAAAAGAAAAGCGGGGCACATGATAAACCCACAATAAAAAAAAAATGTTTAATATCTAAGAAGAACACCGTTTAGACATTGTATAAAAAATGTGTAATTATTAATGAATTAATAATTAGCATCATATGAGCAAAAGAATATTATTTTCCTGTTGACTTTCGCCCTTTTGCATGAAATTACGGAATTAATAATTTAAGCGTTTAATGTAATGTTTATTCATCAAAATAATTCACGTCTTTATTCTGTCTTGTTTTTTTTATGTTTATGCAAAACGTAATCAGCAAGTGGTCGAGTTGGAAGGATATGTTATAATTCTGGTCGAAGGACGCGATGGCAAAATAAAATTATATGGTAGTCCCGCCGATCGTGATGGTCTCGAAGTTGCCGATGAGATACTTGATATCAACGAACAAAAACTGGACGATGTTCCACGAGCTCTTGTTATAAAACATATTCATGAGGTACCTAAACTGTAATTAATAATGTTTCACAATATTTATTAACATTATTTTGATTTTAGTGCATACAATCCTGCATGATAAAATTGCGCGTTAAACGACGGAGTGATTCGCGATTAGGTGAGTTTTTGCTACGTTATAACGGTTCAACAGAAATCGCATCTTCAAATACATTCCGTGACTTTCAAAAAGTTTTGAGCTTGTTTGCTCAGGTGTTGCCCGCGTCATATTACCATCCGCATCATCACATCCACTCGCAACTCCCATGCTATTGCAAAAGAAATATTTTTCTTTCAAAAATTCCAAATGTCAAAAATGTTGAATATTTTCTTAAGGAAAACAGAATTTGACAGTTCCTTTCTTCTTTTCTCCTCGTGTCGACTTCGTTATGTTTTAACTCAATTTTGTCCTTAAACAAATAATTACCTGCATCATTCACTTGTCTCCTTTCCATTCCCTGTTACCCTAAATTACACGAATCCCTCGTCGATGTCGTTGTGCGATGGGCAAATATAATAATAATGTTGGGTCGCTTCGTACTGTTGATGCCAGCTTTGTATATGTACACATTAAAGCAGGTTTCTTATTACTTTAGTGTGTGCATGTGCTTTGGATATTTTTTTTTATGAGTGTTTTGTAGTTTTGTTTTCGTCACCGTTTTCACATCATTCCGTGCCACCATACAGACACCTTTACTTTACTTAATGCTCTCGGTGTTGGTGTTTAAAAGTAAATTTAATTAAGCGATTGGAGCTGAGAAAAAGTGTCTTCCGTGCTAAAATTTCCATTAGAAAATAGTGAAAAGTCAAAATATTTGCTCATTCCAACGATCAAAGGTGAAAATACTCAGAAGAAACATTGAGATTTGATCGCAAGAAAAAAAACCCCGAAGCACCAAGATAAGGAGAATCTAAAGAATTTTTAAGAAAGTGAGTTTACGTTGAAAGAAGAGAAAAAAAAATGTTTTGCTGTGTTACTTTGTGAATCATCCAACTGGAATACAGCGCACAAAAAAAAAAAGAATTCATAAGTAACAAAGTTTAAAGCTGGAAAATTGATGTCGTGTAGCTTTTTAATTAGTGTTTTCCTGTTAATTGTCATTGCCGTGATATATATCCATCGATAATTGTAATTATTGTATGAGCTTAAATTTCATATGAATCAGGTGCTTCGACGCAACAACATGAAAAAAAAAAAATACAACAGAACAAGAATCCGACAAAAAGAATCATTCAAAATTTATTTAGTGAGCTCTGTGCTCTATTCATTAACGTTAAAACCGGAACTTGTGCGACTTTGGATGAATAAAATATATTCAAAATTATTTATTCGTAAAACATCATTAAAAATTACAGTTTAAAATCATAAAGTTCAGGGATAAATTCCTGAGAAAAACTTTTCTTACGAAACAATCGACACACGAAAGAAGTCTTCAGTGGCGACGGCAGCGGGGAGTGAGAACGATATTCAATTTTATTTTTTTTTTTGTTGTTGTGTATACACACAATCCGTGTCGAGTAATACTTTTATTATTTAACTGTGAAGTGTCCATTGATTTTTTTTTTGTTAGTTCTGTATTCGTCTTGTGCTCATTTGTGCTCAGAAGTGGCTTCAGTGTGTATTTAATAGTAATATATGTATCAAAGATAAGCGACTACTTCGTACTTTCCTCTCTAATAATACACTCGTTGATTTTTTGCATGTCTATAAATTTATTGAGGTTTCAATTGTTCAATGCATGCAATAGCGGGAAAGATTTATCTGTAAAGTATAAAAATTGCGATAGAAGCAAAATTGAATGCCCAGCCACATACAGACACATGCCGACAATAAACAGACACACAAACTAATCGACGGAAAAATAAATTTCGTTCTGGATTTATGACGAATAACTGAAAATAATTATCGAGAAGTAAAAATATTTACGTTTTTCAGCTGGTGAGCTGTGTAATACAGTTCAGGATGCATTTGTTATTGCTGTCGAGCAGCAAGCCCGTGAACGATTACAGCGTTTGTCTGCACTCAAACGTATCACACCAGTCGATATAACACAACTCTCTATAAAGGTATGATTTGCAAATTTTTTTTAAATATCATATTGTTAATTTTATCTGAAATGACCTGCATATGACAGAAAGAGACGATAGCGACGGCGGACGACACACCTAGATTTTTATGCTAATGAGTCTGCTTGTTTGATGACAATTTTTTCATTTGATTTAATCATTGACTGGAAAAAAAAGATTTAAAGTAACGCAATAAATTCATTTCCTGTCAAATTTTATTTCGTTTTTTCATAGTTGAACCAACAAAATCCAAAGGGAGTGACAACAACACAAGATTATAGTTTCTTAAACGAGGCATCACCGATTTATGTCACATCGTTATCGAATAACAATAGTACAGTGACAAGTGCATCAATATCTACGGCGCCAATACTAAATCAACCTTTAAAGAATCCGACTGTCAAAAGCGTTAGCAATCCTAGTGATTTATTGGGTAATAATCAAAATCAACATCCTGAACTGCACCTGAGTAACAGCACGAATAACCAATTACTAACAACTTCAATAATTCGTAAACCAATCACCTCCTCTACGTTTGACAATAAATCAGTTCAGAATAACATTAATTATATCGCTAATCCATCTAAAATTCCGACGCAACAGCAGCTTCAACAAGTAACGACAGCAAAACAGGTGGTGGTGGGTCCATTGATTTCAGCCCCCGGAACATCAACAGCAATACCATTAACTGATCCTAGTAGTGAAATAATTAAAAATTGTGCTAGTAACGTAGTGAATAATAACAATAGCATTAACTTTCACAATAACATAAATGTGCTCAACAATGCCAACAGTAACCAGTTGCCAAATAATGTAGATTTTGATCCGAATGACGGTTGCACTAGTTACTTTATTAATAACAATCGCACTAACGAGGTATCAATCTCTCACGCTTTTAATGATAAAAAATAATATTTATTTCAATACTCATTTACGCCCACTTTCTCCATTTTTAACAGTATTTATTAGATTCTGACACAGCTCAAGGCAACGAGTTTGAAAGCAATACCATATCAAGAGGTGGAACTGAAGTTCTTCTAGGCGAATCACTCTTACGAGCAGAAAACAGGTGAACATCATCAAGATATTTACCTTACAAATTTCATGCTCAAATTAAATATTTTCCATTTTAGGGTACGTCGACGATCGGGTTCCAGTATACTTGTGCTGGGCGATGATTCATTGAAGCAATTGAGTACCGGAAATTTCGTGAACCATAACGCAATAGAAATGCATGCGATAGAAATGCATGCAATGGAAAATGGACAGCATCGTGAAATGGCAGTTGATGTGCCGGAATCATTTATTGCTCAAAACAAAACCCAACCGAGATATCCTCCACCAAGGACGTTGAATAATCAAACGCCTCCAGCTACCTTACCTCCGAAAACAATGGCAAATGATATGCGTCCTGTGCCACCACCACGTGATCATATTCGAATTGAAAATGATCGCGTTACACCACAGCTACAGAATAATAATAACAATAATATTCAACCTGGAAAGATTGGACAAATATTGGAGCCAACGCCTGATCAAATGGATAGTATTAAAAAATTCCAGGAGCAGTTGAGACAGCGACGAGAAAAAGAAGAGCGAATAGCGGCAACAAATGAATTCTTGCGCAATAGTGTACGAGGTTCTCAGAAACTTCAATCATTGCAAGCGGAACCATTTGAAAGGCCACCAATAGGATTCGACAATGAAGCTTACCTCATTGAAGATGATGCTACGAGTAATAAAACAAATTTTATTGGTAAGAAATTTAAGTAAATATTTCAGTTTGAAGGAAATTTAATGAATTCCTTGATTTTAGATTATGACGAAATGGTAGCTACCATGCAAAGACTTCAGACCAATTTCAAGAAACATGGAATGCTTGCGCTAGCAAGTCATTTGAATAGTGCTCAAAATTTACTCCTTAAATCAGTTGTAGCAAAAGCATTAGATACGCGTGTTCAGCTGCTTCAAAGGCGCTTTCCACATGTCCAAAATCCAATTTCATATAATGTTCAAAAACTAACCAAGGACGTACGTTACATGGTTCTAATTTAAAATATATGATAAAATTTAATAACTTTTATTTATAATTACAGTGCGTTGAAGCATTATCTGAATCGAATTCCTCTCTTGCCGTTGAGCTTTGTGATCTGTTAACGTCTTATGAGATGGAAGGACTCTTTCAAGCACACGATAGTATTGCATCACTCACAGATCGAGCATACTGTTCGCCATCTAACATGAATACTATGCAGGCAAAGATGCCACTTCATCATACAGCATCAAATAATCTACAAAAGCTTGAGAATAAGGGCTACAGTAGCTCAAATGAAGACATAAAAAAGGTAATTTTGTTACTTGGAACAGTTTGAATATCATTTTTAATGTATTCAAAAATTATTTTAGAAGCCTGATGTCATTGGAGTTGGAGCTCCATTTGGTATATTACGTGATGGTAGTCAGGACCATATTAGAATAATTCAAATTGAAAAGTCATCGGAACCACTGGGAGCAACGATAAGAAATGAAGGAGAAGCAGTTGTGATAGGAAGAGTCGTTCGTGGTGGAGCTGCTGAAAAATCTGGATTACTTCACGAGGGAGATGAGATACTGGAAGTGAATGGCATTGAAATGCGAGGAAAGTCAGTAAATGATGTTTGCTCTTTACTCGGTGGAATGACGGGTACTTTAACATTCCTGGTCGTGCCAGCAAATCGTGCTCCAATATTAGGTGGTGGAAGGGAACCGCCGGTGCTTCATGTGCGAGCACATTTCGATTACGATCCAGAAGATGATTTATATATTCCATGTCGAGAGCTTGGTATAAGCTTTCAAAAAGGTGATGTCCTGCATGTTATATCACGCGAAGACCCGAATTGGTGGCAAGCTTATCGTGAAGGCGAAGAAGATCAAACACTTGCTGGTCTGATACCGAGCCAGTCGTTTCAACATCAACGTGAATCAATGAAGCTTGCCATAGCTGGTGAAATTGGAAATCGATCAAAGAATCGCGAAACAAAAAGTGCCACATCGACCCTCTTATGCGCTCGAAAGGGTCGTAGAAAAAGGAAGAAGGCTAATAATGAGCATGGTTATCCTCTATATGCAACCACAACTCAAGAAGAGCCGGAACCGGAAATTCTAACATATGAGGAAGTAACATTGTATTACCCAAGAGCCTCTCACAAGCGACCGATTGTGTTAATTGGTCCACCAAATATTGGACGTCATGAATTACGACAAAGATTAATGGCAGATTCGGATCGTTTTGCTGCAGCAATTCCACGTAGGAGATTTCGAAATTTATTAATTATGTGTGCTAATCATTTTCTTGTATTAACAGACACGTCACGTCCAAGGCGAGAGGGAGAAGTTCCAGGACAAGATTACCATTTTATTTCACGACAACAGTTCGAAGCAGATATTTTGGCGCGTAAATTTGTGGAACATGGAGAATATGAGAAAGCATATTACGGTAAAAATTAACGACTTTACTTCTCGAGTATATTTTTTTTATTGAATGATCTCTTTTAGGAACATCATTGGAAGCCATAAGAGCTGTAGTAGCGAGTGGAAAAATTTGCGTGCTAAATTTACATCCACAAAGCTTAAAGCTCTTACGTCAGTCTGACTTGAAACCATATACTGTCTTAGTTGCTCCACCGAGCTTAGAGAAACTTCGTCAGAAAAGAATAAGATCTGCAGAGCCTTACAAGGTGAATATTTTTAATTTGGCAATAACTATATCAATGCAATTCTAAAATGGTAATTTATTTTTTAAGGAGGAAGAGCTCAAAGAAATTATAGCAACAGCTCGTGACATGGAAGCTAGGTGGGGGCATTTGTTTGATATGATTATAATTAATAATGACACAGAGCGAGCCTATCATCAACTGTTAGCCGAAATTAATTCATTAGAACGTGAGCCACAATGGGTTGAGAAGAAGTAGTAGACAGATCTTTAATCTAACTGATGCAATGCGTTCTAAGGCATGCCTTCTAAATTAAATCATTGAAATATTTGGCATCTTTGAACTAATTAACATTGCATCGTGTATTTCCCAATTTTAAAATCAAAAGTTAACCAAAACCATCATTATGAATAAATAACATTCATATTTTTACCTGTATTTAATACAGAGCCATTCAATGTTAGATCATTCTTATGGTTCAAGACTCAAATCCATGTTAATAAAAAGAAAAAAGAAACAAAAACAAATCGATGCTCTAAAAAAAAGAAGATATTTCAAAAGGCTCAGAGTAGTTAATAGAAAGTCATTCGATAAAGTAAAATCAAAAAAAAAAAAAAAACGAATCGATGGTTCGCGATAGAAATATTTTGATTTTCAAATAATTTCGTGCCATTATTTATTAGATAACTTGAAAATTTGGATGCGGCAAAGAAAAGTGAAGACAAAAAGAAAAGCTTCGTTATTACGTGATTTAATTGTTGTCCATTTTCCAGTAGAACATTCCAAAAAGAAGAAAAAAAAAAATAATTGTCACGTGAAACCCAAAACACTTATTTTTCAAAAAAATAAATAAAATTTCGTAAAAGAAAAGGATTCATCAATTCATCATCAATGTTATTACTCACATGAAACATTATTATTGATAAAAAAAAAATACTTTAGAAGAAACTAACATAGAACAAAACTGCGAATGGAAACACAATATTGGTGAATAATAACAATTGTATTTAGTTCATTTACTTTATTATCGATGGAAAAAAATGCAATAACTACGAGTAAAAGAAAACATAGATAAAATAAAGATAGACCGTTTGTCATCATTTGCGTGCAAAGAAAGAAATCGAGCATACATTTCAAGCTGCAAGAACGTGCAATTCCATAAAAAAAAAACGGAACAATTGACACACTATCAAAACATTAAAAAAAAAAACAACAAAATAGAGAAAAATATTAAATAATGCAAATCTACGAATGAAATGGGATTAAAGAAAAACTCTATTTTTCTTGGTTTTTTTTTACATAAGTATATTAAAAACAAAATGAATATATTGAAGTAAAATCTTAAATGAATTAAATTTTTTTTTTTTGATATTTTTTATTTTTGTTGAGAGGTATTTGTAAATTTTTGAAATTGTATAATTTTTTATTATTATTAATGTGTTAATGAATAATGAAGATTTAACTAATAAAAATATTCATTCAATTTGAATTTCTTAAGAATATCTTATGAATTATTCACTCGGTTGCAGTTTTAACACGTAAACTGCATCCACTATACAATCGCACATACTCATTAAGGCACAAGTAGCATTTGTTATAATTTCTCATTAGCATCATTCTAGGTGTTACTGACCTAATTCTGGTCTTTAATCTGAAGAAGTAGAGAAAAAGTATTAATTCAGTGACTTCAATCCTTAAACTATGAAACTTACAAATTCTTAAATGGTTTATCAATATCCAATATAGTAATAGACAATGAATACTGTTGTCTTAGCTCTTTGCTTGGTTTCTTTTTAATAGGAGGTGCGACATAGCCACGAGGAAATCTAACAAGTTTCAAAGGCGCCATAACATTTTTATCGATAGTTTCAATATCGAGCTCCTTCCCGCCCATATTTGAAATCATACGAATGCGTCTTAAGTATTTAAATAAATCATTCCACCACTTTTCAGCTCGTCGCTTCGTAACAGCTTGCTGAAAGCTAAAGTTATCTTCGAAGCGCAACGATATTGTATCATCAAACTGTTTGATTGCCACAAATTTCTCGGGAAGGAAGTAATAGTTTTGCGAGTAGTAATCGCATCGAGCGCAGCGAGGCGGAAAAAGAAGATTATATCGTAAAGTCATAATATGATAGCGTCGCCTCCATATCTCATCTCTTGTAATTCGAATGATTGTCGCTTGTGTCGGCTTCAATAAACGTTCAACGATTTTGTCGATGTTTGTGTAATTGCATTTTTCGATTTTTTGACGTTCCATTGCTTCACGTGCTGCTTTCATTGCAGCTTCTTGTTTTCTTTCGGCTCTCAATTGTGCTTTGCTTTTGGACTTTTTCGGTCGATCCTTGTCCCCAAATATTCCCCGAAGTTCAGCTATTTGAATCAAATATTTTGAATCCATCCGTACAATATCACGCCTTCGTAGAAGTGACAAAAAACATCCTTCAGATCCTTTGGCCACACAATTGTCCTTATTGAGACAGAAGTCAGGTATGGCCGACATTTCAAACAAATCAGTTTGCGGCACAATCACTTCAAGAGGTTCATCTTTTGGTGCTGTTTCATCCACGACAGCAGCAGATGGATTTGGAGTTGGCCCACCTTGATCTAAGCTTTCTGTGCTGCTTCCAGATTTCATGGCTGCTCGCAATTTATTCAAATTAATTTTAACCGACGGTGCTGGTTCAGGTTTCACTTTTTTACTTGGCTTATGAGCTTTCTTTGGGTCCCTATCACGATGAGATGACGGAATTCCGGGTATGTTTTCTTGCTGCAATGCAAGCTGTTCAAGTCGCTCTTTTTCCTTTTGCGCTTTCAACATATGCTTGTCTCGAGCTTTCCGATTAACATAATCCATTGCAGTTTTTACCATTTCTTCATTCTCCGATTCAACTATTGAATGTGTCTCGTAAAGAATGAATTGTATTTGCGGTTTTGACATCGCATGCTTAAGTGTCTCACGTTGTTCTTCGAGTATTTTGGCAGCTCGCACCTGACCATCGTCATTCATTTCCGATTCCGAAAGAAATTGCAACATTTTCAAATCACCACCTCGCGAACAAATCAATTCAATTGGATCGGAGATGCTACTGAAACTTGATGGTGGCGTGCAATAAATTGCAACAGTTTTATCCAAAATGTTTCTCGTTGTGCCCAAAAATTGTTCTTCATAAAGGCGCACATTTGTGACGCCCAATCTATCGAAATATGCTTGATACTCTTTAATACTTTTGCCAGCACCAAACACTCGAAACTTCCCAACAAACTTATTTCTTATGAGCAACGATGCCAGATATGCCGTCGAACGTGGACTCAAAATGTGCGTTTGCAGAATGTCTCCCGCTATTTCATAATAATTCAATAGCTTTGCAAATATTGCTGGTCCAATGGAGAAAGCCTTATTTTGCAATATAATGTCAGCATCTTTCACCAAAGTATCTTGAGAAAATTCACTCTTCTCCCTTGGATACCAGAGGAAGAAAAAGTTTGGACAAACTTTATCATAACGAAACGTCTTTGATTGAGGCTTCTGGTCATTGGATGCCTCCTTAAAACCCAAATTCTCTAAACGTTCGGTAATACTACGCTTGGTACTGGTGTATCATAAAAAAGCGAGAATGAATGTTTAATTAAGTCATTTGATGCACATAAAACGTACAAAGTTAAAAGTAATTTCTTACAGTTTTTTATGCGTATTTATCCAAGCACAAATGATTGGAGATGTTACAGCTCTTGCCACTTTCTCGTCCCGTAAGTGCTGGGGCAGTAGGAATTGTAAATTCAAAGCTTGCTTCTCGATTCTAATTTTAGTAATTGATGCTGCCAGTTTAGTTTTCATTTTGTCTAAGCACGTTTCGATATCTGTAACAAGAGAGAAAGAGAGAGAGGAAGAGAGAAAACACATCCCACGAGCACCCATTGGGAGTACAAGGGTGGAAAAAATGATTATTTAAATTTTGTGTACATTAATTTCCCTCGATAAACGCTCAACAACTCACACAGCATTTCTGACTCTTTGAAGAGCTTGTCTTTTAAATTAAGTAATTCCGGCTTCCGTTTCGAGAATGTTCGAAGGTATAAATCGTAAAGTAACAGCCAAACGCGAGGCAAATCATTCTTAAGCTGTTTGTTGTTTTCCGGGGCAGAATAACAGGAGCGAGTGTGGGGCAGACATTGAGCATTCAGGAAATGAAAAGTGATCTTAATTAGCATTTTCAACCCTTAACTTTTTATACTTCAATTTCAAAACCGAAAATCAAATAAATTGAAATTGCATGCAATAAATCTCCCCATTGGTAAAATGGAAGGCGATGAATGTTTATTTACCTCGGGAAATGTTGTAAAAAAATCTATGCTATCCAAAGTTTTATTGAGCACGAGTTTAACTGTAAAGTGTTACAAAAAGGGTGATTCAATTAATTAATTAACATATTAAAGAATTAGCATAATTTCAACATGCTTTTCATTCGCGAAACATAACAATCTACAGCTCCTGTTTATGTTTAAAGGGTGAAAATTACAGGAAAGTGTTTTAAAACTTTTTTTTTTTGTTATCATTCAACGCCATCACATGTTTTACAACCGCGAGGCAAAAAAAAGAATGAGAAGTGTTAGATACTTTCGGTATAATGGTTCTATAAACAGCGTTGTAGTAAATTAGTCAAAATAGTCATTCAGCACGCTAATAGATAAATGTTCATAATAGTTCGCACAACAGGCCTTATTATGCTAATGGCATATGTATTTCATCGACTGTTGATTCAAAACTTTTATATAGACAACTTTCTCAAGGACCATTAACCTTCCACTGGGAGAGAAGGAAGCAAAATTTCTGGAACGGGGAGTGAGTTTATAGCATAAAACGAGCCCCTCAAGGAAATGGGTTGTGAGAAATTCTCGTAATACTTTGAAAAAGTAAATTGGAAACTTTTTCCCAACAACGTGAAAGTTTTTTATAAGATTTTCGAGCACAAGAAACACTTTAACGCGATTATACTTTTAGATTATCAAGAGACACGACATGAGTCTCTTAATTAGACGCTTACCACGTATTATGTTCTAAATTGCGCAAAATATTGTTTACATTATTCGTTGGTGCTGCAGCAATTGAGCACTCGCATCGTTATAAATGCAAATTATATCATAAAAGAGTGTTAGAGGTTGAGCATGAAATGAACATAAGGCACGAATGGTATTCACGTGTCGTGTTGGTCTTAATGAATTTCTCATCAAGTTGTAAAGCGAAATATATGAATTTTGTACATGACATCTAAAAATGTATTTTCTATGATATTGGAAAGGAATTTACATGCAATGTATTTATGAAATGCAGTGAACATTACTGAGACTGTACGTGATGCACTCGATATTATTCGCAATAAAATTCCATTTGAGGTCATAATACAAGATTATTTCATTTGCTATATACAAACGACAATTGATACTTGTAAAACTGATACCGGATTCACATTTTCAATAAATAATGATTAAGTGCTTTTTGTGAAGTGCTTTTTAAAAAGCAATTTTTGTTTTACATTAAATTCAATTTCCGAATCCAGGGAAAATGATGAAATTTGCATCGGCATCAGCGATATTAAATTTCATGGCGTCCCCCTCGAGGCTCAAATTATGATAAATTTCCTTCATCCTGAGCGATGCGCGGGTCTTTATGCAAATTGGCATTTGTCTATTTGAATTTTACCCAAAAATGGCAAAAAATGATATTGATGTCATCATTCTCTGGCGTCCTGAACATTGCGTTTTAAAAAGAAATTGGGCCATCAGACCCAAATCCTGTCCCATTAAATTATAGGTGGATTTGCAACCATCTTATTTTAATCTTCGGCACTGCTGAAGGAATTTGAGGAATACAAAAAAAAAACTTTATTATTGGTGCCGAAGTAAATACTGTCGCCACGCGTTTGTTGATTGTTTGTGATGGAATGTGAAAGCTCAATAAATAGAAGGTATGTCACGATGCCGACATTCCGTGTCCTAAAAATGCTTTTAATTTTTATTACATTTCTATTGATTGATTTCCTTCTGTTGCGGTTCAAAGTGAATGTACTTGACAAAAATAGATTTGTTGCTAACATACACCAAAATAAAAAATTGTATTCGAACAGTAACCAATCGATTGTTGTCGGATTAAAGCGAAAAACTGTTTCTTTTTTTTTCATGAGCGAAATTTCATAAAAAAAAGCTCTTGAAGAAATTGCTTTTTCTTCAAAGAAGTTCTAACTGCTTTAAGTTTCAGCTGTTTGTGAGATGTTTTTCTCATACATTGTTTGATCATTAAGAGCAATTCAGGAATCAACTCAACTTATATCTTTTATCCCTTTACATCTTTCTTATCTCAATTGTTATCGCACAATTTGTTTTTCTTTCTGTTTTTGCGGTGTAAATGTACACGACTTTCGAGCATTTGTCAAATCAATTAAGTTAAAAGCTTTCTTTTTTACATGACAAGATGGTGCACGAATAAATGGCCTAACTCCAAGTGATATGTAGTTTGTCACATAAAAGTTGTGCCGTTGTTACATGTATACACTCGTCATATCATTCAAAGTGATAAGTATTATGTTCTGTTATCTACTTACATCGAAAAACATCATATATTAACGAGTAGACTTTTCTCATCTCGTAATCGTTTGAGAAGAAAACTTTTAAAAGGGAAAAAAAAATTTGGTTTGGAGATAAGAAGAAAAATAAGATGAAAAAGTTTTCTTTATAGTATGAACTATCATTGCTATTACTAACCATCCATTGGTGGGGACTTTAAAAGTTTTCCAGCCATTGCGAAGTCGGCAAGATCCCACAGAACCGAGTTATTCTCATGGGAGACACTTAGTCGAAATTCTTGATCACAATGTCCTAATGCTTTTATCAAATTGCGGTCGGCGTTTGGTGATATAGGCGAATAGGTTTCCATCACAATTTCTGTTAATGATTCTTGGCGTATTTCTTCTGGTGCCAACGGAGGCAATGGTTCAATTTGTGAAAGTTCCACGCATCTGTCACAAGTAATTAAGAAATTAGTCCACAGTTGATAAGTCCATCAGGTAAATTGAACACTCTTAATTACGATTTATTCTCAAGAGAATTGATTTTCTTTTGCTGCTCCAATAAGCGAAAATAGCACTTCAACTGAAAATCAAAATCGCTCGGCAGCTGAATGACGTTCTTTTCCGAGTTAGGGTTATACGACATATCTTCAAGCACCAACATTTTCTTCAATATCTTTGGATAGATTGAAAATATGTTGGCGCGACTGACGTAAAATAAATTGTCGGCGCACATGCTTAATATAGTTTGCAACACTTAATTGTTTCCAAGATCCTTCGAGTCTTGACAGAATGGTAAACTATAAAAGCCTTAAACGTTAAAATAGAATAAGAAAACTTTCTCGTTACCGATGCGCTATAAGTTCAAGCAACTACTGACAATGTACATAATTTCTTTACATCGAAAGCAGAAGGAACCTTGCTTCGTGTACCTATACAACAAGCTGGCATGATATGCTTTAATACAATAAAAAATGTTGTTGGGATTTTCTTTCTTTTTTTTGCTGGTGTATAAAATATGGAAAGCATTTGTATAAATTTCAGGGCTTTTATTATGGTAAAAAAAAAAATATTATTTACTTTTGCAATCTATTTATATCGTTTACATTTCTCATGCGATCTATCCTGGAAAATCCTTCTGTCTCCACTTTTCCTTTCCTTCGTGGAAAATTTCGTGCATGAATCCGTTGAATTGTTGTTTTTTTGGTGTTGTGGGTATGCGGGCGCTTTTTTTTATATCGTGTGTATGAGATGATTTCCATTCATATTTATAGTGCCTTTTATGGCAGCTCATTGTTTGGTGTGATTGCAAATTTGGCACCAAAAGTCAAAATTGCCTTCCGAGTTTTTGTTTCTCTTCTGATTGTTGAGTGACTATTTACTGAATGGTGATGAAGAAATGGCGTGTCGTTGAAACAAGTGCCAGAATGAGATGCAATAAAAGCGAAGAAAACTATGGCACTTTTCATTGTTGTTAAAGCAATATCATTTTCGGTTATTGCCAGCGATGATGGTAAAAGATGGGTCGCTTTTTGTTTGCGTAAAACTTTCTCTCACATTTTTTTTTTTTGCGGATTCTCCCTTCAAAATTTGATTTATGTTCGGCATAATAGCGTTGATAATTTAAATCATTATTACACTTTTGTTTCCAACCACAAACACACTGAAAATAAAGCTGGTGAATAAAATTTAATTTATGAGCTGAAACATAAAAGATGAATTTGAGCAACAACAATAAAAAAAAAATTAATTTTCTCAATTGGTCGTTTCCATATGCATGGTTGGTGCTTACAGACTGGCCTGTGTAGGAGATGGATAAACATTGGTAAGAATTATGAGCATTAAAGCATTCCACATACAAAACGAGTAGCGCGATGATAAAAATTCCATACATTAACCTTAAGAACCCTCATTAAATGGATGATAACATTGCAGGCATTTATAATTTATCGCGTTCTCTTACTAAAGCAATTATTAATTACACTTGTTAACTGTCAAATACCCACCCCCTCGTCTTTTGTTTTGCTCCACACATACTTTTCATCTCTCGACACAAAATCGTTGTGCGAAACGCTAATGGGGCAGTAAAAACGTGTTGAGAAAATTGAAATATGCTGCGGTGAATGGCTGAAATATGAAAACGACCAACTGAATTAATTGCCTATCGCTGGCGGAAATAAAACAACATAATTCGAGTATAATTAAAGAATTTTATTCTTTATTCTTGGGGAATTCGGCTTTAAATATTTGTCCAAAATACATTGTTTATCATTCTGAGTAAAATACAAAGATGTGAGGGATCTGTAAATTTGATATCAATCAATTGCTACCAATATAATCGAACGTCAGCGGAAAACGTCTATAATGTTTCTTAAAATAAAAAAAATTGTTTCACATGAGAAAAGAAATGACATTTAATGAGCAAATTGATTTCATCGTCTTTATTGTAATGCTTATGTAATCGAATTTCGCTTTTTCAGGGTGCTGCCTTTTTGTAGTCGAGCCATTTATTGCGAGCGAAAGATTTCTTCGCGTTGTCATTGTCGAGTGGTGGAATGACAAAAGGGGAGGGAAAGGAAAATTGCTTCTGATATAATAATGCTTGTGAAAAATTAGTTTTCTTCACTTTGCTTCACATTCATAAAAGTTTCATTCTGTAACATTCCTTAAGAAAAAGTACAATGAAAATGAATTGTGTAGATTGCACAACAATCTTCTACACATGGCGTTCATTCTTCGTCGATGTATGTAGTAGGACTGTTTCATAAATCACGTCATATGGTTCAAGTGGAAAGCATTTGCTTCGAGCGAAATTAAGGTTTTCACATTGAATGTGAAAAAAAAATCTTTTGTGTCCAAAATTAAATTTTTTGCAGTAATTGTCAGCACTGTAAAAAATTTTGCGATAATTTTCAGTCAATCTAGAATAGTCTTTTGGAAAAACGAAGTCGATTTTTTACAGTGCTGCAGAACATCGCAAAACTTTAAACGTTAATGGGAGAAAATTGCTTACGGAACTTAAAGTCATAGCAAAATGTTTTCAGAAATATTTGTGAACGATGTTCATTGTTGTGAAATTCCTTTAAATTAAATTTTTTTATCCAGTTTTTTTTTTGTGATTTTTTTTTTTTTGCTACAAATTACCGAATGAATTCCGGTTCTGTTTGCTTTCAATTGTGCCGAAAACTTTTTTCTAAAGAAGAAAACCTTACATTTCGAATTTTATATCCCAGCGCGTCCTAATACAAATGGAGCTCTCCAGTAAAAATTTCTTGAGTGGTAACCATGTTTTCTTGTCTTCGATTATTAAAAATTCCGCGCTCGTATTGTAATAAAATGGTATAAAACTCGATTTTCCTTCACAACGAGCAAAAAAAATTAAAGGAAATGAAAATTTAAAATCCTATAAAGGATTACAGGAAAATCGTCCTCGATGAAATTTCTGCTTCAGTTGAGGTTATATCACGAATATTAATTTAATTTTCAAGCATTAATCATTGATAATAATAAAGGAAAATTTAATTTTTCACTAAAAAGATTTCTTTTTTCTCCCCCAAAATAGAATATTTTTACTCGCGTGAGTTGCAGACAATTTTAATTAAATTCATCATTTTATTGAGCAATTTTTAAGGGAGTCATGAAGAATCTGCATTCAGTGAATGTTTTGTTTTTTTCCCCCAATCGCGCACTCGCAGCCGGAACGAGGGAGAAATAAGTCGCTTCAATAAAATTTTCATTGCCATTTAATTCACTCACAACAATAGCGATCAATTAATTTTGAAGGGAATTCAATTACAGTCAATAGCATTTTAAATTATTATGGTCAATTATGTTAAATCCAGTGAGAAGTGTCGTGCAACAACTGAAAATGTGACTTAGTCATTCATTCTATTGTCGAATGGTTTTATTTTTGCTGAATTGACAGATGTCGTCTTTTGACATTAAGACATCTGTGAATTACTTTCATGGTAATTTCAATATAAAATTATAATCGAAACCACCCACACATTAACTTTAAATTACTGACTTGTTAAGAACTTCGAAGACATCAAAAGTTTCGTATATAAAAAAAATCTCTTACAACAAATAAAATCAAATTAAATGTCGAAACAACAAAAGGTGTGGACAACAAAAAAAAAAAAGAGTTAATCGTACTGGTTAATCACAGCGAACTATAAATTAATTACAAACTTTCAATTTGTGGGATTTTAAATCATTTAATCGTGGGTTAATTCAATTTAATGCATAAAGTTCTTCAGCCATATAAATACAATGTTGTATAATTATTCTTTCTTTCTTTTTTTTTTCTTATCAAAAACATCTACATTGTTAAAAATTGGTTAGTTAAATGCTTAAAACTTCTATCACTTCTAAGTTTCAAAAAAAAAAAAAAAAAAATTACAAAAATTGTTTTCTATCAAAGCGAGTAGAAAAATTAGGTCTTGGTTTTAGGTGCGTCATGGCACGTACATGGGATGATTGAATGAAATTGAATTGGTTTGATGTTTCTGATATCTTAAGACAGAGACTGGGGTTAGATAAATATATATATTTTTAAAGAAGAAGAAGTTGTATAATTTTTTTTTATAAATATTTAATAAATATACCGTAATAAAATCCTGGGATTTTCATGTTACACAACACACACATTTTCCGCTTGTTTTTTTTTTTTTTTTCATCTCATAAAAAGTTCCACGATACAAAATACACACGTTTTCTTCTTTTTCTTGCGTCATATTTCTTGCTTAATATTTGAGGGATAAAAAATACTGTTTTTTTTTTGTTATTCTATCAAACAGCTTCACCACAATTGGCAGTTTTTATATGTTCATTTTGGCTCAGTTTCGGTGTTTCTTTTCTTTTTTTGTTCCTCAAAACCATTTTTCTGGATCTTGATCTCATAAATAAATGTAATATTGAGGATGTTATTTCTTGAGGAAATACAAAAAAAAGGATCCACCACATAATGGTTCATTGGATCTCGCCGCATCATAATGAAGATGTGGTTAAATAAATGCTGTCTGTTTTAATGTCGCTTATATTCTGCGTGGGTGAATGCATGAAATACAAACAAAATATTGGGTAGAAAACCATCCTTAACATACTTCGTAATTTTTGGGGTTTTTGGTAAGTTTTCTTTTTTGCGTTAATTTTGCAGAACCCTTGTAATCGCTATCCATTTCCGTGGCATCGGTTAATTCATTCTATTCGCCATTATAGCTTAGCATTTAATGCATTTTTAATTACTTTTCGATGTTGGCCACGCAATTTTGGCATCGAATCGCTTATAGGCAAGCATGCAGTGTTTTCCAGCAGATGCTAATCGAACCTCCTGGGGGCAGTCGTTATCCATCAATAATGTTTCTAAATTGATAAAAGATAGGAGGAAAATTGGGAATGGTAAACATGAGTAAAAGAAGGAAATGAATAAATCATTTGCAACAGTTTTTTTCTGTGTTTTTTCTTTCTTCCGCCCTTTGGGTGAAATTGTTTAATTAAATATTTACCTTCGCCGTCCACAATCTTGAACAACCCATAGTCCATCGGATTGGTGATTGTGTTTTTGTGCGCAATTATTCGACATACTTCCTTTGTCGTCGTATGCGGTCGCACTGGAATTGTTTTCGTTTGAATGCTTCCATTATATTCATCGGGAATGATGATACGCAGAACGGAACATTCGAGAGGAATCTGGGGCTGTTGAGATGGAAAAAAGGGGAAAAAAGCGAAAAATCAATTTAAATTTTCAACTTTGAAGACTTCAAGAAAGAGAAGATTTTCCAGCGTCGACACTTTGTGAGCTTCCCCATTTTTCATTCATGAGGATTGAAGCTTTTCACGATTGTCGCTTTAATGTCGTTTCACTCACTTATTCGCAAGAAAAAAAATTATTTTATTAATGATAAAATAAATTGAACACAAACAAAATTTTGATTACAATTTTTCTGCATTACAGCCAAAGCGGTGGGACGTTGTTGGGGGTAACGGAAATGTCATAAAATTAAAAAACGGGAAATCGTAGAATATTTATCCATAACACAAGAAAATATTCAGTCAAAGTTTTCAAAATAAAAATATGTATCAAATAAATATAGAATAGAGAAATAAATAGAAAGAAAATTGTGTAACAATCGAAGCTGAATAATCTTGAAATAATTGTTTAATGTTTAATCAATGACTTTGGTTGCTTACAACTAGAGCGCCTTCTTGGCTTTCGAAACGTGCTTTGAATTCCTTTAGGCTTATGGCAGCACTGCACAGTGACGTCACATAATAACCAGCTTGTCCGATCATCAGAGTCGGCTGCAGAAGTCCCCAAATGTATTCGGCTTCAATTTCAGCAAAATGGAATCCACATTTGCACACAACAAATGCTAACAGCGGCAAGAAATCGTCACAACCGAAATGTCTCACGTCAGTTTTCTGGTTTTCTGGGTCTGATGTGTTATCCAAAATCATTGTCATAGCACTCAGCAGGAAGTCCAGCTTTTCAAATGGCAATTCGGCCTCTTGTAGTTTTGCAAAAACCATTGATATGCGATTCAGGACGTGATTTGTTGGCGTACGAATTCCTTTCTATTATTCATAGATGTAGAAAAAATTTGTTGGAAAGAAAGAAAAAAAAAAAAAAAAAACGTTTAAAAATAATTACTTAAGTCATAAGCTAAATGCGAAAACACATTCCAATGCTGCAATGAACGTGAATTTTTTCGGTGACCAAAATGGAGGAACAAGCAAAATATGTATTCTTTTTTTTTTTGGCGTGACACGTACAGTCGAACACACAAACATAATGGCTTTTAATGAAAATCGTTTACCATTTTACCCTCCATAACTGTTTTTTTTTTGTTTTGTTACGGTAAAAAGTCGTATCCAGCATCAGAATACGCAGCATGGAGGTGTGAGGAGGACACATCAGGAGCGTAATCAGAATTGTTTTAAATTAAACCAAATTTATCATTTTGATTCACTAGCATGGAGAGATTTTCAGTGTAAAAATCATCAACTGTGAAAAAAACTGTGCTTTTGGCGTAGTAAAAATGATTTAGTGTCATTTATTTCCGCCCTTTTGTGTGCGGCATTTATCCACCCACACAACCCCATCTCCATTCACCAGAATAATCTGAGATTTATTTCATTTAGACATGTACGCATATATAGATAGTGCAAAAATGGGGGGGATTAACAAACTTTGCTGTCAATAGCATCTGTCTGACTGTTTCGGCAGTTGTTGTCTATTGTATATCATCAATGTGTCATCATCTCCCAAGCATCAAATTCATCTCGCATTTAGATATTTATTTAAAATAATGATACTTACTCGAATACCGAATGCCGTTGGGTCCTTATTCTCAGCGAACTTCATATTGTTGACAATCAACTCCAATTCATTGCTCGATCCATAAAAGTCGACAAAAATCTCGTACAAGAATTCACGTAATGGCAAAATGATGAGCTGATGCATGACTCCTTCGAGAATCTGATCCAAATTAAGAAACTCGTCCTGTTGCAAACTGGCTCGTGCCTTTTCAACTTGCGCACCAAAATCCTTTTCACCATGTTTAACGAGATAATTTTTCATTCCATTCATGAATTGTCGCATATTCCGCATAACTTTCTGTGGCATTCGTTCGCGCGATTCTCGCGTGCATGCAATGAAGTTGTGAATGTTTTTGGCAAATATTGATGTCTGGTCTTGAGCGAGTGCCAGCGTGTAGGCTTCAACGATATCCCCCGGATCGCTACTGTGTTCGGATGTTTTGTTGCGTGGATGTTCTGTGAATAATTTCGAGGGAATTTGTTTATTTGGTAATTAGTTAGGCTCATAATTCATTTTAATATGCCGCGAGAAATTTCATCATCTTGAAATGTGTTCGATTATGTTAACCAAACAAATTCAGTTTAGGGTTTTTTTTTCCTGATACGACTTATCATTGACTCTTTTTACTCATCGTTTGTCTAATGTAAATATTTCCGTAGCCATAACGCAGGCAGACATAGATATATGCGGAATTACAGTCTCGCATATGTTTCGTGAAGTTTCTTTTTTGTGTCCGTTTCGTTATTTTTGGTTTCTTTCTATTTTATTTATACTCGATCAGATATAAAAATGTTGTGTAAATATTTACCAGACATTAATAGTGAACTTTATATGTATGTCAGTGACGACGTAGAACGTACATTTTGTGGGGTCGCTTTCCCCCTTCAACCGATTTGGGATTTCACAAAAGGAAGGAAGCATTTTATGTCGTCATTTGTTCTAACGAGCCGAGATAGTCGATTCAAGATAACGGTTTTGTTGTTGTATGTCGATAGACGGAACTGTTCTGTATTAGAAAGAAACTTGTAACTTAATAATCGAATTTCCTGATAAGCTGTGACAGTCATTCGCGTGTAGATGATAATGTCGAAGAGGGAGACAAAAGTTTTTTTCTGTCAAGTTGGAAGTTCAACGAGAGCCATATTTATTAGTTTACGAATGGAATCAAAGATTTTCATTACGGCTCAAGGAAAAGAACATTTTTTCTGTTCTTTCCTTCATCTAAAACTTTTGCCTCCATTGAAACATGGCGAGAGCTCGTTCCTTTTATTGAATTTGATTTATTTTCCGCATTAAAACTTTCACTTTCGTTTTGGATCTTTTTGCTTCTCCTGTTCCCATAACAATTTTTCCCTTTACAGTCCCCCCCCCTCCATTAATGAAAGAGTCCTCATCGGTGAAAGTACATAAAAATTTGTGGTCCCTTTAATTCTGATTTAATCCCCCGAAAAACACACATTAGAATTATTAATATTATTACTTTATCTCTTCTTCCTTTACCCTCGACTACAATATCTTCATCATCACCATTATTATACATTATTTCTGTACTCTGCTCTTAAATCAATAGACAAGGGATTCAGGGAAGTGAGGGGGGCGACTTAAGCGATCCCCATAAAAAATATAAAATGCGAAAGAGATTTTCTACATTTGGTGATTGCGAGGTGCACATTTCTTCGAAAATATGTACATGAAAAAATTCCCTCTAAACCTCGGGCCTCGCACATTCCCGTCAGACACACAAACGAATAAATCATTTCCAGAATGTTCGAAGAACATTTAAGGTATATCTACTATGCATAAAGTGTTTCATGCACATTGTTTCTTTAAACACCTGCTAAAAATTCTTAATCCCACAGACACATCCCACAGACTCTTTCCAACTGAATGCTTAAGAGATGCTTTAAAACACTCGACATTCTCTCACACAGCATATAAATTTAATGCTTTATTACAATGCTGAAAGTTGAGGGGGTGTAAATATGCTTGTAAATTGTATAAAGTGCGAGTACATGCAGTACATAAACTTTTGAAGTGTTTGAAAAGCTTTTACGCGAGCGATAATTGACTTTCGTATTGCTGTTTAATTGATTTTTGTAATTAAATATTGTTGAGATAATTTAAAAAAAAAAAACAAGCTCTACATGTGTGCAAGCAGGTGTATTAGGCAGCATGAATCGCATCAAAGAACTTATCAGCACTCTAAAAGTTCACATGTGTGAAATATGCTAAAAGCACAGCACAAAAAAAAGGGAACTTGAGTGAAATGGCTGCTTTTTTGGAGAGTTGTGTAAAATTTATGATATTCAAACCATAAATTTGCCTCCGTGCTTTTTAATATTTTTATTACAAAGCACATAAACTTTAAGTGCCCATAAAAACACTGGTTGGTAAAGTGCCTTTCGCTTTCCTGGATGTTGTTTTTCTTCCTGCATGACACTTGCATCATGTTTTCGGATCAAAGACAAAATTCGCACCGAAAAGTTCCCGAGTTTTTTTTTTTTTTCGTCATAACTTTAAATGGTATCAAGAGAGACGTAATCCTAAAGCGTCCCATTGCGAAGCATTAGGAATGATGGTCGCTTAATAAGGGGCTGTGTTTCAATTATTTCTTTTCCCTTATATTTTTACTGAATCATCCCCACACTGAGGCCCCGAATTCAGGTAAGAATGCGTTCTAATAGAAAAATTATCGTCCATAACTCCCGGGATATCTCTTCGAAGCATTAGCAAATGAATGGTGGAGGCAAAAGACCTCGAGAAAGTTTTATGATCTTGATATTTTGACTGCGGCTCATTTCGTATTTTGCGATTGTTAATAACTTTTAGTCTCAAAGGGGAAAGAAAATGCGAGCCGAGTGCGGCAAAGATATTTCAAAAAGTGTTCTTGTTAGTTTTTATGACTGCGCGTATTATGTTAAATATCAAGAGAGACGAATATATAGAGCAAAGAGATCAGTTACGCTCTTTTAGCAAAACAATTATCATAAAACAAATCTTAGTCACTTAAAATTATTCTTTTCGTCAGTTTTTTTTTTAATGGCGGACAAAATTTGTTTGAACTTTTTTCTACCGAATTTTTACTCACTCTTGAAAAAGTTTTTAATCTTCCGCAACCATGAAGTTTTCTTTTCCTTCACCAAATGGTTCTCATCAATTTCTTTGCCTTTCATAAAGAACCAAACGAGATATTTTATGATGCCAGTTAGTGTGACCTCTTCCTCGGCGTCGTCGGCAGTATCAATTTCGTGAAAATGAATTAAAATATCATCCAATTCGCTGAGACGATAAAACTCTTTAACTGCCTTTGTGTCATAGTGCATTGGCGTGTTATGTTTGTCGTCATCACAATCCTCAATTTCCCACTTTGGTCTGCAGCCAGAGCCAAGTGAAGTTCGATTCCAGCCATATTCGATGTTAAATTTCATGCAGTTTTTCAAGTTGAATTTTCTATCATCAAGATTTTGCTCGATATTCGATTGCAATAAATAATCTTCGTTACGCTTTGCTGCTGAATCATCAAACGTTTCAAAAGAATTCTTTAGATCATTATTGATGGATGGCAACTCCATTAATGTCGCGGGAAGCATCAAATCGGAACATTCTGAGTTACTTTTATCGACGGGTGCGATCAACTGATGTGTGAAATTGTCATGTTTATCATTAATGAGATTCTTGTTTCGACGTTGATTCTCAATTGCAGTTTGCAGTTCATTGTAGCTATGGGCACTGTTATAAGCATCCTGCAGGTCGTTGATATTTTCATGATCTTTAATTGTTTCATTTTCACCTTTAAAATTATCTTTTGGTTGAATGACAGCACAGCAATATTTGTTGTCACATTCTTTCTTATCATTTGTTGATTCGCCACGATATTTTTTACTGCTTTCACCGGATGACTCGCCACCTAATGCGATGCTTATATTGCTAAGAGCTTGTCGTGATATTTGTATTTCTGTTTTTGGCACAACATCAATTTCATTTAATAGCTGCGACGAAGTTTTATCATTTTGTGTGTTTCGCTGTTTTCTGAACCATGTAAATTTTTCCTTTTTCGATTGTGAATCCAAATTACTTTGACTTTGACTCACGTCTTTTTCTAGGGACGACTTTTTGAACCACTTCATGGTCAATAACGCCTCGGTTTTTGCCGGATTCTAAGAATCTTTTAAATCTATAGTTTCTCATCGACACTCAGTGAACTTTTTTGTGGGAAAATAGACGACCAAAGTCATCTAAAATAAATTTTCGTAGCTTTGTCGAAATTAGAGAAGCGAAGTGCACTCGAAGAAGATTTGAAATAAACTGAATGCCAATTGTTCGTTTATTCTTTTAAGATAACTGTCTTATTATTTAAGTGTCTAGGTATCATTTCAAAAAGGGACAAACAAAACATAAATCTACCTACTCATCGACGCTTACAAAGAATTCTGATAACGCATACTACTGATCTTTTATGAACAATAGTTTTGTTCATTTGTATTTGAATTGTTTGTATACAAATTGTCGATCGGTCTTCGATCGCAAATAAAGAATTAAAAGCGTGTCTGTCCCATTGATGATGAAATTTCATTAAATAAATGCTTTGTTATCATTTCATAGAAGATTTTACTCACTCAGTATTTCACGATCCTTGTAATGACTTCGATTGCGCAACACTGTCGCGACCTTGTGTGTATTAATGAGTGGATTACGCTGAATGGTGCTTGCATTACTTCGTGGGACGACAATACACGAGTCTTCAATAATTGTTTCATCCTCTGAGATCGCTGGTCGACATTTTGACAAATGAATTGTACTTGAATCTATTGTTGAGTATAATACACAAACAAATTAGTGTCAAATTGATTTTATTATTTTCAGGTAAACTTTTTTTTTTCTCTTTATGTGTGTAATTACCATCTGTTGGTGGCATAAAACAACTATCCCATTGTGAGCTATCCCAAGGCTCCGAGAACAATGTTCCATCCTCGGATGGCGCACTGTTATTAATTGAACCGCCATATACCTGCTCGACGACATTATCATAGGAGGATAAACGTTGAAATTTATTGCTGGTATCACTGTCAAATGTGTGCCATGTTGATGGTATTGCTGTCGTTGTTGGTGCTTTTATGTTAATATCTGGATATTTTTTTGCCACCATCTTGTAGACATTTGTCGTCTTGCTGTTCATCAAATATGAATCAACGCTCATCGTGCAGTGTTGTCTATCGATGGTGGCAATTCTTTGTTGCACGTTGTTTGAGCGAAATTTTAAAGTATTTTGAGGGGTCTGTTGCCTCAAAAATTTTATGGAGCCACTTTCGGATGAGTCATCATTCTTATCAACAAATTCCCAACTCGAGTCTACAGTCCATGTTTTGTCCAGTCGATTATTTGTAATCGGCTTAAATGATGGATTTAAATGATCTAATGAATTAGCGGCAATATGCTGAGCGAAACCCTTAACACGTGCACCTATTGGTGTCAAATGAAAACTTCCATCTTCAAATTGTCCTTTCGGTGGCTCTGAATATCGATGAAAACTTGGTAATACATTTGGTTTTGGCTCACGACGTACAATCGGTGGATATACTGGCACAGCATCGACTGGATCTGAATAAAATGGACTTCTTTTATTGTCCAAAAATGTTTTGGCTTGCATGGGTGAAGCATTTGTTGTTATTGCAACCTCATCGCCAACTTGTTGTGGCACTAAGATATCATTACTGGCTATTGGATTGGTTGGCGTCAATTCAATTGGAATGTGAAGGCTCGATCGGGAATTATTATTCTCTTGCGTCCATAAATCTTCGTAATCGCTTATTTTGTCGCCTAAATTACTTCGACAATAGACCGATGGTGATTCCAAAATATCTGATTCCTGATAGTGCTTAGATTCCTTGCGGCGTCCATGTCGTTTAGATCGAATGCTTTCATTTGTCTTAAAAGGATTCATTGGCGATTTTATTTTTTCCCATTTCTGTAGACTTGTATCGCTGTTAGTTTTACTCTCGCCTCCTTCCGGTGAGAGACGCTCAGAAATCGTCGGAACCTGATTGTGCGAAATGAACAATTAATATAATTACCATGGCAATTAATAGCAGCAACAGTACTCACATTTCTAGGTGGAATTTCGATTTCAGATGTGTGATGTTGCTGTTGTTTCAATACATTAAAGGTAACGGTGGTGGTTACAGTGAAATTGTTATTAGTTTGAATCGTGTTTTGTTCCACAAATGGACTAGTCGGCGGACCTGATGGTTTCAACCATCGCTTTGGTGGAATGGGAGCTCTGTTGATTAAACAATGTTGCGAGATAAAAAAAAAAATGTTCAAATGCAATATTTAGATCTTTTTTTTACGTTACCTGTTTGCTATTGCCTGCAAATTTAATGTGTTTGGGGGCGTCGGTCGAGTTCGTTGAACAAGTTCCTCATTGTGTCCGTCGTCCTTTTTTGCTGTTGTAGCATCAGTCGCCGGAACGGCATGTTGTTGAAAATCTGAATTTATGTCTCGACATTGCAATACTTTCTGAGATGCTGAAAATGTTTGACACTTAAATGTGCTCGTTTTACCGATAATCCCTGAGGGACTGTTCAAGTTGTTGATTGAATTGCTATTACTTTTCATATTGGAAAATTCATTTGTTGGGCTTGTTATAAAGACATTGTCTGCTGACTGAGGGCTAAGTAACGTCGATTGAGCGCCACTGGCCGGAAAGCTACTAAAACTTGAAGCCGTATCCGAGGGTGTTTCAACTGACTGCTGATTGTTGCCATTTTTCACATTACTAAATTTATTAAAATTGTTGCTTTTCTGTTTCATTGAACTTAGTTCCATAGTACCGATGCCACTTGTTTCCGTTGGTGATTTTATTTGGCCAAATATTGAAGTTTCCTCATCAGCTACAGGTGATGCAGCAGGACATCGCCAAAATTCCGAGCCGAGCAATGCAAGTGACATCAATTGCTGACGATTTTTAGCATCACGCAACCCACGTGGAAGACTCAGTTGTACGGGTAACTCATCACAACAGTTTGAATAATGTGCGACTAGCGCTGGAATTGAATCAAATTTGAAGCGCGATGATTCGAGATTTAAAAGACCATCATTTGATTGAATTAAGTAATGCTCAATATATGGTCCAGCATTTTGTGGCAGCCTTACTGATATTGCCATCGTATTTTTCTGACTTGAACCGCGAACGATAAATGTTCCAATATCTTTCCCTTGCAACAAATGAACAGATCCGCCACGCTGAAGACCTGGTAGGAACCAAACAGGATGAGTACGCAATAATCTCTCCATTAGACTTATATCCAACTGAGGACTTGGCGAACCAGACGTTTCCGATTCACTGCTAGATGTTTCATCTTCAGCTTCAGCAAGTACACCTCCATCTGAGTCAGTTGATTCATTAATTGATTCGCAAATTTCTTTTGATAATCTATCGTTGGTTAAAAGTAATTCTTCGTCGTCGGATTTTTCCATTACTGACACTTGTTTGCCCACATCAACATCATCATAAAAGCTATCTGGTTGAATTTGCTCTTGCGTCTGGTTGCTATCGTCGTTAATCGACCTACGCGTTGTTAAAGGAATGTGGAAACATTTTTTTTTATATAAAAGGCAAACATGGTTCATATGCAATATATGGTGTTTTTTAATTGCTCTCCATCTGTGGAGCATTGTCGAAAGTGAGATTTTTTCTACTTATGTATACATCAGAGCACCAAAGCAAAATAAAGGGATTATAACTTGCGAATGAAGCAAATTAAGTGTTTGTTGGAAAACGAATTTTCTCCATAAATATTTCCTATCTAATTAATCTCTTATGCCACTTGAAACATAATATGGGATGGTACAGGGCCGACAAACTGAATTTCAAGCGGTTCAAGAGATCAACTGAATGGCATTATATTTCAATTTATTGTAATCCTCCTTCATATGATTTGGATATGAAAAATTTTACAAGCTCCAAAAAAAAACTGCTGACCAAACAGCTAAAAAACAAGACCAAAATCATAAGCAAGTGGGTGGATGTAGAAGTGCGATGGATGAGAGAGATAGGATAAAAAAAGCCAAATCTTAATTACCATTCTACGTTGGGATGGTTTTTGAATTGTGATATTTCAGCATAGCGCCTGCCGAATGGTGCTTCAGCAGGACTGAGTATCGTGTCGCTATTAGGATTTAGCGGGGATGGTGTGCCATGATCAAAACCCAACACAAAACCTTTATGCGACATGATTCCAACACCAGGTGTTTGCGGTGTGCTGGGACTGTCAAAGTTGTTGTTAATGTGATCCTCACTGTGATTCATAAAAACGGCAGCAATAGAAGCCTCTTTACGATAATCATGCCTAAATGAAGTGATTATACCACTAAGTTTGGAAGTTTTATGTGTTGTTAACAGCTTTGGTTGTTCGATTAGTGAGCAATTATTGTTAGCTAAATTTCCATTGTGCATTGTTAATTCTACAGTGTGATTGTCATTAGTTTTGCTAGTACTATCTAGTTGCTGGTTAGTAGTCGGCATGGTTAGGCGAGTGAAATTTCGATGATTTACATGCACTGATTCCGTAATTACCAAGTTATCAACGGCTATATCAGATGATGTCTGTTCGTGCATGACAAACAATTTATATTCCGATTCCATTCAGCGTGCTTCGGTGGTAATTTTGTTTTTGTCGTTTAGTATTCACATTCAGTTGCTGTCGTATTTTTCAATTAGTTTTTTTTTTTTTTTTGTTTGTGTTATATATTTTATACCTAAACGAGCGCAATGAAAATTAAAAAAAAATGTTCTGTAGCAAATTAAAAGGAATAAATTTCACGTGTCTACAGAAATGCACGGATGTTGTCATTTTATAACATGAATCTCCACAATCAGAAAGCATTCAGGATGAAATTTACACTCGACCAAGACGAGAATTCATTATTTGTGTTAAGGGTGGTTTTTCATTAATCATGTCACAACTGCCATTGGAGCGCTAGGTCAGAAAGCTATGCTAGGTAGTAAAGCCATAGTATTAAATCTAAATTTAGTTGTGAGTCGCAGACGTGAAGACAAATTGTCTGGTGTTGTTCTTATATGGTGACTTTCTCTACACTTTTGTCCTTCGGGATTGATAAGTGAATTTTTTTTTTGTTAGTGAATCATCATTAAATTTAATTTATTTCTGTCTCGTCTGTCCGTGAGTGAATTTATCAAATAGATCAGGAGGAACAAATCCTTTTTCCACGAACATTATATTTACCAATAAATAGATGTCAGAAGACCTAATATTAATGTCCTTGGGGGAAGACCTTTCATGTATCAACTCGATACAGTGCACAACATTATCTTGATGTCGCACCAAAGAAAATTGTATCAAAGCAAATTTAATGTGTATATGTAAGAAAGCAAAAATTCCCTGGAGCTGTATCAAGAGCATTCTTCAACTAGAGAGCGCTTGTTTGCGATTTTTTAACCGCCCCCACAAAAATCTATCCTCATTTACTTTCTGTGATTCAATTTACAGTAATGAAAGAAAAGGGGAAAAGGAATCTTGTCGCAGGCATTTTTTCGGTTGCTTCTTGTTGTTGTATGTGAGAGATAAACTTTTTGAACTCGATTTACATAATTTGTGATTTACATTATACGGATATTGCCATTGTCATGAAGCTTTATGTTGCCACTGAAGTGAAAGAAAAGCCTGAAGACGGGCACATTCTTCTTCTGCATGCCTGTTTTGTTTTTAGAGAAATCTTTTATGCATGTAAGGCACAATATAAAATATTAAATTTCAACAAAAGGCAAAACTACTCTCGACTCCAGTATGCTCATTATGCAAAGCCCGTCAACTCTCAAAAATATTTTCTTCTCGCTTTTTTTTTTTGGGTCGTTCACAGTTCACCATAAGAAGCAAAACTTTTTTTAAGAGGGTTTTGATCAAAAGAACGCCCACAATGAGTCACTTTTGTGAGAAATATTTCTTAGGTCTCGTAAATTTTGTCATGACTTTATTTAAAAGAAATTATTAAATAAAATTTATCGTTCACTATGCGACTGAAACCGAATTTGACCTTACATAAATTATAATAAAACATATATAGGGAGAGAAAGAGAGAAATAACATTAAATATGATACACACATTCGATGACTCTTCTCCAGAGTTTTAATTATCGCACATTTATGTGATCCCTTTTTTTTGATATGAGTAGTCGTTTGTTTGTATGCTTTTTTGGCATACGAATGTTTCTTATTTTAATAGCCGACACTTTTTTTGTGCACGTTATTAATAACACATTCGCAAAAAAATATCAACAAACAACGCGGGAAGCACTCGCAATGCCGAGACTGTCGAATGAGTTGTGAATAAAAATTTCTACGTAAAAGCAATTTTTTTATGCTGACTGAATCATACATGAATGAATGTTAAGAGATGTGAAATAAGATGATGAAAAAAAAAATGTGAGCACGAGTAGGAGAAATAAAAAACGGAATCTATTGCATAGAAAATAAATAAATAATTGGATTTCCAAGCGCATTTTGAAGTTGTTTGAAATCGATTTTAATGAATTGAGAAACATTTTTTTCTTTTAGATATGCGTGAACGATTTGAATAAATGCTGATGATGCATGTTTGGCGAGTGCGATGGGAGAAATTGTGGTAAGAACTATTTCCAGTCAATTTATTTTCAGCAATGTCTAACTAAACTCTTTCAAGCAACGAGTATAAAAAATGTTATGCTGTAGACCACAAAATACCCTAACTTTGCAATTTTATTCTTTGAATTAGTTATGGAACTATGTTCTTTTTTGTGAGTCAGTGTATCATGTTCGGGGCCCATTTTAAACAAAAAATAAATAAAACTTTAATTCCATGAAGAATTTTTGCTCGCTTCAGACCATTGTCGTTACAAATATGTTTTCACTCAGTATAAAAAAACAATACATTCAAGACATGAAACAATTAAATTAATGATGACTCACACATTGTTGTCGTCGTTGTTGAGTTTTGAGAAACTGTTTATTCTCGCATGATAAATTTATCCATAAATTTGTTTAGAAATACCATGAATGACTTATCTCATTTCTTCGTATATCTTTTCACTTTAATCTAATTATAATAAAGAATTTGTATAAAGCTCCCATTTGCTGGTGATAAACACAAACAAAAAACGTGGCTTGAATGAAGGGGAGAGAGAAGTATGCTCAATGTCTTATAATTACATGAAAATTGTTTTCATTTCGAGATGTGGGGATTAGTAAAATGTCTTTATAAATTAGATTCTTCACCACTCTCATTATCATCACAAATTAGTGCCCGTAATCCCGTAGACGATCAAAGAGACTTCTTCATTTTCCAATAAGAAACACTTCCACCAAGGCTTTATTTTCACAGACACACAGTCTTTTTTTTATGTTTGCTTACAGGGCTAAAAATAATTTCACTTTAAATTGTGCAAGACATTAAACTTTGATTTTTTTTTTGTGCGTTTGACTGCGGTTTTTTAAGATGATTTTGATTATTTTTTATCTTTTCTTTTGACATCAATAAATCGTTTCATGTTTCCACTCATTGAAACCACTTATTTCTATAAACTCCCACACGCGACATGCAAAATATCAAATCTTGTGTTAAATATATAAATAAAAAAAAACCTTCGTTGTGTTGGATAAAAAGAGAAATAATTACTTTTGAAAAGCCACTTTTCATTTATAAACTTTAATGAAATGTTTTATTTTTGACAAGCATCTTACGAGACGACCTGTCTGCAACGCGACTGAACAACTTCTAAGAGATGAAGAATATCTCAGGACGAAAAAGGATTTTTGACTGAGCACGAAACCGTATTGTTGACTTATGAAATATGAAGTTATACAGGTGTTCATATTAGGCAGTGCTCGTGGTTTGTGCAACAAATTGTGAGAATTTGTAGAGGTTCCATAAATTGTGTCTTGGATAAAAAATATCATAGCCATGAATGTATCGTCATCATATTTCTATGATCTACAAAAGATATTAAATTAAATATCCAATAAACCAAAATCTTTCAAGCGAAACTTGAATGTGACAAAATCTTATAAATCTTATCAGTTTTCACAAATATAACGCCACCGATATTTATCTTAATCAGTTTGAATTCACGCTTTGGCGAATGAGCATCAAACGAGTTTATTTTTTTTCTTATCCTATTCATTTTCAATGGCGGTGCAAGTGCAATTACCGAATTTCGTCACAAAAGAAAAATTACAGGAAATTCTACGACATAACTTCAATGCTGAAATAGTCGTCAATAATTTTTCAGGCGAATGGGGCACAAACAAGGGGGACAATTATGCAAGTGAAATGTATCGGATTCGAATAAATTATACGGAATCTCAGAAGAATAAGACAAAATGTATATTGCTGAAGGTATGTCATGGAATGTTGCGTGATCTTTTGTTAAATTAAGATAAGCTTTCAGATAATTCCATCTGGTGAGATACAATTAAAAGTGATGATAAAGAACAACATTTTTCCACGTGAGATCGAAACTTATTCAAGACTCCTTCGTGAAGTTGAAAAGCTTTTAAATTCAATAAATGACAATACAAAATTGGCTCCAAGGTGTTTGTACACTGCATATGACCCCAAAATGATGCTCATATTTGAAGATCTCAGAGAGAAAGGCTATAAAGTATTTCCGCGTTGTACACTTTTGAATTACGATCAAATCGTTCCGGTGATTATTAAACTCGCAAAATTGCATGCTGCGTCAGCTGTAGCCTATGAAAAGGATCCTTCGCTGATGGAATATAATATGGAAGGATCAATTTCCAACAATCCTAAGCGACAGGATTTTTTGGTACATTATCGCAATTGCGCTCGTACTTTGGGTCTTGTTGCAGAACGTGAATGGTCGCCAGAGTGGGGTCATATTTCTGAAAAATTAAAAAACTTGGAAAAGACAATCATTCAGAAGGGTTGCAACGTATACATTCGAGATGAGAAAGGATTCAATGTTTTCAATCACAATGATTTGTGGGTCCCAAATCTTCTTTTCAAGCATGATGAGAAGCAACAAGTTGAAGACGTTTTTCTGATTGACTTTCAATTGTCTTATTTTGGAAGTCCTGGTGTCGATTTAAACTTTCTATTCTATGGATCATTGGAAGAAGAAACTCGTTGTTCATCATCGAGGAAACTCATCAAAATTTATCACGAAATACTTTCGGAGACACTGGAAAGATTAAGTTACGGAAAATCAATTCCATCATTACAGGACATTCACATTGAAATGCTTAAAACTGGCTTCAATGCTGTAAATGCAGCATTATGTGAGGTTCCATTACTGATGTATGAACAATCTGATAACTTAGAGATGGATATGCTTCTTGCAGATACTCCCGCAGCGGACGCATTTCGCTACAGTCTATTTAATAATCCAAATTACAACCATTCATACAAAAGCTGTTGATTGAATTTAATGATTTCCGGTATTTAGATTAAATTCGCATCGCTATTATTGAAATTTTCTATTGAGTTTTTATTGATATGTTCTAACTACTTGAGAAAGACAAAAAAAAATTCCATTTACATCGGTTTCACTTAAATGATTATGATCAAATTCTATTTTTCTTTTCTCGAACCCATTTTTCGAACTCTCGCAAATAAGTAGAAAAAAACGCTATAATTTACAGTTCGGTTTGTTAATTTCTAATCGAGGAAAGAGGCTGCAAATGAGAACCATCATTCATCGTCTATATATTCATATAAAAAAAATATTAATTGTCTTACATGAAAAAAAGAATTGCCTTAATTCAGATCTTTAAAGTTATTTAAAAAAAAAAAAAATTCTTTTCTTACTCAGTTTCTCTTTGTCAAGTATTCTTTCGAGTAAATTTGGTGTTCATATTTCGCAGCGCAGATCATGAGTACAAAAACACAAACATTTGATCAATGTGCAATGTGGAAAATTAAGGCACCCTTAATTATCGTTCATTGATAATTTTTTTTTTTGCTTATAGATGCAGCAAGTTTTGTACAAAAATAATGGAATTTCCGCTAATAAACATTAAATCTTTGAGTTAATCCTTCGAGTGCTTTCATGATTTTCATGTTAAGAGATTCTTTTATGATATCCAAAAAAGAGATTGCTTTGTCATTTGTTGTATTAAGCCTTAAATTTGTGAATTGTCTTGTAAAGTAAATAAAAAAAAAAGATTATTTTCTAGATATGCAATATAAAACAAAATTATTTAGACCAGATTTCAAAATGGACGGCAAAGATTATTCAAAATCATAAAGTGTGTAAAATATAACTAAACACTATTCGAACGAGATATTTCTTAACATTTTTAACAGCTTAGCTACACACTCCATGGTGGGATCCAATTGATGTCATTGGATATTCTAAAGTGCCTGAAGACGAGAGCACTGACTGTGGTCAGAATTAGTACGAGAGATATCGGTGATTTAAATGCTGCATTGTAGATTGAGCAGTATGGACACTGAGAACTACCGCAAACCTCACAAATGTTCAGCAAATAGGTTGGCAATGAGTCGAAAATTGTTTCATTAAAGCGTTCTACAAAAATATTTCAATTAGATCAGAAAAGGTTGACATTAAATTTGTTTTATCTTCTTTACCTGGCGCATAGTAATCGTAAACACGAATTGGCAGATAGCGCGACATATTTGCTACTGGCAACCATCGTTCGACCGTAAAGTTGACACAAGTGGTTTCGTTATCCAACTGAAAATGATAAGTAAAAAATAGCAATTTAATGAATCATTTTGAATGAATTTTTAAGCAACTTACAAAGTCAAAGTAGAACAAAACTTTTTTCTCAGCAAATTTAGCACGTTGCAAGTTCCGAACACGCTTCGTCAAAATGTATGAATCCAATTTCTGTTGCTGAATGATGTAGCCAGTGGGTATTGTCACGTCTAGAACTGCCATTCCCGAACGGATTGATTCATTCAAATTAGTCCAGCTAGAAATTTACGGAATATTTTTTTTTATTAGAAAATAATTGCAATGAATTAATCACTTTTGATTACCTAGCGCAACTGACGTAATTGATGTGCGACTGATTTCTTCCATGGAAAATTGCTTTTGTGAACAAATCAAACGCTTTAACTGGCGGTTGAGTTTGGTATTCGGCAATATCGACATTATATTGAACGGACATTTGCAAAATGGCATAACCAGCACCTTTAGCTTGAACTTTCACTGTACCCCAAGCATTTGGAATCTGTTAAAATTGTTAATGAAATTAATAAATAAATCTTTGATTGAATATTTTCAAACATACCTCAAGGCTTTGTAACTTAGCAATGTTCTTTTCCAAAATTTCTAGACTTCTCGTTTGTCCTGGCAATGATGTTGCTTCAATTGTAAGTGCCAACTGTGACACATCTCGAATTCTTGTTCTTGTTGTGTATTCAATCAATGATTTTAATGCAATTCCCGTATCTTGGGTTGAAGCCCATCCGCCATCTGTCAAACGCTGTGCATTCAACCAAGCCACAATCGAATCGACAAGAATTTCCTGACGCGAAACATAAGTCAATAATGCATATGCGGTTGTCTCGATATTTAGCGAATCATATTCATATGGCAATCTGGGCAGTGAGAAGTATTTTTGATTTTCCAATTTCGATGGCGGCAATGGAAGTGGCTCGTTACCCCAATAAGAAAATTCTCCAGTATTTTGTCGAATATTTGACAGCAAATTAAATGCAGATTCAGCCTTCGGAGCCTTTGCTAACATCATTGCATAAGCCACAATTGCAATTTCATAAGGCGTTCCAAAGTCTTTGAGATAAACCAATTTCTGATCCAAATATTGTACAGCTCTCTGTTGTGCTAGTGCCACTTTAGAACCTAATCCAGCCTGCAGATCTTTGACCATAGTTAGTGTGATCAGAACATGTGCAGTCAATGAAATATTATACTGATTGGTGTTTTCAAAGTAACGTGTCTTGTAATTTGATGAATCGTTGACTTTTCTATCAGGCGACCATGTTACTTCATAGAATGATCCTTCAGGCATTTGATGCCGCAATAACCATGCGACGTTCTTTTGCAAAACAGTCGGATCGATGTAAATAAAGTTTTCGAATTCATAGAAATTTGCCTCTTGGAATGTTCGAGCACAATATGCTGTTAACCACACGGAACTTGCCGATTGATTCCAATCAGAACGGAACAGTGAGAATGATCCATCTGGCATCATGTAGCTCATTTGTCTTTGATATCCAATATTTAAATGCATGAATGCTTCCTTTTCAGTTTTTCTATTTCTTTGATTAATGTATCTCATGTACATGATTGTGTATAAATTAGCCGCGAAACTGAACATATTTTGTTCAGCAGATTCCATAGGTAAATCCAAAAGTGATGTTGCATTAACAGGAAGTGTCGGGAAAATTGGGCCGACAACATCGCCAACAATTGAAATGCGCGCTTTGTTACTTCCGTAGACGTAGTATCTTTCGACTCCGTATGGAATGATTGGAGTTTCAGTAACATTGACGTGCATATATTGGAAGGCATATGCTCGGTTGCTGAGATCCATCAATATAGATTGATGACGATATTGTGGTAAACCATCAGCTTCAACATGAAGCATTCGTTCAATTCTATCGCTTCCCAATAAGGTCGATGCATGTACTTTGATTTTTATGTCCCCAAGACGCGTCGGCACAATTGGAAGATAAACAATTGTTGATGATTGTGCTTCAAGATAAATGAAGAACTGGTGTTCACCAAATGATGTTCGTGGATTGTATGATACTACAATTCCATCTTCCTCGACGTGCACAAATTTATAGTCCGGTGAACCTTGCAAAACAACAGTAGCTTCAACAGATGTTGTCATATAATTGAAGACCGTTACACGTATTCCAACTTGTTCGCCCTGTCGGCATTCAGATGGCATTTCGACATTGATGTAGAATGGTTGACATCCAACATATTCAAGTGGTTTCTTAAGCATTCCAAAACCAAGCGAAGGACTAACACTAAATGCTGATATCATCCACAAAGCGGGTACATCGGGAACATCAAGTGTAAAAATGAATCTTCCATGAGGTCCAATATTAACATCTTTCCACATCCAAACATTGTCATAATGTCGCTGAATTCGACTGAATCTAAATTTACGGAACTCTGCTAGCAATGTGTTATTGTGGTAGTCACATCCAGTTTCATCAGCACCATCTTCACAATCAAAGAATCCATCACATTTCTTGTCAATTCGATAGCATCTACCATTAAGACATTCACCATATCCAGATGACACATTGCAATTATCCGGTCGACGTGGCATGATGCCGTCGGTAAACACAACTAACCCAACATATTCAAATGTTCGATTCGCATCGATGCCATATGTTGATGAAGGATAATAGACAAGCTCATCAGGATTTCCTTCATGCGAATACCAACGGTGACTAAATGTTCCATTTGTTTCTTCATCGAATGATGACATTTTTGAGATAATATTGGCATAGGTTAATTCATTGCCAGCTTGCATGGTATAAAATGCATTATCAATTCCAGAAACGCCCACATAAGAACCTGGTTCACCATAAATTGCAACTTCAACTTTTTCTCCAGTCCTATGCTTTCTATTATTAACAAAAACTGTGAAATTATTTCTTGAGATTCCATTGACAGGGAATGTTATACTGTCAGCAACAATTTGACCGAATTGTCCAATATTCCACACAACCATGGTCGCAACCGGAGCCATTTCAGCACTGAGAGTAACTGACATTGTCTTTACGCCATCTTTAAATGATTCAACGCCCGTCATTAGAATTGCTCCCTTTGACATGACCATGTATTGAAAAGATTCCAAGAAAAAGTTCGATTCAATGTGGAAAATAATGTATTCACCAACTTTTCCTTGCGGTGTGCTCGTAACGACTTTGATGTGGTGGTTATGCGGTGAAAAGTGTGACAAAAATAAAATTTCCGTTTGTGCTCTTTCGCCTCGTGGATCAATATAGTTTGCATACAATCGAAGTGATGCAATATCGCGAAGGAAATCTCTATCGTTAACGTAGTCAAGTTTAAGGTCATTGCGTAAATCAATTTTCAATTCCCATACTCCAGGTTTTTCTGACATCATCAATTGTGTTAAAGGATAATCACGACGTCCGCCTGATTTGCTGTCAACAGTTCCTGTGATTTCCATAACGCCTTGAAAGTAACTTTCAACGGGTAATTTTGATCCATCGTGATATTCAGCAACAATGTATGACGTCATTGGCATCATGGGCTTAAACACTTGTGGCGTTCCACCCATGAATGACACTTTGATAGATGAATTGTAGATTCTTGCAATGGAATAACCTTCAATTATTTCATCATAGAATCTTTCACCAACTCGAGCTATTATTAAAACTTCCATTCCAGCCAATGGAACAAGCTTTTCCAGTTCATACATTGGATATTTAAAATCAAACGTGCCATTGAAGAATCTCAAGTATGGCAACGAATTTCTGTAGCTATCTGAAGTTCTATCGTAAGTCTGATATTCTGGTTTATCAACCCAAAAAGGCCATTGCTCATCAAAGTTGTAATGCGTTTCAAAGAGATATTGATCTTGATATGTGTATCCTCGTTCAGTGTTTTGATCTATTCCCGGATTGTATTGATTGCCGTATTGAGGGTTGGTGCCGTATTGTGTAAAAGGATTATTTATGCTTTGGCCTTTACCTGAATAAAGTTCAGTGTTATAGTTGTAAATTGTTCGCTGATAACTGTTATAGCTTGGATTGCGAGGATCTTCTTCCGGCTGGTAGCCCATGTTCCATACACGAAACTGCTGATTAATATTCTTTGGTGTGAAAAATCCAATTGGTCTGATGATGGCACGTAACGTTAAATTTCCGTGAACCGGTGAGCCGTTTGTGAAATTTGCCATAACCTTGCCATATAAGTATTGATCGCTATTGAAGAAGAAAGCAGGCATCGTAACATTGACTTCGAAGCGTGTCTGATAATATTCCTCAACATTAAATTTGTGTTCTTCTGTTTGACCTTGAGCCACAACACGAATGATCCATTCACCATATATTGGCTGATCAGATAATTTGTATTCCAAACTCACTGTTCCCAAATTTGATTGTCTTGAAAGCCAGCGACGCATGACGTGCCTATTTGGATCCAGCATGTAAACATCGACAGCATTATCGAATCCTTTAAGTTCTGTTGTAATTGGTATAGCTCTGAATTGCACAAGATCGCCTTGCTTGTATACAGGTTTGTCTGTCTGCACAAAAATTGTCATTGATCGTTGCGAGAATGTTAATTTTGTTTCATTTATAAAGGCAATGCCACCAAAAGCTTTCTCGTATTTTCCCTCGACTCTCAACTTGTACTCGCCTGGTACTGTTGTCGGCGGAATTCTCATGAGTAATGTTTCAGGTTCACCGGTTTTAATAATTTTATTGTCGGAACTCATTTCGACGCCATCGCGTGATATCGATGCACGGACGGTAATCAGATCTTCACTTTCTATAAAAATGGAAACAAATACGCGATACACTTGATTGGGTCGTACCATTTTCGATGAAACAACAAAGTACGTGGCATCGTGTATCAGTGGATTATTGAGATTTCCATCGAGCAATGTATTTCTTCCGAATGGATTATAATTTGTTCGATCCAATCGTCTTGTCGGTTGCGTTTTAACTCTGTTTCTATCACGATCTCTGTCACGCTCGCGACTACTAGTTCGGCCCTCATAGTCACGTCCAAATGGAGTATTGTCTATCGCATTATTTCCAAATATATCGCGATAATTTATCGTTGACTTCTCGAAGTCGTCATTCAGTGTTCGAAGGGATGAAGTACTGAACGGATCATTTATTTGTGGCCCATTATTTGTGAAGTCTTGAGCAGCAGTCACTGTTATCAGTAGAAATATGCCAAGCGACGCCAGCGTGCGATGCCACAAGCAATTCATTTCGCAAAAGTCTAAAAACAAGAAAAATTAATTTCTCAAACATTTTTAAGCATGTCTTATTCAACGAACCCTTAATTAAACTCCTCACGTGCGCTTGTCAAAATTAATTTCCATTAATTTTCATTATAAACAAGACACAGAATAATCTGAAATGAGATTTAAGAAAGGAAAAAGTGTCAAATAGGATTTTAAAGCGAATAAAATTGTAAACAAGAAAATAGAAAATTTAAATATTCATAAATGCGCGCCACCCACCAATGCAAACCCTTCGAAGTGAAATGAATAAAGTTGTCTATTAATGAATAAACTTCCTCTAATCTGTTTAATGTTGGTTTCGGCATTTTCTTGTTCATTAAACAAAATTGCGTGTATTGATAAAACACACGCAGCTTGAAAATCATTCTCAATTTCCGTCAATTTTCGCAAGAAGAAACTTTTCAATTAGATTTCGGAACTGGCAGAAATGTATTTTTAGCGGATTATAAACTATTTAACCAACGCGGGCGAAGCAAATCGAATAGAAAAGCGGCTAAAAGGTGAAGGGAAGCAAAACAACAAAAAATAATGAAATATATTCATTCAACTAATCCGCGTTGTGAATTTAGGTTAATGTTCTCGAGAAGCGTTTAGGAAGAGGGCAGTGTCTTTCTAAATTGAATTAAACATGCATTGGGTGTCCTATTTGTGAATAAGGCACAATTTAATAATAACGTAAAAGCATTCTCAATGATATCAGCAAATACAAAGGAATCGACAGTAAATCATAAATTTACTTATGAAAAAATTCGATACATTTCATTTTTCAATAATGGCAATCACTATTTCAATTCTCTGCGATATTCCTATTATGTGAAAGAACGTGTAATGCATCGAAGTTGAAATTGAATGAATAAACAAAACTGATCGAAGGGACTATGGACAGGGGTTCATTTCGTATTGTTCAACGATGAGGGTTTCAACAGTGTGCACATTTCTACTGAGAAATTATTTATGCTGTTTGCAAACCCCACTTGCCATAATGTAATCATCAAACTCTGAATAAATAACACATAAAATATAGTCGAGATTAGATGTGCATCGTAATGGCAATAGATCGATGGCCAATGCTTTCATTAATGATATATTTTGTCTCATAATCCTGGTGCATTTTGATCAAAATTTCTTTCGCCAGCATGAGGCGTTGAAAATCAAACGGCATTTTTTTTATTCTTTCGAACCCTCAACGATCAATTTTTTAGACAAAATGAAAAATGTTTCCTATTTTTTATTGAATTCAATGTAGTTGAGACAGACCGTAAAAAATGCGATATCGAAGGAGAGTGCCCGTGTTTCTTTTATCTGGCTCTGATATCACCTGTCAATTTAATGCATGAACTTCCTGATGAAATATCACACAGCGAATATTTTAAAAATGTTTGCACAGTTTCGAAACTCATTTCCCCCTTTTCATTTCGAGGCACATTGGGACGAGGGAAAACTCTTCCATGACCTTTTAAGCCATTTTGAAAATCATTGTGCCGAAATATTAAATTTCTCTGTTGCTCTGTGATATTTTCAGGAGGGATTTGTGTCGCACATGTTACAATTATTTGCTCATGACACAGATTTTGAAGCTCTTCTAATGTTTTGTAAATTTTTCGGGACATTAATAATGTTTGCCAAAGGGATTTTCCTTTGCCGGTATTCCATAAACAACTTCTAAAGTTTCTCATTTTGCATGTGTAAAAGTCATTTAATTAATTCAGAGAAATTAAAAAATTAAATTTTCATCAATGAGCAAGATGCCGGCAAAATGCTATTAAAAGTTGTCGAAGGGTGCTTGCTGAACGGAGAGATGTAAATAAATTTAAATATCAGCAACAAAAAAGAAGGAACGTTCAGCCATCAGACCCAGCGACCCATCTCGCAATAATGTATCAGTTTTAATTTTACAATGATAAATCGCAAGCATAAAAATCATTCAATGAATGGGAACAATGAGAAAATTGCTGTGGAAAAAGAGAATCTATTGCGAAGGGATGAAAGCATCGTTACCTACAACCCTCGACAATGTCAATTTTATTTTTATGGCGAGAGAAAATTTTCGTGTCCCAAGAGCCGAAAAAAGCTTTTCAGTAATCACGTTTCTATTGCCGACAACAAATTTAAATTTTCCTTTCGTGTGTAAGAAAATTTCGTCATGACCTTGAGCAAGAACATTCAACTCGAGAATTATCGACTTTTCCCGAATTTTCATGAAAACTTAATAGCATTTTCTCTCCAAAAGCATGGTTTGTAGGGAAATTTGTGGACTGAAGGCAATCGGAAGCAATAGTACACTTAATTAGGCCTCCATTAATAAGCCACTTGAATTCATTTATAAGCATTTTTTTCTGTCCCCTAAGATTTACTGTTGAGTTTCGTAATGTTTTATGGATAAAAATGAAATTTATTAATGCAGCCACTTAATTTCCAGAACTTAATACCCCGCGCAACTTGTAATTCATATTTCAATAAGTGACTTTTATCGCAGATATTAAATCTCGTTGTGTGTTTTATTTTCCTCGTGACGTCATCGACATCGGGGTCGAAAATTTGTTTAACAACAAATAACAGAGAAACTCGTTTTTTACTCATTAAAAACCGTCACCCTATAACGAGGCTTAGTAACGTTTTTCTAGTGTAATTTATTACTTTTTTTTATCCAGCCATTCAATGCATGTTGAGCACTCGTTTAATTTGAGATTGATGAACTCTTTTTTGGTTGAGTGACGGATTAAAAGCAAATGTGTCCACTTGAAAATGTGTATTTAAATCTTTTTTTTTTGTGGTTTCTGACTTCAGCTGAACTTCGATTCATGCGATTCCATTGATTTTAAAATGCTGATTCAAAATGAATACAAAAAAGCGATTTTACGGCATTTTCCATATTATTGAACTCCATACTAGCAATTGTTTCTGAATACCAAGTTTTTTACTCCATTTGACATTTTATACACTCGCAATGCCTCCCACTAGCAAAGTGCATTTAGGAAGAAAAAAATTGTTATTTTGTTTACTTTCATAAGAAATTTAAGTTTTTAAAAACTTCCTTCATCGGAACTCAAACATTCACTGCTGCACTCACAATGGATCGTTTTTCATTTCATTACTAAATGCTGACATAAAAATTCCTTTTTTTCCAGTATATTGTACTGTATGGATGGATCATGTTGTTACAATGTTTACACAATAAAACTTAGAGCGGCAAAAGTAAATAGAACATCACTGAAAACCAGGATGGGATTCGAGTTTGTTTTTGTTTATAAAAGAACTCAATAGATGTTTGGTGTTGATAAAATGTACCAGAAATCGTGTCATACGCACACAATTAAGAACGCTTAGAATGAATTATTGACGAAAAGTCTTCAGAGAAATCATTTTATCTCATCATAACCGTTTAAATCATTGAGAGCACATGCCTGAGTTATTGCGCGTTTCTTTTTTCTTTATTACAATCCTAAGCCATTCCCAAAAGTTTAATTCAATGTGAGAATTTATTTTTCCATCAACAAGTTTTTCCTGCTCTGGAGAGTTTTTCGCTTTTATTTTTCCATCAACACCATGTGGCAATTAATGCTCATCCATGCGCTGCTGTAAGAGTGTACATGAGATAGTAATTAAGGCGAATGCATATAAATAAATGTATCAAAGTGAATTTTCAAGGGAATAAATGCAAGCATCACTTGTGACATCTACAGCAGATCCGCCCACCAGTTCCTTTTTTCTGATAGATGCCAGTGAAATGAAGAAAAAAAAAAGCCGTTGAACTTTTGCTAATTATTGCTTTGTCGCTTTTCATTCGTTGCGTATTTCATTCCCGAAAAAATACTCATTTGCATATATGAGGCATGATCTCAACGGCGATATAAGAACGCTTTAATAACAGTTGATGGTAGTAAAAATTAGGCAATCCAAATAAAACTTAATAATCATTTCGCTGTCTGACGCATAATTTTTTTGAATTACTGGACATAATCTATCTATGCGGCTCAAATTTCTCTATTATGGCCTTCTCATAAACACCTAGAACATGTCAGTTACACCATAAATTTATGTTCGGACTCCCTTGCATATGTCGCAGTGAACCGCACAATAAAGCAACTCAACCATGGTACTTTAAGTCCAAGAGGGAAACTTATGAAAAATAGCAGCGAGATTGTTAATTGCCCAAACGCAAGCGAATGGATTTTTTTTTTTTTAATTTATTCTAGAAAATGGGTTTCTTAATTAAGTTCAAAAGATTAGGCTTAACGAGTAGTCGAAGGCGCCATTGTCTGAGAGTTTTTAGCAGGTAAATGTATTTAATTGTGTTCACCCTTTAGCCCAGTTGGGACCATGAAAAAGGTGTGCTTCCTGCGATATAGTCAGCCTTTCGTGTTGATAATGGTTCTATTTCAATTAAACAAACTCCGGTGGTCGCTGTCGAATGATGATGATCGAAATTGAAAACCAACTTGCACCTTTCACCCTCCAAAACCCAAAATATATTAAAAAATATTGTGAAATGAGCAATTTTTGAAAAACAATTAGTGAAAACTATTAGATACGCATGTATGATCATAATTCAGGAACGCGCACAACTCAAAAGCCTGAAAACAAATAAAATTCTCGCGCATAGCAAAGTCATTGGATCAATAAAAAGTGTTTAATGGCTACAAATCATTATATGATTGCGTTCGAGCTGCGAAGTAAAGAGCCCGAATAAAGATTTCTTATTAAACTAAAGAAAAGGTTGTAAATTTTTTCCTCAAATTAAATTCCCATCAACAAAACAATCATCCAGAGTTCTGGTAAACTGTGGCAAGATGATACTTTAAAGCCATGCGCTCGTAGAGTAAATATATTCATTCTCGATTTATTTAAATTAACTAGACGAGTTATAAATTCTATTTTTTCTTCGACTAATTAGAGCGTTTTGATGGAGAAAATTGCTTTTATTTTAGTGGGAATTCGACACGAACCACATGCCTAATTTGTTTGAATGATTATTTGTTATTTTCATTCTCAAAAAAAAAAAAAATATAACAATTAGATAATTTTGGAAAATTTTAAGAGCGAGTAAACTTTTCGTGAGGTTTTCATGTGGGGCTTCCATGTAATCTTTGAAAGATCGAAAAATTATTGAAAATTTGCTTAAAAAAAGAATTGAAATGATTCACTTCGAAGATTAAGGTCGTAAACTGATTTTTTTTTATTAACAGGCTTAAGTGGCTTGAAAGAATTATTTGGTTTTTTGTGTCGCAAACAGCCGCAATCGAGAGTGAAGATAGTATCGTTAAAAAAATCAATCAGTCGAAAATATTGTGCGTCGAAGTGTCACAACAGATTTTGAGATGTCTAAATTTAGAAATGCTGCTTTCATGTCAAAGATGTCTAATTGCCAGTGTCCCAAGATGCTCATTATTCGATACTACAAAATGCTTTAAACAAATAAAGAAAATTATCATTCCGTAAATTCTTGTTGCCAATAACAAATTCATGAAACATTTTTGTTATTTATTTCACTCTTAATTTCAATTCACATGATTGGTTTGCGAACGCTCATCAAAATTGAGTGTTTGCCGGCAAAGGGTCATTACCACCACCGTTCATGGACAATTATTTCGAAAACAACTTTCGGTTGAACGGCTTTCAAGTTGACTTCTTATTGCTTCCATTAAAATATTCCAATATTTTTTAGCATCAGATATAATTGCAAACGTTATAAAGTTGCAATTTCTGCTGTCGTTTCGATTAATGAAAATATTGAAACGACTCTCGAGTGACTAAGTCGCTTTATGACTTTATTGATTTATCATTTTTATCAGCCAGTTATAGCGACACCCTTTCAGAATCAGAAGTCAATGCTCAATTTCTCGAGCCCTTAACACGTGTCTCAAATTTCTCCCATTCACGAATTGCATCATTTTATCAGCAACATACCAGCTTTGATCTCTCATTAAGACCAGAATGCAGAAGAGCGAATGACGATTAACAGAATTCCTTTTGCAAATAATCGTAAATTTTGTGCATGACATCACACACCAAACGCAATGGAGGAAAACAAACGTTCGGCGCTTGACTGAAAACTTGAATGAGATTAAAAACAAGTATTCGCAATAATTCATCAACAGTTTCATTTTGGAGGATTATTCAAATGTAACGTCATGTAATATTTTCCTTATTTAAGGCATGCAAAATTTAAAAAGGAAATATTTTGTTCATCCCAAAAACTACTCTTATTGATAAAGCATTTTTAGTCAGGCGATAATTTATTAAATTCTTCAACAGCATCTCGTGAACAAGTTGAAAAATTCTAAAATGTTTCTGAAGGAAAAAAAAATCTGGTTTGGCAATTTCTTTTTCATCTTTTCATTCGCTAGTCAAATGGTTTTATTGGCGATTTGTGTTCGTTTAATTTATTTTAATTTTGATATCAAAGTCAGAAAAATATTTTTAACAAGATATTCGGGATATGGAAACCGCAAAAATGTTTTTTGTCAAGTTTTCTTAGCGAATTTGATTTTAGATCTTGATCAAATGAGACAAAATTAATGAATGATTCCATTTCTATTTTGGAAAAAAAATGGAAGTTATCAACAGTTTTTTTTTGTCTTGGGAACAAATTTGTATTGATAAAATGTTAATTTATACAAAATATCGCTATCAGCAAATGAAAAAAATCGTTTAAGGGTCCAGAAAATTATGAACTGCTTATAAGTTTAGAAAAAAATAACTTTTAAGCTCTAATGTGACGCGTAATTAATTTTGTCTCGAGAAAATTATCAATTAATATAACAAGATTTATGTTCAAATTAAGTAATTCGATATTTCTTTGAGCAATCTCGACTGAATTCTCCAAAAATGTTTCAGATCTTTCAATAAAATTTTGCCGGTGACATTTTCCATTAAATTTGTAAAGTTATCGCGTGAATAAATTCTTTATAAAATGTTGTTCTGTAGCACACTTGTTCAGCAGGATTCATTTGCGATTCGTTGATTTGACAGCCGTTTTAACCCTTGCTGTGCTCAGTCGAGAGAACTTTTTGCTAACTGGGCAGCAGTAAACAAGAAAAAATAATAATTCGCCATTTATTTATTCGCCAAAAAAACAATTGCCATTTGTTTAAACTTTGAACATCACCAAAAAAGAACCAGATAACAATTAAGTCAAATATTAATATTCACCAATAACATTCGAGTCAAACACGCATTAGAAGCAATTTCGTCGCTTTCCATTTTCTTCTGTTTGCTTGCTACTCTGTCTGTCGCAATAATAATAAGCCTGTTATGGCTATTTCTGGTCGAGACATAAATTGTCGCTTACCGGTGAAATACTTATGTTTCACTAGAACTATCACTTATGGGCTGTTGAGACTTATTTAGCATACTCGCTTTCGTTCGTGTTTCGCTTTTTTTTGTACTCATTTATGCATTGTGCAGTTGTTGTTTTCATACAATCGGGGAAAAAAGTGCCTCCAGACCAGGGTGGAATGCGCTGTTTATTATTTAATGGTCGAGTGGTTGTGCAGACATGTTTTTATCGCTTTAAGTTTTCACGAGAAGCTCTCATAAAAAAATATTTTGATAAGATGTGCATTGAAGTAAAATAAATTTTTGCTACCGGATGAACACATTCATATTAAAGCGTTTTTTTTTAAGTGATGACAAATAAATAAATTGTCTCGAAGCACAGATACATTTCAGTGTAATACCGAAAGCCACATGCGCGTCGACAATAAATTTAGGCAATGATGTGGTGGACAATGAATAAGAAACATCAAGTGCTATCAAGAAAATTTAATCAGAAGCGTCAATTTCAGAATAAACTTGGTTTTTCAATCTTATTTATTTATAGCTTCTCAGCTGAAGCTAGCAACTGTTAAACCAGTGATTGAATGCATTCATTAAAGCCCGAAATATTTGATTCAATATGGCAGCGATAATTCATGTTAACGGAACGTGCTGAAATTGTGGTCATAAAACACAACACGCAAATTTGAGTTCGATCGAACTGATGTAGAAAAATTTAACAAAAGAAATAAATAAAAAAAAAGTGTGCGAGCATAATAAAAATTGGCAGATGCTTGTTGATGAATTCAATTCTCTCATATACCGCTTCCATTTTAATTATGAAATTTAATCTAACATCAGCAATTCATATTCTGAGTCCTTTTGTTTGAATGCCTTCAACCCTAACTTTCGTTCGTGCCCGGTGTGTAACATACATATATCGTTCATCGAAGCAGTGCAGACTCAGCATAAAAAACAACGCACCAGGCAGGACGCAAAACAAAATACAAAACTGATCCCGATTTCCGCACGTGGCTTTAAACTAGATCTTTTTTTCTCTCTAAAAAAACCTTTCTCTAATTTTCTCTAGCTATCTGTTCTGTTTCTATCAACCGGTTCATGTTGAATGTTTTATGTTTCAGGAAAAGATTACTTTTTATGCTGAAATGCAACGCTTTTCATTTATAAATCTTTTTCTCTCTCTCTCTCGTCTTGTCTGAGCTCGTTCACCTTTTTCAAATGCGTACGACATGATCTTGCACCGCGCATTCGGCAAATGTTTGCATCCAGAAATATCTCTCAATCACAATTCTTACTCACACAGAACCCGTTAAATGAGTTTAATGCTTTAATCATTAAATCTGTCTCGAAATCAAATAAATTTCTTTAATGACATTAGAATTTAATTCCAAATCGACTTGAATGGCACTGTATTAAGCCCTCCCCAGCAGCATCATGACAATCGTCAAAATGAGGCGAAGAAAAAAGTGAGCAGCTGACGTAGACAATGCAGTAAAATTTAATTACCCGTCTGACAAGCCCTAGCACTATTGACCACAATGCAAGAACAGAAGAAAACAGAAAAATTTACAATTCATGCTTAAAAATGCAACGCTGGTAAAGCACCAAGAATCGAATTTTCAAACGTTTCCCTTCGTGCACAAAAATAATAATTTTTGGCCATTTCTAGCGATGATAATTTGCCAGGTCATTAATGCATTACTCGTATATGCACATTCAAGAGCGGGCGAGATTAAAGCCAGATAAAATATTCCACTTTAACCGACAGTCTGTTTAAAAAAAAAAGAAGTAAATATTCCAACATGAATCATGGATTCATGATCGATGTGCGTCTGAATCTATAAATAACCTGAGCAATGTGGTCGATGGGAAAATGAAGACGAAAATATTTTATTTAACATTCAAACATGGTTTGTTGTTTTCAAAACCGCACCATCAGCAGCAGGCTAATTCATCATTAAACTCAAGTGCAAGCACAACTAGACTAAGCTTGTTCTGACAGAAACATCTTGCTGTAGGTCAGAAGATCACCACTTTATGTATTAACTCAATTAACGTGAATTACATTGAGAGCGATGAGTTTTTTTTATGTATGGGTTCAATATGGGAAAAACAGAGTGATGCTGTCATCGAGTAGATGTCAAATCCTTATCATCATTAGCATCCTCAGGAAAAACCTTCTGATCTGATAACATTCGAAGTCTGTTACTCTTTTCTTGAGTCACTTGTTTCATGTTATTCACACAAACAAGCAAACAAATATTCTTTCGGTTGTCTGTTTGCATAAAAAATAAACACTTGCTTGTATTGCTCTATAAACGACATTTGTGTGTTGACATGAGGAAATTTTCCGTCTGTTACAACCCCCAATGGCTCTCGAAATCTAACGAAATTCGATATTTTTGTTGAGAGGTTAATTACTTGAAGCATTTTTAATTATTCGAAGGATTCATGACCCTCGGTTTTATTTCGAAGGATTGATGGCAAAAGTAAGAAACTGATACATCGGAAAAGGACAATTAACATATGTGATACAAATAACTGTTAATTGAAACTTCATCTATGGTGGCATTTGACAGTCATCCCTTAACTGTTATCGATTCTTGCTATTTGTAGGGAAATCGAAACCATGAGCCTTCTCAAGCGTATGATTAATTTGTAGTAGTGCGGTCAAATTTCACTTAAAAGTTGGTGGAGAAAAAAAAAAACATACTTAATTGCATTAATTTTCGAACCGATATAAAAATTGCGGGAATGTGCAATTATTCTAACTACTACATAGGGCAAAAAATTCATAACTGTCTAAAAAGTCCCTCTCGGAATTCAAACGCTGCATTATTTTACAATTATTTTATTTTCGTTAGAAAAAAAGAGTCGATTCATAAACATCTGTACATTGCACAATAATAGGTTTCTGCAATTTTTTTAATGCATTCATTTAAATATATTCCCTTGCTCAGGTAATCATATTCCGGCAAACAACATAAAACACCTTTACGATGGAAGAGACGGAAATGCAACCCCATATAGCCCTCGGGGCAACAAACATCAATTGATCTTGATCCTTTCAGGAGAGAAATCATTCTTATTTTATGGTCTTCCTGTTCTTTCAAGATCCTTGAAATTATTTCGTTAAAATTAACAGTCGGTAAATTTTGTTTTGATTTTGTTTCGTGTCTTAAAGTGAGAAAGAGAAAAACAAAAAAAAAAAAAAACGGCGGGTAACAAACACCACTGGAGATAGTTCACAACAATTGAATAAACCTGTTTCGTTGTATGTTCAGTTTTACCTGTATTCATGAAATACGTCACTTACGAAAAAAATGTTAAAGGTAAAAATTGTTTCATTTATTCAATTGAGAACTTTTACCACCATAGTAAATATCACGCTCATTTGAATGATAATCGATATTCCAGAATGAAATCAGTCAACTTGATCCAATGTTACATTGATATCATCCGCGAGCATTAAATTGATAAATATTTCTATTTTCTGTAGAGTTGGTCAAGCATGTTTCTGTCTGTGACACAATAAAAAGCGAAAAACAGACTCATCGAACACACCCATCGATCGCGCATTTGATCACAATTTATAGGATTTTTCCGAAATATTTTCAAATCCACAAGTGTTTTTCATGAGCACCGTGATGAACAATTGTTATAATTTAGGTTGCATTGAAAATTTGATAGGAATTTAGCGATTTATAACGCAAAAACCATATTCGGTTAACGCCCAAAGCACAAGCACAAGAGTTAGTCATGTTAATTAATGTTACCTGTAGATGTGGCTTGTGATCTTTTTCCAGTAAATATTTTGTAAAATCCTTTGAGATGTTTGGTAATCGACTAATATCGCTCGTACAGATCTTTAAATTCCTTTCAACTTATCAGTTAAATTAAGTAAAATTAATTGATTTCAACACTAACACTATCAAATATCCACCAATAAATTTCTTTAATTCCAGCGACTTTTAAAAGGGTTTTGATAAATTTTCACTATTATTCAGATATGAAATGTATTCAATAATCACGTGACACAGAATTCTTAACGGAAATTGCAAGGATTCAATTTTCTAAACTTTGGGAGCAGCGGAAAAAAACTACACACGTCTATCAAACTCAACGGCTGCACAGAAACTGAGAAACTTAACATTGTCAGTTGAAAACGTAAACGTTTCATGCCCCGCTCAGTTGTACAAGGTATGTCATAGAAATATTTCGCCCAAAATTTTTTTGCCGAATTTCCGAATTAAATGCTTGTTGTCATGTCGCATAAAATATATTATTCAGAAGATATTGCATTTTTAAGCATAGAAATGTAATGTCCGGCATAAAAATTAAATTTTCATGAACCGAAAGTGATATGTAAAATATATTTTAGTTATCGTAGAGATCTGCCCCTTGTTGTGCAACGAAGTGTTTCTGATAGACCAGACCAGAGAATAGACAATGAATTTTGTAGACATTTTCTAAACAAATCTCAAGAGAAAATCTGACCGAAGTACATATAATCTGATAAAAAGTTTATAATTCTGAAAAGGATTTATCCTGCCCGGGATTTCAAAAATAAAGAAACATGTGCATTTTGAAAACATTTATTTGATCCAGCTGCTGATAACATAAAAGCAGAAAATCTTGTGCTACCTATTGCTATTTGATGTCTCACATCATTTAATTGATTCAAGAAATGCTCCCAGTCTGATTGATTGCAATATAATCAAAAAAAAAAAAAAAAAAATAGAAGAACAGATTTGCAAGTTTTTTTTTAATGAATTAAATTTATTTTAGAAAAATAAATATTTAGAAATTATATTCGTTAAAGCATTAGTCAGTTGTACATTTTTCAACAACGATCAAGAACATGAAAACTTAAAGTTAATCAACATAATTTCCTTGATGAGATTACTCTGATGGGTTTTGTGTGATAAAGGGTTGAATGGGCGGGAAGGCGGAGACATAAAAAAATGCACAACTAATATTATTATTGACATTAAAAACATGCAAAAGCGCATCACTTAATCTCATTGTAAGTTAAGTTAAATAAAATTTTTGCAAAAATGAAACATATATTCTAAATTTATCTTCTTAAATCTATCGCCGATACGGCGTTCTGTTATATCTTCCGCGATCATTCTGTTCTTTGAGCTGCAAAAAGTGCGAGAATACAACGGCCCACATGTATACATTGATGACTAAAAGTAATAGATGAATAAATTAATCATTTTTGGTTGTCGTTTAAACTGAAATTCCAAAAGACTTACCAACAGCGAGCAATCCAAAAACAAGCCATAGAATTGCTGAAGTGTTGTGTCCATCAAGAAGGAAAACAACAACCGTGTAAATAACATCGACTAGAAGACCAATGCACAACATAATGTCCAAAATGACCCACGGTAAAAACAAGTAATGATTTCTCTGAAAATTTTGTGAAATGATTGAGTGTTTGTGAAAAGCAAACATAGGTTTGTACACTTACAATGACAGCGCCGAGTATCAATATTGATGATAAGATGATGGTCATGACGAGATTTATGACCAGAATGATTTTAATGACTGACGGTGAAATCCAATCATCGAAAATCTGAAATTTACCGCACATCACATAAATTAATCATTTATAAAATTAATTAAAATTTGTAAAACAAACTTACAACTGTCTTAAAATCAATTCGCAGTGTGAGAATGGCGACAATCATAACGATTGCAAGAAGAACACCAAGTACGCCTGCAATGATGGTTCCAGTTTTAAGGCTGCAACATAGGCAACATGACGATAATCGCTGTGGTTTCGAGCTCATTGTTGTGCTTTATTCGATGTGACAAACTGCAAAAATACAAATAAAAATTTTCAATTAACTTTTTCCTTTGTCGTTCGAGATGAACGACTGGTAAACAAATTAGTCGCCAGTCATAAAACCAAAACGTATTAAGATTAAAAATAACATATCGAATAGGTCATCAGAATTTCTTTTGAAGCATTTTATCGCGCACAAACATGATCTTCAATCGACTCCATATGTCTTCGATTTGCTGAAAAACTTTATCATGTTTCGAATATTTTTAACAATAACGCTATTTAAAATCTTAAATTACAAATCGTTTGTACAGAAAATGAATGGAGCAACATTGTTTCGGGGGACGAATCGAGGAATATGCCAAGCACGAAACCACTTTCAACCCATTCTCGGTAGATTAATTTCTAAAAGCACATTTCCATTGTGTTTCATTCGACAAATCACGATTTGTTTACACACTGTCGGCAATATATTTTATTGTAATTAATCGCTACTAGCCCATAGGGAATGATCGGAAGGAATTTTAATGCTTCAATTTTTTTTTTCTTCTAATGTTCGGTTCGGGCTGAGTGGATTTAGGTCAAGCTCTATTAAGCAATCGGCATTGTTGTTTAAATTGTGCGCATTATTTTTAAACTCGCCGCCACTCAGAGTTTCCGGTTATAAAAATAATCAGTGAAATCACTGCGCGGCGATCGAAGGAAAAGATAATTCATCAAACATCAATGAATTTGCTAGAATGAGTAAACTTGACTTTCAGTTACACTTCCATCCTTCATAAAATCGCGAAGTCCCGCGACTAAATCGTCGTTGATCTTGAAACGTGTTGTAGGCAAAAAAATACTGTGTATTTGAAAATAGTCTGTCATCGTGTGATACATAAATAAGCAATTATACCGCGAAAAATAGGAAAATATATTTGTATGCCCACGATTCGAGAGCGAGCGCCAAGAAAAGTTATGATCATCGAAAGATTTTTTGTCATTTCTTTACAATAATTGTTACACTGTATACATACACAAACATATTGTATTCGCATAAAATATCCATTAATTGGCCATCGATGGTGCGAGCCTACCACAATATCATACGAAATGATTAGCCCCGCAATGTAAACAGAAAATTCCATTTATCGACAATTTACACAACAAATGCCTAAATAACAATTTCAGTGTGGCGCGTGGGCGCGTTTTTTATGTAATTTATTTTTTTTTTTTTTCGGTTTCTCAAACTTTCAAACATTCCGATTCATCGAGTTGAATGTTATTGCAAAAGCCAAAAAAAAAATAAAATCATGAATGAAACTAAGCATGGTCAGATTAACGGCAGGCAACTAGAGACGTCAGAGATATTTTTTTTTAATTTTCTTCCACTCAACGGATATCGAATTATGCAATGAATATTTAATATAGTTAGAATCAGATTTTAATTGAGACATTTCGTGTTTCTAACAGGTTTGGCTAAATAAATATCGACCACATGGTGAATTTTCTTAGAAATTGCGCATTACTTCGCTCGTTATTCATGTTACACACATTCAATAGTCATCAATGGTGAGATTAAATACATCAACAGCTTTACACAAAAAAGAGCTGTTCCCATTTTAAATGTTTTCTAATCTCGTAAACAATAATTTTCATGCCTTTCTCAAAGTTGCTCTTAAGAAATTCCACCGAATGTGAACGTCAAATGCCCAATTTCGAATTGCACTTTGTCGTTGTAGTGAAATTTCTTCTACAGTTTTTTTTCTTCTGTTGATCAAACAAACAGAAACCTGTTGCTGTATAAACAAATGAGCAAGTGAACGAACAATTCACTCACAATAAATTTATCTTGAGGAGATGTTTATTTCTTTTGTTGATAGGAGAATTTCTTATTTAAATATTCTTTGGTTTTCTTATTTTCGCTCGTTTTCAAATAAATGACTTTATTACAAGTTATGAGATCGTCAAGTACCCATACATATGCGAAAAAATAAGCTATTTGACATTGTGAGAATTGAAGTGAGAGCATCGTATTCAACCCTACAAAAGATATCAACACGTTTTTGCGTTTTTGAGTATGCATCAAAACGCGCAAATTGGATTTTTTTGCTTCATTTCATGTCTTATTATATTTAGATTCGTTTTTTAGTGTCAAGGCTATGCATTTGTGTTAGTTGAGTCAAATGAGATGAAAGAAAATAAAATTATTAATCTTGCCAAAAAGATTCAATTGTGTTAAATCGTGCACCATCAGAGTGGTGTTTATTCAATTTCAATGTGCGCCCGCAGATTGATTCATCTTCCACACAAAAGTGAAGCTGATTCGTGCATTCGGATGTTTCTTTTGATGATTCTTGAGAAATATCATCGCTTGAAATATCAGTAAAAAAAATCTTCTTTTTTGGTGCACCACTTGAGTCAAGATTTGATCTTTTTTTTTTCTTCTGCAAACCAGTTATTCTTTTTTTGGCGGCTGATTATTTATTCATCACGAATAGTAGTAAAAAAAAAGGAATATTTGACGAAAGCGAAACAAAATGACCATAAAATTATTTTTTCGAATATGGCGAATATTGAAATATTCCAGAGATTCCGTGAAAAATTGAATGATCATTTTAGCCTTCAAGAGTTTTTCCACAAATATAAACTTCGGAGCAATGTGTATTTTTAGAATCTTTGCGTCATAATTAAGACTTTTGGCTCGCGAACGATTTTTTACTTTTTATTTACAAAAGTCTTGAAGGAAAAATAGCTTTTTATTTCATTAAAACACATCTCATTCACTCTCACCAACGGCTGATTTACTGACAAACTAATGCGGCTTACACGCCCAAGGTCGTGTGCGCACAGTTTCAAGTGTAAAAGTCGAAGGCAAATTTCTAACATGGCAATTCGTGTGTGTCGTTGTTTTTTTCGCTATAATTATTAAATTAATCAACTGCACAATCATTCATTTATTTCCACTTGAACTCCACTCGACAGCGTTATTATTACAGAACAAATATCGGGCTTTGATCATCAAGTGGGAACATTAGTTTAGCCATCTGACACTCGCTGGGCTCAGAAGATCGAATATAGATATAAGAATTGTATCACATTACATTCAATTCAATGAACTCAAACAATTGCGCTTGCCGTTTGCGAGAGATTTTCTTTCTATTTTGTCTCATCAAATCTCAAGAACATTAACCGCAATGCAACAACACAAGGGAAACACAGCACAACTTGATATCCATAAAGATTTCCTTATTTGTACAATGTACCCAATATTTCTTCATTACAATGCTTCATTCGTGATTTGTGGTTTTTTTTTTTGCGCGCAATTGAATTTCACGAGAAAATATTCGATGCATGCAATGTGATTGTAGCTTTCCTCGCGGCAATTGTGCAATTGTCTTTCTCACTATCAAGAAGAGAAAAAAAAAATAAATGATGTCATGAAGGGAGGAAAAATTTCCCAAATAAACGTAGTTAAACCGATCAATGATGAAGTTGTGTATATTCCAAATTCCTTTAATTGCTGTCATGACTTTAAATAAATTTTGCATCACACAGCACAAAGCCGGACGATGATTTAATCAAAATCAACAAAAGTTCAGTTGCTATTTTTTCTTCACAGCTTAGCAAACGCTAATAAATTGACTACGCTGCGCTGTCAATTAATAGATTTTTTATTATCTTTTTCCGTTCCTTATTGTTTTCGACGCTCAAAATTGAAATTTTGCACCTATTTAGTGATTTCATTTATACGTAGGTGAACATTTATGTGAGCGCGACAGTGACGATGACGACCACAGTTTTACGAAATATATGTATATTGCATCACCATTTGACTGTTTGTTTATTCTTTGAAAGAATGTAAATTAATACGCGATTATAAAACATAAAACGCGAATGCTTTAAATTGCTCTAGAGCTTGTTACACTAAATGTTCCCACATGCTCCATTAAATGTGATAACGAGGTGGCTTTTCACACCTCAGTATATATGCCCTGACCTTTCTTTTTTAACTTCCTTTTTGTAATAAAAAAAAAATAGATTAGATTGTAGACACAAATGTTAAGCTACTAATAGAAAGAACTCGCGAAATTACTGTGCCGAAAATGCTTACTAGAAAATTTTAGGATTGCGATGTCGACACGAAGACGTTGCTTTTAACACTGAATGAAAAATGTGAATATAGTAATATTACGACGATTGAAACGTTTAATTTCACCACTTGCGCTCACACATGTTGTGGTGAGTTTTCGATGATATATATTTTTGAATTTCCTGTGAATGGCGCAAAATTTTAATTTCTAACAGTCAATTATACATTAAAATTAAAATTGCGTTTTCCTATGTTAGAATTTGTTCAGTGTTGTTCAGAATATTTTGTAAATTCTAATTTATTTTTATATAGGTATGTCTGTTTGTATTTTGTATAAAGACAAAAATACATTTTTTATTAGCATATTTTACGGTGTAGAGTTTCATAATATTAATAAACAAATAGTTTTGAGAGTGATGAAACCGTAAATTGTATATTTCTGAGAGTTCGGCGTATTCATTTGTTTAGAAAAAAAAAAAAAAAAAAAAAAACATTTATTCCTCCAATCTCCAGATCTAAACATAAATCGTTAACGTCCATGAACAAATTTCCAAGCAAATTTCAAACAGAATGTTATCCAGATCATAAACTTCATTTCATGCAGATACATGAACGTCTCGATAAGCCCAGTAGAAGTTGTTCATCAGCGTGTGCGCGCAATAGTGCAACCTGATCATCTAACTGGAGGTCAGCGAAAGCTGGAATCCAACTTCATGTAATACAACACAGTTAAGGTACTGCTACAACCTACTCCTCACTATGTGCGAAGTTCGGTGAGTTGTCAGATGAAAATTTCTTCAGGAGCCTTTCAATATTTTTCATTATTTTAGGGAAAGAATTTTTGGAGAGTTCAAAATTGAACGGACATCAACCGTACATACTGGCAAGAAAGCTTTTCAATGTACGTTCGAGGGATGTGACACGAGATTATCATTGGACTTCAATTTGAGGCAATTTCAGGACACTCGTTCATATCCATACAGGAAACCGACCTCCTTCTCTCCAACCAAATACATATCGATATCGCGAGCACATGCCTGAGTTTGAGAGCGAAATGAATTGCATTTGAATTGAATAAATTACCCATTCTAAAATCGTCTCATCTTTGGTTCCCGTTGTTGACCATTGATGATTTTACATCCATTAAGGCCATATAGTTATTTTTTATGAATGAAACGAATCTGATGATGCTGAATGAATATCACACTCATTTAGAATGTATGAAACACGTTTTGGCGCTTTGCGAATTTTATTAATTTTGTTTCCTCATACTGCTCTACTGAGAACATCTGCATCATTACTTATTTGATACAGACCATTTAAGGATTATGACAGATCATGAAATTTAATCGGTATTCCATGTAGAACATTCGATGACTGCAACAAAAAATTCGCCCAATCAACAGATCTCACATCCTCTTCTCACACCTATCACTGTTAAAGCTAAGTAAGTTGAAATACTCAAAGTTTCAAACTTTCAATTCATAAATTGTGATAATCATTTTAAATGAAAGAAATACTTTAGGCTTCTAAATAGGATCTCTGTATTATCTATTTACTTATTTAGGTAGTTAGTGCAAGCCCCTCAGCATTCATAAAATTCAGTTTGGCTCCAGTTTTATTAACCTGTTGATTGAAGCCAACATGGGCTAATACGATTGAAGCTGGTACAGCAATAGGATTCATGTATAAATCGACATCTGGATTAAGGAAATATGCTATTGGTGGCGCTGCAGGTTTAGCATTAAGCTCATTGTGGGTTTTATGGAATAGTATTGGTAAAAAAAAGGTGAACAACAGTTTGTTTAAGTAGCAGATTTCCAAAATCATTTTAGATTGTAAAAAGTTGTGTAGGAAACAGACATTCTCTTCATCATCATCTGATAAAAATGATCGTCGACAGCAAACCCATTTCATCTTATTTTTTGTTAAAATTCAATAAAGTTGTGTTACCACGCTAATTTGAACATTGAATAGAAACTCATTTCAATTTACTAACCACTCACCCTATGACTGCTATTCCAGTGCTGCATGCTATCGCTCATGAAGCCATTAATTCATCTTCAGGTGAGAATTTTGTTTTCGTGTTTACAAATTATTTAAATTTAAATTAAAGAAAAACTGTAAGATAAATGATGCATGGTTGAAAATTGGCATCCTGTTAGATTAGATTAGCCATGGGAAACATTCCACTAAGTAGAACCACAAATCAAAGTGATCAAGTTGCACAATGCACCAAGGAATAAAATGCGTCATTTCAGCTTCATTAAATATCTTAAACTCATAGTGGAAAGAAGTTAAAAATTAATTTCTTAAAAGTGATTGAAAATGCAAAACGAAGAATTCTTATTTAATGAAAATTATAATATTTAATATTTAATGAAAACGCCTTGGATTTTAGTTCAGAAAGGGTGAATAAGAAATGAAAATAAAAATATATATGCATTATGCAGCTGTAAACAACTATCAAATTGTCGAAAGTCCAATATGTATATATTTCATTCTATTAGTATTCTTAGATTTGTTGTCAATTTATATTCATGTTTTATTTATTTTGTAGATTACAAAATATTCTGCAATAGTAAGAAAAATTCAATACAACAGGAAAAATATAAGAGATGATTGCAAAGCGCAAATGAAGTTAAATTTCTTTCCAATGTCGAATAATTTGCAGAAATGTTTCAATTAAAAAGGTTTCATAGCATCTGATACAAATTTATTTGTTTATTTTTCTTGGAAACTTCTGAACCTTTTTTACTGGTCATAAATTTTGTCACTTTATTGGATGCAATCTCAAACAAAAATCCTGACATAATGTAATCATTGAACTCTTAATAAAATATGTATACCTATATAAATATAATTGTTTTTTCTAGCGAGAGCAAGCAAAATGAAAACTTGAGAAGACTCAACTAGATAAGTATAAATACTTAGTTTTTAATTTATTTCAGCATAAAATTACTAAGAAATTACAGGGTTTCGAGCTGTTGACAGGTTGCTTTTGCATTGCACAATATTAATTGAAAATTGTATCCGAAAATAATCGCAAATATTCACAGTTTATCATGCCATGCACAGCATTCCGTAGTAGATAACAAAATGTGTTATTTTTAGTTTCACTTAACTTTAATTTGCAATAAACTATTATGTAAATAAAGGTACATACATTTAAATAAAATAAGTACCTAATAGGCACATATGTTATTAAATTTTTCACGAATCCCAAAAATAGTGGTCTTAAATTAAAAATCGTTTGTCAATTAGTGTTTTTCGTGCCAAATTATTTTTAGTTGAATGATTTATGACCATTTGAATGAGCTGTATAAAATGATTAAGAGTAAATAAAAAATTTAGAATGTTACAAAAATAGAATAAAAATATGGTTACGTACCTTAGAAAGTATGGCAACAGAAATTGTAGCAATCAAAAAATTGCCGGTTGTAAACAGTACGAAAACAAAAAGCAGAAATTCAAAACCAAAAATGGTGTTTTCGTTACCGTAAAATAGCACTTTATCGAACGATAAATTGTCGAAGTACAAGACCCCCTTTGAATCAGTAATCGACTCTAATTCACAATCAAAAAGTTTTTCGAACCAATTTTTTTCTTTTATCATGTAGTCGACGTCTTTAAGTGCCTAAAAAAAAGTTTTTCTTAGTTACACAATTATCACATATTAATTTGATATACATACGTGATCAATGAAAGCAGCAAAAAATCTGTTTATATTATGATATGTTATCATCATTTTCTCGAAAGTTTTTTCAAATTTCATGCTCTGATTATTAAACCGATCGTGATTTTGATTCTTGTTCAGCGGTTTGATAAGCTGTTCATAAAATAATCTCAGATTACGAGGTGCCAAAATTGTATAAGTTTGATGATCCGAGCCTGGTAGCAATCCTCTTTGACCGCATAAATTTTCCTCTTCACGCTTCAAGTGTATAATCATATTGAAGGTATCTATATCAGAGCGTCCATGGACTAGTAAATCGAAATAATTTAAGTAAGTGCAATTAGAAATTTGCATTTGTAATAATATTTAAATAATAACAGAATAGAGTTTATAGTGTGTAGTGTGTCACGTTACCTGATCGACCATGAATATAGAATCCGTAAGAGTTGATCAGAATTAATACAGAAATATTTGCGATTGAGGATACGTCAACAAATTGTTGGAGACAGTTATCAACGAAACGTTCGTAAATTAACAAATTCCATAGTCGTTGTATTGCATACAAGCTCAAGTAGACCATTGCACCAACAGCGACCTTTAGCAAAATATTATTATTCAATATGTCCACTGACTCATTTTCCAACTTGTAATGATCTAAATAGTTTTGCCAGCTCGACGTGTTGAGATGTAAATAGAATTCTATTGATGAGCAGTTTTCAAACCCCATGAGCTAGAATAATTAAAGAAAAATGATTACTAAATATATCTCTTTCGCCAACACACACTGCTCAAGATACAACTTTCAACTCTATAAATTGGTTAGCTCCCGAATGTGGTCGCAGAAGGACGGAATTTAAAGCTCATCTACAATAATTTTTTGAAATATCTTGGCGCCCCACCTTTATTGCAGCTAATACTAATATCACTTGTAAGTTGATGGAAAATTTGCGCTTTGTTATTAGTTCCTGCCATTCATTTGCTACAAAATAATTTCGCCATGCTGAAACAAATTCGTTGGTTGGAGAAAGGGCTGGTGGCTTTAAACTGGAAGATATGGAAGGCGTTCCTGAAAAGATTTTTGTAGAATGATAAAAGCTTCAGATAATTTTATATTATAAATATTATCGAGTATATTTATACCTGGATGTGATTTCAAGTTATCACTCATATGATATTTTGGACGTTCCCAGTCAATAAAGAAAATGTCTAAATGGGTAATATCGAAGAATAATTTCAGGATACGTGTTGTCTGCAAATGTATTTACAAGAAGTAGAAAAATTGCATTATCAAGAAATATGCGTGATATTTACCTTGAAAGTAACAGCCGTCGCCAACAAAATCTCAATTATTGTTTCTTCATATGACAATGGTAGCAAAATTACAACACTAGTCTGGGTCTTATATGTCCAAAAAGTCCATAAAATAAATATCAAACTTGTTGCGAAAATAGCATTAGATAAATTGGATAGCAAATTGATGACAAAATTCAGTAGAATCGTAAAGTCAAAATACTCAGCTAATTGACTTCGAATTTTATAGAAAAATGTTGTAAGTAGCGAATAAAAAAACGCCAACGACAAGAATATTGGAAGCATTATTTGGAAAAACAAACTGAATTTAGCACGCTTGATGAATTTAATTTTAAATGAAAAATTTATGTTGTAATGTAGACTTTCGTCGATTGCATAGTCCATCGAAGTAGATTTTAAAATATTAGCTATACTCGTCAAGTTCAATGTTGCATATTCGATTATGAGTAGTGGAATTCTTATTCTCTCTCCAATCTTATTTATTTCGTTATAATTTTCACTGTCAGGGAGAAGAAATCTTAATTCAACGCTTTTGGCGTAAGTGATCTGGCTTTGTTGCTCATAGAACCTAGATTCATCACCGTTTTTACCGTTGGATACTGATGATGAATGACGTCCAGAGATTGTGTCGACTAGGAAAAATCGTTTTACTAACTGCCATTTCTCAAGGTCTTCATTCTTTAAAGGAAATCTCATTGCAATGAGTCATATATTTAATACCATAAAACCTTACCTGGTTGCCATCAAAGTCTTTTGCATTGCGTATTAAAACCGGAACTGTTTGTATGAAATTAGCATTGTTCTCGTAATAATTAAGAAAAAGTGTTGAGAATTTTGTTTCCATATTGTAAGCAGCCAGATCGCGTAAATTGATAGTACATCTTGAATATAAATTTTTGGCAAATCTTATATTATTTTGCCAATGGTTTTCGAAGACAGGAAACATATTACACAAATTGATATCGCCAAGTTTTGCAGGACGAAAATCTGTCATGTTCCCATAAAAATCATGTGCTACAATTGTGAAATTTAATGTGTTGTTCACCTGTAAAAGAGCCATTATTATTCTAGCAATTCCTTCAACTGCTAATTATTTCCTTATTTGTTTACTCACATTATTGCCGAGGCTGTACGATGTGTCAATGAACTTTTCAAACAAATTTTTTGAGTATTTTTTATTCCTAAAGAATAAAAATGGTTTCAGCTTTTCGGAGCCCTCAAATTCAGCACCCTCACTTTCCGCACGAATGCCTTCTTCGTCATTTACAAATCCATTGGTCAAAACTTGTTGTTGATAAAAAGGATAACAAGGGCCATCTTTATTCAGATCGAAAAGCGTTAACGTGCAAATATTTGCAAGATAGTTGCAATAATCTTTTCGATGTAGAATTTTGCAGAAGAAAATTAAGTATTTGAGCTCGTACGTGAGATTCAAATTCTGAGTCAGCGGAAGGTTTTTGTAATGTTGGTACCGCTTTAAGTCCTTCAATATCTCTTTCTTTATGCAATACTCATTATTATAGATTTCATTGAGTTGCGCGTCACATGAACAGTTTTCGTTGTTCCAGGTTTTATATATTCTAACTGATTTCCTTAAAGAAGAGAATTTAGTGGCGTTTACGTAACGATAATGGCAACTTATTTTTTCGGGGTGCATTTTTTCTTCTTTAGTTCCTTCAACCTTTTGACAAACTGGTCGCCTCAATATATTATCATATTCAATTATTTCCTTTGAGCTTTTATCACAAACACATTTGTTAATATCTGGTCGCACGAGTGAAAAATATATAATATTTAATGTAATTTAGAGTACTAACGGAAATGTACATATATGTTATTATATATTTGACTCACCATGCGCTGAAGGTTCTAAATTAAAACTAGCATCGCACAATAATCGACATTTGAAAAAGTCTACGTCATAATAATAGTTTGTTTGACAACTTCTCCGATTGTTGAAGTAGAATTTATTGTTATTGTTTGTAAAGTAAAAGTTTTCATCGTCATCATTAATTGTTCCAGTTATGCTGGTTAACATAACTATAATGATGAAAATGTTCAATCCAACTGTCATCATAATAATTAGTTTACACTATTGTTCTTAACTAAAGCGCGATTCTATTTTTTATATATATATTTTTTGTTTTGCAATAGGGATGGGCACTATGAAATATTTTTAAAAAAGGACGTCTGATCAGCTAGGAATTTTTATGAAAACTATTGAAAATAGTTTTTTGTTTTGTATATGTTTGCGCGTTGTCATGGAAAACAACTTCAGTGCATGTACTCTAACAAAATTTTTGGTAACCAGGACTTTTCACAATACTGAACAAATAAAGCAAGAGAAGGTAAATGAAAAATGAGTTCATTACTGGAGCTGTGCATTAAATAGGGTCATGTGCAGAAATTTAACGCAACGCTACTGTTTGCTAAAAACACATTTAAATATTTAATTGCATTTAAATTGAACAGCTTCCCAAAAGTAAGTCTAAGTGGTTTTTGAGCGATGAAGATGAAAAATTATTTGACTCCGTGAATCTCAAAGACAATGCTGCATCAGCTGCATGTAACTTTCTCAGAAGCATAATAAAATCCTCATTTTTGAACTGACTTCTTTTAACGAAGTTTTCAATCAGATTAATCTAGAGGTGCCCAACTCAGCTAAAATTTCTAATCTAATAGATATATCTGCTAAATTTAATTGAGACATTTTAAAATTCAGTTACTTTTTCCATCCATGGCGCTCAGTGCTTCATTTATTTAATTAACTTGATAAATAAATAATTGATAAATTTATCTAAAATCTGGAATGAAACGACTTCTTGCGAGGAGAAAATCTAATAAGGAGTAAAGTACAAATTATTTTCCAGCAGGGATTATTCTATAATTAAATATCTGATTAACATGTTTTGTTGTTTTTTGTTGTTCACACAGTTTAGAATCGTCCGACCTTTATTTCGATCCTGTAGAAAGGCGTGTATCGATTTCTAACCGTTTCATCGATTATTTTTTATTATTTGCCGTGCAATTATGTAAGGCACTGTATACTTAAAATTTATCGTGTCCTTCGGGGCGCAATATTTTCTGACTGGCACCATATTTTTATTTGATTATTATTCGTTTATGTGCATATTTGTTTTCCTCGACCGAATTTGCGCACTTATCCTTTAAGGATAATCCTTAGGACTTATCCTCCTAAGGACACGACAAATTTTAAGTATATAGCCCTTATTGTCATTTCAAAATGGCTTTGAATTAATTTGGATTTGGTGATCATTTTTCAGATTTACATAGCATCGAATTTCTTATGTTCGCACAAAAAGATAATGATACAAAAAATCGTTAATCTTTTTGTAAATTTCATTTACAATTTAATCAGGTTTTTCGTCATTGAAAGGATAATTTTTAATTAATTTTCTAGTTAAATGCTTTTTATTAGTGTCGTTAAAAGCGTACTTCAGCCACCAAATTACACTGCTGCTGCAGTTTTTCCCCTCAAAAACATTGGAACAATTAACATTGATATTTGCCTCATTTGTATGTCACCAGAGTATCGAAACACAAATTTAACTTCACTTGTGAAATTCAGATTTTCAATGAGCCGAAAATGAGGTGTGCTAAATCGTCATTATAATGTCACTTGTTACTTTGATTCGTGGTTCAAGGTTCAAATTCGATTGAATTTTAGTTTTCCCTGGTAATTTTTAATAAATAGGATTTTAATTTTCAACATGAATCATTTATTTACCGCTTTTTTTAAGTTTTAAGAAATCAAAACATTATTTGGAAATTCATTTTCGCTGTTGTGGTTCTATTATTGGTGCTTAAGGCTCTACTGATCAAAGATCATTGTGTGTAATAATTAGCAGAATTTTTATTTATTCCACAATTTAGCTATACAAAATGATACATTTGTTTACCAATTTTCAGAGCAATCCTTCGCTGACCTCATGTTACTAAATCCTTCTTACTGCTTATTTATATTAATGGTAAAATTGTATGCTTACAAACATTCAACGATAATAGTAACTCCATCTTCATTCAGCAGTTCATAATATTCATTAAATAGCGCTGCTTAATTATTTCATGATCCAGTATATGCTACATAAATGTAGAGGGTGCCACATGCAACTGATTCAAGCTGTATACATACTGTTTATGAATAAATATTACAAAATAACAAAATGCTGCTTAAAACAATTCTTCAATTACTCTTCAATTCAGAAAAACAAAGTGCAGCCTCAAATGTTTTATAAACAGTATATATAGATAACATCTTTTCCATTGTTGGGTCTACATTGAATAATATGAGAACAACCAACCAACTGCATCAGACCTCAATAAATATCATAAATATCAAATGCCGATCAAACAACATTGTATGCTCGTATCCGAATTGAATTTCATACTGAGGTTATGTGATGGAGCTGAAACGTCGACCAACGACGGATTAACGTAATCGTTAAAATATATTATAAAATAAAGAAGAAATAGTTAGTCAACCAACGTCAACCGGAACATCAGCATCAAAAAAATTGGTAGGTAAATGTTCGAAATTTTGCAAAATTGTCGTAAATTGAATTTTGTAACTCGCCGCAGATTTTAAACGAAGGCAACATGAATCAGCAGCCGAACATAATGAATACAATTTTGTCAAAAAAAAAAAAAATAGTCAATAAAAAATTAAAGTTATCAAATATATGTTTATTTTTTACGGAATTGGTATCTGTTATTCTGTTCATTTTCAGCAATCTAAACCGTAATTGTAAGCAATGTTGGCGGAAAAAGTTGTTAATTCAACGAATTTGTACTTTGTTTGTGATTAAGGATCTCAAATTACTGTTGAGATTATACTGAATAATACGAGACCAAAAGCATCAGCATTTTTTGTTGAATTCGCTCATTTTTCTAAAGGAATATTGTGATTGAATATTAACTGAGGATAAAGGGTAGCGAAATTTTTGCATACGTGCAAAATGAAATGTTTAATTTCTTCTCGGCTTCTGTCGTTTCGGTTCGTCAACGAAGAATTGCAATATAAACTCTGTTCAGGTTAAGAAAACGTTCAGTTCTTCACGAAAAATGGAAGGCTATAAACGATTTAAAGCTATAGAATCACAGAACGTTTATAAAACTGCCAGCCAGCAATGGTAAGAAAGTTTGTAAAATATCAATATTTTGTAATTGAAAATTGAATTTTAATTTGTATTTTTACAGGCGATTGCTGGCCGAGAATTTGGTAGAAAGACCTCCGGCTGCCCCGACTAATTGAATAGAAACCTTGTTTTCACCGCCACGAGGAACAATGATATCAGCATGAGCTATTGGTGGTGTAATACAATTTGTGTATGATGGAACCATGAATATTGCTTAAGAACACCATCAATATCACGATCGCGTTGAGAAATATCTCTAAATTGATAAACAAAGGAATATGATGTTAAGTGTATTTAATAGTAAAAAAAAAATTTCCACAAGAATTTTCATTACCAAAATGTCAAGAACTTCGGCATTATGAAATGTGAAAATTCCCTCAAAGATTATGACTTTTGCACCATATATTGTTTCTGTTGTTGTTTCACGTGTATGTGTGACAAAATTATAAACAGGAACTTCCACTTTAAGGACCTCTTTTAATTTCTTTAACACATCTAACATGAGCTCAAAAAATATATATATGACAGTTATTTATCATTTTGTACAATATAATTTTATTATTAAAAAGCGCCGTAACATACCTGCAGCTGAAACTATGTAGACATAAGTGAAGAAGTACATAAGTGATAAGGAGAAAATCAATGGAAGGAGAAAATAATTGATTTCAATTAATAAGAATAAGATTGTTTATTTTGTTATTAAGGATCTCAGACATGCATATCTTATTACATTTGCATCGAATTGATTCTTTTTTTCAGCATCGAACAAATTTTCAATACTCTTTAGAGTAACTTTTCAGGTTCTCTCAGGCCTGTCGTCGGGGTGAGGACTGTCGTTCTCGATTTCGTTATCGATTTTATTGATTTAAATTGTGTTTGAATTTTGTATGTAGTGATGTTCTCTCATCTCTGCTTGCGTCGATACATTGTCAGTTTGCTTTGATGGAAAATTTTTAACGGATTCTTTTCAAAAACAATTGTTCAGCATGCTAAATTTCAGTACGGCCGGTTTTAGCATCATACCCGGCGAAGAGACAACACTATTACCTATTAATTTTAATTCATTTATTACATTTAAAGATCTACAACAACAATAGAAATGGTTGAACAAGACTTTAATGAACTCTCTCAAGCAGAAGCAGAACTGTATGATCGTCAGATTCGATTGTGGGGCTTAGAAAATCAAAAAAGGTGAGCTCCGCCGATTTTTGTTTATTTTTATTGTATTCATTTGGATGAATTTCGATATAGATTGCGGAGTTCAAAAATCTTGATCGCTGGACTGAATGGGCTTGGTGCTGAAATCGCTAAAAATGTTATTCTTGCTGGCGTGCATCTGGTCACCTTTCTAGATTACCGCTCTGTTACCGAGCTAGATTTTACATCACAATTTTTTATCCCGCGCAGTGATTTGGGGAACAATCGTGCAGAGGCATCGCTTCTGCGAGCACAAGCCTTGAACCCAATGGTAGAAATCACAGCTGATACTGGTAGCTTAGCTTCAAAGGATGCTGTTTTCTTTAAAGGCTTTAACGTTGTTATCATCCTGGAAGCAACGACAGATGAACTGGTTCGTATTGACAATATGTGTCGCGTGAACAATGTCAAGTTCTTCGCTGCTGATTTATGGGGCATGTTTGGATACAGTTTTGCCGATCTTCAGGAACATGAGTATGTCGAGGACGTCGTTAAACACAAAGTCATTTCAAAGCCTTTTGAGAAGACTAAAACTGAAATGATAACATCCACTGTCAAGCGCTCTTTAAAATTTCCGTCACTTGAATCTATCGCTGAATTTAATTTCAATGCTCCATATTTCGCTAAGAAAATGAGAAAATCTGGCCCAGCCTACATTGTCATGAAGATTTTACAAAAATTCCGTGAAGATGAGACGCGTGATCCATTGCCCTCATCTCGCGGTCAAGATATTGAGAAGTTGAAGACAATTCGTGATGAACTTTCTACTGTCGAAGTCGTTCCCGATTCATATTTTCAGCATGTCTTTGCTCAAATCTCCCCGGTTGCTGCTATCGTTGGAGGAGCTGTTGCACAAGAAGTCATAAAGACTGTCTCACACAAAGAAGCTCCACATTACAACTACTTCTTCTTTGATGCTGAAAAATCATGCGGCTTCATTGAAACTGTTGAACCAATTACTGATTAGAACCATCAACACATCCCAATCTCAATTAAAAAAAAACTTATTTCTTATATTAAAGTTTGTTTCGCTTATTTATTTACTTGGGAACTTAAATCTATTTCCTCAGATCATCTGAGCTTATGTTGTATTTAGTTTTCATCTTTTCGAGCTCCTCCTGTTTGGCTCCGATGTCTTGCGTTTTGAATGCTTTTGTTGCTTGATAATAGAGAACGACCAGGTAACGATTGCAAACATTAAAGCCGCTGAGATGATCGCAGGCGTTCTTTGCATCCCAGATGTCTTCATACACAACATAAGCAGTGCCTCTAGTCTCTAGCGTGTTACCTACTCGAATCTGTCTGATGGCACCAAACTTACCAAAAATATCGTACATTTCATCTGATGTGATCTTATAAGGTAGGTTTCTGACATAGAGGATTCGGTTGACTTCTGGGGGTAGACGAACCTAAAATATAATAATCATAGGTAATTAACGAAAGGCATAAACGTAAACAAAACGTTTTTACTAACATTGTTCCTTTTTTGCATAGCCAAAGCCATCTTGATGAAATGTGCCGAATATTTACTGATTGACTGTAGATCAATTAACTTTCTTCAAGATGCTATTTTTACGAATCTCGTCAAAATGTCGTCAACATATATGAAAATTGAAACTGTATGTACTTAGCATATATTTTTTTTCTTCCTACTTGTGGTCCCTTGGTCCAACCCGTTTATTGAAAATAGTGTATTGATAATTAGATTGTCTGTCTGTCTGTCTATCTATCCAAACAAACACAAAAGAATTATAAATTTTTCCGAACTTTAAATTTAAATGTGTCAATTCATTAATAAATTATTTCTAAAATGAAAGATTGCTGCTCACATCACGATGAGACGTTTAGCGAAATTTTCAAAGTTTTAATTAATAATTATATTCCAATTTGGGTGATTTTTAGTGTTATTTGCTTCGTTGCTGTTTTCTACGCATCATTGCGAAAAAAATCAGTTTCAAAAGCTAAGCAGGAATAAAAAAAAGCTCAGTAACTTAATATTAAATCTGTAAGTAGAATGAATGCTAAAATATTGCATTAAATAAATAACTCATAATTTCATTTATTGCTCGATAAAAGCCTAATTTTTTTATTTTGCATAAATACTTTTTCCAAAATTCCAGATATTGCGCATATTTCGCCGGCAGTTATGTTTTATAGTAGTCACATCGCTGTAAGTAGGGCAATCTTTGTAATGATTAAACTGCCGTAAGACGCAATAAATTAAGTTCTGTCTACTAATAACATCGATTAAAATTGTCCTACCTAAATTATATTTGTAATATCAACTGAATAAAATCAATATTGAAGACATTAATCACAATAAAGTGTACGTGTGGTGGCTTTTGTTTTAGTCAACAAAAATGTCCTGAAAATCGTGCTTAGCTTTTGGTAAAAAGAAGCTTTTATGTTTTATGTCGATTGAACTTTCAGTATCCGATTCTATGTTTAACCGTTTGAATGCTTCGTTTCTTATAAAACTTTGTTCATCAAGTAAGCAAATTTGCCCAAACATATTTGTCTTAATTGGCAGCAGATTTGAACTCAAACTTCCATTGCTCAACTTTCCAAAACGTTTCTTTAATAATGGAGTAGATGCTTTGATTAATGGACAATCTCGCACTTTGCAGCCATCGTCTGCTTTATCACTTTCACTAGCAGCCTTTTTCAAATAACGTTTCTTTCGAGTATTCTTCCATGGATCGCGTTCAGATGCTTTTTGATATTTTATTGGCGGCTGTCGTACACCCCAAAGCGGACGATGGTCATCAGTTTTGTTTGTTTTTTCTTTCGTCTTAATGCGATTTTCTTGATCATGTGCTACAGTTGCATCAGTTTCGTCGTCAACTGAATTAGCTGAACAGTGATGGTAATGGTGATTATGGCAATGTTGATGCTTAAATAAGCAATATTCACAAAATAGAAAGCTTTCAGTTTGTGTCTCAACGGTTTTCATATTTTCTCTTATTCTTAATTCATTTCGATACTTTTGGGGTGTCAAAATCTTCACTTCACGCTCCTCATCCACATATTGATTTTCTGTTGACGTTGACGTGAATGCATCATGACTTGCATGAGCTTCTTCTTTTGTGAATGTGCCATCGTGTGGAATTGTTGGCGTGACAGTTTTCGGAGTGGACTCTTGTGGCTTTTCGCCGACATGTGTTGAATTAATTTCCAATGGATTTTGAGTATTAATATTGATGGAGATTTCACTTTTTGATTCCTCATCAAAAAGGTCTGGAGTCGGTGGAACAGTAATTATTTTAGCCTGACCACCATCGGATGAATTTGGTGTTTCAGTTTGTCGCAATTGGAATCCATTATTTGACTGTTGAATTATAAACTGACTCAAGTTAAACTTATCATTTTGATTTGTTGAAGCTGTCGAATTTAAATCTTTGATCAAAGGCAACATAAGATTTGGGCTATTGATACGACCATTTTGCGCAGCCATTAATAATGCAAAATTATTCAGTTGATTGAATGCAAAAAAATCATTTGAGATGGGCACAAATGGAACTATTGGCATAGTTTGAAGAACGAGAGCTATTCCATCGAGATCCGCAAATGCTTTTTTGGTACTGTTCTTCTCGTTATTGCTATCAATTGATTTTGTTGTTTTCGGCGTCGATTCCTCGTCACTGGAATTTTTTGAATCTTCAGCAGGAGATTGACGCTTTTGAATTTTACGTCTAAATGCTTCCAAGTTCTTCTTCTTTAACTTAATTGGTGTACCGATCAGCATAGTTTCGCCATCATCTTCATCTGTAATACTTTCAATAATTGATGGAGCTTTTGGACTTTCTGTAATTGTCTTATTCGGATCTACATGAATTTCTACTTCGCGTATTTTTGGCGTATTAACAACAGATTGTGGTTGCGATTTTTGGCATCCATCCATATGAATTTCGGTTCTTTCGCCTATCTTTTGAATGCTTATTGTCTCATCCAAAGCACTCTGCATTGCCAAAACTTTTTCACGCCTTTTCCTCTCGCGCTCCATTTGAGCTTCCATGGAAGCTCTTTCGAGTGCTTGTCGCATTGCTTCTTGCTTTTTTCGTTCAGTTTCCAATTTTTCGTTTTGCAAATGCCTTTCATATTCAAGACGTTCACGTTCGAGTTCAATTTGCCTTGCCAGTCGCTCCTCTTCGGCCTTCTCCCATTGATATTGCTTTTGTTGTTCAATTTTCTTCAGATTTTCACGTTCTTCCAATTGTTGTTTGATTGCTTGTTGAAGTTCTAAAGCCTTACGTCGTTTAGATTCTCGTTCGGCAAGTAACATTGGATCAACGGGAACATTTTGACCACGCAAAAATGATGATACGGTACTAACAGATATCGACATTGTTTCTTCTTCACTATCTCTTGCTTCACTGAGGCTCTTCTCCAACCACACCGGACCATTGGTATTGCGTGAGCTTCGTCCATTATCCTTTGAAAACGAATCAAAGAGATACGAGCTCTGCCATTTGGCACGGCCACTTTTTTGAAATCCCATCGAATCGACGGCCGATGAATTTGCGTACGACGATACCGAAAACATATCCTGACTTCCAACCGATGAGGTCTCAGACGATGGAGTTCCAATTGATCTAGCATAATGAAATAAAATACATTTTTTATGCTATAAACAAAAAAAACAATTTCATAAGTCGGAAAAAAATCGAAAATCAACCCAAATATGAATATAGCACAAACAACAAATAAGCAAAAAATGAATTCAGAATATTATTAAACATCAATTTGCAAATGTGAAAAAATAAACAAACCCCAAAAAACCATTATCAACGTAAAAATAAATAAAGAAAACTTTTTTCAGGGTTTCAAGCATGCATTAAAAAAAGTGTGGCTTTTATCACTTACTTGTGACTGTTATGATGAAAGTCATGATCCTGGTCATTGTTTGACGATGATGAATAATCATTTAAGGATGATGTCATTGAGAGCTTTTTCAAATTTTGATGGTTATTTTGTCCCTGATTGCCACCATGCAAACCGTCCAAGCGTATTTGACCGCAGTTGTATTCATAACTGTTTTGCGTATCGATTAAGTGGTTTGTGTTGGACGGTAGACTTGTGCTTCCTCCACTTCCACTCAAATACCCCGAAGATTGATCGGAATTGTTGCTGCCTTGACTGTGAATTATATTATGCGACAAAGAAAAAAAAAATAATAAACACGATTCATGAAGGTCAAGTGCAAAAAAAATTAACGCACTTTACGAATTGGTCATTTGAATGGAGAAAAAGAAAAAGCTCTACGAGGTCACATTTGGACTGATTACGTTGTAACCCCTCATCAATTAAGTATCCACCCTTTGAAACCCTGAGTGCTTAAGTCATTACTCTCCTTCTTTATACAACAACAAAAAATCACGCAATCACAAATCAATGAATGTTGCGAGACTTGTTTGACGTCTGAAGAAGTTTCTTCGTTTTTTTTTTTTTTGGTGGTAATTTGCATGCAAGCACTCACCGAGTCATTGTTTTATCGGCAGTACGATCGATGGGCGGAAGGCTTGGGCTTCGAATGCGTCTCAATGTATTAAAGTTCTTCTGATGAAAATTATTATTTTGATGGACAATTTCGGTGTTTGTTATTAATTGGGTTCTGTGGACATTCAACTTTGTGCAATTTATATTATTATTTTAACAAATATTGTCACCTCACCTTATCGTGTTCCTTTCATATTTCGAATGGTATTGCTCTAATTTTGCCATTTCTTCTGTTGATAAGAAAAATAAAAAAAAAATAGTGAAATTGTTAGAAACGAAAATTGAACTGTTTGTAAAATGTGGGTCGTGTTTGAACACTGTTAAATTATAGCACATTCACCTCGCTCTTTTGCCCATTGCATTTTTTTCTGCTCCACCAATGAAAGCTCCCGATTCAAATTGTCCTTGTGATCCTTGATGATCATTTCACAACAGTTTTGAAAGAAAAACTATTATCAATATATTTTCGACAAACTTTAATTTAATAAAAAATGTGAAAATATCCAGTGAAGCGATTTAAAGGACGAAAAATACACACACAGTTCAAGTGCCAGACCGCAACTGAATGAGTATATGATGGAGGGAAAATGAGGCTTTTCACAAAACTCATTTGATCAATAAAAAAAAAAATATTTTGTCATGGAAACGCGAAAAATTCACAACGGAAAAATTCCCGAGCTCGTAAAACCTCTGCGAAGCGATTTTAACGTGCGGTTGGGAAAAAAATTCTAAAAACCTAATAGCAACTCGACAACTGACGGTATTTCCTCATTTCTTAAAATATACTGCCGAATAATATTTTCACAATATTTATTTTTTTACTGTCATTCGAAAAAGTGTGAAAAAAAAAAATGTGGAACAGAAAGAGAAAAAAAAGTGCCATCGTGCTGATCCGTGGGCTGCGTGTGCTTTGGGAAAGTTCATTTGGATAATATGGTCGGTGGGTTAATTTCATTCATTCATGAAAACAGGATTCGAATAATGTATATAGGCAACAAAGTTGGAATGAGGCTCAACAAGCAATTGACTCGATTCAAGGAAAAACTGGGCCATTTAACATGCGGAGGAAAATGTAATTAGAGTTTCTTGAACTTTCGTGTGGGTTGTTGGCACTTGTAATATAAATGTAGGCGTATTTGGGATCAATGAATTTTTCTAAAATCTTTCGCTAAACAAAATCTTCATGGTAATTTAATCACGGGGAGTTTTATCAGAAAAAGAGCAACATTTTATCTTTTCATTTCGAATTAAACTTGTTTGCCCTTTCCAGACAAACTTTTTATTACTTTTTATGTTTTTTGCTGCTTCAAGAAACTGCAAGATGATAAACAAGATTTTTGATTTTAGGATGGCGAACAAAATTTCTATCTGAAAACCGAAAACAAAAATAATTATTTTGATGGAAACTGGTTCTTGTGCTTGCCATCGTCGCAGACACGCGGAATTTTTCTCATAAGTAATTGGCTGTTTTGCTTCATTTCATTTCTAAGAAAAATGTTGAGAAAAAAAAATCAAAGAATGTAAATATCGATTATGTTGTCTTCCTCTTTCCATCTCACTGGATATATGATTTGCACAAGAAACGTACAACACACAAACACACACACTAAAGGTGAAAAATGAAAACGATGATAATGAGGGAGCATAAAGGATGGAATGATAATTGTCGCTTGTCTTCAATATTATGACATTGAAATGACCTTTCTCATGGTCTCAATGCTCGTTTTTTGTTGTGCTGTTTGTGGCGCATTTTAAGCACTTTTTTATCAGTATATTGAAAAAAAAAAAAAAAACGTGACAAAAATCAAAATATCGATCGGCGCTGGATCGAGGAAATTGTTATCGTTTTTTTTTTCTTCTTCATGCAATTTTGTTCTAACTCAGAAGCAGAACACAACTTCTTCTTGTCGATATTGAAATGAAACAAAAAACATATTTTTTTGCTGATCATATACTAGTTTGAACTGTTGCGTAATGTTGATAGTACACGTAATGCAACGTGCTTCTTAAAGCAAAATAACTTTAATGTTGAATAATTTTTTTATTTGCAGATTCCCCACTGTTCATCCTTCATGTTAAATGTTGTGCAATATTTTGGTTGGGTCGTGGAGGTTAACAGATCTGTGATATGTGAACGATCGTTAATAATAAATACGCCGCTGGAATAGGAGATTGCATATTGATAATAATACCAAAGATGGTGAGTGCTAATTTAATGTTCTGCAATCGCCAGCCGGCATATATTCAAATATAAAAAGTCTCAAGCGCAAACGTGCCGAATGTTAATAAACAATTTTTTTTTTTATTTTTTATTTGCTTTGCAAAATGTTTTAACTTTTATAAAACAACTTTTTTGCATGCAAAAATTTGCGAGAGTACAAGCTTGTAAATAAACATTGTTGGTTGAATTCAGCAAAAAAAAAAAATTGTCGAAGCGAAGTTTATAAATTTTTAAAATTATTTTGAATTAATTTTTTTTTTCTTCTTGAGAATTAATGTAAATTATTCGCAATCGCCCCAGGAGCGTAATTCCATTATGCATTCCAATATGTAGGCCATTTATCGATTTGTCAAGTTTATTCGCTATTGACATTTTTCATCAAATGCATATATTGTAAGTTTCTTTGCTGTGTTACGCAATATAAAATGTACTTTGAGTTCATTGACATCACATTACAAATGATGTAAATGCTGTTTGCGCTGTTGTGCTCTCAACTGAGCGCCAATAATACAATGCCTGGTGATGTAAACTATTTGATGTAAAACAAAGTTTTCCTTGAGGGAAAAAGATTTCCCAGAAAGATTTCTCAGAAATGTTGCAATATTGTGACGTTGGAAATGGTGAAATTGTTGAGTCGTTATATTTATGGCGACAATTGACGTTGTACTGATACAAGGCAACAGTAAATAAAAGGCATTTGAACTGCTAATGGAACGCACAGAATCAATATCAAAGACAGTCATCGAAATGCAATTGAGTGATTTTTTTTTAAATAAATATTGAAAGACGCATCTTTGATGATAAAATATTGTATAATAATTGATCTCACTCTCTTACTCAATCGTTGCGTTCATTCGCACCATTAATTTAAAGGCGTTTGATCTCGAAATGAGCTCTCGATTTGTGCTGATCGTTTGCGTTCAATTGATTCAAATGTATTCACGTTCAGCAACTTAAAATGTCTCTTGTGTTAGTTACATGTATTTAAGAGCATAAAAACTGCCTAGGACAATTGATCGTGTGACAGTGAGAAAGTTGATGTGAGTCACGAGAAGCAATAAATAAAAAAAATCCAAACTGAGTCACTGGAATTACTAATCAGAAAGAAATATAGCAAAAAAAAAAAAATGTTTTCTCTGATAGCCCGCAGCGAACTGACTTGTATGATGAATAAATATCATTAACAGAAAATATGAAAATTGGCAATGATAACTAAAATAAAAACGAATTAAATTTATTATGCGGTGCATTCGAACGAAAAATTTATTTTCGTGCAATTAATTGCATTTTTTCTGCTGATTTTGACACAAGATTGAACGTGCGATGAACTCAATATTTCGCGAAAAAAAAAAAAAAGCAATAATAATAACCACTTGTAAATTTCGGTGATTTCGCCGAAAAAAAAAAAAAAAAATCATTCATCAGCGTCTTTAGAGCCTTCGGTGCGAAAGAGAATTCTTAAGCGGTTCGTTCTTTTTCTTTCTGCAACTGTAAAAATCATTCTCCCGTTGTCCATTTGATGGTTTGCTTCATTCATTAGTTCCAATAAGCGATGAATAAGCTCGTCAATGAACTCAACAAAATGCACATTGTGCTAACATAAATGTCCAATGTTCTTTTGTCGAATGCAAATTGAACGATTATTATATACACAATTGTGCAATTGAATGATTCTTGCACAAAAGGGAAGCGAAATAACAACTTAATTGAGCATTGGAAATGTGAATGTATGCATATTGTATCATAGATTACATCGCTTCGTTGTGTTATGCTCATCCGTCTCTTTTTTTTTCGTTATTTCATTTCACAATCGGAAAACAACATTAAACAAAAGAGATTCCACCAAGACCTACCCTAAAGGCTCATACGTTGAGTGCCAATTTACCAACTGCCTTTTTGTTTATTGTTGTGCAACATGATTGCGGAATCGAGTCGCGAATGCTGTTGGATTGAGAATTATTTATATTTTGCACTTATATGTGTAAATAACGTAAATTACTGATTCTATCGATCCCTGCAAAAAAAGCAATTGCAAAAAATGGAATAAATAATGATCAATTATCATCATGATACGTCATAACAGTCTGAAGTCTATGCACAAATATCTTTGCAACAACTTTTTGCTGTCAAAAGATCACTGGCAAATATGAAATTTTGCTGCTATTCAAAACACTGCAAAATATATTTTTTTACAGTTCTGTTTTGTCTTATCACATGGTGCTATCTATTTCCCTTTGGAAGTGCTTTATCAAAAGCAATTTTTTTCTCGGTTGTATGGGAATTTATTAAGTAGTACGAGTTGCCCCAAAAAAAAACTAGGTCACATTCTAACTCACACATTTGTGCGCATTATCAGCTATCTTAAGTTTATTAACAACACTCACAAATGTAAGCGATATGGCATCAGAAATGGTATAATTATGTCGCAAATTTCCGTAAGCGTTTCCTGCACATATGTCCTAAATTTTCCATGTGTGGCGTTGTGGCGTTTTCTATTTGTCCATAAGCGACTGTGGCTTAATATTAAAAATATGCAAATGACATTCACATATCGCCTCCAATCTAAGCGGTCGAGGTCTGTTAGTAACCAGCAAAATGCATTTGACCCACAGCTGCACAGATTAAATTGTAAATAAATTCAATTGCTTCAATTGCCATCGACTGTCAAAATGTGAATGCGTTAGAGATGCAATGAACCCAAATGAACTGTATAGAGAATCTCATAGCGTTTTCAATATTAAACAGGATCAACGATGCCAACAAATACAAATGAAATTAAATTTTATCAGCAGCAAATTTTTTCACGTAATTTTTATTTGCGAATAAATACATAACAAATTTTATAGCTGACTGAACGAGAAATTTCATTTGTGTCATTGTATTATATGATCCTTCTCATTTCTATAGTTAAAAATGTATTATACAAAATGTAAAGCTCCACAAAACGTGATTTATTGCAAATCGAATGGAATTGTCGAGTGGCATGAGCGTAAATATGAATTTCAAATTGCGATTTTATTTTTTCTTTTTTTTATGTGAAACAGCATCGATTAATTTTATTTTGATGTTCGCTTCGCATCGATGCTATTGTGCCCACTTCGATTTCCACCTTTGTGTAATCCTCCTCCTGGAAATCCAAAACAGCTCGAAATGAGATAGAAAGTGGATGCATAATTTCTCCATTAACAAGGCAAGTTAGTGCGGAAAATTTATTAGACGAATTATCATCAAACATGGTGTTATTATAGAAACACAAAAAAAAAATGTGTGCGTTGGATTGTATTCACTTTTATCGTAGTGGCACCACCGACATTCAAATAAAATGATCCGAAATAAACGCAATACAACTTTCTCCGTACATCATCTGTGTTTATTTTTTTTGCTAGCTTTACAGTGAAAGCTTCATAGATCGCTTAATTGAGAAATCATAATTTATTCCTTGTAAGGAGAATTCATTTAAAAAAAACTGTAAGATTTCATCGCAAATCCATGCCGAGTGTACTACTGTAGTTGCGTCGCTTATGTTCATTATAAATGATTGCAATAAAGCCGCCATGAAATAAAAAGTTGACATTTCCATTCATTTTTTTTTTTATTTTCCTTATATTTTAACACAATCGTTGACCGCAATTCTAGGCTCGCTTGCTGTAGAGGCTGCCTGCCATTTCACTTACCGGCTTACAACTCTTTTACTCTCATTTTTAATTTCCTTTCATGTCGTTTAACTTTCGTTATCTATTGACTTCATTTTTCTTAAGGCCCAATGTGGCAGCATCGATGTAATGAATCTTATTTTCCTTCCATCTTGACGGGCGTCGGCTTGTTGTGCAAATAATTACGATTCATTGGCATGCCCCATTATGTTGACAAATGAAATGTGTGCGAGCCACAAACAATGTTGGAACACTGCCCTTGGTCAATTCAATTTTTACTGCAGACGTTCTTGCAATTTGCAATACGAAAAACCCGTTTTGAGCCTACCAAGATTATACGTACATGGACAACGGCTGAGATGTACATCCCCGGCAATGAGATCACGCCAATAATGTGGTGTGTGCCTTGAAGGCATTAAATCTGTGAATGTTGAATGCAATTTCTCACAATTGACGGTCTCGATAAAATGCGATTTTATCATGAAACACTTTTAACTTATTAAAAGAAAGGAATCCATGAGTGAACATTTAGTAAACTACCGGCATTAATTATATCATCTGTCAACTAAAAGAAAAAAGAAAGAAAAGCATAAAGATATCTAAATTTCGCTATTATCGATTTTTTATTAGCGTCTGATATTTCACGCATGGATTTCATAATTTCAAGTTAAACTTGATTTTTTTTTTTATGTAAAAGAAATAAATTTTCGGTTTGAATTAATAACTAAAATGAAATATCACCAATTCAGCAAATGCAAAACATACGAAAAAAAAAAACTTATCGAAGCTCTCTCGAGAGAGCTTTAACAACAACAATAAAAACCAAAAACAAACATCCAGAGCAACGCCACACACGAAAAAAAACGTTTCGTGAAATTTCATAAAACAAAAAATTGTTCAGTCTTTTCTCAGTTGCTGAGAGGAGAAGTTGAGTTGCGTTCTCGGGGAGTGACAGTCACAACACAGAGCCGCCGTGCGGCATTTTAGTCTCAAGAATAAATATTGTGAAAAGTACTTTTTGTATGTATAAAAAAAAAGAATTAAAGAAACATTTTCTGCTGTTTCACTTCAAATGTGTAAATTGAGTTCCCGATCAACATTTAACAACTTGAAGACGCTGTTTTTTTGTCGTCAATTTTTCACTTGTGTGAGCAATTTAAGTTTCTTTCGCGAGTGGTGAATTTGTGAGTGGAACACAAAGTTTGTAAATATTTTGGATGTTTCGACCGAATGAGCAAAAAATTTAATCAGTCGCTCAACACACATCAGCTGGTTGTGCAAAGACCGAGCCGAGCGTGCCCCAAATTTCTAAAATAAAATAAAAACTTACGAGAAAAAAAGAGAAAAAAAAAAACATTCAATTTCGTTTTCATCTAACGAGAGTGAAAATTCATTTCGTTTTGTTGTTTGTCTGTCGATTTCGAAAAAAAAAAGATATTCCGGTTGTAGACAAGAGAACAGCAAATAATATCACTTTCAAATGACTCCATGCGTAAAGTTTAAGTAGGAATTTTTGGGCGATAAAAAAATTGCACTAAATAAAAAGTTTTATCATCAAGAAGAAAGTAAATAAAATTTCTGTTCCGTTCGGCGTATTTTTTGTTTTTTTGTTTTGTGAAACTAGAACAGGAAACTAAAAATAGAAAATCGTTAATTGACTCAAAATAATATAACTATAACAAAAAGCGCGCGCTCGGCTTTAATATAATTGCACAAAACGTGTCAACATTGCAGCGTATGGTGGAATTTTGAATGCAACAAAGTGTCTAATTAAGTGAGTTACTTAATTGATTGGAACAATTATTTTTCATTTCTTAAAGTTTAGCCGCATTTGAAGAATGTTGAAATACTTATTTCTATGAATAATTTTGTGCTTACATTTTTTGGTTGTCGATGGCAACGACAACAATTGACCGGGTCAAAAACAAATTAATGATTTCCCCCCCCCCACTCCCAACCCCCACGAAGAGCTTTTTTTGTGTATTTTCTTAATATGTTTTAACAAAGAGTTCAATGTACTGAGCCACAATTGAGTTGCAAGGCGCATGGTGAATGTAAGCTTCAAGTCTAAGTATTTGTGTGGACATTGCAAGTTGATGCAAGGTACTTGTTGGTATTTCATCGTCAATGGATGTCTCTTGAACACCATCTCACAAATTGCGGGGTGACAATCTCTCGTTAACTAAGTAGTGTTTGTGTTCACAACTCCAGTTTATCTTATCGGAAATTGATAACCTATTTTGAGGCTTCACGCTCACAACAATCAACATTTTTTATTTTCGATGTTATTCTGTCCAGCTGATAAGAAAAATTCTTACAATAGTCTTTCTTTGCACTTCATTAATCAGTTATTGCTAAGAAATTGCTTCTTCATTAACATTTTTGAGACTTCTCGCAGAATATTTTTAACGTTCATGATTGAAAATTCTTATGTTTCACCTCTAATCCACTCGACCAATCGGTATGTTAGAAACGTGTTGCCTTTAATAGAGAAAACAAGATATTTCAAGGTCGGAATAGACACAGCTAAATGCGTCTTAAGAATCTTTTCTGCTTCTTCGACACGATGGAAGCCGAACTACAAAAATATACACCATGATGGACTCATTTGAATTGCGATTATGTAATAAACAAGTTAGAGTCGGTGCCAAACATTCTGACAGCGTTAATTTACTAGCTTTAAACGAAGGAGTGAGTGAGATGCCACATGCTATACACTGTCCGCTAACTTAATTCACAAGTAACAAAAAAAAAACGTTTCAATTTGATAATGAGGGTCGTTGTCAATTTGCGAATTTAGACGCGAAAAAAAAAGAATCATCAATCATTTTATATCGAAATTGAGACAAGTCAGAACTATTGCAATCATACGGCCCCTGCACTGTCTTAATTAAAATCAGAAACGATAAGAAGAAACCAATCTTCGCTTTAAAGATCGAACTCGTTTTTCAGCATGCATTCAATGTTACATGATTGTTGTACTGATAAACAGCGTAAAATACACTTTTAATTACACTTCAAGTCTTTCCGTTTCACTTTTAGTTTCTCAACTTTGTCGTTATTGGAGACATTGTGAGATGGATATGTAAATAATTAATTTTAAACGCTGCGGCACACTAGAAGAGACTAATTGGAATATTCGAATTAAAAAATTACGCGTATCAATTAAATTTAAAAATGATATGATCAACAATATTTTCCATAAAAAACGAAGAATTAAATCTAGTGGAACGAACAGAAAATGAAACACAATATGCGCCCGACAATGAACGAGCGCCACTGCTACTGAAGCAACTTTCAATTTTTGAATTAAAAAAAAAAAAAATCGCATTAAAAGCACAAAATGAAATAAAAAGTTTCTCTGCAAATTCAACTCTAATTTCATTTTCAATTGAACGATGCCGGAAAAAAGCGAAATTACGGAATTTAACGATTTAATTTGTAATCTGACTATTTTTGGCGCAGCACAATTTTTATTGAATCGCTTATTCAACTGTAGGCTAATGCTCGGTGATGTCAATAAACTTTCTCAATTTTATTTTGATAGATTTGGACGAATAACTTTTGATCTCGAATTCAAAATGGTTCGAAATAAATGTTATGTGTGCCATAAAGTTTTTAAATATTTCTGGTAATTCAATCAACTCGATATTGAGTAACATTTCGAATGAGATTCCAGAAAGATGCTTAATTGCTTTATTTTTAATTCATCAAACAAATTCCGCTTTTTTTGTCAAAACATGTCGTAAATGATGAAAAATTGCCTTTTAATCGAACTTTCCTAGAAAATGTTGCGAAACAAACATTTTGGTCAAATTGTGTAGATTTTTCTTTTATTCCATTTGCTGTTACAAAGTGCGCTGATTGATATTAATAGCAAAAATTCTCATCTTATTTTTTTGCAAAATTCTTTTACTCCACTTTGAGTTATTTGTTGATGACTTCAATTTGATTTCAGCATCCATTTGCGACGGTCATTGATCGCGTGTTTCTGATACTCTGTGTCCAAATTGATGAGATACTTGCGTGTGGGCTCTTGCGAGTAGGTTCATCATCATTCGCCTTCACCTTGCAAATTATCCCGTCTTTGTGATTGATGCGATACAGTCGCTATAATAATGTTCTGTCTCACTCCAGCATACACTTACACCATGTGGCAATAAAATAACAAGCATTGGATATAAATATGCGGCGCATTTCAGCTCCAACGCAGCATTCAATCATAAAAGTGCTGGTGCGCTGTTAAAATATTTATTGAGATAGGTCACAAATTTAGAACGCGAGAAACTTTGGCGTCACTTTTATTTTTTTATTATTGACAAACAAGATGAAATTTTCTTTTTTTTTCTTTTATTGTTTTTGGCTGTTGTTAAATGAGAAATTTGTCGGTTCACTGATGCATGATGATGACATGAATTGGCACAAATTTTGCTCTTTTTTTTCTTTGCTGCTCAATTGTGTCGAAAAAGTTTTTTTTTTCATCGCTCGTTTTCACGATGCAACGCGCTCGCGGCAAACATTTTTATCATTGAAGGTCAATTGAAATGGCTGGCAATGTGTTTTTTTTATCAAAAATTGTGTGTGTTTTTTTTTTATTTTGGAAATCCGAGACACTGCACAAGAAGGCATCGGATTATTTCTGTTTTACTGAACTTCTCATGTGCTTGTCTAATCAGATTTTGGTTAAATTGAAAAATGAACCTCAATTGCCATTTCATGTCTAAAGTGCCAAAAAAAAAAAAAAAACCGGTCGCTTGAATATCAAAAAGCGGCTTATCAGTTGACAACAAACGACTTCTGTCTTTATTGAACGGTAAAAATAAAATTCACGCTTTTTATGGCTTGCGTCTGCTCTTTTTCTTTATTGCATGCAGCTATCGCTCCATCTGTTGATATTTCAATGCCATGAGAAATGACTTTAATCAGCTACCGTAACAGCAAAAATGATTGTAAAATTTGGCCCTCACCTTGACGCTCCAGAGATACTTTCAAGACATTGAACTTAGTTATCAGTCGAAACGAAACAAACAGAAATATATGCTTGGCATTTGTTATCGCATAGTCTGTCTCACTCCATATTAATTGGATTAGTTGACTTTAGTTTTCGCTGTGATCATGTATGAAATCAACATGTGCCATTCAAAACATCTTTTAACAATACGCACACACAGGACTTTACTTTTTTCCACCCGTAGCTGGGATCGGCAAGTGTGAATGAAACATGTTTCTTTTTCTTAATATATATTTTATTTCATCGTTCTGATTTTGATTTACGGTTGTCTGGAGCCGCGACTTCGAGGAATGCATTTTCTTATGATCCCTGTTTTTTTTTCTGTGTGTCATTAAAAGGCTTTTTGGTCTTTCTCTCTTTCTCTTCTTAATAACATTTCATTTTTTTTTAATCTGACAACGAAATAACTTCAAAGTGCCCCGTCAGACTGGAATAAATTGAATTTATTTGTATTTCTTTCGTTTTTTTTTTTACTGTGACTCGGACAGCCAAAAATAATTCGATTGCCTCTGGAATCACTCTTCATTATGCATTTCAAAAAGTAAAGAAATAAGAATTTTGATTTAAATATTTGTCTCGACGATTCTCCTCGCTAAAATATTGTGCAATGCACTAAATTAATCAAAAATAATTTAGAATTTGTGGACAAGAATATTTATTTCGGCAGTTTGTCTTCTTATTTTGCTGTCTGGGTCTCGACGAAGAGATTATTTTCGCAATATTTATCGTGGAATGCATTCGAATGACTACAACGAAAGCAAAAAAAAAAAATGTTATAAGAAATTCATCGAAAGAAAACGACAAAAATTCAAGTTCAATTTTTTTTTTCGGAGAGGGAAACGTTCGTAAATTGTGTAGATTGACGAGCTGGAAATTATGCAGCTTGATGCTTTTTGCATAACATACCATTCGATGCATGTCGTTAAAAGAATTTCTCTCGACAGAGGAGAGAGATTATTATGCAATGAGCACGAAACCGCAAAAAAAAAAAAACATAAACTTTTAATTTCATGTTCATAAAATGCTTTTTTACAGCTCAGGCATGAAACATCGTGAACTTGACATTGAAATGGAGATTTTTCACTCTTCTTTTTTTTTTCGGGAACAATTTCGCGAAATTTTATCGAATCGTGCAAAGAAAAAGAATTCGCTGCGCAATTTACTGAAAAGAGAACTGGACGAGATTGTGCATTTCAAGAGAATTTGTCAACAAGTTACGTAATAAATTATATCGAAATTTAATTTCATTCAATAATGATGAAGATTCCGTGACTCGAGACGCGATTAATTTTCTTTTTTGCGCACAATAAATTTGTCATTTTGAGATATTTTCGAGTTTTTTTTAAGATCTTTTTTTTTATTTTCAGAACCAGCATCGAAATTAGTGAGATTTTAAAGCATGAGTCTGTTGGACGCATCTGCCAACACCAACGGACAAACAAACCGACAATTATACAAAAACGGTAGAACTGTGATAGCGAATGGCGACAACAATCATAATGGAAATTTATTGAATAACAATCACGAACAATACAAAATGGATATGAAAACAAATGGAATGGAAAAAGTGGCCGAAGAAGATCCATTGACGGGTCGACGGCAGGGGAATAATGACGACGTAATAGAAACGTCACATTGTGGCATTGGATCATGTCGACCAAATTGGGCACGACGCTTTGCATCGACAAATTATTTTATGGTCGTCTTCCTTGTCGCATATGTGATGCAAGGATGTTATTTTACATATTTCGTTGGCATCATAACGACAATCGAAAAAATCTTTCACATCAAATCATCAAAAGTTGGTTTGCTATTGAGTTTCAGTGAAATGGGACAAGTTTGTACATCGCTGTTTCTCACATATTTTGCTGGACGTGGACATCGACCACGTTGGATTGCATGCGGAATGTTATTGTTTGCTATTGCAGCTTTTGGCTCCGTATCGCCACATTTTTTATTCGGCTCGCGACTTTATGATCGCGATGCCCACAAGACTGATTTGAGTTTCCATGATAAAACAATTAAGAATGATTCCATGAGCTCCATATTTGAAAGTGCCAAATTGAATTTATGCCAATCCGAAATGGACTTCAATGCGACATTTGATGATTCTGGTGAGTGGAAATTGTTGCGATTTCTATTAAGTTGGCAAGTAATAAAATTTCAAATATAATTTATTCTCTTTAAAGCATGTCGTGAACCCGAAGAAAAATCGAGTCCTTTTGATTTTGATTTGACGAGTATTGTTCACGCAATATTCACAATCAGTTTGCTATCAATTGGCATCGGTCAAACGGCGATAACAACTTTAGGAATTCCATATATCGATGATAATGTTCGTTCGAAGCAATCGCCATTGTATATGGCAATTACAATTGGCGTTCGCATTCTTGGACCACTTTTGGGCTTCTACTTTAGTACATTTTGTGTGCGCTTTTATGTTGATTTAAGTCGTGATGTTTCACCTTCCGATCCTGGCTTTATTGGTGCTTGGTGGTTGGGTAAGTAAAATAATTCTGCGACCCTTTTAAACAAACGAAGAAATGAGATTTTGTCAAAGAATAAGAAGAACTTCCAGACGACTTATTTATTATGCAAAAAAAAAAAAAAACATCTTTTATGCATGAGATGCAAAGTAATCAAATCTTGAATGAAACTGACGAGACAAAGAAAATGCATCTTGAGATCTTTTATGAATTTCTTCAAGAAGCACAAACAACTGGAAGTATAATGAGAATCTTAAGAATTTAAATGGGGGGAAGATTACAATTAAGAATCGCTAAATAAAAGAAATTCGCTTCCATAACCAACTGTTGTCTTTATTTTAGGACTTTTTGTTGTCGCCTCGACAATGTTTCTGGCATCACTCGCGATGTTTATGTTTCCACGTAATCTTCGCAATAAAATGACACAAGTTCAACCGGCACCAATTAAAGCCGAAAATGATAAGAAGGGCGATGCTCAGATTATTGAAACGCCTGCGATTATGGAAGTGCCACAACCGACGGCGAATGACAAAATTAAAGATTTTCTTGTCACCATCAAGCGTCAATTGAAGAATGATATTTTGATGTTTCGCACTGCTTCGGCAGTTCTTCATTTGCTTCCAATCACTGGAATGTACATTTATCTTCCGAAATATCTCGAAACACAATTCCATATGGCGCCGCACGATGCAAATTTCATAACTGGCACCTTTGGGATTCTCACAATGGGCGTCGGCATTCTAGTGACAGGAATAATTTCTGTAAAATTCTCATTATCAGCGAGAAAAGTTGCGGCATGGATCGCATTTACAGCTCTCGCAACGTCCTTCGGAATGTTTATTTTATCATTAATGGGATGTCCGATGGATAATTATGCAGGACTTCAATCAACCAGAGATTCATCGTAAGTTGAGTTTTCTTTTGTCTCCTCATCAGTTTTAATAATTTCACAAATTTATAATTTCCAGTAATCCAATTTCATTCATGAAGCCATGCGAGACATCGTGCGCTTGTGACAGTGAAAGCTTTTCACCGATTTGTGGAAGTGATGGCTTCAGTTATTTTAGTCCATGCGCCGCCGGTTGTAAGGCGGCTTTCAATAATGATGGACAATGGAGTTATACAAATTGCACATGCATTCCAGTAAATGAATTTGCTGAAAAATCATCAGCTACAAATGGACTCTGTAAAGATGGACGATGCTACAGTTTGTCAATAATATTTGTTGCAATATTTGCATTGACTGTCTTCATTCATTCAACATCTGAAGTTGGTGGAATGTTGATCATTATGCGATGCACTCACCCAAAGGTAAATTAACTTGTGTATAATTTTTTTTCTGATAATAATTAAAATATTTTGTTGCAGGACAAAGCGATGGCGATGGGAATCATTCAATTTTCTATAGGACTGCTCAGTAACATTCCATGTCCAAATATTTATGGACACATTATTGATGCCACATGCATGGTGTGGTCAAAGATCTGCGGTGTCGATGGATATTGCTCGCTTTATGACTCGGATTCATTCCGAAAATATTTCTTTGGTGAGATTCGACGAGAATTTATAATTAAATTATATAAAATTAATTTTATTATTAAATTTTCAGGCATTTCCAGTGGCATCATGCTTCTCGCATTCGTTATGGATCTTGTAGTATTCTTTAAATCACATCGAATCGACATCGATCCCGATGCAAATACCAATGAAATAAAGGAGCGTCCAGTGGATCAAGGCGAAGAGAATTTACTTAATTTACGTAAAATATCACACGATGGTGACGATGACGAGCATCACACAAAAATTGCCATTAAAGATGAGAATTAGAAATATCGTGAGATGGATACTGTTTGTTTATTTGTGATTCATGTGGATTGATATGTTGCTATTAAATAATAAATTTGGGATCTTTAAGAATATTTCGCTAATTAAGTTAACGCAATCTCGATAACAAAAAGTAAACTAAAAAAAAAAAAAATTTAATATTTTGTTAAGTTGTTTTATTTTAATCGCTAAATTTTATTTTTTACATTTCGTAGACTAAATTTTGAATCGGAAATTTTATTGTGCAACGAATGTTGAATAAGCACTTTAGTTTCAAATGCGTTATAATAGTTTCTAGTCTGTAATTGAACTTTGTTGATTTATTGCACAATGAATGAATTGAAGATCGCGATTTTTGTGCCATAAGTGTAATTTTTTTTAGTAAATTTTTCCTTTAAATATTTCCTTTTGTCTTCAATGACATTATTGGAAGAAGAAGAGAAAACCTCAATGATAAGCTTTTTTTATACAAATTTCATAAATGACGTGTAAGTCAATTTATACGTAAGGACAATTAGATGTTAACTGATTATACAAATAAATGATGTAGATATTTAATGTTTTATACAAGTTTTGTAGACAAAACATTGCGCAAAAAAATAAAGCAAAAAAAAAAATTATTTAAATGTAAAATTGCTTTCATTCAATTAATTTAATGCTCGGTGATTGTAATTTTCGGAAAACTTCCACATATGACTTCACGATCCGGCTGAAATTGCTGTATGGCATTTACTCTTTCCCGTGAGCCACTCGACAATGTTCGCATATAGCGCGAATTCGATTCAGGACTCTCAAAGACGTCATCATCAAGTTCCGTTTCGCTAGATGCAAGCCAATGTGATATCAATGGTGTATGTTCATTAAGAATATTTGAACGAAATTGATGGCGCGGCCGATAGCGTGATACAATTCTGAGTTGATTACCATTTGGCAATCGTCTTATGCCCACAACATTATTTCTTTTGCGGCGTCTTGCAACATTCCGATTGAATTCTTCAACATTATCAGCACTGGAAAAGAGATGATCGGCTTCCATTAAATTCGGATGTTCACAGAAATATTTTTCCTTTCTGATCGTCAATAAAACAGCTCCAATGGCATAGGTCAGCAATAGCCAATAATCAACAGAATTTAATTCAATTTCGTAATTGATAAAGTTGGGACGAATAAAAGCCCATTGCGAGCTAACGCCTTTTGATGTTGGCGAATATTTATACACGGAAGTGATCGCATAGAAATTATTCACCAAAATTCGATGTAAATTTCCAACCTTCAATAGATATGATAAGCCCATTATCAACATAAATCCACCATTCAACACCGAAAAGGAAATTTTGATTTGCTTTAATGCAATCGACGCACTGAGTGCACCAAAAAATTGCAAATAAGGTGAAATTGTGTTATAAAAACAAGTCTCCATCACTATTGCCATCAGCAGATTACTGAATGTTAATTTCGTCAAATATACACCAACATTAAAGTACAACGAAGCAGTACCAAAAAATGCAGACATAAACAATCCACCAAAGACTGTTGTAAGGAAAATGTCAAAATTTGCCATGCCATAATTGTGTGTATTCAGCATCATTAGAGTTATCAATGCTCCATAAATCATTCCATTCAAGATGCTTTCAATAAGATTTGGCACCAATAAATTCAAGGTCATCACAGCGGAATGCAGCACTAGAAGAATTGTAAGGAAACGCTTCAACATGCTGACATCAGAGCAATATTTCATCCATGTATTTGGCGGACATGAATAAGTAACAACTGGAATGTAAAACGCTATCTGACCTTTATCGTCCATTACAATGGAATTAAAGATTACTCCAGTGCCTGGCAGCTTTTCAAAATATCGCTTCATCGGCGAATACATTTGTTTCGCCTGCAAAAATTTAAAATTTTTTATTCAAAAATGGAAAATCCCAGAAATGATCTTGCATTTCTTTCGAAATAAAACCCACCTGATGACTATTTTTTGTGACAGTGCGGAAAATCATTTTCTTAATGGCATCAAAATAAATGTCGGATTCAAAGTTCAACTGATCGAGATACATGTAGTAGGTGGAATAAAGCAGTGGCGTAGTTACGTTATCAGCACAGAAACTTGATTTCCCTTTTGTCATTGTGTTGACTGATGGTCGAGCCATTTGTGTGTAAATGATAATGAAACGTTCACTTTCTTCAATGGTCAAAGTTGCTGGATTATTTTCCATCAATTCCATGCTACATCCACCAATAACTGGGGCCGAATTATTGTAAACTATTAATGCCACAAGAACTTGAACGTCGTCATAATTATCATTGAACATAAAGATGGATTTCGTGGTTGGTCCAGCTTCAATGACAAATCCTAAATTCATTCCTTGTTGATGGTTATTTGTTGACATATTCCGTTCAAGAGATAAGCTTACATTATATTGAAAGGCATGCAGCTGAAAGACAGCATGTGACATAAATGATTGATCAAGTCCACTAACAATAAATGTGCTATAAGCTCGCGATGGTACTTCAAGTTGCCGTAGATAAACCAGCTCCGAATCATTTCTGCCTAAAGTGTCAATGTCGATTTTTATTATGTGTTCTGAAAGGATATGAAAATTGAAAAAATACATCGAATGTTCAAATTTATAAATGTCGAAAAAGCAAACCTGGAATTTCACAAATAGCAGAAACAACGAAAGTCATCAAAAATGCCAAATGTCCACCACATTTTAACATCATGGTACAGTACAAAAACTTGAAATTCTATTATGATCTCAAAGCGACAAAAAAAAACCACAAAATGTGATCAAAAAACGAGCGAAAGTGATAAGAAAAGAGACTGAGCGTAATTTGTTATTTATCATTCGATCATGTGCTATAAATTTCTGAGAGAGTGATTTTGACAAAAGAAAAAAGTTTTATTATATCAATCGATCGCACTGAATTTTATTGATTTTTCTTAAATTCCAGAACCAAAACAAGTAAATTTAAAAAATGAATTAAAAGTAGATTTAAAGGAATAATGTTTTAAATGGTGCAATCTGCAGCAGCTGATTCGCTAGGCGTAGAAACGTTTTTGCTATAAATGAGATAATAATTAGATTGATTTAGTTAGATGAATAAATAAAAACACTTACAAAGACTTTGTCCAACTGGTCCCTCGACTTCTTTGGTAAACATACCAATGTTCTCATTCACCAGCTGATTTCCCACATCGCCCAAAGTTTGATCGCCGTTGAATAAGTTTTCCATGTTTAATCTCATTTTTGTGATCTTTACAACGACATCCGAGCGATCAAACTTTATGTATTCTTGTCCATTTTTAAGATATCGTGAGCCAACAAATTTTATTTTCACTTTCAAATCATCTTAAGTGGAAGTGCAAAAAACGGTGGAAATTAATTTAATTAGCGCCAATTATTTTCATGGTCAACTCACCAATGTTCGCATGAAAAGCTCCATTTCCATTAAGTTTGATAATACCCAGTACTATATTCGACCGATATCTTCCTACTGCTTCAATTTTTGGAACCGTTACGATCACTTCGACAACATTTTTCGGCAAATTGATGCGTAACTTTTCAATTTTAAAGTTGGATGCTCCTCTCGCAGTTAGGCCATTAACTTTAACCAAAAAACCGCTTCCTCGATCAATGTTTATATCACCGATTGATATCGGCTCAATGGGATCGATTATGATGCCATTTCCGAAATCACCGCTTCTTATATTTGGTCGCAAAATTTCAATCGATTCCATAATACACTGCGCCAAATTTGGATCATTTTCCTTACAAAGTTTAAATGATGGTGCTGTCAAAATAAATCTTAATATGTAAACATGTGCTTTAAAAAATACTGCTGCTAAGTAGCAGGCAAACGCACTCACGAAGCAAAACAGAAGAGCTCCGATAGACAGACATAATTAACACAATTAAAATAATTAAATTTTTTCCTTCCATTTTTAGACTTTTTTTTTCGAAAAAAAAAAAAAAATTAAAATATATTAAATGAATTGATGCTGATTCTGGCAAGATTCGCAAATTACTGATTGAAAATGTTCTTGAGAAGAATCTTTTATTACGATTTTTTTTACGTCTTTTGCGCATAAAAAAAAAAAAACTAAAACCAGAATCTAACAAAAAGTGTTGAAAATACGTGTTGTAAGTGTTTCATAGAAACCGAAGTCACAGACCGGAGAAGAAATTTTAATTCTATTAACGCGTATCGTCGTTTGATTTTCTGGATATTTCGAATCTGTCTGTATCCTCGAGACATATTTTAACAGTGCTTTCTGTCAAAATACGTTTTTGAGCTTTCAAATAGCTTTTAAACTTCCATATATATATTTTCAGATGAAACTGTTGAGAGCAAATCAATAATTAGCATCACCAAGGCAAATTGTTCCAACTCAATTGAACCACTTTTCAAAATCGACATTTTGTATAAGTTGCAGAAATAGCAAACTTTGCGCCTTAATGATATGTAACCAGGTTTTAAAACCGAAATATAAGGAAGGAAGAAGAAGAGGATCATCTTCTAAATACCCTTAAAGGTAGTTTTGTTCTCGCAATTAAATATAATAAAATAAATAATAATAATTCTTTGATATTATTAAGTTTTTATTTCATTTTGAATTAGTTCCGCTAAGATAACCACACATGTTATGCATAAATGGATCCGTTTTCAGGGAATAACGGCAATCACATAAAACCTGCTGATGACAATTTGTTTACACTTTTGGAAATCTTAAATGTTTTCAAAAATTCTACTCCTGAGAACGAACCTGTTTTCAAAGATCAATGCAATGTTTGGACATCAGTTTCATTTAGAGAACTGAATCAAGAAGACGCTTTTCAACGATGAGCAAATTTAGTGCCTTTATTTTGCTGATAATTTGTGCAATTTTGCCATTGCACTTGATGCAGAATTTGCGTAAAATAAAAATTATTTTAGATTTAATTTCATTGAATTGAATTTTGTTTTAATATCAGCACCATCAATCAAAATTTGTCCGGCAAAGTCTCCAAACTTGGCTCAATGCGTTAAAGAATCGCTTGAAAAAATGCGTAATCTACTTGCAAGCGGTAACTTTGGCACATTTAAAATTACTCCAGTCGAACCATTGGAAATTCAAAACATTGAAATACAACGTGGAAGCAACTTTCTACTGAGCCTGTACAATGTGAAAGGTCGTGGTGCGTCCAAATTTAAAATCGATAAGTTGCGCATTAATTTGGACAATTTTGTGCTTGAGGCTTTAGCGACAGTCCCAAAAATTGACGCGACAGGAAAATATAAAATGAATATGCGACTTGGAATTCTTGATTTAAAAGGTGAAGGAGATGCAACAGCGACATTAGGTAATTTATTGCTTTTATAAACTTTGTCTTGAAATTTAAATTATCTTTCTATGTATTTATTCCAGATGGAACAAAAGTCAAAATCAAATTCATCGGTTCGCGATATATCAAAAACGGCTTGGAATACCTGAAATTTGATCGCTGTGATGTTGTTGTTAAGATCACAAAGATGAGTTTATACTTTGATAATTTATTCAGTGGCGACAAAGTATTAGGTGACGTTGGAAATCAACTCGTTAATCAGAATATTGATATGTTTATAAAAGATCTCGAAGCGCCGATAGGGAAAAGTATTTGTAAGTCATTTTGGCGATTTAAGAAGTCGAAAAAAAAAAACTTTTAATTCTATTCCAGCACGACAATTTCTGGCGACTGCAAATTCGGTGCTAGAACAAGCGCCGTTCAAAGCTCTTTTTTCGTAATTGCTTGTCACAAAGGGAGGTGTGCAAGTATTACGTAACGACATTTTCTGTGTTCTGGATCCACTTAAAATGTCACAAGTCTCTTGATATCCGCCTTCTACATCTTGGCTGTTGCGTAGCATTTGTTGTATTTAATCATTATGTACTTTTTTTTATTGTTCTGGCTGTAGGGAAAGTTTTATTATCAAACAAAGATTTTGTTACACAAAAAATGTATAAAAATAGAAAGGAGAAAAAAATAAACAAATTATTTTTGTTTTAAGGTGTAAGAAAGGTTGAATATTCAGTCAGTGGTCATCAATCTATTTTCATCCTTATCAGCATCCTTAATTATTTGTTATAGCTCATCAGAAATTTCGTCATACGTTCTTGTGAAATCACGATTTTAAATCAGTCTAATGGAATAAACACTTTGGAATTGTGACCCAGTAACCACAAAGGTATGAAGAACAACAAAATTTCGGCTGCTGATTTCAAAATGTTCGTTTCCAAATTAAATGTAAAAACTTTTTTGAATTTTTTTTTTAATTCTTGACATGAATGGAGTTCATATCCTACATACCTTAAAAATCAAAGGTTTCAGCTCGTCAAATTGCAAAATCGCAACTATTACAATAATTGACCACAAAAAGCATCATCGCAATCTTTGATTCTTCACGTTCACACTTAAGTTACTTAGGTACCTTTCTCAAATTCCTTAAATTAAATTACAAAATGCACGAGGCAACGCAAGCTCTTTTTGACGGGCTCCAGAAGGATTCATCCTGGCAAGCCGCATATCCAAACCACTTTTGCAGACAGCAATTTTCAGACATGTAACTCATGGCAATAATTGGATGTTGTGAATTTTGATAAAATAAATCTCGGAGCGAAATTTCAAACGGATTTCAGTTTAAATTTAAATTAATTCCGTTACAAAATCCACACATACTATTTATTTATCAATTTTTTCGCCCTTCTGGCAATCTTAAATGTTTTCAAAAATTCTGCTCCTGAGAACCTGTTTTCAAAGATCAATGCAATGTTGGACATCAGTTTCATTTAGAGAACTGAATCAAGAAGACGCTTTTCAACGATGAGCAAATTTAGTGCCTTTATTTTGCTGACAATTTGTGCAATTTTGCCATTGCACTTGATGCAGAATTTGCGTAAAATAAAAATTATTTTAGATTTAATTTCATTGAATTGAATTTTGTTTTAATATCAGCACCATCAATCAAAATTTGTCCGGCAAAGTCTCCAAACTTGGCTCAATGCGTTAAGGAATCGATGGAAAATATGCGTAATCAACTTGCAAACGGCAACTTTGGCACATTTCTAATTGCTCCAATCGAACCATTGGAAATTCAAAACATTGAAATACAACGTGGAAGCAACTTTCTACTGAGCTTTTACGATGTGAAAGGTCGTGGTGCGTCCAAATTTAAAATCGATAAATTGCGCATTAATTTGGACAATTTTGTGCTTGAGGCTTTAGCGACAGTCCCAAAAATTGAATCGACAGGAAAATATAAAATGAACATGCGACTTGGAATTTTTAATTTGAAAGGTGAAGGAGTTGCAACAGCGACGTTAGGTAATTTATTGTTTTATTGGTATATAAGGGTAAATTAAATTCTCTTTCTATGTATTTATTCCAGATGGAACAAAAGCCAAAATCAAATTCATCGGTTCGCGATACATCAAAAACGGCTTGGAATACCTGAAATTTGATCGCTGTGATGTTGCTGTTAAGATCTCAAAGATGAGTTTATACTTTGATAATTTATTCAGTGATGACAAAGTGTTCAATGACGTTGGAAATCAACTCGTAAATCAGAATATTGATATGTTCATAAAAGATCTCGAGGCGCCGATAGGGAAAAGTATTTGTGAGTAATTTTAGCGATTTAAGAAGTTAAAGAAAAAAAAAAAAAAAAAAATTTAATTCTATTCCAGCACGACAATTTCTGGCGACTGCAAATTCGGTGCTAGAACAAGCGCCATTCAAAGCTCTATTTTCGTAATTGCTTGTCACAAAAGGAGGTGTGCAAGTATTATGTAACGACACATTTCTATGTTTTGGAACTGTTACAAAAAAAAAAGAATATTTCACAAAATAACGGTACTAATCTAGAATTTTTGGGATGGTTTGACAATATTTAATGTGAGCAACGTTATTCAAAGGTTCAAAGATGATTTTTGTCTTGTTTTCATTCCTAAAAAAAATTAATAAAAATAAAAAAAGGAAGTATATTCAATTAGTTCTGCATCTGATGTAGAAAGTGCTTGTCATATGATGTTCTTGAAAAAGCATGTGACGATATGTATGATAGAAAATAATCAGAAGGATCACAGAAGGAAAAACTAAGTAGGCTTGACTCATACATATCACGAACCATGTGATGCAATGTAGTTACTGCCTTGGATGCAACTCTTGAATGAGAAGTGACTTGAACATAACTAGATTTTACTCAATTGAACATCGATTCATGTTTCAAGCATTAAAAGAGAGGTATTCAATTTGGTTGGGGCTTTCAATAATGCCTTAACAACCTTAAACAAAAATCTATTTTCGCAAAAAAAAAAATCTTAATTCAATTAGACGGATCTAAAATCCAATAAAAAATGCCTGTCGTCATTAGTGGAGTGTTATGAAATGCAGAACCCAGCACATAAAAATGCTTTGTTTTAGAGATCGTTTAAACTCTGGAGCCTGCTATAAAAAGGCGAAAAGTTTCAGCTCATCAAATAAATTGTAAAATCGCCACCATTTCTGCGATCTTTGAATTGTGTCACAGCTAAATTTTTGTTTTCTAATAAGATTCTCGTTCACTCTTCACACTTAAGTTTTTTTTTCTTGAATTCAAATTTATTCGGTTACGAAATCCACACATGTTATGTATGCATGGATTATGGCATGGATCAAATAAAGAACGATCATCTCGTGACATCGGCTTTTTCATTTTTGCTTTATTCTGGAAATCTTAATAAAAAAAAATTCTGCTTCCGAGAAGAAACCTGTTTGAAGAGATCAATGTAATATCTAGGCATCAGTTTAATTTAGAGAATTGAATCAAGAAGACGCTTTTCAACGATGAGCAAATTTAGTGCCTTTAGTTTGCTGATAATTTGTGCGATTTTGCCATTGCACTTGATGCAGAATTTGCGTAAAATAAAAATTCTTTTAGATTTAATTTCATTGAATTGCATTTTTTTTAATATCAGCACCATCTATTAAAATCTGTCCGGCAAAGTCTCCAAACTTGGCTCAATGTGTTAAGGAATCGATGGAGAAAATGCGTAATCAACTTGCAGACGGTAACTTTGGCTCATTTCAAGTTATTCCAATAGAACCATTGAAAATTCAAGACATTGAATTGCAACGTGGAAGCAACTTTCTACTGAGCCTTGACAATGTGAAAGTTCGTGGTGCATCTAGATATAAAATCGATAAGCTACGCATAAATTTGGACAACTTTGTGCTCGAGACTTTAGTGACAGTCTCAGGAATGGACGCGACAGCCAAATATAAGATAAATATGCGACTTGGAATTCTTAATTTGAAAGGTGAAGGTAACGCAAAAGCGGCATTAGGTGATTTATTACTTTATTAAGCGAATACGATTTGTATTAGAATTTAAATTTTCTTCCTAAATATATATTACAGAAGGATTAAAAGCCAAAATCAAATTCACCGGTTCGCGATATATCAAAAACGGCTTGGAATACCTGAAATTTGATCGCTGTGATGTTGTTGTTAAGATCACAAAGATGAGTTTATACTTTGATAATTTATTCAATGGCGACAAAGTATTGGGTGAAGCTGGAAATCAACTCATAAATCAGAATATTGATATGTTCATAAAAGATCTCGAAGCGCCGATAGCGAAAAGTATTTGTAAGTAATTTGGTGAATTAAAAAGTTAAAAAAAGAAATGCATTTAATTATATTCCAGCACGACAACTTTTGGAATCTGCAAATTTGGTGGCTGAGCAAGCGCCGTTCAAAGCTCTTTTTTCATAATTGCTTCTCACTGATGAGAACTCTAATGTAATATGAAATCTGTAAATGCAGATTCGGGGAAAACATTTAAAGAAATAAAATCATTTTTAAGAAAATTTTCTTCTTTTTTTATTGATCCATTTCTGATTCATTCGACAAGTTCACTTTCATTGTTTTGGTTGCAGGGAAAGTTTTATTATCAAAAATTTTTTATTTAAAAAAAGTGGAAAAAATGGAACATTTTTTTTTTTGATTGAAGGTTTGGGTTTTTCAAGTCTTATCAAATGCATGATGCAATTGTCCATCGTGAAGGCAATTTTTTAAAATTCCATTACAAAAAAAAAATATTTCACAAAACGACGGGACTAAGTAGAATCCTTTGACGATGGGTTTGATAATATTTAATGTGAACAACATTCTCAGTAATTAGTTCTTATTGCTTATCTCATTCAATGGTTCAAAGATGATTTTTCTTTTGTTTTCATTTTTGATAAGAAATGTGGGTAAAAATAGAAAGGAGAAAATAAAATATTTTTGTTTTAAGGTGTAAAGAAGGGTGAACATTCAGGGAAGGACATTCAGTCAGTGGACATCAATCCATTTTCATCCTTATCAGCAGCCGGTGGTGGTGTTTCGACAATTTTCGGTGGCTGTGCAGGAGTTGAAGTAACAAAATTCGTTGTGGGGTCATCAGAAATATCATCACTTGTAGGCGATTCAGTCTTGTCTTTTTCTTTATCGGAAAATGATGTAAAGACATTGTTGCGAACATCGATATCAGTGTCTCTTTCGAGTGTCTTGATTTGCTGTTCAATACGTTTCCTAGACTCACGGAATTCAGTGTTGTAATAAGCTAAAATGAGATAATTTAATTGTCAATTTCATTATTTTAAGAAACTGTTCTTATGAACTTACGATTTTCCATCAGCGTATTGGACAAACATTTGGCGACACATAGGCGAATGTTGGGAATTTTCTCACATGCCAATTCAAGAAGATGCTTAAGGATGTAATTATTGAATAGTTCCGGTTTGACGGCGCGATGTTGCAGTAATTTATCAACAGTTAATATGTAAACTTGACGCTCGCGCCAGCGCTGCGAATTGGCAAAGTGGAATGATAGAAATTTCAAGAGCTGCTTCTTTTGTTTGATTTTTTCGACACATGAAACGAACGCATCGATTCCCACTTTACGTACGCAATCATATTTATCCATCATCAATTTTAATGCCAAGCCAGTCAAGTACAGGATGCAATTTTCTTTCTGAATGTACTGACCAAGTTTGTTGAGCTCCACTATCTGGATACCAATTTGTTCACGCAAGCGCCAATTGACAACATTAATAGTAGGCAACCAGCACATTTCCAATTGATTAACAATGATCTCATGCTTTGATGGATCGACGATTTTGATGAAATTTGAAACTTGCTTCACCACTTCAATTTTAATATCATCAATGTCCTTAAAGAATTCAACAAATGGTGCTACAAGGTCTTTTGTTGCTTGCTCGGAGCCAATGATGAGTGCTATTTGATAGATTGATTTTGCCATCGTCTTACGAACACTAACGCTCGACTGCAAATCATTGCACAGTGACAGAAAGTGCTGATGAAGTAATGGCCAGAATTTCTTGCCCAACGTCAACATCACAGCGGGAAAATTATAAGCGCACTTGAAGCATAAATTGTTATCAATGTCCTTCATGTAAACAAAATCCTCAATCAAATTCCATTCGACTTCGGCACTATCATTTCCATCATCTTTCGGTTCCTCAACTGGTGGCTCATTAAAGCTTGGTAATTTTGGTGCCTCATAAGTTTTACGCTCACAATTGACCAGCATGCTACTATTACTTTCATTGTCGCTATCCATAACAATTGTCGACTGATCCTGGCTTGTTTCACTTTCAGGTGCCGGTGCGATTTCATTATTATTATTTACTTCATTTTGATCAATAAGATCATCAATGTTTGATGGCGCAATATACCAATACTGATGTGAATTGAACTTTTCCAGTTCGGAATCTTCGCCAGACTCTTTTACATTACTCATCTCGCAGTTGTTATTCAATTTATCACGCAATGTTAAGTTATTGAGTTTTGTCTCGAACCAATTATCCTCAGTAGAAGCTTCTTCGACAACAGCGCTTTTGGACTCTTGCGATTGTTGCTCAGCATACGATATGACAGATGACTTATTCAAATTATTGTCAAAATCTGTGATATCATCGATTTCTTCGTCATCATCATCGTCGCCGGATTCTCCAGGGCCGTCTTTAAAGATGTAATCGTAATTGTGTAAGACGCCATCATTTGAGCCAAATCCCATGTGCCATACAAATGAATTTGGTTCGCCCGCTTCTGGCGTTAAAACGCGACTATTGATGAAGTTATTCTTGAATGGTGTATTAAATTTCAAGAACTTCGCAAATGGATCATCGTAATTGTTATTGTCGACATCATTCTTTGAGCCACTCGCATCCTTCAAGTCATCGGTTGTTGATGAGACGCGTTTTAAAATTTTTATTGGATTTGATGCCACAGCGGCGGCAGCGGCAGCAGCATTTTGAATCGAAAACAATTCACATTCATCGGATTCGGATGCTGTTGTGGAAGACAAGCGACCTGACGTGTTCATACGATCATTGAAGTGATTGGCCTTAATGATGGACAGCAAATATGTTTCAATGTTAACTTTCTTTGACGCAATGGCAGCAGCGGCATTTCCATCGCCAGTCATTGCTGTCGACAGCTTGAGCGAATTAGCATTGGGCACTGATAGTGATCGAATTGATTTTTGTCCTTCACCTGGCAGCTGATAAATCAGGAATTCCTTCTCAAATTCCTTTTCATAGTAATCTAAATTCTTAAAGATGGTCGATGAATTAGGCTGATTACTGTATAGCAGCATGTTCGATTGAAATTGTTGACGAAAATCTCGATCAGCTGCATTCGTGATAAATAGCTCCAGGCGATAATTGTAAGCGAGTCCAATAATAGGCGGTTGTGCAAACGTTGCTAAGAATTCTCCCAAGCTATTAAGCGCCGATGTTATGACCCATCGTGACTCATCAAACATAAATTTTTTCATGATTGGCACTAAAAATTTCCTACGTAAATTTAAGCTACACATAATGGAAATCATTGGGATATTTTGAGCGCAGGCATTGCGAATATTCCATGCAGGATCTTCGCAAATTTTGACAAATAGCGGCAGCATATTGTCTTCAAGTGTTTTGTTGCCAAACACTTCGCACATCACCGGAAAAACCGTTGCACATTGCTTGCGTACATTTGAAATCTCACACCGGGTCAGTTCAATGAATTGGTCGAAGAATATATCATAAGTCATTTCAGTTCCAATGATGGGCGCCACTTTGGCCATAATCTGAAAAATGACAATTAGAAAAATAATTGCTTAATTGTTAGCAAAATGATTTTTTTTAAAGGTTATTGTCAAGTACTTAGTTAGATAATCAAAAAGTGATTTTTAAGTAACAACAATTGAATGCTGATGATGTATCAAGCATTTCGCTCATCAAAGCTGGCTGTGATATGAGTATTTTCGCATCAACATTTCACAACCACTTTGAGAGCTAAATACTTGGCTCTCACTGAATTCAGTGTTTCGTTCCATCTCCTCACCCAAAATCCCAACATAAATGATTTCAAACCATCCGAAACCATTAAATTCAATAACATTTCCGCAATTTCCACAATCGGCCATTAAGGCCCGAGGGAAAATAAAGATAAACCCCCATTTTATTTTATTTTTATGTTTCACATGATAATATCCCACCATCGAAAATCCATCCAGATGGACGCCATCTATAAATTATGTCACGAATATTGAAAATCTTATTTTTATTCATGTTTTTTTTGTTCGTTTATGTGTAATAAACACGCATAATTATCTGCTGCAAGTGACATGATTTATCGACGGATTGCCAACAAGTGGCAAATGATGTTGATGATGGGAGTGTTGATTATTGCGAGGTTATTAAAAAAAAGGATCGAAAACCAATAAAGAAAGGAATTGATAATTAGATTTTTTGGGGACGGGTAAGGAAGAAAGACATTTGATGGGTAATTTTAATGAGCGCAATATTTCAACATTAATTCCATCACATTATTAAATGTCACCCATCATGTTGATGATCATTAAAAACAAAAATTGTCACTTTATTAAAAGTCGCATCGCTCTTCAAAGCTGGCTGTGATATGAGTTTTATTAATAACCATTTCACAACCACTTTGAAGGGCAATGAAACCTTCTAAACAACAACATATTATGCAGATGCGAACCGAGGTTAGATCACGGTCGTTATAATAACGAATCTGTTGAATATCGTCCACCACTAAACTCGTCAAAATGGCTGTGATATGGAGGTAAAATAAAACGTTTCATCACGTCACAACCAATATTGACGATTCAGTAGCTGGAAATTTTAATTGTAAAATCACATTAGTATCAAATAAAAGAATAAATTTTCACAAAGTCACTTCACTATAATATCAGAATTCGGCCAGTCGTTGGTTTCAGGATCGTGCTCAACAAATTTCCCCAACTGAGCTCATCAAAATGGCTGTGATATGAGTAAAAATATTTGAATTTCGTGTGGTGTTTTTTGTGGGATGCGTCTGTTCAGTTGTTGGCGGAATATTTCTCTCGATAGCAAGAGCTTGCATTGTTTTGCAACTGATTTTCTTCAACTTACCCACGCCAAACGTGGGATCGATGGGAAAACAGAGCATAACATTATCCGCAACAACAGCAAACATTTATCGCCACATTTATTTTCTCAACAAGTTTTGTTGTGCAAATTTGTTGATTATCATCTTTTCTATTCAAAAACTGTAAGAAAAGTTTTTTTTTTTTTTGACATATCACAACCAAATTGTGAGTTCAGGCAGGAAAAGTAAAAACGTCATCGTCGATTTGGTTCTGGTGTGGGGGCCGTTCATGAATCATCATCACTACTTTTATTGTGTCATTGTAGTTTTGTGTGTGCGTGCTTGCGGAAACACATCTTGCTCATCAAAGCTGGCTGTGATAGACCAAAAAGAAATCTCACTACCCAACAGCCAGTTCTGACGGCGAAATACATTTCCCACATCCATATTATTGCGTGTTTCACCAACAGTTTGTGATTTAGCTTTTATTTATTCATTTTCCATTTAACGCTCATCACATGGACAATGTCCATCAATCACATGTTGACCAAATAACTTTTTTTTTTATTTAACATCTAGTATATGTTGGCGGTAACAATATTTGCATTCATCAACATCACTCAGAGACGATGAGAATATTTATGTCCGAGATTGGAAGCGAATAAAGTGTGAAAACATCACTCACATGTTCTACTTTCATTCGGACCCTAGCATTGTCAACGTAATTAAAAGCGATAAAAAATGAAATATTTGTTTTATGAAAATCGCTATTCATATGAAGAACAACTTTCTGCTAGTTGCTAGTTTCACTTCACTTTATCGTTGTGCCATCTGGTGGCTTATTTATCACTTACGTACAACACAACACAAACATTGTCACGAATAACTTAATTAATAATCAAAAAAATGGTATGGAATGTTAAGTTTCCGTTTTGCTGCCCTCCCCAAACTAATGGGGACATTACTCTCTGTATAATATTTATTCATGCCCCTCCCCAAAAAAATTGTTTGTCGTCTTTCGATGTGTCATCGGAAACGAAACTTACCCCAATAGCGCTCATCTGTATGTCGTATTCGCCATTTAAGCCATCCGCTTTGGTGTCAATTGTCAGTAAATCATAAATAACCGGGCAAACAGTCCGATTGATGACTTTTTTGTCCAGAAAACCGTTCTCTATGAGATACAGCAATGTGGAATTTGCACTTTTTCGAACCTGTTACAGATGAATGTAGCAAAAAAAGAAAGAAAAGAGAGAGAGAAAGAGTGTATAAAGATGATCATTAGTAAGAAAATTCAATTTATCAAGTCAAAACTGGGTCTGTTGAATCAACAAAAGAAGAAAACGCACACATGTGTGTGCATGTCTTAAATATAAAAGAAATCTTATGAATGGACACAAATCGAAAGAAAATGAATGAAATTTAATTTTTTTTTCTGTCAGTTTCGCGAAAGGTGTCATAAATTAATATTATACACACATAATAGCGAAAGACAAAGCACAAAAATGAAAATTACCGTTGGTTCATCCGACAAATATTTCAGCACAATCAAAAGAATTTGATCCAGCAGAAAAACGCCAAATGTCTGCACAAAATTTTGATCGAGCTGTGTCAAGCATGTACAGATTGAGATCATGTTACCGCTCCCCACAAGGCTCGCTCGTACTTCCATTTCTGTAAATATATGGAGAGAGAAAGAGATTATTATTGTAGTTCATCGGCTGTTCAAAATTAATCATAGGAAAAAAAAACAATGTTGGAAAATTACACTCGTATTAATAATAGAAGGATTAACGTTTCCACCGCTTTTTCCATGCCTGTGCTGGAGATTACATAAACTTTCAGCCTTAACAACCAATACAATGAGACTGAACGATAAAGGAACTTTTTTTATTGAAATCCTTCACATATGAAGTGGCTTCAGTTCATCAGCATTTTTTTAATGGCATTCAGATGCGACAGGATTCTTATTGGACCTCTTTTTTTATGTTGCATGCATCATGCTTTACAATGAAAAGCTCTTCGATGCACATAAACTTTTTTTTTTGTACTTTGTCCAACAACTTTTGCCTCAACAATTTTTTTTTTTTTTTTTCGAATTACGTAAGAACGTAAAATGGAAATGATGGTGATTGAGGAAAGGAAGGAGAAATGAAAAAAAAAAAAAAACTTTAATACAATTTCTAGGATTCAATCATGAAAGTTTGTTCATTCTATTGCACATTCAAGGCAGGGCAATGTGTGTATGTGTGTGAAAAGCACAAAATGTGATTATACAATATAAAAGTGTTACATAAGAAGAAGAAAACAGTTGCACCATCATCCTGATTGTGTGTACATACAAATTTTATTCGATGTTTATTGGAGAAGAATTTGTTTTTCTTATTTTTTTTTTCTTTAAGGCATAACACGATTTTGCAAACAATGGAAAAATAAAAGATTTTCCGATAAAATTCAATTACAATTTCTAGCGCATTTTTCATTGTTTCAGCCGTGACTGTCTTACTGTCCATCTACAACTTACATCTTGGAAATATCTCATTCTTGAATGCTAACAGTCATCTGTTGAACAAGTCAGTGAATGATTCAGTGTCTCGTACAGTTCGTAACAACGCCTTGAAGCACGCATTTCACATAGATGCATGTTATTTCTATACTTGTTTCTTTCGTTAAGTGAAATTTGTGTTGGAGAACAACAATTTCAATCACATTTTCAATTACATAGTCCATTTAATTTCCCTCAATGTTTTGGTTTTTCTGCTTTTTGGCGTATGAATGCAAAGTTAGGGCCTTCATTTATCAAATTACATTTACATTTAAAAGTATTTATTAGATTTTATTTTTTAATTTGCTAAAAGAAAGCTCTTGAAAATGTCCATCAAAACAATTTTATTTGATATCATATTTAAAAGCTTTTCTTGTGCCCTCCAATCATTATACACACGCCACAATATTTTCTTTCTCCCCCTCTCCCCCACACACAGCAGCAGTAGCATCATCATCATCTCCTTGATGATGCGCATTCTATTCGCCACACAACGCCTTTTGCCATTGCAACAACACCCAAACTCCAATGATGATACATTTTCGTTTTCATATTTTTTTTTCGCTTCTATTTTTGAGGTTATGTCACATTGTTTTTGCAAACGGCATGTTTTTCACATTTTTCCACCAAACAAGCCCAAAATAAAAATGGCCCTCGAAAAATGGGCTTCTTTTTACTATGTTTTTTTTTTCTCCTTCTTGCTAATAATCAAGGACTCGATTGCGATTTGCACGAGCAATAAAAAAAGCCAACTTAATTAAATTCTCCTTTGTCACGAACATGATTAGGAGGAAAAAATTCGTTGCTCCAACCGAAATCCATTCAAAACGAGACGACAATCAATTTGTCGATTGTGGATATACTAATAAAGTCCTTTTGTGGTCCACACACGAGGAGAAATTTGCTATTATTCACCGAGCAAATGAAAAAAAAAAAAAGAACGGCACACAATTTGAAAACAACATATCGTAAAAAAAAGCTCCACTGTTATACAGCGCTCAATGGCAAGAGCAAGTTGTCGGCGATTTGTAGGCGCACGAAAGCCAGGGAAATATTTGTAATCACCATGCGCATGTCGGTAATGCGAGTGGAGGGCGAAGGAGGAAAAACACATCCTTCGTTTCGGGCCTTTTCGTATATAACGACAACGTCGCCCGACGACATAAGAAAAAAAAACTCATGCCTTTCAAACATTCCCGACAACAACACAAAAAGAACAATAACCATCATCATCGTCGTCGTTGTCGTCGGCAGGCCAAAAGCAATCCCGACTATATTTATTGTGCGCTTGGTATGCGCGCCACTTTTGTGTTATCAGGCCTGACTGATAGATATAAAAGAATAAGGAAAGGATCGCACATAAGGAAACACTAAGAAGACAATTGTTTCACTCAGTTACGAGGACTCTTTTTTTTCTCTCTCATACCCATTTACCCACACACCCAGAAAAGGTTTCAATTGGAACGAAAATCCATCATACCATAAAAATAGAATGTTTCGTTTTCTTTATTTTCTTTTTTTATCGCAAAAGGAAAATTGGAAAAGCACAACAACCGTACACCAAACAAACTAAAGGAACAATCTCACAAAATGACTGTAATGAGCCGTTACATAAATTCACTTCAGTTTTAGGAATCCCCAACAATTTATTAAGTAGTCCGAGAACGGATCATATTGGTGGCTGGTGATGTAAGAAGACAATGCGAAGTTGAAATTTATGCTTTAATTGTGATTTGTTTTCTTATCTTATATGGATATGTCTATGTAGAAGAGCTCTTTGACCTTTAATATGGTATACGTAATTCAAGAAATTATGATGATACGCGACATATTCTTTGCTTTTTCATTCCATAAATGACCAAACATCAAAAATACGGATCACATGTGCACAGTGAACACACGCAGAAAACTCTTAATGAAAATAAATGGTCATTCTTGTGGTTAGGTTTAGGTTCCATTGCAAAACCGGAGGGCGCGCATTAAATAAATTTGTTTTTAGGGGTTTTGCTTGTTTTATGAGTTAAATAGAACTTGAGGTCGAGAAGAAAAACGCGAGGGAAATTTTAATGAGGAAAAATTTATATTAAGCATCAATAAATTATTTCATTAAATGTTGTTTGCTATTTTTTTCCGGAGGAATGAGACTTGGAGAGCGTTGCGATACAATCAAGAAAAGGACACGCGTCCAGAAGGAAGAAAGAAAGAAAAAGAACAGAAACAACGCCTTGTAAATATATATTTTTCCGAGCCATGCTTTTCTCACATTTTTCCTCAACTTTTTTTTTTGTGTGTGCGTTTCTGGTTTTGTAATTTTTTTCCAGGAAAATTTAATTTTCAGCTTCTAATACACTCACAATTGCGACTCAAAAAATCATTCCAGAAAATTTAGAATTAGATTTTTTTTACAAATGTAGAATTTAAAAATTTCCGGCATTGGCAAAAAAGAATTTTCTTTGCGTTTGTGTAGAGAAAAGCATTTTTCTCAGAAAAAAAATCAATTGCGATCGCTTTGATGGTATTTGTTATGTTGTTCCCCCCCCTCCCGTTTTACGTGTCGTGTCCGTGTTGGTGCTTTCTTCCTAAAGTATATATTGGATGAAAACAACCATCCTGCAGGCACAAACTTGTGTTCACTTTTCTTTCTTTTTATGTATTTCGCATAAAAGGTGAAGGGAAAAGGGAACCGACAGAGTTGTTTACGAATCAAGTACAGAAAAAGGAACTTTTTTTAGCGCAATACACCTACACACACATTCAACATGAGGGGGCGCAGGACGCACACACAATTTAGTCAGCACGCATTTTCACCCCCGTCGATTATTACGTTTCGAAATAATAACAAGCGAGAGTGAGAGGGATGGCGACGACGACGATGAACGAAGCGAAGGGAAAAAAATTATATTACAAAACGATATCGCTTTACTGGCCGGGGGATTTTTTGGTGCCGTGTGGGGAGTGAGGAGAGGACAGGGGGGACTTCCACTCTTTCTCACTCGAATTTTGAGTGGGTGGAATTTTCGGGTATTTTCTGGTGTGATGTCAGAATCATTGGCATTGATATAGCCTTTTATTTCCACAAAAGTCTCGGAGGGTTTGATTTTAGCTATGCCATAGTTTTTTTGCCCCACTCAAGGGGAGAGACATCAGGCTGTTTTTACACTGTACAAGCCATTTAACCAACCTCACTTATACACACACAAAGCTGATAAAACGGAATAGAAAAAAAAGATCGAATTTTTTTTTTTTTGCTGCGAACTTTAAGGTGTGTGATTTAAATTGACTTGCACACGCGGAGGTTAATAGATGTCGATGCTTTTTGTGAGAATGATATTCAATGTCGCCAAAAAAAAAATAAAATAAAATAAACAAAAAATCTTACTACAATTTAAATGATATCAAAACTGAAAATAGATTTTTAATGTTTCCCCACCATTAAATAACCGCCCTTTCTTATCGTTTCATGTGTCTTCAAGGAATGTGGCAGTTTCTAACGAGGCGAGAGGTGGAGGGAGAGAGGAAGGGAGCGCGAGAGAGAGAGAGAAAGATGAAAAACGGAATTGGAAAAAATCAATAAATGTGAAAAAGGAAGAAGTGGAAAAAGTTCTTTGGCTGAAGTACCGCACATCTAATAGCCCAAAGGCAATACATTATGATGGAAATGATGGAAGAGAAAAGAAAAATTCATCTCAACTGTTTCTGTTTGCCAGCAAAAGTTATTAAGTGGATGATTCTTTATTCGATCGATACCACGGTGGCTGCAGCATGCGATTGCAACAATTTCACATCTTGGCAAATATTACAAAAAAGCATCAGCGCAAAAAATGTGAGGAGGAAAAGAAGAGCGACAAGAAATATATACATACAATTCCCATCATTCGATGTATAACAAGCTTGCTCAACTCACCAAATGGGTTGTTAAACATCAAAACTTTGCAGCACATTCCCTGAAGGGTGATGGTTGGGAGATACGATGTCAAGTTATCGCTACATACATTTTCCATGTCCCAGATATTTTCATTCTTTCATTCCCGACAACGACAAGCACGGACTGTGTAGCAAGCATCACATTCCACCATCAAGGAAAGCAAACAACTTTAAGAAAGATTTATTGAGTAACATCAGACGTTGTTCATGTTCTCATTTACACGTCAAAAATCATTTTTGTTTTCACATTCCCTCCCTTCCACCATACCATTCAAGACGTCATGTTTGGGGTGTGAGAGATTGAATGGACCACTCTTGATTATATCATCACGTCGAAAAGCCCCTGATTCCTTCTTTTGATCAATCAATTTTATGTGAATCTCCGTAAAAAAAGAAAGAAGACGAAAAAATCGTCTCAATTGTTTTCAATTTACGTCTTTGTGTTTTGGTTTTAATCATGTTGTCTTTTACGCGCACGTTTCATTGTTGAACGCTATACTTTTCATCAGCAGGACGAGACAATGGACACACCGAATAAAATTCATTGGTGACAATAACACGCAGCGCGCTTAAGCATAAAGCAATCGAAAAATGGCAATAAAAAAGGCGCCAAAGAGATTATAAAAATTCGTTTTCATCCCTCTCGTTGCGTCGCATGCACAAATACCCCACCGAACCTCGAAATAAAATTATGTGTGTTCACGACGATAAACATCAAATCCAGCAGCAATAAAGCACCATAAAAAGGGACATATTAAAAATACTCGTGTGTGATGCCAATTTGGTTGCTGGAGGATGGAGACTCGAGCGAAGAGATGTGCGTAGAATAATAAATTACAAAATAAGAACATAGAAATTGTAGCGAATGCACATCCCAACAGCAGAAAACTTTTGCTATCATTGCCACACAAAATGTCTATTTGACGCCCTCCATTCACAGCTCCTCCGACTCCATAAATCTATCTATCTGTTTTAATAAAGAAGGAATTTTATGTGAATTATATGAGAAAATCCTCTCTAGACTCTTCGGAGGGGGCTGCAAAAGAAAAAAATAAATAAATATAAAGACGGAAATCGTGATTCCGTGAAGACCATGAAGCGTTGAACGAAACGATGGCCCATAACGAACGCCGATCGAATAGAAAAGAAAAGTTTTTTCATTAATAATTATTAAGACTTTATAAACCAATGGATTGATGTTAATCAATACTTAAAAAGTTTTCTTTCGCTCTCGAGCGATGGCTCACTCTGATTTCCAGCACAACAGGACCACCCGTTTGCCCTCCGGACACATTTATTGATGGTGGGCACGATGGATAGTGATGGATTAATTTACTAATCTTATATATACAACAAGAACCATCCATGATGGACGCGCGCGCCTTTAATTCTTTATGTCCATTCAATCGAATCCGACGCCCAACGAAGAGAATGTACATGAAAGCTTAATTTGCAACTTTATTTGTGATGGAAAAGAAATTAAATGCTAAAGTTCGATAGAATCTTAATGTAGCGGAGAGGGTGAAGAAAAGCAAGTAGTGTTGTGTTAAGCGTCAGCAATTAATAATCCTCAAAATCGAAAGTGGAGCGGAACGGGGAGTGAGAAAGAAAATCCGAGGCGTTAAGAATTTAATCCCGGAATATTCATGTAGCATGCAATACAATATATGAGCTCAATTTCCAATCTAATCATTATTTATTTAGCGCCACATATTGCTTGTGAGGCTTCTTTTTGTTGTTTTTATGCTGAGATTTTCATTATTCAGATTTATTTTATTTCAGTATTGCTTCACAAGGTTCAATAGTATTGGAAATGTGAAGCTGCTTTTTGTGGGCGAGTGATACTTGTATGCCATTATTAGAGATTTTCAATTGATCCATGTGAAGAGCACATGTGATTGTGATTCACAATAATATTATATAAAAAAAATGCTTCATTTGCATTCCATTTACGTTTATCATGAATATACCAAGAACAATCCCACCGAGTATTTCGCTTCATCCCCCATCGTTCCTCCATTGATGTCTTATTGATTGAGGGGTAAAATTGTTACGTGTAAAAATGTTCGCGTAAATTGATGCCGATTATATTGAATTATTCGCGATGATGTACATAAATATGCGGTTAAAATATGTGATTAATAATCAGCTCGAATTTCATCATCATAAAGGAATTCTTTTTTTTGCGGAAACATCATCTTAGCTTTATCCGGAATTATTTCATTGAGTCATCGTCAATGAATCACGTGTAATAATTTTATTTTATTTTTACAGCTTTAAAAAATCCATTTCGTCAATTTCCGACTTTTCCAGCCTCATAACGATTATAACGAGGCGCGTCAACAATAAAATTGCTTCTATTAAATGAAAATTTGTGTAAACAGCATCGCACGTTCATTAATGCCATTTGTCATTATACAATGCAAACACATTTCGAGCCAGATAAAATGTGTGTGCATGCCTTGCAGGCTGGCTGTGTGACAGTGATTGAATAGACATCGCAAAAATTATCCTCGCTCATATTGCGTCATCATCGAAAAAAAAAAGTGTATGCAACAATTCCCATTGTGAGCGGATCGAAAAAAAAAAAACCGACGACGAAAAACAGACAATTGACAAATTTTCGTCATCAAGCGCATCTGTGTATGTGTTTGTGAGAGGAGGAAAAATTAACAGCCCTTCAGTGAATTCATTTTTCAATTTGTCATTCCGTTAACGTTCACAATTTTTCACAATTGTGTAACATCGCGCAGTGCAACAGTAGTGCAAATTTGACATCCGGAGCGAAATAAAAACGGCAGATGCAACAATTGTGTTATCATTGTTGCACATCAACATTGTACCTTAATATTATGAAACTATTCTCTTGAAAAATCGATGCTACTATAGTTGGCACATCTCACATACAGGCAACATCAAAATGCGCTTGAAAAAAAAAAAAAAAACACTCACACTAGTAAGGCGCCGCCGATTTTTTTTATATATATTTATTCAACAAAAGATTGTGCACTTTTTTCATTCATAAAAAATAAAACAAAACCAGCGAAACAAAAGCAATATGTTGTAAATGAAAATTGCATTTTGCAATAAAAAAATACGTTTTTTTTTTGTTGCTCGCTCACTCACATTCCGTTACATCACCGATTTGCACTTTGAGTTTATTTATTTTGCGGGGGTGTTTTTTTTTATGTCTCACACGATACATGGATGGAGTGCCATTCAAGTAAGATAGGGCGGGAGGACTGTTTAAATATTACGTCACAAATATTCATACAGTTTTGAAAGAAAAGTGAAATTTTTAATGACTATGTGTAGGATGTCAATTAATTTTGTATATGTGTGTTGACGTTCATGCCGTTCCTCTTCCGTTTCCATGTTGACGATGGGAATGTCGTGTAAAATCGACTATAGCCATTTCTCTTATAACTCAATTAACCACGCTGCGAGTTCAAGCAATATAAATTGAAGGCGAAAATATTTATAAATTTGCCACCGCAAGAAAAAAAAGGGAAACTTCTTCTTAAATTGTCTCGCAAAGTGTTGGCTGACGAAAGCGAAAAAGAAAAATGTAACAAAATTAAAATAGACATCTTGAGACAATTTTTCAGTTCAAATTATTGCTTTGGCAAACCGGCCATCGAAAAGTTGAGGCATAATGAATTGCACATCCCAAAAAAGTGTTTAAAAAAAAAAAAAACAAAATTGCACGCAGCTAGCCGAAAGAAATTCTACTTTTAGCCGCACGAGAGTGAAATTAAAGGAAGGAATTTTTACATCATCAGAGCGCTTTGGTTCGCGCGGCTAGACACCATGCAAATATACAACATCAGCGGCGGCCCCAGAAATAAAGCACAGTGGAAATATTTACGAGCATTTAATATTATCGCAAAGATGGAAAATAAAAAATATTAAGTATAAATATAAATATGAGTGAGACTGCATTTTTTTAGAGCTTGGTGTTTCTGAAAATACACAAATATCGTCATTGTCTGATAGATTTAAGTCAAAAGTGACCACGCTCACTACTCGCTGTCTCTTATGATGAGATATAAGAAACTATCAAAGTTTGATCAAACAATTCTCGCATGCACAAATAAAGCTCACATGAAGAAACAAGGAAATAAAATTAAGGACATGTAGCATAGATATATATGAAACGACTATGAAGCAAATGATGATTTTACAGACGGCCACAATAAAAATAAAATAATTTAAATGAAATTAATTTTTGTCTCGCATCTTATTACATAAAAGAAGATTTTTTTTTATCGTAGGCGAATGTGCCAAGGAACATTTTTTTTTTCCTATTCCAATATTCCCGACTGTTATTAGGCATCATATAATGCCTGTGAGTAGAGTCGATAAACCCATTTGTGTCATTATTATAAACCAGGCACAAATAACCCGATGGAATGTTAATCTTCGTTGTGCGGCATTTTTTTTTCCTCTCATCTCATCGTCATCATCAGCAGCAGCAATCGAATCGCTCATTTTCAACCTGTTTCAATGGAATGTTGAACTCTGTCGCTGATTATTCATGCATATGAAGAAGCAGTAAAAAAAATAATAATAAATGTTTATCAACAACATTCTTTCATTTAGTTAACAGTTATCACAATCCACAGTGCGTGCGAGTGAGAGAGCGACATGAAATTTCTCCTGATATAGCGTCAATATATCTGATGGTAATCATCATCAACAACAACAGCAACAAATGTGGAATGTGCTTTTTTTTTGGTCAACATACGAAAGAACTCGCGATCGTCAAAGAGTAAAAGGAAAAAAAAATGTTCCCACAGTCGATTGCGGGTCAGCACCTAAAGAGAGCGCGCGCTCGGGCCATTGGCAAATAAAAACTTCATTTATTGTTGTTATGTGTGCCATTTTCACAAATAATAAATTTCATGTCTATATAAATCTCCATATACACATTCATATAAGGGGCCACTTCTTAATACCTCCTTGGCTGTTTGTCTGTTCGTTTCGAAAATTGCTCAAGTGCCTCACTCACTCTCTTAGTGTCCGAATTTGGTCTTGAGACTGAACACACAAATTTTGTTTTGGCCTTTTTTTTCTTTCTCCTCATTTTCAACAAAAATTCTTTCTGCGGACGAAAAACGTGTTTTAATTATTTCTTTTTTCCTTGCCAGCCCGCAAACAGCGCAAAAAAAAAGAAGTTATTTGGAGAGGTCCATTCTTTGAAGCGGCAAAAGAAACACCAAACTGTGAAGCACAGCAGCCAGTCCGAAAAAAAAAGCGCAAGAGAGAAACAGAAACGCTTGGGCAATGAAATATGTTAAGACACGATGGTGGTGAAAAGTGCTCGCTAACAAACAACAATACCGCGCGGAATTGGAATGTCTTGTGTGTGCCATATATACATATGAAATTGCCGATATATAAAATTGCGCGAGACGGGAACAACACAAAAAAAAAAACATCTCGCGTCTATATGAAGCACCATAAATATTTTTAAAAATTCATCTCATATTATTTAAAAGCAGTAAACAAGAAGCAAAAAAAGAAAAGAAAAATGGGGGGAAAATCGATTTCTCCAGAATTATTAGCATTTATTATTATTTTATTTCGCTCAGATTCGATTCGATCTCTCTTTTGGTTGTGATGACAATAAAACGAAATCTGACATTCCAATCAACGGATCGACCGATTGGTTAAGGATTGTTTTCATTTCTTGTTCAATATAATCTAAATCAAAGATGCGTTACAATGTCCTCTGATTTTTTTTGTTCTTGAATGAATTTGTTGGTAAAGTCTACAGACATCAATCGTTGACACAGGAAATATTTCGACTATTTTAGCGTCTCTTTTTTTTTTCAAGCCAACGCGAATTTAATTATCTTAAAATGCAGAGAAGAAAAAAAAAGGTTTTAAAGAATCGTCTGAGTATAAAATCTATTTTTCGAATCATCTCGGGTGTCTCATGCATTAGTTAGGTTGCTTTTTTTCCACTTCTGTTGCCGCCAACTTTTGTTGACGTTTAGTGAATTTTTCATCGGTCCCCGAATGATATTTTTATTTTTCTTCTCTTAACTGTCGCTAATTATTTTTAGAAATCGTCTCGATTGCGTTTGCTCTAGCTCGTGGGGTCACACTAAGGCAACAGTAATAGCAAAATTTGTCTTCTCCGCAGACACAACACACATTCGCAGAAACAGCCAATTTTTGTATACATTTTTATTATTATATATAATTTTTTTTTTTTTTAAATAAGAAATCATCATGTTGATACTTGTGTATGTCATTCACATTTCTCCCCGCGAGTGATTTAAAGTACAAGAAAATGTTGGCGTTTTGGCTTTGTCTTTTAATTTACGCAATAAACCACATCGCAGAATTGTGCGCGCCAGTCGAAAAAGATTAAATAAATTAAAAATGCTCATCATCATCATAATAATTTCATATACATTCACTCGAAGCACTCGAGCGAGCAAGAAGCATCTTAATCTTTGGGACTTGGTGCAAAAATCTTTATTATACATCTTTTGTTGCTGACATTCGACGACATCACCCGACAATGATATTAGAAAAATTCTCATGAAGATTATAATCGACAGAAAAAAGTTTAATAATTTTGTCTAAAGCGCTTCAACATACCCCGAAAAAAAAGGCATCCGAAAAGAGGAGTGAGTGAGAGCGTCTGATTACGCGAGGAAAAAAAAAGTTCTTTGTGCTCTATGAAGAATTATTCTCATTATACACATCAAATCACTGAGAGTAATGAAATGATCAAAAAAGAAAAAATTAAAATGAAAATCTTCTTGAAAGACGCTTTAAAAAGAAACTTGAAGATTCTTTTTTAGTGTGTTCAAGTCTGTCTGGTTTTGTTGCGTTTGCCGTATATGTAAGAAGAAAATGGCTGTATTATGTTGGTGTACAATACCTAGAACACATATTCAACATATATAATATACATGCACAATGACTGGACGTATAAATGAATTATTTCCGGTCCCTTTTTTTAAACTGCAAAAAAAAAATACTTTACACGAACGCGAACGAGAGAAAATAATCGTCAAAGTGGATAATCATCATGTGTTGGGCTTCATGTGATTTCCGCGTGTGTTTGTGTAATTGAAGCATGGGAAAACATACTATTTTTTCTGTTAGCTGTATGTCGGCAAATCGATCATTGAACCTTGCGGCATTTTATTGAAAAATCGCAAAAAAAAAAACAAATGTAAACATAAACTCACAATAGTTACAATAAAATATAAATAGTTTACGATGACAGCAGCATAGGCTGTAAAATTTATGGAGGGAATTTTTATCACAATAATTTATAACATCAACAATGCACAGCAAAAGAAATAATTATGGATTTCAGAATATAAAGAACATCGACGACGACAAAATAAAAAATAAAAATTATGCCCACTAGCAACAACAGCGGACACGAACAAAGGCAGACAGGAACATCAAGCACACCACAAAAAAGTCTATTTCCTTCCCGTTTCTTATATATACATTCATATTTATTCTAATTTTTTTGGAAGTGACGGTGAAGGAAGAAGAAGTTAAAATATTAATCATTGTTGCTGTTGACAATTTAAATTTGCAACTCATATTTGATGGATATTTCCTCTGATATCAGCTATTTAATAATGTGAACTTTCCAACATTTATTTATATGTTCAATTTTATTTAGCAAAAAAAAAAAACAGAAACTAACCTTTATCATTTGCAACCGTTTCAAGGGTGTCCAGAATCTCATCTTTATGTCTGAGCATCAATTCGGGCAGCTCGGTTTGTAGAATACATTCCAGTACACGTGGATAAATCTCTCTGTAATGATAAAGAAGAAGAAGAATTGTTTATTATTTAATTTCCAATCATTTATAAAATAAAAAAGAATATGGAGACGAAATGCATTCAATACCGAAAGTCAATTCCATAAACGGAGCAAAAATGTATAAAACAATAATTCCATTTTCCTCAGAAACGATCCACCGCATCGTTTTGTCACACACATACACACGCACGAAGGCCAAAAATGGAGAAAAGAGCGACACAGACATAACTGTAAACAAATTAAAGAACTGTGGGAAAATTTGTTGGAAACAAGCAGGCATCATACAAATGCCAAAAAAGCAGGAATGCCAGTTTTGGGTTGTTGTGGACATACAATAAGAGAAAACTATTTGAGGTTATTAAACTGATGGACAATCCATCCCAGCAAGAAGCGTCTTAAGACTCGTTTCTTTAATATTCTCTCAATGCACCTTCTTCGAAACACACAACACAACAGAACACATATCAGCTTTTAATACACATGAGCTGTATACAGAACGTCTCCTTATAATAAAAGAATTCTTAGAATTTTCCAAAACAAGAAAACGTGTCAAACAGACATGAAGGAAAAAAGGAGAAATACAACAAAAAAAAAAAATGTCGCCCAGTTTTACTGTCGTGCATGAACCATTTTAAGTATGTTTGGGGGAAGAATTCAAATTCTTAGAGTTTTTTGTGCAATTTATAATGCTCAGAGCAATGTCAAAACGTTCTGTTATCTGCCTGATACCAGATTTGAATCACCAAGAGTTTCGCAAAAAAAAAAAGAATAATATTTAAAAAGATAAAGCAACATCAAGCGGGCAACCCCAAAAATGGATATGAAATGCTTTTTCCAATCGCGCTTGATGCTTGATTTCGAAATTCCACTCTTGATTTAACTGTTGTTTCTGGCTTTCGCGGTTTTGATTCTTCTTCGTAGTAATTGTGCGAAGTCGTTGCCTTGTCCAGTTTACAAGAGCGCGAGCAAAATTTAACAACAATAACAATTTAAGTGAGCGCAAATTCTTTCAACGATTCCATTGAATGTGTCTTCAAAGATTGTTTCTTTCTTTTTATTGTATGTATGAAAAAGAAAAAGGAATTTTTGCATTTTCATTTCAGCTCATATTCTTCTTCTGGTGTCCCGCGTTGGCTTTCAATTTATTGCAAACAAGTGTCTTGAGAAGATGATGATTTTTTTTCTGCTTTCATTCTCAGACAAATTTTTTACGTCGATAATGGCCATGAACACATTTTGTCTATTTTCGTGTGATGTCTATGAAAATAATCATCAATTTTCTTTTTTTTTCTTTTGGGATATTTCTTTTCAGACATAACCTCCAATTATTATCATCACTTGAAAGTGTAGCAGGAGATGAAAAAAAAATGTGAGATCCTTATTTTCACACTGAATTTTTTTTTTCATGTAGGTAATTCATTGCTGCTATGATTTTAGTATTAAGAGAAAGGAAAAGACCACCCGTATGAATACGGTGCATATGAATGTTCTGTGTCTGATTATAAGCTTCATCAACCAACTTCTCTTTTTTTATTTGTTGATGTTTTTTGTTTCACTTAATAAAGAATATTTCAATTACACAGCCGCCACACTACCAACACCAACTAATGCATCGCGCAATACATAAATATGTGTAGCATCACTTTTTATTCCAGCGTAATAAAAGAAAACATACAACATAGCACATTTTCATTCATGCAAAAATGTATTTAAAGAGCAAAACCAGTGTATACAATTCCAGTGTATAGAAATGTGCATCAGTCTTTACGACAATTTTTTTTTTCCTTTATAGGCGAATTTACCGTTACACTCTATATCGAGTGAGAGAGACTTAAAAGCTTTTACACATTAAAAATGATAAAAAAAAGTATGTATGCATCGCGTCATGTTGCTGCTGTATGATGACGGGAATGGAATGCAAAAACTAATCGGGCGCACAGAGCAAGTGATTCTTGTGAAATCTGATTCATTATTTTTTCTACGTTTTTTATATACCAAAGTCATCAATTTACGATGTAAAAATTAATGACTTTACTTGTTTTGTACGCTGTTCAACGGTATCATCAAAGTCAGAATGAAAACAACAGCGAGCTATATCGTCACATTCCAATCATTTTCATTGTATGTACAGAAATGACTCTCAAGTTTATATATCTGGGAAACGGTATAGTAGACTGCGATAATTACACCAAAAAAGAAACCGGGCGCTATGCCGAGTGTTTTTATTCCAATACAAAAAAAATGCGTTCCCGCGCGCTCTTCAGAATAAAAAAAGGTTGTGCGAGCAGAGGCAATGAAAGCCAGAAAACCAGGCAAACAGGCAGAGCATGTATAATTTACACAATTTTGTTGTTGTTATTTAGTATGAAAGGGGCAATGATCGATTAAAAAACATTCATGTGAGCTCGCTACACACGACGAGCGTTTTTTTTTTTGGATTGATGCATGCGCGCTTGTATGAGTGAGATATTTTTCTTTTGGGAGGCTTTGAAGAGTGGGATCGAGATGGGTGATGAGCTTAGGCCGTACAGAAGAAATATATAATAAGAAGACAATATTCAACGGGACTATGTTCAATTGTAACATACGTCAGATGAAAAAGTAAATATATAACGCCACAGAAACAGAACCATACGACGATGACAACAACAAACAAACAACAAAAACCATTCATAAATTTAAAGAGACAACAAAAAAAAAAAGTTCTGGCGATTGACGCCGCCGCGAATGATGCTGATGATGACGCTTTGGCAGGACTAAGTAACAGACAATTTCTAGCGTAAAGTTGTCCAATATCATCGGATGATGTGTCGAATTGGAATAATTGATATATCGGTAAACTTTGGGCACAACTTATGGCGCCACACACGAAATAAACTTTTTCGAGAAATGGTTTCGTTTGATGTCTGGTGCAGACAGCGGCGCATGTAAAAGCCCTTTTCGCACATTTAAATAAATTTCGGTCTCACTCGCAAATTGGGAGATAACAGATTTTTGCAGTACACCGCACTCAAATAGAAAATCGAAAATTTAAATTTAAACAGAACCAGAGAGCAATGCAAACACAAATTTTGCGTTCGGGCTGGGTTTTTATTTATTTTATCGTGATGTGAACCTCCGTTGTTGGGACTTAGAAATAAAGTCACACCATATTTTTTTTTTTTTTTTTGTATATTCTCTTATACATGTCATCAGTTCACCATATAGTGAACGAGCGGCTCATTGTCACTTGCCGTATGTATTTACTTTTGCGCCTCATCAGAGCGTCGCCTGAACTTTGAAGGAAACACGCAAAATTGTAGAGAGAAACAAAGCAAAATTGACGTCATCGACATTTTTCTGAAGGGGGTTTTAAAACAAGCACAAAAATTAAATTAAATAGCACACACATGGCAACAACAACATTTTTCGGAACTCACATAGTTTGTGACTTTTGCGCATTTTTTTTTTCTTTTAATTTTAAAGCGATTGTGAGGGAAGCGTCTATAAATCATGTCGCACTTGACTATATTATGGCGAACAGCCACATAACCTTAAATATGATATATTACGTAATTTACAGGTCATTTCCTTTATAGAACACAAATTGCGCCAAATACGAGAGCTTTGCCATAAAAAAAAACCCGACACATTCACACATACGCGCATTATACGCGCGGGGTGATAATTTTTAATTATAATTTGCGTTTTGTGTGCTGCTATTTGGAATTGCTAATTTGAATATAGCACAGAGCGCTAGAATTGCCAGCAATGCCTGCAGATGACATAAGCGCGCGAGCGGGTAATATAAAAAGAGGAAGAACGATCTACATATCTCGCTCTCCAAATTTATACCCCAACTGTCAGGCCAGACACCCAGAAACAACAACAACAAAACCATCGCAAATCCTTGAGCTAGATTTTTTTGTGTTTTTTTTTTCTTTCTTGAAGCTAAATTGAGTTCAAAATTTTTTCTTCTCTTATTCAGTTCATCACCATCATCATTATTTCAAGGCAATTAAGAAAGACATCTTAAATCATGTAGATTTTAGCAACAGAGATATCAAACAAGATGTCCATTGTGTGATAGAAGCATAAAGCAAACGAAAAAAAAAAGAACGCTCTACATTAATAAAATTCATTAATAACTTTCAGACGGAATCTGCCGATATGTTTAGAGTATAGGAACAGTGTGCAAAAACATGTGCTTTGTTGAGACGCAGAAATTTAGTCAGAGATATAGAACTTTTTTTTTTCTGTGAGAACATACATGAGTCGCACATTCAAACACACATACACAAGATATTCTTTTTTTTTTTTAAATAACTTCCGGCATTATATTTTTTTTTTATAGTTTGGTGTATGAAAGAGACGAATGTTAAAATATATAGAGAATTATAAATACCCATTTTATTAATGGTATAAAGACACGACTACTACCAATGAAAGAACTCGTAGCTCAAGCTCTCGAATGGTTTCACTCTAGGTCTATTGGTGAATGCGACCCTGACTGACTGATGTGCCAGAAGAGACTGAGAAAAGACTGATTTAGTGTTTGTGTCTGTCTAATTTTCTGTGTTGCTACGAATTGTGTATTTGTATTCAAGATTCTTCTTTTTTTTTGATTTGAATAAATATTTTTTTAATGTTCAAATATTCTTTTTATTATATTTTTTAAGGCTATTTTCTTGAACTTTTTTTTTTCTTCTACTCTACTCAGTTCGGGTTTTTCGGAGCCTTTATATAAGTTTTATAAAGAAAAAATAAAAATAAAATAAATTTAATTTATTTGAGGAGAACATTCATAGCGACGCGCTCGCTATAGGTTCAAGTAGGAAGGTAACTTGTGTGCTTGCCGTTTTCCTTTCTTTCAATTTTAATTATTCACATACAGAAAAACAGACGTCGTTTGGTTTCTATTTAGCTTTTTTTTGCTTCAAATTTTATTACTCGTATTGTCATTTTGGCTTTGGCCTTTCGCTTGTGAGCTTTTGATACCGATTAAGTCGTGCGTCATTAATGTTAATGCAAGACTGGATGTGAGAGTTCCCTTTGTACTTCATCCTCACATTATTAATATTGTTTGTAATCGCCACAGTATCAGGTGAATGCACCGTTGCTAAATCTTTTTCCGCTTAATTAAATTTTACATTAATTGCCATTATCCGCATTGAGCATTAAATTTCCAAGTAAAAATAGATTATATCACATGCGATTTATAACAGCAACATTGTCACTTGCAATTAGCATTGATTTTTCAGTTTTAATGAATTTATAATTATTCGGAATTTCATTCATAATTAACAGCATATTTATTTATTTAATTTTTTTTTTGAAATGTTCAACTCATATTTGCTGTGCAGTTATTATATTGATTTTTTTTTAATGCGACGGCGAAGAAGATTTTTCTCTCCTACGTTTTTCTTTTTGTGCGTGTTTAGTATAGAAATAAATGTTTGTGACGTCATTGTTTCGATATAGACATGGCGGGCATGAGTATGAGAGCCTTTTTGATAGGATAACAGAAAAACGGCTTCCTAGAAATCGGAGCCAGGATGAAAAAAAGAATAAACGACGCAATTACACAAAATATTTTCAAAGTTATTTTTTTCATACACGCATCATCAGAACGAACAAACACTGAGCGAAATGAAATGGCGATTTTACTAGCTTTGAGTTTTACATGTGTAATCAGTTTAGCTATCCAGTGTTTGAGAGTATATAGAAGGCAAGTCACAAGTTTATTTTGGTTCGTGTCGCGTTTACGAAACCAACATTCATGCGCGCCTTGATGTTAGACAACATGGAAATCACATTTTTCGGACGACAAGCTTCTGCACCAAATTCAGGCAATTTTGCGCAAATTTTTCAAATTTTTCTTTCAAAACATTTTTTATTGCGTCGGTTGTGACATTTTTGTAATATTTCTATTAAAATTTAAGCACATTTTTACTATTAAAATCAATCATTTAGAAGCGTTCAAAACAAAATGGCGCATTTCGGAAAAAAAAAATGTGTAAACAATTCCATACCAAACGCGCCAAGGAAAAAATTCACACCCAAAAAAATTCATACAACTTATTTTTTTTTTTTTTCAACACTAATCTTAAAACATCAACTTTTAAGTTTGATAAAAAAAAATTCCCATATCAATTTTGTAGGCACACGGGAATGAAATTGCAAAAAAAAAATACATATTCAAGTTTAAACTACCTAGACGTACGGTTTGGTTAAATAATATATTTATATATTTTTTACACACCATCAATTATAATCCTTTCTCATGTGCGGTTTGGTAATCCAATCAAATAATTTAATTTTTTTTGCGTCAGTAATCAAATTGTTGTTAATTTTTTCCGCTCTCCGGTAGTATAATAATGCTGCTGTTTGTTGTCGGCGGCATTTAATTTTTCCTCGATGAAATTTTATCACATTTTTTGTGCGGCACATTTTTGTTTCAATCATTATCAATAATTCTCTTCCATTCATGATTATTCTTCTCTTTCACGATTTATTGTATAAATAAATATTTTTTTTTTATATTCTTATTTTTTTCAGCTTCTTCGTAATTCTTATCAATTATCACTTTTGATGCACTGTTATTTTGCCATTAATAAAAATGAAAAAAAAAAAAAAATACAACTTGGTTTGCGTCGATTTTTGCGCAAAAATATATTTTGGAGGAAAAAAAATTATTTTTGCAGCGGCAGTGAAGAAAAAAAAAATAATTTTTAGAAAAATTCGAGAGCGCGCGAACGTACGGTTTGCTTCCTTTGTAAAAAATTTCTACTGAATGAAATATGTATGAAATACTCAAAGAACTCAACTAAAAATTTCAATTTTTTTTTTTCCCACACATAAACCCAAACACACAGCTCTCTTTTTCATCGTCGTGTTTCCATTCTACGACGATGGTTATACACGTATACTAGCTACATCCAGTGCTACACACAACAATTTCGTTGTGTCTCGTATACTTGGCAGCTACAAACTCGAATAACATACAAAGGAAAGGCACCAGCGACCCCGAGCCGACAAATTTCTACGCATTTTTACACACATATACGATGACGGTGGCGGCGGCAGTAGTTATTTTTTTTTTTTTTTCTACTATATTTAAAAAGCACCGTTTACGGCTGCCAATATCGTTGTGTTTGTATGGATCCCGACAATAATCAAAGAGAGAATTTTAGAAAATTGGAAAAAGACGGAAATATTTCTTCCGAGTATGTACAAAGTTTTTTTTTTTTTTGCTTCTTCTGAGGTACTGCGACGATGCTTCATTTTTTTTTTTTGATATCTGCATGAGGCTTAGTTGTTTTCATCATGTTAATGAACTACCCTTTATAACAAATAAATCAAGACATTGTAATGATATCAACTCAGCCTCAAACAATATGCGAAAATCGTTTTAACACTGCCAAATTTCACTACAAATGGACACTGAGTTTCGGAGAGAAGCGTTGAAATTTTCACTATTCAAAAAGAAAAGTGAATCGAAACAATTTTTTTTTTTTCTATACAAGATTTGTCTGGTGTGATTTTGATATGATGTGAAAAAAGAAGAATTCACACAATTTTTTTGCGCTCGTCGGGAAACATTTGTTTCTATGTGTGCGCCGTCGCGACATTGCTATATAGTCAAAGACGAGACGAGACTACATTTTCTTATAATATCAAAAAAAAGAATAACAAGAAGAACACTGAAAAAATGCCATCGTTTTTTTTTGCAGGGCACTTCTCAGGCATTATGGGGTTTTAGCTTCAACTAAATGAATTGGGCATAGAGGCCGATTTCCATATTCGCTCAACTATCAAAAATTGATCCATATTTATTTCGTTAAAGGCATTATAAGTTTAAGAATTAGTCTTTTGCAATGTGGCTGCGCGACATTTTCGGCAAAATGAATGTCAATTGTTTGATTGTGCGGGAGACACACTGAACCAAAAGAAGTGATAAAAAAAAACGTTTTATTTGTGCTATTTGCAAAAATTTGCATAATTAAAACGTGTAAAATATAATTAAGAAACATCGTAATATAGTAATCGGGGAGAAATATCATCGTTGTCGTCTGGCAATGGTGTATACGCATACTATAAGCGAATTCCATTTACGAGAGTAGAAGTTGAGCGAAAGAGATGGCATAAGCCGAGTTTTCGTTTTTATGGAAAAAAAAGAATGCTTGTAGGCCTGTGTGTGCGTATGCGAGAGACATTTTTATGATTGTATGTTTGGATAATTCTTTACGGCTTCGTACAGAGCTAGATAGCGTTCATTAAATGAACTGAAAAAAAAAAAAAAAAAAAAAATCTACTGAAATTCCGATAAAATGAAATGAAGCTCCGATGCTTATCAAAAAAAGGACAAAATGTAGTTTGTAGTCAATGTAGTTTGCATGATTCTAAGAAAACCTCTCAAATATTGCGTATACAATACGATTAAGAAAAGTTTATCGCGTCTTAATAAATTTTATTCAAGATGAAATTAATCAAGAAAAAAAAAAACATTTTCCAGAATTTCGATTGAATTTTTGAGGTTATAAGCACACACTTATATCATCAAAATCTCTACCAAGGATACCCACGAGCTAAAAATCCAATTTGAAGAAATAAAAATGTGAGCGTTCGTTTTTCTATACGACGATTGCGATGCCAAGCTAACCCAAGCAAGAATCACATAATGGCGGCAAAATTCCACGCTACATTTTGTTGGAAATGACGAAAAATAAAAATAAGATTATATATATATAAAAAGCGGAAGGCGCACAACAAAACACGTGGTTTTTGTTTATGCTTTGATATTTCATGTGAAAAATTGCCATAAATTGGCCTTCGTTTGATGTTAAATTGAATGAAATTTGATTAAACTTTCGGTCTTTATCCGCGATAATATTATATACATAACCACTAAAAAATCATGTTCACTTCGCTTCGAGAGAAATGGTTCGCATAATTTTAAACTGAGAAAAAAATTGTACTCAAAATTTTCTTGATAATCCCAAGAAGCGCTTTCTTATCAAACTTTTAAACCTTTGTAATCTTATCTAAAATGTTGTTTTTGGTGTCATTGGAAGCATAACAATTTTGTTCAGAAATGAAAAAAATTATCAAAAAAAAAAAAAAATATAATAATAATTTCTCACACTTTCGGAAAAAGTGTGTGAACAAATATCAAGAATTTTTATTTAAAAAAAAGATTGTAGAGGCGAATAATTGATTGGTATAGTATAGAGGCACTATCTTCTTCTTCATCGCTTTGGCTCAAATTGTATACATTCAAAAGGCAAATGATAAAAAAATTGTATAGAAACGCGCTTTAAAAAAAAAAAAATAAGAAACCGTTGACACCCACCAAAAACTTATCTTCAGATGAATGTGTATATAATGAAAAGCAACAACAATTTAATATGTCTCTAGTTGTGTAAACATACGCTCACTATTATAATATTCTGCGCGCTTTAAGCTTTTTTTTTTCAATCATTAATATCACTTTTTGAAATCCGTTAGTTAGGAAAGCTCTTGCGTAGGACTAATGTATTCCTCGGTAGACTTTATTCCTAGCCAAAACCAAAACCCACAATGTTCATTAAAACTTACTAACAATGAAAATGGGGTCAAAAACATTGAGCTAAAATTAACCCCGGAAAAGCTTTTTTTATATATATATATTTCCTTCAAGGATCATTTCTTTTGTAAAAACACTCCAAAAAAGGAAAGGCCACGTCAAAAGGAATCTATAAGGCGACAAAAAACCCCTTCTTTTAACCATTCAACGAGTTTCTCAAGATAAACTTCACTATACGGCAAGACATTTGTTCATCATCGTCATCATGAGCCCGAGGATATTTTGAGTGCGGCCAAACTATCGAAAGGACAAACTATCAACAGAAACTTTTCGAAAAAAAAAGGATCTTTGCAGAAGGCAAGATGAATTCTCTACCTGATGAATTGTTATTGTCGTCATTGAGCAACACACAAACACATTCATGCTCTGAGAAAGGATTCAAGGACTAAAAATTAAAATCATTCTAGTGAGCCACATTCGCACAATCGTCGCATTATGTATGTATAGATAAAAGTTGAGAAAATACCAAAGGGATTAGCCTTAAAGCGTTTGCAATATCAACTGTGTTTTGATGTTATTTAAGACATTTTTTTACTGCGTGGGAATTTTTTTAAGGGATTTTTTTTTTGTTTCATGTTTATGTTTTCAGGATGGCCAGTCTTTGATGTTCCAGGGATGACAGTTAGAAAAAAAAAAAATAAATAAATTTGTTGTCCCTCGAAAGTTGTTTTTTGAGGGTTCGAAGGGCGTTTCTCATTAGCTTATTTTCCACGCTGGGACTTAGACGATATATTTTTTATGGAAATTCATTATGTAAAATGAAACTTTCAGATCAGTGAATTTAATAAGGCAAAAAGCTAAATCGCGAATCGCCAGAAATTGACTTTAAGCTCAAAGAACTTTCGTTTGCGATAGCCTATTATAAATTAAGGAAAATTGATTTGTGTTTGTTTCAAAACACTTGAGAACTTCTACCAATTAAGACGTTCAACAAGGGCATTTACAATTTTCCTCTAATTGGAAGAGCTTTCTGCAAGTTTTTGGGCTGAGTTCAAACCATGCGAGTTATTTTGAATTATTTTTGCATGCAAACAGCCACTCAAAGTCATCAAAATTCCAACAAAATTATATTTAATTTGTAAGCGTCTGAATGGAAAACGTATTGTTGAAGTGCCTTACATTGCTGTTGTAAAAAGTTACACCATTCTGAGTGTCGTCTGATGAAATGCATAATAAACAGAAAGCTCTCAATGTGGCAACTTTTCACAGTAAGGCATTGTATAATGAAAGGAAAGGAAATAATTAATTTGTTGAAACCATTTCAACAAAGAAATCTTTTGACTACAATGATGATGATGATGTAGCTGTGAAACCCTCTCACAGAGGACCCCAATTATAAATCAACCTAAAACATAAAGTATAACCCAAGTAAATTGACTATTTACCACGTTTTAAGGGATCTTAAGTGACGGTTTTAGGTGATTGTTTACGATAAACACTTTTAATGACTTAATTCTTGTAATTACTTAATCAAGCAATTAATAAATTGGATTTCCATAGCCTGTAAAGCAAATTCCTTTGACGCTTGTTATTATTAACATGAAGGTTCATTTTTACTTTTTTTTTTGTGTAAACAGAGGCCATTTTGTTAATTTGGAATCACTCGTTGCACAATGTTCGTAAAACGTAATTACCAATTTATCATTTGAAATTTTGTAACATTTTGAAGTAAATTACAAAAATGTGTCAGCGATAATGAAAGAAAAATACATGATCGTTGGACCGGAAACCTAAAAATCCTTTCAAGAATGTATCTCCTTCAAATGATTGTTCGAATGTTTCAAATTTTCTTACGTTTTTACTTAAACTACTAAAATGTGAAAGCAAAAAGTTGAAATTTTATTATTGAATCAACTCCTGAATGCTTCCTCTAAAACATCAGCCCATCATGTATGAAACAAATTTTCAGGATAATTAAAGAAACGCCCCAAGGCATTGGAACTCTGCACAAGAGCACCGCACATGTCTACAAAAACTTCGATTTGAATGTCAAATATTGAAAATTAACAATTTCAAAGTCATTTCCTTGATGTTTAATTAACAATTTTCCAATTTTTAAATCTAGGAAAAAAAAATAGTTAATTAATTCACATTGCAGTGAATCATTTGAAAAGCCTTTGATGCCAAAATGCTCAAACATCTTTTTTAGTGGCTTACACGATTTTCGCATAATTTGGGGAATTAATCATTCAGAATGGCATTCAACATCTATTGATTTGTAGTTAATAGTTCAAAGAACCCATACAGGCCTTAAAGTGTTGTAGAATGTTTTGCAGTCATAGCCAAATTTCCAAGCAAAAGAAGCATCAGCGAAAAAAAAAATAACCCGTAAATAAAATTTGCGAGGCAGAGAAAAATTCCTCGATATGTGTAAGACAACAAGAAATGGGCAAGATGGCGATTTTTTCGAAAATGTGCTCCAACCATGTGAATGTGTGATGATGTCCACGTAGGCGCGCAAATATATGTATACATTTAAGAAAAAAACAGCGAACGTTGAGTGCGTTGTGTCTTCATGTTGTATATCGCGGAACAACGTCGAAAAAGAACCACAGTTGTGCGAAACAAAAAAAAAAAACACAATGTACTGTATATGAATGTGAAACGGAATGATATTGAGTCAAATTGGAATGAAACATTATTTCGCCAACGAACAGCAACAATCAACAATCGAAGAGCGCTGATCATTCTGTGGATATAAAAGCATTGGTGGACACGAAGTGATATGTAAAAAACCATATTTCGCTGAATTGTACATAAAACGCCCGTGAGACTTTCGCGAAATTTTCTACAGAGAGTATTGAGAGGCCGTTTTTTTATATGTATATACAGGCATATAGATACTTTAATCTGGCACAAATTAGACATTGCTCGAGATATAGAGCTAATAATTGTTGGAGAGCAATGGCTTTCGTGTAGGAAAAAAGAAATCTATCTCTAAAAATAACCAAACGCGACTCCCCTCTCACCCTCCGTCCCCCATGGCCTCATATTATAATATATGTGTCTTTGGTGGTGGTGTACATTTCAACATTTGCTAATGATTTTGTTTTTTTGCGCTTAATCCTGAATTAAAAAATTATATTTTTATGCAAAAAAAAAAAAAAAAAGAAATCAAATTCAAATCAGCGCACACAATATTTTCCACGAGTCAAGGCGGGGTTTTTTTTTCTAAATTTTGGATACACGATTTTCTTCTTTCCAACTATCTGAGGCATCTTTTTTAATGTCCTCAATTCAAGATGCGGTTTACAGAACAGATATTTTATTGTGCGTAATCACATATTTAATTAAGACCACAGCAGAAATATAAGAAAGCTTCTCCAAAGCTTTTTTTTGTTACACACAAAGCTTCTTTCTGCGACAACAGCGGAGAAAAATGTCCAATTATGAAGATCTTACAAATTTTGAGATGAACATTTCATGTTTAAGAGGCCCACAAACTAGTGAAAACATCGAATTGAATACAAATTTTAAAATTATAGCGATCATTAAAAGATTTTTTTTTTATGTTCGATGAGCATATTTTTCCGTTTCATTTTCCTATATTTTGATTTGAGTTTGAAGCTTGAATAAAAAAATTCTCACATTTCGTTCTTATTATAATGTCGGCACACTCACTAGTTCCAATGGTATGCCAAAGAGTGTAATGAATGAAGAATAGACGAAGAAAAAAAAGAATGTTTGAATAACTGTAAATTATGGAAGAAAAATTTCTTCTAGCAACAACAGCAGCAACAGCAAGTTTGCAGCTAGTCCACAATGTTGTTGTTGTTATTGTTCAAGAGAGCCTTTCTATTGGAATGTCGATTGGCGGTTTGGTGGGTGAGTGGACTTATTGAGTGAGTGGCGATGAATGAAAGTCGGTAAAGAAAAGGTGTATCGAACTCGACGTCGACGTTGACGCCGATGACGGTCGCTTTGTTGTGTATTGGAATTGGTAAATTTACATACATCAGATGTGGCGCATAGTTTTCTATTTGCTCATACTTCAGTGGAATGTTGGTTGTGCAATGGGATGATTATTTCAAATTGTGCATTTCACACAAATGTAAACATTTAATGATATTTCAGTAAAGGGCCCCGAAACAAATAGAATTCTTTATCATATCGTATTGAGCACATCGCTAGCAGTAAATACAGACAAGGTGGCATGCAAGCAATCGAAGAATGTCTCACAAGACATTGCACTTTTATTGAAAATTATCCCACAAGCACATGACAGAGGCAGTCAGTATACCAACAAAGATCAGTAAATCGATTAGGACGATTTGCAAAATTTCCCACAATAGCTACTGCTGTTGCTGTCAGTTGGTAGCAACGACAACGGCGACGTTACATAAAATATTAAGAATCGCAAATTCTAATAAAAGAAATTCAATTTCTTATTGGATGTTTTTGCAAGAGTTTGAACAAGTTTTTTTTTTTTCTTTTCCAAGAAACAGATATTTTATATTGATGTTGTACACCACATATATATATTTATCGCATTAAAAATGTATACACAATTTAAATGAAAGCCAGAAAACTTTGAGCATGTTGCGATGCCAAACATAACAAAGAAAAAAAAAAAGAATGGAAGAGACATGGTTTCAAGTGTTCATAACATTCGAAAACGCGCACATTTTTCAAATTTTTCAAATTCCACAATCATAAAATGCGTGTTTTTATGCTTTTGTTTTTTTTTTTTTTTCATTCGAGCATAATTTCCATAATATCGTCTTATCTATGCGCCAACAATAACAAAACAAAAATCGAAACGCTGCTAACTGTCTGCCGCATGTCAATAAAGGTTTTCAATAATGTCCAGCAATTGTGTTTGAATTTCACATCCATGGAATGCGGTTCTCTCAATCGCTTATATTTGCATTCACATGTGAAGTGAAAAAATTTCTTTAAACAAAACAAAAAATAAAGTAATGGTTTGACTGTTTCTTGAAGCCAATTGTAAAAGACAAGAATGCACTTCCTCAATTTCTTTATAGACACACGATGAATTTTTTATGCAATATATTACTGTTTGTTCTTTTAATTGAAGATTCAATGATCTTTGTTTGCATATTTCTTCTAAGAAAGCCAACAACCATCCGGGAAACTCGAGATAGAGCCATTGTATGCATGCATATGTCAGATGCACAGTATCAGATGTACATCAATATCATCATTACTGTCATTCGTTCGGCGCAAGCACCATCGGTTCTTTTTCTCCCCCCTCAATAGAGCAAAACAATGTTGAGATTGGAAGAAAAAAAAAAAACTTAAGATTCTAAAAATATCGACAAGAAAAAAATAATATGCGTTCAAGAAAACACAGGAAATGGAAATTAAGATGAGATATTTAAAATTATTATCAGAAAAATCTCTCATCAAATTTTGTGTGTTCTTATGCGCTGCATGTTGCATTGCAATGCATTACTGAGGGAACATTTAGGGCAGAATTATGTGGAAGCAAAAAAAAAAAATGTTGCTGATGAAAGAAGAACGGAAAAATCTGCCCAGAAAAGAAAAGTGAAGGAAAAAAAAGAAGAAATAATTTTCCAAAAATAAATTTATGTTTTACCCACAAAATGAATCTAATAAAATCCAATTTTCTTTCTCGTTCTTCACATGAAAATACACAACATTCTTTTGAATGACAAGGGGGTCTCTTCGTTTTGGGACGGTACTGGGATGATGCTATTTCTGATCATTCTCACTCGCGTCGCCTGAAAAAACTCGCAAGCAATGTCGACGACGCGTTTTTATAATATCCGAAATAATTATAATTTTTTTTTTGTCGCTTTTAAGATGCCGAGAAGTTCAAGAAAAGCGACGCAAAGAAGGGAAATGATCAGAGCGGAAAAACGATGAATTTTTTTAGGTTAATTTTAGATATCCCCCCTGTAAATGCAATGGAATTTACGTGTTTCGTTGTCGTCGACGTGCATTTGTCGCTAAAGCGTTGTTGATGGATGTGTAAATTTAATGCAAAGACATAATTTCCTAAAGGAAAATGAAGTCGAAACAGGGAAACCATAGCTAATTCAGGCAAATTAATTTGAGCATTTTAAACAGGTGAGTTTTATAAAACAGTAAAAGCTCAAGAGACTCACTTTTATCATCATGAGATTGTAAAAAATGTTAGCCATCACACAAGAGATACAAATATCAGGTCACTTTCTCGATGTCATTGAAGTCAAAGAAATATAGCTAGCAGTCGAGCAATTAAATTCATCAGAGTGAAAATTTGCTATTTTTATCATTTTCCATCAGCATTACTGCACATATCACATCACAGCCTCAAATATACACCAAACAACCAAAAAATTTGTCTTTTATTCGCGACCGACATTCGAAATTGCGTTTTAAGCACTGATAAGCTAAGCTGAGCGAACTATTCCCAATGAATTTCAAGCGCAGAAACTGAATATTATGCGCATTAAGCCGAAATAAACACAAAGAACTTCTCATCGACATTATTATTTTCTGTTCAAAAAAAAAACTTTACAAGGCTGAATGCGATGACGTTTTACTCAATGATTTCTTGCGACTCAAGTTGCGCGCGCTCTCGCTACAAGATGTGTTTTGGACGACTTAGATCTTGTTTTAATTATCATTTGAGTTCTACGAGCGCATTATGGGAACATGAACTTTTTTTTAAATGCACCAAGTTGACAATGTGGGTGGGGAGCGATCAGTTTTCTTACATTTACAATTTTCCAGGTATATACGATGATACTGCTTATTACGCTCATGTTGTTGTTGATCATGCGATTACCATAATTCACAATTTCCGCTTCCTTAATCAAAGCATAATCAACACTATTGAATTTCAAAGAAATGATCTTCGATTGGATCATAAATTGCGCATAATGTCCGCAGCAACACGTAAGCATTTAGAGTTAATCAGGATTTAATGAGACGACCTTTAGGTCGGCATTTTGGTGGCATTGATCGGGATTCTTAATTGTTTCCGGGGTGCCATGTTCAAATGTGTCGCCGCTGTGTCAATGTCGATGATGTGAGCAAAAGAAAAGTGATCATAAATATTTCTCATGGAAATTGAAATAAATAAATTTCAAAATTAAGTCAAATTAAATTTCTTTCGTAAATGAAAAGAGACAGCTATATGAAGATCGCGTTTCAAAAGACGCTCACGCATACATCAATGAATATTATTAGTGAACGACACCAGCAACGCACAGTTATAAGAGTGTAGAAAAAAAAATGATGCCTCCAAATACACCTACAAGGTATATGCGGAGACGATCGCATATTGTGAATGTGTAGCAAACGGCGCGTACAAAATGAAAAACTCAAACACAACAAAAAGAAACAAGAAATCGAATAAAACTTAACTGAACAGAACAGAAAAAAAAATAATACCCATTTTCTAAGAAATTCAATTCTTCTTTTGCTTTATCTTCGCTTTTATTTTGCTGTTATTTTTTTTTCCTTTATGCCCCCCTCGAAATACATCGAATGGACATTATATCGAAAGGAAAGAAAGAGATTTGAAGGCAAAACGAAGCGTCGGTGCGGTTACATCAAAAAAAAAAAAAGCACGTAAAAAATGTTTAATAGCATTTTTGAAAGAAATATTTCTACACACACAATGAAGCAAGATATCAATACATGTTAAGTCACCTCAAACGCGTTTTCACGCAATACAACATTTTCTTCAGGATGGCTACGAGTGATTCCTTAAATGATTGCAAATCAGCACAACGTCCAGACGTTGTCGAAAGTTTCAGCCAAAAAAGGCCATCTTAAGACTTTTTTTGCAAAACCAAAAAGAATGCAAGCAGCAAACAAATAAAAAAAAAGTCTTTCAGATTCCTTCTGAGAAAATGGGTTTAAGAACACATTATAACAACATTTTTATAACCCAATTTTATATATCAAACGGCTCTCTCTGGACACTCATTTCCAAAACTCATAACCTCAAAAACAAATTTATATAAAATGCATTCGTTGTCATTGAAATTGTTTTGAAAATCTTAAATTCAAAAATCTTTATCTGCAGCACAAGGACGACAACAAGTGATATCATAACTGTTTTGAGTTTGTCTCGATGGAATTTATTTCGGGATTTGCTATTTACAAATTTTAGAAGAAAAAAAAAAAAAAACTTGCATTTCCAATTATGGTTCTACTCAATCATACACATAAACAGAAATTTTAGACACACACAAACACTGCTTACTTGCAGCCCAACCGCATTCTTCAGTTCTTTCTTCGTTTAATTTATTAGATGGAATGCAGTCTGAATCACATAAGAAGGCAAACCAAACAAAAATATTTAATTCAACAAAACGACGACCAAAGAGAAGTTGAAGAAAACAAAAAAAAAAGTTGAAAATACGAAGCACAAACAAGACGAACCATCAAAAAACATTTGATTAACCTCAAAATTTGAAGCTTTTTCTACTGAGCTTTTAATATTCTAGGAAAATTTGCTACAATTTCAAGAAAGTTACTAACAATAAGCTTGTTTGCACTATGAAATTCAATCAAATATAAGGAAGTGTTGCTATAAGTAGCAGAAAAATTCATTGAGTAGAAATTATGAATGGAAAACATTTTGGGCCTCAGTATCACCACTGAGAATACATAGAAACGCATAAAATAGTTTTTTTTATGTTGTCCCCAACAACCACAGCACGATTATTGTATACTATTTGATTATACATACAACACATAGAGAGAACTCATTTGACTGACATACAAGTGTACACATAATATTTATATACATTTTATTATTGGGATTTGAAACTTTTTCCCATGGTGAATTTATGTGATAGAATTTGATATTTATTTGAGCTCATTTTGGAGTTTTTTTCAATCGTCATCATCATCATCCGCCGTGGGCATTTTCTTTATTCTTCATCTACATACAAATGATATTTGTTAAGAGAAATGCATAAAGAGAAAGATGACATTCTTCCATTAATTAAAAAGTCTTGGAATCGTGTGACTCTTCTAACAGCAACAGAGATCATTGAACCTTGGCATGTATGGTGGTCAACTTGTTTATCTATAAAAAAAAGCATACATTCGATGCTTGGGCGTATCAATAACATCTTGTGCTCATTCCCATAAATTCTTTAGAGTTTATAAATAAAAAAAGCTTCCAGAAAATGTCGCTTATCAAACAACGCGCATAACTTTATCTAATGTTTACTTTTTGATAACTAAAATCCTCAAACATGACGGGTCGCGAGTATCATGCCTACACAACCATAAAACATCAATCTACTATGCGACGCAGCGAGTGTAGAAAATAAAAATTATGAATGAACTTTATTAAAAACATATATATATTTATTTTTTTCATATTTTAATGAATGAACACATTTTTATACTCGACATCAAGCGAAGAAAAACAACAGCAGCAGGAAAAAAGTGTAAAACATATTTTATGAGATATTATAAATAGCCATATCCCAGAAAATTGACGATGTTGCTGGCATCGTAGTGAGTTTTGGTCTTAAGCATATTGATTTCCCTCCTAAATATTTATCTAACTCCATGATTGTGCTTGTCTTTGATATCACTCGAATGACTTCACTCTTATCTCGAATATTAAGCATTTCATTACACAACAATTTAACCGTTATAATAATAACAACAAGCAATAACACACCAAAAGTTATTTTATTTTTACGCCATAAAGCTAATAAATTGATTTTAGGTTCTGTTGAAAGCGAAAGCGTTCAGAAAAATATGAAAAAAAAAACTTCAATTGAAATTGTACAAGCGATAAAGCAAAAAATATGTGTGTGTATGTGTATAAAAATCCAGATTGAGGAATTCCATAAATACACAAATTGCAGTTTAACGCGAGTGGAGAAAAACAGAAACGATGAATGAACAAAAAAAAAAACTACACAACAATTTTAATGCGCATTATGCATGCATTTGAAGCCGTTTGTTAATTTGTTTCATTCAGCACACTCGCTGCTACTGAGATGTTTGTTAATGAAATTAATGTTTTTTTTTTTCTTTTTTCATTTGAATTATGCGATTCGGACATGTATGTATGTGCTATATGGTCTACTATAGGAGGTCGCTCGGGTGGGTAATTAAAAGCATCAATTTAGAAGAAACATCAAACGAGAATACAATTGTTATTATGAAACGCACATAAATTCCTTTCGAAATCCCATAAGCGCGGGCGTTAGAAATGTGCAGTTTTGTAACTAAATTCATTCATGATGTTTCATCATTTCTGAAAACATGCGCTGGACATTCTAAAAATATTATGCAATGCGTGCAAAGTCAAATTGCGCTCAGTATTGGCAGACAGTTCTCGGTTGTTGTAAATCGTGAACTTATAATTATTTACTGGCACTATGCTGCCCGATCATTTTCATTGACTAGTTTACTTCCATTCATAAAAAAAAACTACATTTCATTCATCTAGTTCAGTTATTTCTATACACACTAATAAATGCTCGCAGTCAGTTACTGTTTGATTTTCTGTCGAGCACACAGTACCAACCAGAAGAAGAATACACACATAGATGACGTTTATGGAATTAATAACAGAGAAAAACTGTAATAAAAAATAATGCCAGTTGACAGAATAAAGTGACATTAATGCTGTTACTTCTCAATTAAACTTTACAGACATACGCCATCAACATATTATGTAGCTAGCTCCATTAAAAGATGAGGGCGATGAGAGGCTAGAGTTGTGAATAAGACTCGGCGACAATGTATATTTCTCTTACTACAGCTTTTTGTTATTCTTAACCTGCTATTATCGCTTCAATCGCGATTTTTTTTAAGATACTTTTAAAACACACTTTTGGGTATGAATTATGCAAGATTCTCAAAACTGACAGCTAGACAGTCTTTATAAATATTAAAGAAAAAAGAATTGAATATCAACAATTGGGTTCAATGATCGGTTGTGCATCATTTATCACATTCACAATATGATGCTGCTAACACTTACGCCTTGAGCAGTAAATTGTCTTGAGACATAAATAACAATTAGAACTCATTAATCAGCAATTAAAAATGATGACAAATTTTTCATTCATAAACACGAGTCTTGCCCTTAGTCCCGCCCAACGCCACCCAGACGTTAATTATTCATCGACAAATTACGTAGAAAGTTCATGTACTGCGCACGTGACACATGCGAGTGAAATCATTTGAATTTCGAGGAAAATTTCTGAGTGACTAATCCCCAAAAAATTTCTGCTGTCATACTAAATAATTTGCGAGACTTGAATTTTCTATACGCTCAACCCTCAAGAAGCCAACTGACGGTATTGTGAATGCGACTAGACAAAAAAATACGTAAAAATTCATTAATCAAATTTTTTTAATGCCGATTTCTTTTTTTTTATGTGACTCGTTCATAGACCATTGAGTGTGAGACAAATATGCCTTTCAATCAGCGTCACTACATCCGCTGCTCGAATTTTATTCTCGATGTCTATCACATTTGGCAAAAGTTTTAATAATTCATTCTCAAAAGTGATAACAGATTTTTTTTATTTTGAAGGAAGGACCAATCACGCGAGACACTATTATAATATTATTTTACTCAATATTGTGATGGTTGCTAAATCGAAATTGCCACAAAACGATTAGAAATTATTTTATGGCTCTTAACAAAAGTTCAAACGGAAGTGAGCTTTTTTCGTGAATGACACGTTTTACATTTAATAACGTAATTATCATTTTTTGGGTTATTATTTTTTTGGTAATACAATCGTGAATTCAATTATGATTATCTCTCGCTCGACAGGCCTGCGGTATTTTGCAAGCAGCATACATTATATACAACACATTTTCATTCATAAAATCATTTTTGTTGTTGTTGTATATGGTATGCATGTTGGGATTATGAATGGATGGATGGGGCGCGCAAGACGTTGTCGGTGTTGTATGTGCATGTGTGTGACCTTATAATCTTTATTTTCCTTTCAATGGGCCCTCATTATTATGGTTATCAGCTCTACAAACATTTAAATTTCATCGTTATTCTGCGCGCTCTGTGAATGTGTTGTTGGTAAATCTCAGAAATCGTCGAAAAGCTTGTAAAAAAAATTAAATATGAAACAGATTTTTATGAATGGAATGTGAATATTTCAAGGAGACCACAAGAAAATAAGAAGCTAAATATTTTAGAGACACAAGAACATGACGCGATTAATGAGCAAAATTTTATATTATTCAAAATTCCTTCGCATAGTGGCATTATATCGCACGCTGTTAAATTAACGGAAAATTATGACTAACATTTCTCAATAATTTTTTTTTCCTTTTGCCATCATAAAAACCCCAATCAGAAATTAGGCATCGCCGAAAACGAGGAGAGAAAAAAAATATGTATATGTGGCCATTTGATGAAATGCCGCCCAGGTGAATGGAATTTTTGAAGTTGTTAGTGGTCCAAAAAAAAGCTTGTTTCATCAACACTCAGATATATTATTTGAAACTGATTTTGTGGTGATTAACACTGCGAAATATGTCAATTGGATGGTGGTTGAATGATGAATATTTCAGCTTTCCCTTGACATCTCAAACAGGAATCTTGAGACTGCAGCCAATTATGAAATTTTATAACCTCAATTTTTTTTTTATTGTACTTATCGAGAATCTGATATTCCTTATGCTCAGTCGGCAAGCAACGGGATATTAAGATTTTTTCCATTCAAATTCTAATGAAAATCTCGAAATGCTGTGTTCTGATCCGTCTCTATCTCGCCATATTATCTCATTCTGTGAATCTCAGAACATGGACCGGCCGATTGAATGTTGTTTATATACATACAACGACGCAAAGCGCGCAGACAAAAATTTTATTTACATAAATCGGTAGAAGGTCCAGAAATATTATATTTTATCATTTCACACGGGATCCGAAAGCTGAAAAACTTGCTACTCACCGCAAACACAAGGAGTGTAAGAGTGTGGATCAAACACATAGAAATGATTAGAAGGAAAAGGAACAATGTAAAATGAAAATCAAGAACTATTTATCGACAAGTATCAGGTATCGTTACCAAAACTTGAGCTGTAATTCATTGAATGAACATCAATGAATTGAGGGATTCTTAAAGCCATGGGTCACAAAACTTTCTTCAATCGAAATACATGTTACGCTTATGTATGTAATCAGCCTTTATAACCTTTAAAACATTTTGTTGTTTATTTGAAGGGCAGTATGCCTTCTAGTATCAAATAACAAGACTTTATGAGACAAGAAAGTTCTTTCACAATCACAAGAAAGCAATCTTTTATTATGGATCTTAAAGCTTTTAATAAAATAATTCGTTTCAAATGTCAGTTCTTGTGAAGCTTTGGCGACTCGAATGAAGAGCTTTTGAATGGTTTTTATGTGTACCAGAGGAAAAAAAATCACATCAATGAAATTAACACCGCCGCCAAGAAAGAAATGAGATAATGATTGTATGTTGTGGACATTGTGTGGGCGGAATTTTGTGTGTTCGTATCCCACTGAATCAGCATCTCAAACATGTCCCGAAGAAGAGTTGGAACCATAATTTAAAAGAACGCGATCGCACCTCATTATATCTGTTTGAGACGCCCTTAAGCAGAAAACATTTCATGTCGGTGTCCATTATACACAATATCACATACGAACAGCAAATATTTATGCTTTCAAATTCCTTCTTTTTCTTCCATTTCACTCGTCTTTAAACATTGACGCATTCTTCATCTCGGCATTTCACAGGGCCGTGCTTTCAACAAGATCAAGAATCAGTTTTGGAAAGAAAAGAGAGAGAGAGTTTATTTATCGCACGCTTACATATCAAACACCTTAAAGACATTGCATTTCGATTCTTTCGCGCATAGCCCATAAGGTATCGTCATTGGAAGTTTTTTTTTACGTTATTGTTTGGCGCTTTATAGTGTATATATTCAAATTTTTCTCTGGAATTTCATCACTCTTTATAAACCGAATGGTTTACTGTGTTATGATGCTTGAAAAATATTTAAATTATGCTGGACGATGGCGCCAATGGGTGTTCTTCTTCTTGTTCGCCGACCCATCGTTACTTTTCGCCCATTTATGTTTGGACATAAACGCTTTATTATTTTGTAACAGTATTTAAACAACAAGGCATTCCTTATAATGTAATTATTCAATACGAATTTCATCACCACAACACTGAAATGATTATCATCAAAATAGCAATTTATAGCGCGCGCATAAAAAAAAGAAGCCCTCAGAAAAAAAGGTGCCCGCGACGACTTAAAGAATTTGATGCTTCACTTATGGTCGTTCACGTTTTAGGTTTATATATTCTTTGATTAAATCTTCTTATTCGTCTTGCTGGTAAATTCTTCTTTTTGCGTCTTTCGCATTTTTCACTCTTTTCTTTAGCAAAATTTTATTTTATTTTTTTTTTTAAATTTTGTTCGGTTTTCGGGATTGTTCGTTATTCTGCTTCTTCAATGGAATGCCCTCATTCAGGTTATAATTTTTAATTAATATCAGCGCGTTAAAAATGCCCAGCTTAAGTATAAGATCTTCTTTGAATGTTTCAAAACTGACGTCATTCGTGCATAAGAAATCGAAAAAGGCTTTTTCAATCGTGTTTGTTACGAAGCGATTAGCAACTCATTGATCCTGCTTATTAGTTCATTTTGCATTAATCAATAATAAAAATGATGTCTTCATAACATTCAAAAGATAAATGAGAACATCATAAAGTTGTAATACGCTCTTACGGACGAATCGTAATGACTTCACACAGAGATCAACTGCTGGACTCCAAATGAAAGGTATTTTCAATGCGTGGCAACTACGACAAATATTTTCTTTCAGTTTTTGTATATTTGTGCTGTGTTCAAAGAGAAATGTTAGTAATATTGAAGAATAACGATTGTCAAGAGGTAGAAAAAAAAAATAACTTGCGATTATTAAAACGCCAAACATAAAATGCCACCCAAACGCTGCGCTGGTCAGATTATTGACTTTCGAGTTTTGTGAACCTGCTGTACCACACGTGCTGATTTTCGTACAATCGATTCAATAAGATTTATGATCGAAAATGACAAAAATAATTTGAATCTTTGAACGATGAAAGCAATTCTTTGAAGCTTATTGTGAAGAAGTTTGTGCTTTCATTAAGCACATTACATTTCCGGTTCTGTTTGCATTTCAAATATTTCAATTATGTACGAAAATTATCAGGTTATTATGTAGTGCATTTAAAAATGTTCATTTTTTTCTAGATAGGAATTTTGTTTATGCGGTTTAAGAACATGCTTCAATTACGACTTCATGTGACAAAGTTGCGTTGTATAAACATCTCAGAATCTTGCGAATTGCAAAGCACAACGCAAAACAAAGAGAGTGCTAGCAAAACAAAAATGCATCACGAGACACAGACGAAAAATGTTTTTTTTTTTTTTCTGCACACAAAATATTTGCAAAAGTTCAAAACAGACTTGTAAACGATATACACATTTACTACAACAGCAGTAAATGCACGTTGCACGCGGCGTCTCGCGGATTGTTTTGACGGGCACAGGGGAAATGGTGTTTGTTAGTGTATGTGCGTAAAAAAAAAACTGCAGACGGGATGTGGAAAGGTTAAAGAACTCTGTTCCCTGAATCCTTGAAAATGTATTTGAGCAGCGTTCATATAATTAGTGACGTTTTTAAGGGGGCAAGATATTTGTTATGTTCTATATAAATATTTGCTAAACTTTTTTTTTATTCTGAGTTAGACATAATGATAGAGGGCTCAATAAACCACAAAGATCGTGTTACGTAGCTTACGGATGCTTTCTTATACATAGCAAGAGTGGTACCATTCAATATTCATTCTTGAGAATTTTGCAGATTTCTGACAATGGACCTCCATTTAAATAAATGTGCAATTTTTTATCATCTTGTTTCATTGCATTTTTCACGAAAGTGGCGCTTTTAAAATTTTTTTTTTTTTAATTCATTTTCTTGCATTCTCATCTCGTTAAGTCGGGATCGACCATCTCTTTCATGCGCGCGTGAAATGGAATACAACACGTAAAGGTTTCTTGAAAATTTGGAGCATTTTGCCGCCTTTTGCTGGCGGGCAAGTATAGTGAACGAGCAGCCAACAAAACACAAAATAAAATTTATATCAGTTAAAATGAATATAAACACATTTTCTTTTTCATTCCTTGCCTTCCCTCGTTGTCGTCCATTGGAATATGCCGCAAAATAATCATTAAATTTAAAGCACAGTTCGAGTGCAACAACAACAACCGCATCAGTCGGGTAGAAGGAAAAAAAAATATATTTATATATCTGAAATGAGAGAGTCCAGCGCGCCCGCTCTGAAATTAATGATATTGCAAACTCGTTAGCAAAACAACCACTTCTGGGAAATATAGCAGAAGGAATACAGTGATGCATCCTATAATCGCGCGCTTTGCTCATTCATTAAGCATCAAATTCTTACAGCCACAAAAGAAGAATCAATATATAGTGTTTATCAGAACTCATCATGAGTATTAAAAAAGAATGAAAAGCCAGTAAAAAGCTCATAAATTTTAAATTCCATCAAATGGAATGTCCACTGTCCATACAAATGAGGTGCCCCCGAAATAAGTAATTTTGCAAAAGAGGAAAGCGAGGCAAGTTAAATGATTTTTTTTTTTTTATTTCGTTCTTCTCGTCGCCGTTGTTTCGAACAACACTCGAAGTTATTCATCGTCATCACTGTTGTTCTCTTCAATTTTTTTTTTTTATTTCAAAGTTACGTGAAAATATTTCATTTACTACCAAACCAATATATAAATATATTTTTTAATTTAAAAATAAAATTTGCAGACACTGTTCTGAATAACCAAAAAAATCGCGCAAATATTTTTTTTTTATAGGAAAAGGATATCGCAAAAACTTCCCGACGTGGCATCAATCCATCAGCAGAAAAAAAGCTGAATAATTAAATTTCCATCAAAAGCTGTCTAATTATATATATCTGTCGCGACGTTCACATACATATTGTCATGGTCGATGGCCATTCACCCTAAGCAAAGCATAGCACATGAAAAAAATGTGTTTTTGAAGCCAAACAGTCAATAAGAATTACGAGCGTACACAAACATACAAATTGCAACATTTTTCACGATCAAGATAATTTCACGAAACGTAAAAAAAAGTGCGCAAAAAAAAATATATAAAAAATACGCGAATGAGTGCGAACGAGAATGGAGTTTTGCAATGCAATGAAGTCAAACTGCATTCTTGTCCTCGGTTTTTTTCACAACTTTAAGGCAGCATCACAATTCAGTGGTTTTGCTTTCGCTGCCGATGGATTTTAATGGAAAAAAGGATACAAAAAATATATATAAAAAAAAAAAACATTCAAACCATATTATCATCCTGGAGGCAATTTTCGCTGAAATTTATGTTCGGGTTATACTACACACATACACACACACATACAGCTATAAAAATACCCGGGTCTCGATTGTTTGCTGTAGAAGTGCGAAAAATGTATTTGCATAACACGAATTTACGCGGCGAAGGAAAATTCTCATAAAAGCGAAATAGCAGACTCCTTAAAAGTGGATTTAAAAGATATTTCAGGGTTTTTGATTGATGATATCTTTTACTGAGCACTTTTGGGTCGGGTGCTTTATCAGTTTATTACGAATCTGAGTTTATATAATTTCTAGAATACAAATCTTTCGACCTCACTAAAGGCAATCCTTATGTTCGTTATCATACAACCTCGCATGGAGAAAATTTCACCAAATCTGAAAACACGAAAGCTTGGTGATTGTATGTGGAACTGTCGTTACCACCCTATATTGAAGGAAATCACAATCTTTTCTTCACTGGCTCTTGACAATGGTTTAGTTAATAAATTTCATTTATTTTTCGTCTTTTACAATAATTGATTTTAATAGAAAAGGAAAATAATAATATAAATTCAATTGAATCGGATCTCCCTATCGTGATACGAGTCTATCATGTGTACACATAATCGGTCCAGACATTCGCAGACGTCAACGACGATGACGACAAAAAAAGGGCTCACATTGCGAAAACATTGTAAATCAGGAAACAATTCCAACTGTATTATGCCACATCGTAAAAAATCGATTACAGCATGACTTTACCGACCGACTACGAGATGGAAGTTTTTATTTTATTTGACATTGTCAGAAATTGACTATAAAAACACGCACTGAAAGACGAGGAAGAATAAATTTGACGAAAACGATGTGTAAAAGATATAGGTTTTGCAATTTATTGGCTACAACTGTATTATCAGCTTCATGGTTTTTTCACCCCCCACAACAAAATTGTTACGCTTTGGAAATTTCAGAAAGTCCATAATTTAGGGTTAGTGTTCCTTTTCGTAAACAAAAGGAAAACATTTCTATTTCCTGTTCCTGGCTCGAACTAAATGGCAATTATTGAACTATTTTAAAACGATTTCTAATATAATCTGTTTCACTTTCTTTTGAAAAGGTAAAGCAGAGAAAGCCTTAAATCAAACACACAACAATCGGTAACTAATAATGCTTGTTATGAAAGCCTATAAATTCTTCTGGTTCCGCATTTGACATGAATTGTAAGGCCTCAATATTAAACATTTGTTCATTTCTAGTTTTTTTTTTTTAAGAAATCATTCACATTTAATGCGAAATTGTGCTCTCATAAGTTTTATTGCAGATGTTTAATGCATTTTTTTCTCACAGAAAGGAAAAAAGTGTATTACGGACCAAGACAGGGATAGAGATGAGTACAAAAGACGTATGCGGCAATGTCTCCACCAGAAGTAAGGATCGGGGCTTTCATTCTTTCTGTGCCCTCACATAACAAAGCAAAAAAAATCATATCAAAATAACAAACATACAAACATTGTGTATGTATAAATTGCAGAATGCAATGACGCGCTCTCATTTTTTTTCGCAACATTGTTGTTTATTCTCAAATTCTCGAGAATTTCGGCGGCTGCAGCGAAATGAGAAACATCATAAACAAAACGAAATGAAAGAAGCAATTTCGGCTTATAGGATCGTCACATTAATTATTTATTACAAAACTATGTCGCTTACGGTCCAATAATGCGCTCTTAAGCCCTATAACAAATTTTGCGACAATCGCCCTGACTGAAATATGAAAAGAATGTGACTGAATGCAAACAGTTAAGCAATAAGAAGAAACATGTAGCTCTGAAAAAAGCGATAGCAGAAGAAAACTCAACGTCAGACAATGGCAAGGATAATGAACGCATTTAAATGGAGTTTATATTCTGTGTTGTGTTTGCAAATTTTCGGTTCAGTTTCGCTTTCTCAACGGTTGACGATTTCATCAAGGAGTTCTTTGACTCGAGAACAAGAAAAAATCTTTGAAAGCACTTTAATTGTACTAATTTAGTATATAAAGGCATCGTATATTAATTACACAACCAAACCTCTTGCACACATAATTTCACACATGTTCAAGGAACTATTGAGAGCGAGTGGCAAAGAAATAACAAAAAAAAAAAAGATAAAACGGAAAATTAATGCGAGCAGCTGACAATTTTTTTCCCTGCTGCTGGTTATGTGCGTCTTGTGCTTCCTTATGCGTTTTATATGTTCAACGAAGATGAACGACAATGTGGAAGCGTCTGGTTGTAATTTTTTTTCAAAGACATGAAAACAGAAGCTCCTTTTTCATGCTATATTGAGAACTGTATTGAAAAATGGTAATCCTCGAATATGAATCTTAATGCTCTTCGGTAAATACGAATCGATGTTGTACTGTTATTATTCTTATAAATATACGCAAGGGTGTCAACTCGTCACCATTTTTATAATAAATGTGATTTTTTTTCGCTCTCCGATACTAGAATGCGGATTTTTTCCCCTTAAAAGCAAACAGAATGTAATTTAATCGCAGACGAATTCATCACAAGATTGACTCGCGACAAAATATAAAATATTGAGAAAATTTTTGTTGATGGAACACAGGCAGATTATATATTGACGGAAGTATTTCATTTCCAATGACATGTGTGCATCAGGTTTTTTTCCTTCTCTTACAATAATGGCCAACCCTCTTTAATGCCAAGCTTATTCACCCGTTAATTAACGAAAAACGTTTCCTGATCCTTTCTCAATTCCCAATATATTTAAGGCTGTATGCGACGTTAAGAAAAGGATCCCAAGAATAATGTAATGGAAATGATGTTGAATTAGCGGCACAATTACCGAGAGCCGCAAAGAAATTATCACATCATTTTTCATCAGAGCGTGTTCCAACGAAAAAATAAATAAATAAATACAATTTCTACCGTTTTTTTTTCTTCAACCCACATTTGGTTTCGTGGCTTTTGACATTTGACTAATATTCATTAAATATAAAGGAGGAGGAAGAAGAAGAAGCACAACATAAATAAATTCCGCTCTCATTATGCACCGCGTAGGTTTTTTTTTGGCACAAGACAAAAGATTATAGCAATGCACGAAAGAACCAATCATAAGCATCAGACAACCCCAATCCACCATGAGTTTATAACAACATCTTTAAGGCCAAACCACCTGTTCGCATTCTCCGACTTTTAACTTTTCGTTTTATTAACTTTTTTTTTACATTAAACGTGTTTTTTCTTACGACTTGCATCTTAATAGCGTATTTCAACGGTCCTTGTACCCCTCAGCTAAAAATCAGGAATCGTTTAATCGAATTTTTAGAAGACGTTACAAGGGACCACGTGTTCAATTATCATCCATTCAGAAATCGCAAAAGTTGCACAAACATTTTCGTCAAGATGTTTTTAAAATGCAATGCCGTTTTAAACACAAAAAGGAATATTATAAGAATTCAATTTTCTTTTCTTTTTGTTATGTTTGCAGCTGCCCTTATTTCAACCAAAAAAAAAAAAAAAAAAAAAAAAAAAACACTCTCGGATGCTCAAAACAAGGAACTAAAAATATCCTTCCAATTGTGTTTGCTCGCTTTCTTGCTTCATTTATAAAAAGAAATTAAATTTTCCAAAAATAAAATGTGTTTTCGTGTGTTTCTGATACATACACACAAGCCATCAATTTTAATGAAGAAGGAGAAAAATATTCTATTGCAAACACATTTGGGACGAAAGGCACATGCCAAAAAAGCTCCTTAGCACAATTCTTGATCCAAATCAAGAACATTATTCAAAATCTTCTTTAGCGTCTTAACGATTTTTGTTGTTTGTTGCAACAAGGAATGAGGGAATGAAACATCTGCACATCGATATTTTGAAGAATGGGATTTCGATAATAATAATAAATGAAATAAGAAATTGCAGTTTTTTTTTTTGGCGAATCGATATTATTTGCACCTTTCCAATATTCAAACATCAGGATCGGAAACATACGAAATCACTTTTGCACATTTCTTTTGCAACAATTTGATATTTTTTTTTTCTTTTTGACTATGGGCCATTAATTGTCCCTTCAATGTTGATTTATTATTGGCCCGAAAAGAATGATCCTTTTGTGCATATAGCAATTGCTATGTAGCTGTTCTTCTTCCAATAGGATTTAAATTTCTCTATTTAGGATACATTTTATCAGAGCGCGTAGAAGCCCACCTCAAATTTCATAATATAGCCCATTTTATATGATGGAACGAGACAGGCATCGGGGCCTCATTGATCATTATTTTAATTGCGATCTGTTCGCCCATTTTCATATCCATAAATCATTAAAACATATTATAATTGTTGTGTGATCGCTTCATTTTATATGTTTGCCTCATGCATATATGTACAAAATATAAATTATAATGTTTTATTAAAACTTCAATCAACAAACAATAAATTTACTTTCATAACAATAACATTCAGCACGTTTCGGATCTCGTTAGAAACATACATATATCCTTAAATTCCTCTATTATTGAAAAATGATTGACGGGCTTAGCACCATTTACTCGTATAAAGAGATTATAATTAAACTTGACCCTCACTCACTCACTCACTAATCATAACAACGAGTCCTGTGCTCGCTCGTCCATATAGGAGCGACAATTCAATATCTGTTGAGCTTCATCGAAGCACCATGTGTCCATCGAAGTGACTGTTCAGTCATCAAAATCGCATCAATTCATATCAGACAAATATAAACAACGAAACAGACGCACAAAAACGAGAATATTAATGTTAGCCAAAAAAAAAAAAAAAAAAAAACATATTGAAGGAGAAGAGATCATAGATTCACAAACAGCAAACGGCACTCTAATGAACAATGAGCTAAAACCAAACATTCGCAAATTTCCTGACCTGTTCCAATATTTGTTGTACATACATACGCTTCATTCAGGAAAAGTTGCGTTAAATCAAATTGTCGATACTCATTTGGTTGTCATGCGAAAAACAGTGTCGCAGCAAAATCTTGTCACTTAGCATTACGGAAGCTTTTTGTGGGGTGAAATGTTTATTAATGGTGATAATGATTTCGCTTAAAATGTAGATCAATAACTGATTTGTAACGTAATTTATGCAAAAGTATCACTTCCAGCTAAACATGTTGTCATCACTCCTCTTACATTTTGAGCTGCGAGTGATAGTGTATGTTAATCATGAGTGATTTTTTTTGTCATTTTACATTGAATATATTTAAAATTAGAGTACTGCACTTAATGTAATGTTTGTCCTTTAATCGTACCATTCGCTATCAGAAGAATTATATCTCTTAATGGATGGTTTCGTACTAAACATTTCTCACCAACAAAGGGAAAATAAAAATTTGGAACATTCTTATCTCACTGACTGATATTTATCTCATCGTTTTACTGCTATGGAACGAAAACTAGGAATTTATGTTTGTTTGTTGCACCTTCCCTTCGATAATTCATTTTTATGATGCGTCATACACGCACATCTAATTTTCACTAGGTAGACCATTTTATGGAACACCGCCGTGCCGAAGAGTAAGTGGCCCGTAACATCAAACATGCATTTTTCTTTTTTAAGCTAAATTTAATACAATTTACAGCCGGGCTTGCAGAACTACTCTAAAACTGATGATGCAGCCTAGCACTAATTGGAAGGATAATTTAATTTCTAGCCCTTTCTCATTTCCTAACAAATAAAAGGAAAAAAAAAGCTAAACAAAAACGTGATTTATTTCCCAAAATAAAAGACATGGTGGCTTTTTGTTTTGCAGCATCCATCCTAAAACTGCTGTTCACTTTCACTATTGATCAAAATGTGATAAACACAAACAATAGCTATGAACCAGAAACTACAACAAAAAAAAGGGAAAAGCATTAAAAAAAAAATTCGTATAAAAAATAGCAAAACGATTAACTGTTAATCGAGGACGCTCGAAATGTCCTGTCATAATTTAAGCTATTGAATAGAGTAAATTCCCCGTAAGCGAAACATGTAAAAAAAAATAAAATAATAATAATTTCATGATGCATTTTTCGTGTTCATTGCAGTAAAAAGAGGCAATGCTATTTATTGATGAAGGTACAGAAGCGATTTTTTTATCGATTGGAAAAATTGCTGTTAAAACCATTGAATGTCGAATGAATGTCGGATTTTCGTTGATGAGAGAAAAACTACGATGAGAAAAAATATATATATATATTTATATACTGAGATGAAAACCCCTATCAGAGATTATCCTTTTTATGCCATCATCAATCCTTTCGATTGCTCTTCCAGTTTCTGTTTTTTTTTTTTTTCGGTGGAGAAGAAAAACGCTCTTAAAAATAATAATGTCGGAAGGATAAGCTCAAGTATCCCGCTGGCAATATCAATATTAATCGCGTAAATTACATCACAATTCAAGTGCTTTTACATTGCCACCCCTTAAGGAAACGTTTAGAATGGAACAAAAATCTTTACTATTTATGTACAGTCAACTGAATTGCTCACTTTTTCCTTCGCCCATTTTTCGATCCTTTCCAATTTCCGTCATTAATTCTTGATTAAAAATAACTTTTGCCTTTCAACGCAGTCTCGGTTAATATTTATTTTATTTTTTTTTCTTCAACGCAGCACACCCCCTACCTTCTAATCGTTGTGAATGTCACAAGAGAGTGAGTGAGAGCCATCGCAGGAAGAGACGTTGGATGATAATGCCATCGTTTCATCCATTTTTCAGCGGCACATTTTTATAGCCAATTATATTTCCAAGTTATATTGAAAGCTTTCTCATTCCACGCACAAACCGTAAAACAATTATTAGATTCACAATATGCGAGTTGTTCACCCACCCATCAGAGCACATCGAGCTTTAATATTTATCCTTGTATGCTATAAATTTTTAGAGGCATTTTCAATGTATCTTCGCCTCATGCTGCCATCAGTAATCGCTGAAACCGTTCAAAAAAAAAAAAATACATCCTCGAGAAAATATTCCATTGCCTAAAGATCTGAATATAGGAAAAATGTCGTAATGCTATTTGCCATCCTTTCGCATTATGTTTTTCATCTAATTCCCAACACACTCACAAATTGCTATATGAATTAAATGACATTAAAGATTTGCCAAAAAGGCATACTTTAAGCACTCCATGGAGTTACTTTTTTTTGTTTGTTTCTTATAATATAAACGACAAACAATTCATGGGAAGCGGGCAAAATTATTATAGGATGACAATATTTCGGTGGAGGAGGCTCGCAACGAGAAAGGAATTTTGTGTAATCATTTTTATCAGAGATTTTATGGAGGAGTATTTTTTTTTAAGATCATCATGGATACGGCATTTTTTATAGAAACGAAAGAAAAAAACCAATTCTCCTACATCAATAAACAATCCTACATTGAAATGAGGCAAAATAGCAACATTTACACAACACGCGGCAGTGACAATGTTAGAAGACCCTTATTGGAAGATTCATCAAGATGCTTTAATGATATATAAAAGCATAGCAACAGTGTTGTCTCGTTGGCCAACGGCCGCTATCATGAATGAAAAATCAAATTTTTATAATTAACAATGGCTCTAAGGTTTCTGATGGGAATTAAAAATTATTAAAATGAAAAGAAAATGCGGGATATAAAATTCTAAAAATCCAAGGAAGAAACATACATTAATTAGTCAATGTTGGAATGATTCATTAAATTTCCGCTATGTGTGCTGTTATTATTCCACTCATTTACAATAATGATGACACCAACACCCGAGATGGCACCGCAACAATGTACACACAAAAAAGAAAAGTTATGAACGGAAGCATCATCCGCCGTTGAAGTTAAGATGATAAACCTTCAAGTGTTTTTTTTTTTTCTTCTCTAAAGAATATAAAAGAGACCCTTCTAAAAGAATAAAAAAAGAAACATCCAACACAAATCCCATAAAAATCCCTAGCTGTTACTTTAAGTTGATGCTGGTTCTTTGATGCTTTCGGGGTTTACTTGGGAATCGTTCTTATATTATGTAATGAGAGATTTGAGGTTTTCAGACATATGCCTCTCATATGAGACGTTACATAATACATTGACACTGCCGCTTTCAGCTCACTTCATTTTACAATTTCTGATCCATTCCTTAGAGAGGATTCATCATCATACACATGATATCGATGCCTGTCTTTTCTTGGTGCATTAACTCTATTTCTGATTACATTCTAACATCGTACACAGCATAATATCGACATAGAAAAAAAACCAAGCTCCAGACACATTAAATCCCGAAGACATCAAACCTACCACGCATACATCGACACAACAACAAACATAATATATGTGTGATCAAATCCAACTCGCTTTATGAAAAATATTCTTATGGGGACAGGATGTTTGTCGATCCAAAAAAAAAAGAATGAAAAGGAAAGAGAAGAGCAGCTATAAATGGAAATCGACATATAAAAATTGTTATTCCACCACCTTCTAACAAACTGTACAGTTTCTTTTAAGTCGCTGCAATGCCTTCACATATTATTTCTGTCATCCTAGTCCTAGGCATTATATTTCTCTAAGTAGTATTTTAACATGTCTCTGAACCATCTGTTTTTCACTGGATCAGAACACACATGTGTATGATATTTTCACACACACACACATGATTTTGAGAGTTGTTGCTGTAGAGTTTTAAAACCCGAAAATTAATTTTTTTTTTTTTTTTTTTGCTTTTAGAAACCCCGAAAAAAGGGAGATGAGCAGATGTTTATTTTGGCTTTTTTTTCTAGAGTTCCTATACTAGAACTCCAACAACAATTAGGGACGTATGAGTGTGTTTGTGTAAGAATTACTAGCACAACTATTGTTGTAAAATACCCTATTTTTATAGCCTGTTTGAATATTAATGCATTTTAGAAAAAAAAAAAAAACTACATTTTCCAATCGATGCGCTCTCAACGGCTCGTTCCATCTCATTCAGTCCTGAATACACAATTTTTTTTTTTTTCAGGATCTAAAAATCAAAATTTGCATTTTCTCCGAGCAAACAACATTTTATTTAGATTCGAATTCGATCCTTAGTTGAAACCATATTTGATTTCTAAACCCAATTGGATTATGAAGGGGAAGCTTCTCTCTCTCACTGGATTATATTGCCAACTAAACATTATTAATGTGTTTTTCGCACTTTCGTGTGGAGAACGCATTGAGATTCATTGCAATATTGTGGTGAAAATGCATTTTATCTGCAGACGATACACTTGCACTTTTCACATCTTTAAGTGCAATTGTAAGTACCGATATTTCAACTGAGCGCACACGCTTCAATGAAGGATTTACTCTTTCATTTCATCATTCAGCCAGCCAGGCACGTCTTGCGAAATAATTTTCTACACTGTTAAGCACAACAATAGTTGTGAAAAGCTCTTTCTTTATACCCTCGCGCGTTCATTCGCGTGTTCTCAACATCTTTTATTTAGCGCACAGCAGTCAAATTGCGATTTTATATGAATACAAAAAAAAAAGAAAAAATAAAATAAAAATAAATTCTTCAGTTCAACAGTCGACGATACAATAATTTCCAAATCATCAATTTTATATCATCAGCATAATTTCGAATCAAATAATTTCAGACGCAATGTTTATGGATTGTTATAAGACACAATTGCTGTGGAAGAAGAAATTGATGTTCCATCAGGATAATGGAACCAATTTTTGAGATTCAGTTGTCTGGAGCGGTTGCTGAATTTTATCCGCAACAGCGATTTCACAAATAAATAAAAAAAAGGAGTAATAAAATAAGGATCAAATGATGCATTACAAAATTTCTACAAACGAGACGCGTCGCACACATGTTCAGTGAGTTTGTTTTACAAAAATTTTAATACTTTTTTTCCGCTCGATCCTACGAGACAGGCATTGATGCGAACGAATCAAAATGTTGTTGCTGCTCTAGGTTTTCTTCCTTTACAAATTTAAACCGCACGACTGGTGAAGGAATATTCATATATAAAAAAGAACTCATCATCATAACAAAAAAAAAAAAAAACAACAAGAAGAACGGCCATATATTGAAGGCATCGGCAGGCGAATGAGGGAGAAAAATAAAAGCGGCTTTACGAATGACTGTACACATTAGTGCAGTGCTGTGTTTATATGTGTTCAGTGGATGAGCTCGTGCCAAGTCAATATCAAACAAATGTTTTGACAGGTGGCAAACATTCATTTTTTATAGGCAAACGTCCCAACAAAATGTATAGAATTGTCTCGTTTAATATGCTTTCATAATTTGTTGTTAATTTGCTTAAATTTCTTATTTTTCATGTGCGTGCGATTTATTTTTCAACTCGTAACAAATTTCGAAGAATTTCATTAATTGATTAATTGAGAATTTCCTTGATTAGCCACATCAAATGACAATGATTGAAAGGAAGGGAAGATTTCATGCTGGATGGGTCAAAATTACATCCTGAGTCCATTAGCAATCACGTATGAACACTCTGGGTCATCAACAGCATCATACAAAAGGAAGTCGAGTAATTTTTCATTCATTGAATAACTTTTTCATCCCTGAATATATTTATTGCGGGACACTAATTTAAATAATTAATCATTGTGCAAATAAATTTTTCTATTATTCCAACACTAAATCCCTCCGGTCCATTATTCCACGCCATGCAATTTGCCTCAAACGACGACACAAATCGAGCGACAAAGCATGAACAAGAATAAAAAAATAAATATATAATAAATAAATATGAAAAATGTCTTTTTGGCTTTCCCTTTCCACCCAGCATCGACATAATGGCAAAAAATAAATCCCAATAATTTAATTCTTACACCGATTTCACTTCATTTTTTTGCTACTGCTGCTGCTGTCGAGCCTTTTTTTGTCAGCGTCATAAACAACCCGATATTGTCTAAATCGCTTTTCAATTGAAATGCCATGTTTCATGCGGCGACAATGGCAAAGTGCGTCCACACCGTTATTGGATTGCAATTTTGTTGTTGCTGTTGGTGCTGTTACAGTGTGTACATTAATAAATTTTCGAAATAATTGGAAATTAACATTAGAGAATTTTCTGGGCTGATTCGTAAAACCCGCATATTGGCCACAAAGCTGTTTAACTTTCTCACTCACCCCACTCTTCAGAGCCATCCATCTGGCAGACGAGTCACATTTCATTGTTCATTTCATTGGCATCACGAGTGGAAGCTCACACTCACAAAATCAAACTTAATGGTTATTTGATAGAAATTAGGAAAATTGCATTTTCTTCTTCATCATCATCAGCATGCATGAATCATAATGAAAAAGCGAAGAAAAATCCCCATCAAGCATTCGACCATTACAAACAGAATCTTTGTGTTAGTAATAATAAAAAAAGGAAAATCCAGTGAAATGGCCTGAGTGAAAAATGGGAATTTTTTTTTTTCTTCTTCATTTATTTATTAAAAATCCAGACATTATTTGTTGGACCATTAGATTGGGTGCATTTAAGCTCAATGATGCACACAATAGATGTGGTATATCTTGATGTGTGGTGTGCTGTCCAGCATGCACGAGCATAAGCATGAGGTGGATGAAATTTAATTTGATTTCTATCTAAATTTAATGTCATTTCAATTTATTGTTATTTTTAAAAATTTCACTCAATTGAATTGTCATACAATATCGGGGTCGGTCGTATTTGCTTCTCCATGCACACAATTTTCAGGGGATTTTTATTTGATGAGCATTTTTCTTTGTTTTCGCACACAGAAATTGTATTATGAGGGCTGGACATGTGACTGATATATCTTCATTTCTCAGTATTATAGTCCAGAATTTTACAAAGCAATATTATATATTTGTGGTACTCACCGTTGACTTATAAGAGAGGACGTTGAGAAATTTCGAAGCGTCGTAACCGGGTCATTTTTGATAAAGGATTCACCAAAATCTGGAATGAAACGAAAAGACAAAATGCGTTGAAAAGGTGCGACATGCGAGTTGGGTTGATTGTAATAAAAATTTATGAAAATCCATTTTCCAATCTGATGAATTTCTCACCCGACAATGGAAATTCATCATCAGAAAGCAACGTTCCCCCTTTAAAGTGAGTAGAAAGGAACTTTTTTTCCATTTGGGATCAGAAACCATCTATTGTCTTATTATTTTGTTGACTTTCATTCCCATGAATGAGCACATGCTTGGGAAAAAGTGTGTGGTGGCTCTGAAGCCACCCACCTAAAAGATTTCATCAACCACCTACGAGTAGCATTCGAAAGGCACGAAATTTAATTTTTCTTCTCTTTCTTGTGACTCCCACTCGCGACAGAGATGAAAATCAGCGAGGATTTTTTTTTTTCAATGGCACCCTTTACGCAATCTACAAACACATTCAAAGAAACATGTTCACGACGAAGCAGAAAATGCCATCTCGTATGTCGCGAAGATAAGAAAAAAAAACTTGCTAAAGGAATCCGCCCGGCCGGGTTGAGAAACATGAGAGAATGCAGAATATTTAAGCCGCCAAAGCAGTTGATGAATCTCCAGTGAAATTTTGCGGAAAAAGCCAGCGTCCACTGTAAATGACTTTTGACGGACGCACGCCATGTTCTCACAATTTGATGGGGAGGAGGTAAGAATAAACTATGATGCTTTTATCTTGATCCATCAGAATCAAAATTCAAAATGTGACCTTTTCCATAATTTGCCCGACCAGAAAAAAACCACCCGAAACCTTCCTCTCTCCAATATCAAGGGCATCATCATCAACAACATGCCCAAAAAAAAACAAATTTTAGGTTTACTTTCTCTTTCCTTAGCCAACATCACATTTCCACCTACACACCCTTTTTCCCTCAAAAACAAAAATCTCATTTTCTCTTCAACTCTAAACGCTACGTAAAAAAAATCTATATGAATTGTGGAACCAATCGATATTGCGCCCTTCTGGTATCGCTTATCGGTCTGAATGTTCATGACGGCTTAAGGCGACCGCGTCCAACCCTTCACTTATTAGTCATGCAAAGAGAAATAATCAATTCTTGGAATGAATTTTCATTACAATGCTCAGCATTAAATTGGTTTTAATTTTTTAGTGCTATACTGTCGACACTCGCGACGGGAAAAGTTTAACAATCGCCATAAGAAAATTGTAGGTTTTGATAATTTTTCAGAATTTAATGGGGGAGAGAACACTTCACTGATTACTTCTTTCTCAACGTAAATTTTTAATTCATATTTATTACCCTTATAAGAAGTTCGAGTAGCGACGGAAGGGAAATTTCTTAGTAGCAATAATAGGTGTGCAACTGAGTAGCGATATATCTACGCGGAATTACGAAGATACTTTTAAACCATATAAATAATTTACTAGCCTATATTGGAAGTGTCTGAAAGTCTTTCGCTATTCACACTCGTTTGAGAACACTTGAGATATTTGTGCATACCGCTGGTGAAATTAAAAAATATATCCCCTGCTACTCGCAACATCACTACTCGCAACATTGCTACTCACAACATTGCTACTCGCGGCACCGCAGTATTTGGCAATGCAATCATCAAGGAGAACTCAAAATAGGTATTGTGCAAAACTTTTATCGGCGCTCTGTCTTTCTGTGTTATCATCAAATCAACGTCAATTGTTATATTTGCCGCCAGCCGATTAATCAAATTTCCTCTATTCATTACAATGTAGTAGTTCCCGCTGGTTTCATGGTTCATAGCAGCAGGTTGCATACATGCGGACCTCTCTGCAATCTTTGCTCAGCCAGTGGTTCTTATTCTAAAATCTCATTGAAACCTAAAACAGAAGCTTGCCACTTATGATCCTTTTAAGGATTTAACCAGTCGGATATATCTTTCGGAATGTTGACATCTGTTGTTCGGTCATCCTTTGTATAATGCGTCACACATAAATTCCGGTTTGATTACCAAGGAATCTGTCCGATTTTCAATATTTTTCAGATCCAAGAAGTTAGATAAGCATTAGATCTTCAGCAGTCCTGTTTTTACCATGTTCATCTTCATACGGATTCTTCTTTGTTTTCAAAGGACACAAATTTGCGAAGAGTTTTACATTTTCCACTAAACGCGCATAATTCGATGGCTTCTGATTCCATTTTGCAGTGGATAAGAATATTCACAATCGGACGTTATTTCGTCAACTCACCTATCATTGCTACTTGCGGCGTTAACAGCGTTTATCAAATTTCCTTTATTTTTCGAAGCACTGACACAAAAACTAAGTTCCTTGGTCACAGATTTAACTTCGTCACACCATCTAGCACCAACTTCACAACCTTCATAAATAAATCATATTCTAAATTCAAATTTGGCGCGAATTGAACAAGAAGGATATAAAAAAACAAGATTTTCATCAAAACGTTTTAGTTAACTAAGCCGGATTAAAATTTATTTATCTTGATCGATATTGCATGAACATTTCATTAAAAACGCAATTCGATTTCCGGTTAATTTGTTACAATTGTTCAAAAAAAAAAAAAACTACATAAATCCAGTAACGATAACACTGCTGGATGAACGGTGAATTCTAAATTTATACATTTCTACTGACTGCTGCACGAAATATTTATTCATTTAGTTTGACTTAATGTAGTTGTTCTCAAATATGTCCAACTCGTTGGTTATGTAGTTGGCTTTATTGCGCAACAATTTAATTTGCTTCTGATTGGTCTCCAAAACATTGAGTATGCTTTCGATATCCTTTAGTTCAGTATTCATGTCACTTTGAGCATTATCGACGACACGGCATAGACGAGCGAATGTGCTGGAGAGTTCTCTGAAAGGATATAATTGCACAAATAAACAAAAATGTTACTATTATAAAAAAATGTTGATAACTCACTGCTGAACCTGGTGACTGCAATTAGCGGATGTTAAATCAACTATGAGTTTCAATTTGCGCGTTGCATGCTTAACATATTGCTCCTTAAATTTTCTCTCTCTCGCTTTATTTGTCCAAGATAGTCGTTCATAGGCATACACGGATAAATAGATTCCACCAACTGCGAGCAGCACTCGCCATCCAATTGTCTTGAAAAGCTACAGAAAATGGATGAAAATCGATACAAATTCCCAATTTATGTTTTATAGAGTACTCACAATTCCAGCAATTACTAATCCACCAACAGTGCCTTGCGAACCAATTGATGCTGCCGTTATACGTGAAATAAGCGAAAGTTGTTCTTCGGTCGTGAATTCGCCATTAAACTGCGGCATCAATGTCATGGGAGAACTAATGTCAGCTGTCGGAGTCATCCCTTGGGACATCTAGTAAAAGAAAAATATGAATTAATTTTAAAGATGTCGTCAAGTTTAGGATACTCACATTCATATTGCCATTACGATATTTAATGGTTTTGCCCTTTGAAGCAATTTTGCGAGCATTGAAACGATGAATTAGTGCTGTAATGCCCCATGAAAATCTGAATTCTAAATCTTCCTGGAAGTCACTGCATAAATTTTGACAATTAAGCGTGTACAGCATCTCGAATGGCTGACTACGAGCAGTTATAACCTGACTGGTCTGTTGCTGGAACTTTTCTTTCGGAACAAGCGCCGTCATCCGATCGGTCATTTCACGCTGTGCTGTTTCAATGTTCATCGCGAGGGCAGTTGATAAACGAGCTCTCAGATTAGATCCAAGACCATTTTCAACGTATCCATTCATCTCCTTTTTGTAGACATTCAGAACCAGCGCATCAGTATGGAACGGCAAATTGAATTCATCAACGAGAACATTAAGGCGCCAAATTTCTTCATTCAAAGCCTTCGATACTTTCTGTTCAACCTCTTCAACCATGTTGTGAATCTTCATTTTCATTTCGCGTGTCACTACCATTAGTTGGGTTTCAGTGTTGCTGATTCGGTCAGTCAAAAATTTCTTCTGCTCCAACTTTTGATTACGTAGATCGTTGATGCGCTCAAAGATGCTATCCAACATAAGTCGCATATCACTGAAAATATTAACTAATAAGTTATCAATCATAAAGAATGATATCATCAACTTACTTGGAAATGGACTTGCCACGTGAGCTATGCTGCTCAAATTTGGTTTTGACAGCACTCTTGCTTATACATTCTTCAAATTTCCGTTCAAAGTCTTGGAATTCAAAATAGCGACTTTGAAAACCTTCTGCTAAGGCACCTAAGTGAGCAGGCTGGCCCTCTTGTTCTTTCAATCGTCCCTGTAACGTCTCTCGTGCCGACACAAAGAATACTCGCTCTTCCGCTTCCTTGAGCGTATTCACTTTCAGCTCCTTAACAAGGAAATCTATACATCGCTCCTGGTGCTGCGCTTTGACCTTGAAAATAAATTGAAATAATTAGTGAATTTCCCGTTAAATAGTGCAGTCATTAATGCATCGTGCGCTATTAAACTCAAAATTATGCACTCAACAAAAAATAAAAACTCCGCCCTCATTGAAAAGCACTAAGCTTTACCTTCTCCAACGCATCCTTCTTCCAGAATGGATCCAGGATCAGGACGTGCGTTGATATTGTGTGGGAAATTGTAAAATGAGAATTGTGGAGTGACGATGGAAATTTTGATTATAAATTTTTGCGCATTGACACTTACAGAATCTTGAAATTCAGGCTCACTAGCTGACGCATCCCAGCGATTGTTTAGTACAAAAATATTTGGCTTCGATATTTTCGTAGACACTTCATGGAAAAATGACTTTTCCGCTAGTGTCATGGTCGATTCAGCGTTCAATACCAGCACAAAGACGTCAGCATTTAAACAATGATTATCAATCCAATCGTCTAGATTACGTGAAACATCGACGCCAGGCGAATCAACAAAGACGACATCGTCACGCAGCAGACTACAACGTTCACGTGGCCAAAAAATGCGAACGAGTGAGCTTTCACACAATTTCTCTTGGCACAGAGCATTTGCGAGCTGTTTAACAGACTAAAACAATAAATAGTTCGACTGTCGTTAAAAATCCTTCAAGAAATTATTTCTGCGTATAGCTTACAGTAACATTAAACCTTTCATCAGATCCCTCTTTGACCAAATATGCTTCCTGGCCATCTACACCTTCCACTTGACAAAAGCAGTTTGTCGTGTGTCCAATACCACTTGGGAGTATTTTCTCGCGCAACATGGCGTTGATAACTGAACTTTTGCCGTTCGATGTGCGTCCAAAAAACGCAACTTTCATGTGATCGCGAGCTAGCACTTCACGGATGTTGCTGATCTTAAAGACATATCCGCGGAAGGTTTCCGCTTCAGCCTTGTCCACAATATCTGTTTGGCTGTCAGCGAGTGCTACAATTAAACGAGTGGCAATTAATTTAAAGAATTACAATTTGAGCAATCAATTTACAGTTTACCTTCAATAAACGTGGTTGTTTCAAGTACATAATCGCTGATATCACCAAAAATGTCATTAATCTTCTTCTTTGCTTTCACAAAGATCTGAAGCGGTGAGTTGACGTTGTGCATTTGACGCGTAGTTGAATCGATTAATGAATCATATCCATTTGAAGACGTTCCGATACCAGACGAAATCATTGACATTCCACGATTGAGATATGCGGCCATTGTCGATCAATTTTATGATCCAGGAGATGATGGTGTTCGATTGCGATTGGAGTATAAAAGGGGGTTGATTCAGTTAAACTGAAATGTTTCTGCGATCAATAATATTTCACTTTGTCCACCAGAAAATAAATGTTTATATGTGCAGCAAAAATAAATAAGCCGACTTCTGATAATAAAATCAAAAAATTGTTGCTATGAAGATCAAAACTGAAAAGATAAATAACATAAAAGGTAAACTTTTTGTATGTAATTAAGCGCAATAAAAGCAAGCTGATTCAAAAAAAAAATATATATATATTTATATGGATGAAAAAACCAAAAATATGATGATATTTATCTTGCAGATACTAACCTTATCAGGACTCTCGCTATTCATATTACTCTCCAGCTAATGACCACGCATTTGCATGATATCATTCAGTGTAATGCGGTTTAAATTAGAGAGTGATAGTCTTCCAGCAGCTCTGTCCACTTTTTTCTTTCTGCTGCAAAATGGATAATTATGATGTAACCTTACAAAATGCGCAGTTTCGGTCTAATCGCCAGTAGTTATCAAACGCCACCAACTTATTAGCGTTGTTGATCTTCGGTTAATTATGCTAAATGCTTCCAAGTGCTTCAGATTGGTTTTGTCAGTGAGAAAATTGTGAAAAATAGAGGAAAATTCTCTTCTCACTTTGTTGTTGTATAAAAGACGCGAAAAAAAACTTAAAGGCAACGCATGACTAAAAAGAAGCGACGCTCTTTGTGCATTGCCTTTTTTGCGTCAGAAATAAAAAGTGAAATTACATATTTTGAAAACACAAAAATTTATTTAATCTATAGTTGTAACTGGTGCTAATTTATTCAAAAGCCTAATCTAAGTAATATGACATATCAAATAGTAAAAGTCGATCATGAATAGCATTAGCCGATTGCACATATTTCTTGAAAATTTCTTGAACACAAAAAATGTAAACAAAGAAAAATGTAGTCTTTGTTTGGTTAGCTAATTGCACAATTCACTCTGTCGTTGCAGATCATATGGCTTGAATTATTCATATTCGAATATCAACAGCATAAAGAGCGATCAAAAACAATACCGACTGATACTCAAAGAAATGCCAAGTAATTATTAATTTCATGAAAATGATAACATTAGCGACCTCCTAATTTGTTATCAGCTGTTAACATAATGCTTAACCTTTTCCTCATTTTCGGCAACTCGCTATTGCAGTTTTGTTGCTCTTCCATTCTACATGTCGCATAATCTATTGCGACTTTTATTTTCTACAATTTGTGACCTAATTAGCATTGATAATTCGGTGGACAATTCGCAGAACGATGAGAAAGTACTGTGCCTTCGTAATTTCTTGACGTCAGGAATAGGAAGCAGAATAATAGTAATTCTTACTATGATGAGTACTGACCTAGATTTATCGGTGAGTCGAGCAGGAGCAACTTTTATATATTATCAGTTTTAACGTTTCTCATTAATTATTTGGTTGTTTACAGAATTTGACGAACGAACGTGAGTTGGTTAGTGTTTTAACGAGAGTATTTCCAACAGAACGATGGGAAGATGAAACAGTAGAGCAATTGACGCCGCTATCAAGGAAAGATGTCAAAGAACTCTACAAGAATTTGCGGCTGTTGAATCCTTCCAGCGATGGTCTCAAACCTTTAACATTAACAGAGGGTTTCAAATCCTTTGACCGGAGTTTTACGGAAATTGATGCAGGAAATTTGGAAGAGTTCCTTACGGAAGAGTTTCAGCATCGGCCTGAAATAATGAAGATGAAATCTTGTCAATTAGCTCAAAGAATCCTCCAAATCCTAATGAAACTTGTTGAAAGCGAAAGTGCCAGTGCATTGGGGCAAACAGATCAGAATTCTGTTACAATGATATGTCTCAATTTTAGTTTTGACATGCTGCATCATCTGAATGATAAATTCGTTTTCAATGAAAGCGATCAAACTGTGATACGATTAAATCTTATGAGTCTGATGTTTATGTGCTTCAACAGCCTCATCATACGTGATGGCAAATCGATTGAACCTTCATTCAAGAAGATGTTTCAACTATTGGAAATATGTGATCATCCTGAAATTTCGTGTGGCTTGGTCCTTGCAATTTTAACAGTTGTTGGCAATTTGTGCATCAAAAGATCTTTACAAAGAATCGAAAATCTTAAGTTGTTTATTTTGTGTAATCATCTGTTACTCAAAGTAATGGATGTTATTAGTCGTGAAACGGATTTGCTCATGAAAATTCAATGTCTCCTCACAAGAATCATCAGAAATATCAATGCGTCTCAACAGATTGAAAACAACAAAAAGATGTCGAAGAAACGGCGACGAAAAATTAGTCAACTCGACAGTCACCATCATAACGATAAATCTGATGCTTGTAGCTTTGAGCGACTTTTAATTGATAGTCTTCCACTCATTAAAAGCAATGACAACTTAGCTAGGATAATAAAATACTTTCCTGTCAACGGAATTTGCTGCTGCAACGCAAATGTTGAAACCATTCGAATTTTCTTGAACATAAGCGTGACGCGAATTGAGTGCTTCAGTTTCATCAAGAAAGTACTTGTGCTGATATTTAAAAAATCACAACCCTGTGATTTGTGCAACGAAAAATTGAACTCTTATGGATTCCGAGATGAATATTTTTATCTCGTGACATGTGAGACAAACAAGCGACGTGGTCAAGAAGATCTTGATGTAATACTGCATCATCTCTATAAGCTTCTTGACACATTTCCGAGCGAATTCATAAATAAACTTATCTTTGAAATCGTTTGCCCTTGTTTTGCGAAGCAAATGAAAATATTTCAAAGTGATCCTGTCAATGAAAAGAACTCAAAATCAGCCATCAACATTTGTCTTCAGATAATTATCGAATGCATCAAGGACGAAGATGTTATTACAAAGTTCTACAATGATCGAATCATCCAGCATCTCAAAGATATTTCACTAATTCCATCAATGGCTGGAAACGTGTGCCAGTTGTTCAAAATTGCAATCGAAAATGCTAAACTTATCGGAGAAATGCATCATCGCGACGCTATGGTTTTCACTATTAAACAAGTCTTGTTCTCGAATATGATGTATTTGATTCATGAACTTGTAGAAATTTATACTAACATTGGCTTACCAAGAAACGTATCTTTAGACGATTCGATAGAGTTTATCGATGAGAACACTGGTTTTGAGATTTTAGATGAGACCGCTACGACGATAAATGAAGAATTGTCCCATCAAGATATTCTATTGCTCAACACTTTCTACTGGAATATAATTTGTGACCTCATTGCCAGCGATTCATCATTTCAAATTGAATTTGTTGAAAGCATTTATAACAATTTCAACGGCAATATTCTTTTCACCATAGCCTACAATGCTCTCAATTCAATATTACTAAAAAAGGATGTAAAAGAAACGCCAAAGAGAGTCGTATCACCAGAACCGCCACTGAATCAGACAACTCAACCAAAGTATGATGTTTTAGAATCGCGTCTCACATACAGTGCAATCATATCAATGAATCATAGCGAGATGAATTTTGAACAAATTATGGAGCGCTATTATCAGTTTTATGAGCGAAATACAAATTTCGTTGATACACTTTATGCCCCCGATGACGACGATGATGTTCCATGTGTTCTATATAAGTTGCAGCACGATAAAGATATAAAATTCCGTACGCTTGTACATCGAGACAATTTTTTGCGTGATTATATAGACGACGATGATGAACAAACGAAGATTACGCAACATGAAGATCCATCGCGAGATACCCTTTATCACCGGTTATTGGACAACATTCGTGTTGTTATTGTTCAAACGAAGGTTTTCGAAGATCGGTTTGCCAAACTTATCAGTCGATTTATTCGTCAAGATCAAGAACTCAAACAATTGTATCGACAGAGTGTTCTCAAAGAAATTACCAGTTCATGTGGCATTAAATATCTCTCGTCCATCGCGCGCAATTGCTTTGACATCTGTTGGCGATTATCGGATAATATCAGCTTCAGTAAGTGTATTTCCTCAAATTGAATAATTCCGTACTCTTTTTCGACGTAAAAACCGCGCCGCTCTAATGAAGCCTCAAAAGTGTTTCAATGGTTCACCGTGAATTGTTGCTCGTTATCTGTTTCTTTTTTGACGAGGCATAGCAGCGCACTTCCACTTTTTCGATTTGGAGGTCATTACGGTACACTCTGCTATCAAATTACAAATAACAACATTATTATTATTAATGTTCTTTTTTCACTCATTTCATTTTAAAATTTTCTGTGGTGCGCTTCATTCCTTAAAGAATTTGCTCAAGATTTGATGTGTTCACTAATTGTGTTATTAATTTTCAGGCACAAAAATGTCGACCGCATTAGAAGAACTGAAGCTGTTGATGTTGCAAGACAGCTGGAACGAGAATAAGCAAGCAATGTTGGATACCCTGCAGTTACTGTTAGGTGTCGCTGAAATGAAAACCACGTATATAAGTCGAATGACAATTATGGATCCTGATACACATTTGATACGTTCATCGAAGGAATCAATCCTCAGTGATTTAGATTCATCGGATGAACAAATACGATTCGATGATAAAAGTGATGATGAAAAATCATCTGATAACAAAACTGAAATTTATTGGACAGCTGATGAGAATTATGATGTGAGTTTTTATTATATTGTCCACCAGCTGACAACCGCTCATTTATAATCCGTTTTTTTTTTCCTTTTATTATAGGCTGATGAAGAATATTATTCAACTCATGCTAATGATACCAGCTGTTGCCAATCGATCCGAACTTCCTCGTTTCCTGCTGTGATGGGCTATCGTAACACAAATGAACACATTTGCAAATTGGTGATTGAAATTCTAATGGAACTTTCTAAGAAATGTGTCGAGCAAACAAATATCTGGGAGCCGAATGTTTTGCTATCACTTGCACAACGTTTGTCCTGTATGCGAGCGTTCCTTGGTGGATCGGAATTTTTACTAAAAGGATTTTCCGCAATTCTAACTGCAAATGAAACTCATTTAACTGGTAAAGAAATTAACAATAAATCTGCCTTTATAACTGATAACAATTTACATTTATTTTCAGATCTTCAGTCATCGATACTACAGCTTGTAGAAGATCTCAATACACCAGAATCGTTTAAATCATTTCTTTCAATTCTAACATCAGAAAAGCCAGCGATTACACAGATGATCAATCGACTTGAGCAGTTATGCAACGCTCAACAAACACCATGCCCATTTGTAAAAGTAAATTATCCAATATTCAATGAATCCCCAGAAGTCACTACAGCATCCGAATGTGACAAGCATCACCAGGAAATAATTCAGAATTTGCGTAACATACATTTGGAAAACAAGCTTTTGACATCATTTACCGAATCATCGCAAATTATTCCACTTAACTTTCTTGACTTTCAACCATGGAATCATGATGGGATGAGCTTGTGTTTGTGGATAAATTTGGACCAAATTGATGCTGAGGATGATAAAATGCCATCACATTTGATATCGATTGGATCGGAAAAGATGCTCCTTGCTATCCATATCATTCCTAATGGAGCGTTCACTTTGAGCATTTCGAAGCCGAATCGAAATCTTAGTGATGTCAAAAGGAAGAAAAAATTTGATGGTGCGTCAACGTCAAATCGACAGTCGTCATTTAAATCATCAAATAAAGAAAATGCAAATAAATCAAACCTTTTCGGAATCGCGGTGGCAACGATGAAAACTCCAGAAGTGCCAAACATTCGAACGAGATCATTTCCTAAAAATGGGTTCAGCCAATCAATGTCGATCGATTCCGAAAGATCACGAAAAATGGACACAACAAAAATCATAATCAGATCGAAAAAATCACGTCTAAAATCAAATCAGTGGCATCACGTTTGCTTCTCTGTCAAAAAAGCAAATGACGAAATTGTTGTGTTGATAACAATCAATGGAACTGATCAAGAGTTTCTCGAAATACCCATCGAAGGAATGTGTGAACCGGAAGTGAATGGGAAACTTCAAGTACTTTGCCTTGGTTGTCAACGGTCGGCAAGGGATGAAGCAATTTCCGTAAAATATTCAATTTCAAATGTGATATTATTCAAGGAGCCTCTTGATTCAAACCTGGTTGCCCATCTCTATACACTGGGTCCTGATTGTGATAGCCTAATTGATTGCGAAGCTGTTCCATTACTGGGACTCTTGGGCTCATTGGATTTAAGTAAAGTCAATACCAAAAGCAAAAAATATGTGAACATTGGATCACCAGAACATTTGCTGAAACTTAAATCGAATACAATTTTAACGTGTTCAGCTGCACGGCCAAGTATTGCGATTGGATACAAAAATGTCGATCAAGGAATTATCCTCAGAATGTTCATCGTTGGAAAATTCCCGGAGCCATTAATTGTACCATCACTTTATCGTTCAATTGCATTTTCCGGTGGAATGTCAACGCTTTTATTCCTATTTGCACGAACTGTTGAGCTCACTGATGATCCATGGATACAATCATCATCACTTTATATTTTACTTAAAATGGCCTTCACTAGCAATCAACTCTACACAGAATTCCACCAGAAGAAATTATTTCATCTTGTCGCACACGTTTTCATGCACAGCAATTGTCATCGCGGCCCGGAAATGCTGAGAGCGATCTTGGATGTAGTTTATGATGGAACAATGTTCAGTCGCAGAACAAGAAATGGATCTTATCATATTAACGAGCACACGAGCCTTAACATAAAAAATCCAAAGCTCCTTCTAATCTTGCTGGAAAATTTCAATATTTTCATGTCACCTGATCATGATGAGATAGAAATTCTGGATTTCCTATTCAAATCATTAATGGCAGTGGTTCGTGATCATCACCCACACAAAAATCTCAATCGACAATGTTTGATCGACTGGAATTTCTATGAAAAGTTAATTGAATTCTGCAAGATCCATTTATCAAACTCTTCAAACACTGTAAACTTGACGATATCAACAGCTCTCGCCATCGTTGAACTTATACGGATGCTAGCACCACAACCGCCCACTATGTGGACTATCAATGAGATTCAAAAATTGCTTCTATTATTACATCATCCGAAGGAGAGCTTTGTGACTCATGACAGATCACGGTTTCATTTCATTTTATCAACAAATCGTCCGCCAAAACAAAGCAAAATAAATATTGCATCATTGAATTCGAAATACTTCAACTTCAGTACGAAGATAAGAGCCACAAGTTCAAAAACAACCTCACCGCGTTCGCCTGTATCATCGCCACGAAGATTTAAGACAACGTCAACTTCAAAAACTCCAATAAAGAAGCTAAAAGCGCGTAAACTTGACGATTTGCTAGAAAATGAATCGCAGTTAATTGAAAAATCATTCGTTAATCATAAAATCATGAAAGATTTCAAGAAAAACATCAGAACGCCGAAAAGAGTTCACGTAAGGCGATTAACAAGTACCCCAGTGAAAAGTCTAATTGTGAAAGAAAATCGATCGAAAAAATGGCATCTCAGAAAAACTAAGAAAGTGACTGATGATCCACTAGATTCAGAAACTATCGAACGATTCGATGAACTTCTTAATGCTGGCAGTTCCAGTTCAGCATTTGTTGATCTCGATAGGATTTCCAGAGATGACGATAGAAATGGAATCAATGTCCTTCAAGAAAACTTATTCTACATTTTAAGAAGTTCCATTCTACTACTTGACGATGTGCAAGCTAATGCACAACTTCCAGAATGTTTCAAAATCGAGATGTTCATTATGTTTGCAAATCATCCCGATGCCAATGTCCGAACAGCCATCATCGAATTAATTCAAGTTGCTATTGGTCGTTTGCCATTGGAGCTTGTGCAGCGTTATCAGAAATTAAATTATTGGATTCATTTGGGAAATCAACTGTCTTTATCACCGGTCAACATTCGCATGATTCAATCATGTGTCGACTGGATTTGCTTTGACAAAATCATTGTAACGGATCTGCATCGAGCTCAGAAACTAAATATTAAATATAAACCGGCACTTGGTCCATTGATTTTAATGCTTCCATCAATGGTGCATGATGAACATTTGATTAATTTCGCAACAAAATTCTTGCGACTCATTCTCGAAACACAGCCGGATTGCTTTACACCCATGCTTGACCATGGACTTATTTCTTCTTGTGTAAAAGCTCTAACAAAGTTGGACGAATCAAATGAGAGAGCAAAAGATTCAATTTCAATGGTCCTTGAACAGATCGCAATTAAAATTTTAACGTCATCTGGCTCCATTCAAGTGCTGTGGGATCTTCTTTATGGACTTTCATTTGTGGAACGTCAAAAAAAGCATGAAGTTGTTCGCTCTGTTCACTTGTCCATCTTGCAACAATTGCTGTCTTCATGTTTGACGGAAACAAATCGGCGTCACAGCAGAACTGGAGAAACTCGTCAGCTCATTACTGTGACACAATCGCTTGCCACATTGCCACCGGCAGAAATCAAAACTCGCTTCAATATGATTCATGATCGATCAGTTCAGTTTGTTACCAGTTGGGAAACTACTGACGATTTGATGGAATGTGAAGTTGAGTTTTCCAAGTATTTGATCAATTTACATTTTTCTGGTTTTCATCACGGAACATCTTTGATTTTGTGGGCAATGAATCCATTATGCGACGACGAAATTAAATTATATGTCATTCAGAAAATGTCAGCAGCACTTGCACATGATGCAACTTACACAGTACCAGGATGCGATCCAAAGATGTTTAAATCTCTTGCGCAAACATTTTTGCAATCAAATTCGACTATGATCGATCCAGAGCTCCATAAAACAATGGACAGTTTTTGTGGTTTATCATCGAGTCAACAACAACAGAATTGGAATTGGAAGGAAACTGCGATCGAGAAAATTGAAGTTACAAAGCAAACAGCTCAAAGAGACCAAAATTTGCACGTTGACAAAGTCATTTACAAATTGGAATCAGTTGTGCAACAATGTATCGATGGTGCAATGAGAATGACACGTGATGTGATGGACATTCAGAATAAAGAGCGAAGACAATTGATGAATCAACTAAAGAAAACGCAGGAAATTGATTTTTATCGCGAATGGTCGGAGCTAATTCAGCGCATGATTCATGAAGATGGACCCTGGTACAATTCCCAACTTTGTCCTTCAACTTGGGAGCTCGATGAAACGGAAGGTCCTGGTCGTTGTCGAATACGATTGAAACGTGCAACACTTAATATCGAAGAGCGATTTTTCTTAGAAGAATTTCAACAGAAAGCTAGTTATCAGTATCGGACACCATTGCTTAATTACCTGCTGCATCCGGCGGAAACTGAAAATTATCCAATACAAGATCGCATAATTTATACATTTAATGGCAAACATTTGACATTAGAGCAGGAAATTGAGGGCGAAATTATTATCACTGATTCGCGGCTTATATTTCGTGCGAATAAAGACACTTACAACAGATCAATAATCTGTAACATAACAGATATTGAGGAGCTTTGGGATCGTCGCTTTCAGCATAAAGAAGTTGCAATGGAAATCTTTTTGCGCTCGCGTCGAACATTTTTCATAATTTTTGAAACGAATTATGATCGCGATATTGTGCGAAAGCTTTTTTCTGACAAGATCGAGAAGAATTTAGTTCGAACAGAGGACATTGCGCAACGATGGACTGAAGGCAAAATAACTAATTTCGAATATTTGATGCAACTCAATAAGATTGCGGGAAGAAATTACAATGACCTAATGCAGTATCCTGTATTTCCATGGATCATTGCCAATTATGAGAGTGATGTCCTTGATCTGACGCTAAATGGAACATTCCGAAAATTGAGCAAAACAATTTCAACACAACACGATGAAATGGAGGAGCATTATATTAACAATTATCAGTATCTGCAACAATCGGTGAATGAAAATCCTCATACAGTTATGAAGCCTTATCACTACAGCTCTCATTACTCAAACTCTGGAACGGTTCTACATTTTCTGGTTCGCTTGCCACCATTTACAAATATGTTTCTGTTGTATCAGGATCATAATTTCGATATTCCTGATCGAACGTTTCATTCCTTGGCCACAACATACAAATTGGCCAGCAAAGAGTCAGCAACAGATGTTAAGGAGCTCATCCCTGAATTCTTTTATCTTTCTGATTTTCTCGAAAACTCGGAAGGCTTTAATTTTGGAAAACGACAAACTGGCGATTTGGTTGATAACGTTTATTTGCCGAAATGGTGTAACGGCTCGTCGAGACTGTTCATGTTGATTCATCGACAAGCATTAGAGTGTGATATGGTACGAAAGCATTTGCATCAATGGATTGATCTCATATTCGGATTCAAGCAAAAAGGAAATCCAGCGATTGATGCTATAAATGTATTTCATCCAGCGGTATGTGAATTGACTAAAAATTTCTTAATGATTTTCAACTAATGACCAATTTATTTCCAGACCTATCCTGAATTTCAAATTACAAATATAATAGATACTGTTGAAAGATCAGCATACGAGACAATGATTCGAACCTATGGACAAATGCCAAAGCAAATCTTCAGCAGTCCACATAAGAAAGCAAATATTTATAATGAGAAACTAACTGCAGGGAAATCTGTATTGAGTACCGTTAAAGGTCTACGATGGGGTCTCATTACTGGTTCACCACAATTGACAAAGCCAAAACGAATTTTTGCCCTGAAATGTGACGATGTGAAATTAGCGCGTCTGGTGACCGATACCGAAAATAACATATTTTATGGAATGCCCGCGAAAAGTCATTTGATGGCGGGCAATCAACGCAATAACATTGATTCGGTTCTCTGGGGTGAAAGTGATGGAATTATTCGCGTGAAATTAGTGAAAGAAAACAATGCCGAAAATGCCAAAAGATTGTTTCATGTTCCATCAGCCGATCCAGTTACATCATGTGCCTCTCATTTGAATTATTCCATTTTGTGGTTTGGCCATAGATCAGGAAATATCAATGTTTATCAAAGAATTGACGAGATTATTCCTGCACCTCAAACAAACATTAAAAATCAACGTTCATTTAACACAACTCTGGAATCAATAATTGGAATTCAAGAATCTGCGACTATGAGCAGCAACAAGCTAGCTGAAATTGTTCAAGTCAAATCGAAATGGAACTATCCAATATTGTTAGTGAAGCATAAGAATCCAATTTCTGATATTAAGATTTCAATGGAGTTCCGAATTGTAGTGAGCATCGATTCCGATGGCAGAACAGTTATTTGGGATGCTCAGAAGATTGAATACATTCGAACAATTGAGCCAGCAGGCAATACGTTCAATGCGCAATTAAGTCATGTTGCAATTAGTTCAACATTGGGTGACATCTTAACAGTTTTTTGTCCCAAAGGCACGGTTCAGGAAGAAGAGTCCGAAGCTGATGAAGATAATTATGAAGTAATGGAGAATAGTACCGATGATTTTATAAACGTATCCATATCCATCGCTGGAAAATCTCAGCTGCGGTTACATAGCATCAATGCGAAATATATTGGGCACGCATTCATTGAAGGAATCGTTACAGCTGTTGCATTTAGTTATGTTAAGGAAGGAAGTGGCGTTAATCTGATGGCTATTGGAATGCAAGATGGAACAATTAAGCTCTTATCTACATGGAACCTCGAGCTGATTCGTGAAATAACGACTGGATTTGATTGCGAAATAACAGAATTGGCATACACAAGCAATCAACATTTGGCATGCATTGTTTCAAATGAAATTCACGTATGGGAATCGGAAGGACTTCCTGGTCCGCCACCAAAGTTCAATAAAATAGTTTTTCGTAGTTAGTTTGCAATTTATGTAATTGTTACTTAATTATACTTTTTTCATTATGTTTTAAAAAATAAAATCCTATTTTCAACGGAACCACTTTAATGTATGTAGTAGACTTTAATCCTATTTAAGATAGATAGTTTCAATGATATTCTCGAAACAATATTTAAACGATTTCAGTTTTAACGATCAAAATATTTGAAAATGAGGCAGAAAATCGCTGTGACCTGCTTGAAGAATTTATCTATTTGGAGGAAAGAATTCATGAACAGAAAAGTTCTTTATTTGGATAATATTAAAATTTGATCATAATCGACTTGTTAATCAAAGCATGGAAGAACTCGGCAATAAACTACAACAAGTAGTTATCAGCGAAGTGAATTCAAATCACATATTAGAGAACTGTAGTCATAATAGTACGAACAAATTAAAAGAGAATTGTGAAAATGGTCAGCACGATAAAAAGATACTTAATGGAATCTGTCAGTCACCTGTACCCTCTAACAACAATTCAAAGCAAACATCAACCGAAACAGAAGAATCAACAGAGATTAGTGAATTGAGTCCCGCAGAGCATCAAAATAGTCAGCAAAATCATTCAGATGCAGCCGCAACATCAAAAAATGATGTAGAAATCGTCGAGATGGTGCGAGAGCTTCCGGACAAGACAATAGAAACAGTCAAAATTAAATATAAGGTCTACGAGTCTGAATTGGAACTACCCAGCATCATGAAACTTATTCAGAAGGACCTCTCAGAACCGTACTCAATTTATACTTATCGTTACTTTATTCACAACTGGCCGCAGCTATGTTATCTGGCATTGCACGAGAATAAGTGTGTTGGCTGCATTGTCTGCAAACTTGATATTCATCGACAAATGATCAAACGGGGCTACATCGCAATGCTGGCTGTGGATAAAGATTATAGAAAGCTCAAAATTGGAACAACTTTGGTGCAGAAAGCAATACGAGTAAGCTTTGGGAAAGGCATGCAATAATGTCAAATTATTACGTTCAATTTTCTTTTTAGGGTATGATTGCAAATCACGCTGACGAAGTTGTTCTCGAAACAGAAATCACTAATCAACCAGCTCTCCGGCTTTACGAAAATCTTGGCTTCGTTCGTGACAAGCGATTGTTTCATTATTATCTGAATGGCGTGGATGCCCTACGGTTAAAACTCTGGTTTAGATGAATCACATTGTGCTAGACGCAAAATTAACCAATTCATATTTTTTTTTTTGTGTGTTTATGTAGATGAAAAACCAAAAAAAAAAGGAGAGAAATGAAATGATTCGATCACGATAGATCGTTAAAATGCAATCCGCCAACAGGTTTTCCAATTTCTCTTAAAAAGTGGCCCCTACGTGATTGGTGATTATTATTCTTAATAAATAATTATTCGATGATAGATTGATAGATCCAAGAAAGAAGCAAGTGTAATAAATAAAAAAAAAAACATCACACCATTTCATAAAAAAAAGTATATTTCGAATTCTTTTAATTCGTAAAATTATTTTCCAGCTTTTCTTTTAATATTCTTTACTAACAAATTCAGTTGAATATCTTTAGTTTTAGACTTTTTCTGACAAGCTTCTTGTGACTCGACCGATTGTATATTGGCTGCATCATCAGGATGACGGCGCTTCAATTTCTCGTGAATTAATGTTTCCATTCCTTTTGTTTTCTTGAAATTGGGATCAGTAGGATCGATATTGTATTCGGGCTGTGAAAACACGGCACTGAAACGATCATCTTTCATATTAAGCTCAAAATTATCGACTGGTTCCGATTTTCCATTTTCTTTTTTAGATTTCTTAAGGCGACGTTTACGCTTTGATGAACTCATTGTTTCATTATCTTGAATCTTTTTCAGACTAAAATGTGCCTTCTCATCTTCACCGTCATCCAACAAAAGTTCCAATTCCTTTTGTGCATTCAATTTCTCTTCATCATCTACGTTCGTTCTATTTTTCAGTGATTTATTTTTCTTGGATTTTTTGGGCATTTTGAATTCATCGTTGGCAAACTCTTCGGCAAAATACGGATCATTCATGTCAATGTCATCAAAATCTTCAGAGCTGTATCCATCCTGATTAGCAGCATCATCATCATCATCATCACTCTTAACGTCACCCTTCAATTTCTTTTTACGCTCTGCCTTTTTTGCTTTCTTTTTAAGCTTTTTCTTTTCAAGGATCCTTTCAAATGGTGTCAATTCTTCCTTATCTGATTCTGAATCGCTTAATTTTGATTCCTTCTTATCAGTTCCAACACCCCATGAAAATTCCATTTCGATTTGATTCTTCTTTTTTGTTTCTTCTTTCTGTGAGATTTCGCTGAGCAATGACTTATATAAATTGATTTTATCCTTCGATTTTTTGATGACAGATGACGGCTCCTCATCGCTTTCATTCTCAGATGCCGAAGCTGCGATTTCTTCTTCTCCCTCGCTGCTACTGCTGCATGCCACAAATTTGCGCAAATCTTGATCAGTTATTTCACTACGTTTATCAGTGAACAATTTTTGGGAGATTTCCGTTCTCCCAACATCAGTTTCATCCCATGTAAGTTCAACTTTTGCCTGTTGGAGAGCGGTTGTGAAGAATATTCTTGGTTCATATTTAGCAAGATCCGGCAGTTCAGCGCAAACATCCTTCGGCTCGTCTTCAAATTCCATGTCGTCGGGAATGAATCGCAAATCAAGTCGATTTGCCGTACTTTCATATTCAAGTCCATCGCACTCCTTGTAGACGACATCAGCACATTGAGCTGAATCAAATTCAATCACTGCATAGTAATATTTCAAACGATTCAACTGATATTCACGCAACTTCTCTCTGTACGCTTCGTCTTCTTCATCAACAGGATCATCGGTTGACGTTTCATTCTCCTTCCTTAGTTCTTGAGGTCCTTGAAGCTCTTCCTTTGCCATTCGTTCTTTACCGAACTCCGATGGGTATATCTAAAAATAAAGTTTTAACGTAATTGAGACAGAATTATTAGGCAGGCAGAAATGAATTTACTTTAACACTTAGAATGGATCCACTTCCGGAAGGAATAAAAGAATTGCATAGCATCATTATATCAACAGCTCGAATCCGATCCCAGTCCATGTGCATGCATGCAATCCTCTTAGATGAATCATCAGTTCGTTCAGCATCGTGATCCAGTTCACCCCAAACATGCTCGATAAATATCTCATCGCCTTCTTCTCCACTACTCTCTTCATCGGAGCTATCCGACTGTAGAATTCCTTCACCGCGGATATAATCAACTTCCAGATTTTTTAATTTGTTTTTGAGCCCTTCTGGCATTTCGTGCCCACCTTCGATGATTGCATTTTCATCACCAGCCTGCTCTTTAATTTCTTCTTCCTCTGATGAGTCATCTTCAGAGCTTAGATCATAGTATGACTTAAGTTCATCTGTTGACGTTTTGTTCTCTTGTCGGCCGTACTTATCCACTTGATATTTAACTTTGAATGATGAATTTTCAAACATTCCCTTGAAGCGGCTATCGATTTTGACTTTATTCTCCTTTTGTGGCATATGCCGGTAACGCGGATTGCTGAACAATTGCGAAAATCGTTCATCCTTGTAGATGTCTTCCTTCTTCTTAGAGCTCATCTTGGAAACTTCAGCCTTTTTTGTTTTCCTTCTCAATCGCACGTTTTTCAGGGCGAACGAATTTCTTGCGATTTTTATAGAAAAGGGGTAGGAACCACATCTACAAAAACACCTGTAGAAAACATTTCATAATAAAATTTCACAACATAATAAATTATTCCATAAATGTATTTCAAGACAAATATAAGAAGCAACCCTTTATAGTACATCCGCATTATAGTAAGCAAAGGAACAAAATATGGATTTTAATGTAAGTATTAAGAATGCGGAGTTGGCCGACTCGCGAAAAGCTGTGATAAAATCAAAATGGACAAAAGAAGATGTAAACATTGATGTTATTATCGAGGATTTGGTATATAGCGGATGCTGCTCTATTGAGTCTATTAGAAAAAATAGCGAGACAATCGGTGTCAGTTTTGAAGTGATCAAAAAGGCATTGTCTGATTGTTTGGATGATCAAATAAATATTTCCTATGAGGTCGACGAGGTTCGAAAGAAATTCAATGTTGTTGCACGCGAAAATATTGATTCTGAAGACGTATTCGCCGAGATAATCTACCTGACAGCTAGTATTACGAAGAAGGAGCCGCATGAACTAATTCCGATGCTGACTAGCATGTTACAGGAAATGAACGCAATTAATATCGAACTGAACAAACAGACCTCAATAAGCAATCAAATAAAAACCGATATAAGCGAAACGAACAAAAGATTCGATTCATTATTGAATCAAAAAAAGTTGTTAGATGAAAAAATAAACTGCAAATTTATCAAATTACTCAACACGAAAAAGAGAAAAATCGCTTCATTGACTCGAGAATTAGACAAGCTCAACAGATCAAAAATAGTTGCCAACTTTTCTTCAGACCTTGATCAGTCCGATGCATCTTCCTTCCATGAGCTGAAACAATCTTCAGCGTCCACGCAAGAATCATCTTTCGAAGTGGAAGAGCCTCAGCCATCAACGTCAAAAACCCCAAGCAAGCCACCGTCCGCAAAGAAGAAGCTAGATATGGGCGAACAGAATATTTCTCACATGCCTGTAACTGCTACACGGACACAACAAAAGCAGCGGCTATTTACATTCAAAAAGGGGAATGATTCCTCTAAAAATAGTTCATTGGAAAACATGGAAATCGTTATTAAAAAAGATTCGGCGCCAAAAATAATTAACGAAGATAATTTGAAGACATTTGAAGGCTTCAAATGTAAAGTGACTCCAAAAAAAGCATTACGAGTCTCGAGGGAACAAAGCGAAAGCCCGCTGGAATATGAATCGAAGAAAAACAGTATTATATCAGACCTAACAAAACTAAATGACAGCCAAAAGAACAAGTCGCAATCATCTGATGATAATGATAATTTCGATCATCAGGATATGCAATTCACACAGGATCTTATGGATAAAAGTCCTTTTCGTCTAAAAAAGTATTTGAAAGCAAGTCTTAATCGTGAAGCTGATGATGCTTCTGATAGCTCAACAGATGCTGATGAATCAAGCAAGAATATAGAAACGACCGATTTTTCTGCTGATGAATCACCTGCTAATAATGATGAAATTATTCCAAGCTCACAACCAGAAAGCAAATCGATTTTTAACTCATTACTAAAGCGCAAATCTTCATCTCCTTTTAAGATTAGTACACAGAAGAAGAGCAAATTTGATGCAGACACCATTGATATTTACGATCAAACTTCATAATTCCATTACCTACTACATACCTATAATTGTTAACGAACAAAATCAAATCTTTGAATAAAAACCGTTGTTTTTCGAAATTTCATTTCGCGTCATTCAGAGAGCGCTTTTCATCTCTTTAATTCTTTTGGAACTTAATTTTTACTTTTCAAACGAGTGCGATATCGGGCAACGGTCTACAACATTTAATTATAGTGATCGCTGGGATTATTCGCTAAAAAATTCCTTTATTATTTTTATTAAAACTATTAAGCAATAGAATTGCCATTGAACAGAGTTCACGTGAAATAAAATTGCAGCTAAAATGAGTCGAAAAATGAAGAATGACATTTCTACGAGTTTCCAATCGCTACCAGCTCTATCGGATTCAGCGCAGGATTCTTCCGAGATAGACAGTGTCACTGATGAAAGTAAGTTTTGTGGTATTTTCTCGTTTCTTTAAGTCATCTTGATTTTCAATTTAATAGGTGCCGAAGAGGAGGAGATTGCCTCTGCAAATTCAAGCAAAGATGTATCACGAAGGAATACCTCTAATGTTTCAGAGCTCGAAGAAAGTAACACCACGATTCCTGAGTCGGATGTAGAAAGTGAGGAGCAAGAATCCACAGGTAGTTATAAAGATCCTCAGGCTCAACATTTTGATGCTTCAGAGATGGAAGAAAGTAAAACCACGATTCCTGAGTCAGATGTAGAAATGGAAGAGCAAGAATCAGCACGTAGTCACAAGCAGTTTGAAGAATCTCAGGCTCAATATTCGGAAAGCTCAGATGATTTAAAGAGTGACGACGATATGCCTGTTGGGCAGCTCAAGAAAAGCGCTCCTAGACGAATTCAGTCTGATTCCGAATCAAGTAATGACGAGGACAAATTAAGAAAGAGCCTTTACGACCAGGAAGAATCGGAGGATGACGATCCTTGTGTAGAAAATCGTGCTTATTCAAAAGCAACACGGCGCAGTATCAGTGGCTATAATCCAGAAAAATGTGACATGACGATCAACAGTGGTTCAGATTCTGATTCGGACGAGTCAGCTTTGATTGAAAACGAAGATGAGGAAACACGTGAATCAAAACAGGCGGAGGATACAAATTGGAACTCATCGATGGAAGGGCAGCCCAGCTCAATCGAAGAAGAGAAGAACGAAAAGTCAGATTTGAAAACAAGCTTCGATAATATTGACGATGAAGAAAGTAATAAGGAAAATCATCAGGAATCCTCTCGAATTTCAGAAAAATCTCAACCATTTCCCGAACTAGTTCCATTAAGAGAACACACGACAAAAAATCGCAAATCAATGGAAGAAAATGAAAGTTTCGATGAATCGATACATTCTTTGCTTTCATCGACACTGGTTACCGGGAAAGATGGAAACAGTGAAACAGTGGATTTAACGGGATTTTGCCCAACAGGAGCAATTCATAAGTCGATAAAGAGCACTGTGTCGAAAAGCTTCTATGAGTCTAAAGTGGCAGAAAAGGAAACCATCGAAAGACAGCTCGAAGCTACTATGAAAATTTTAAATTCCAAACACGGTCTTCCAGATGGCGGTGCTAAGCTTCGAAAGAATGTTGATCGTATGCTTTCCCAAATGGATAAAATAACTGAAAAAATTGAATCGATGGAAATTGATGTAACCAAATCAGTAAAGGCTGAAATCGTAAAAAGTTTCCAAAGCAACCATGTGAGTATTGGTGATGATTCCGCAGGTTCAGTGCCTGAATCTTCAGAAATCGCATGGAAGGAACTTCACAAAGTTCAGGACGTTCAACCAAAGTTCACGGGCAAAGTGGGCATGAAGAATTTTGAAACGCAAAAAGCGCTGACCGCTGAAAAATTAGAAGTCATTCAACAATCAATCGATCAACGTCCTGCAGAAGATGTCCTTGCAAAGCAGCCAAAATATTTAAAAGTAGATCTTATGGAACATCAGTTGCACGCACTTACCTTTATGCAATGGCGCGAAACACAACGTCCACGTGGAGGTAATTTGAGAATTTAATCCAAAATACTTGATCATTCATAACGAAATTTTTTTAAAGGAATCCTTGCCGATGATATGGGATTAGGAAAGACACTATCTACTATCGCACATGTTCTGAAGCAGTATCAGGACAATGAAGAACAGGATGACAGTGATTCAGATAGTGACGTAGAAAAAGATAATGGCTGGAAATCAAAAGGCCGTAAGGAATTAAAGCCTGGTGGTAAGTCGGTGATGAATTTGAAGATCGCACGTAAAAATGTTTATTTTAATCGTTTATTAAACAGGGACACTCGTCATATGTCCTGCATCATTGCTGAAACAGTGGGAATATGAAGTACAAAATAAGGTAAAGAGAGGAGCGCTGGAAGTCAATCTCTTTCATGGAATTAATCGATGTCATAAAGCTCGAACATTGGCAAAATATGACATTGTCATAACCACTTATCAGACAGTCGCAAGCGAGAAAAAGGTAGCAGAAAATGATGGAATCCTTTATCAAATTAAATGGGACAGGATTGTGTTAGACGAAGGTCACGTGATTCGCAATCATAAATCGAAACAGTGTGAGGCTGTTTGTGAGCTCCATGCGAAAAAACGTTGGGTGTTGACGGGCACACCGGTTCATAACAAAGAATTTGATCTTTATGCAACGATAAAGTTCCTCAGGTGTACACCATTCGATGATTTGCATTATTGGAAAACGTGGATTGAAGTAAAAAAGGGCGCCGGAACATCGCCTCGCATTGCAGCTCTTTTGAAATCGCTTTTGATTCGACGCACAAAACAACAGCTTATGGAGGGTGGAAGTGTCGCGAATTTACCATCAAAACGAATTGAGGAGATACGAGTGACTCTAAACCGTGACGAACGTTTTGTCTACTCCAGACTTTTGGCGCTGTCACAAACAATTTTCCAGACTTATTTGGCTCAACGCTTACAAAAAGATCACATGGGCAGTTATGAATTCAATCGTGATAAAATGTATAAAATGCATAAGCAATTCGCTCGCATGGTTGGCTCAACACATGAAGTGCAATCTCACGAAATTCTAACATTGATTTTGCGATTGCGTCAAGCATGCTGTCATCCGGGCTTAATAAAAGAGATGGTCGAAAAGACGGATTTAGCTGATCTAGAAATGGAGCAGTGCGACGAGAATAACGATTCGCGGACCGATTTGTTGGACATGATGAAGAAGCTTAATATGAATGACGGGGATGATGACAACCATGCAGTTTGTCGCAAGTTCTCAATAGAAAATCCTGTATTTAGCTACGATGTGCCAAGCTCAAAAATCGAAACAATGATGAACGTTTTGCGCGAAAGAGTGTTAAATACAAGTGATAAGGCTATAATCGTGTCTCAATGGGTTTCATTCCTGAACATTGCCAAAGGAATGTTGGAATCTGAAGGGGTCCGATATTGCGAGCTCAACGGTTCAGTAAAAATCAAAGATCGAAATGATGTTGTGATTGATTTTAACGACCCAAAATCACGTACAAAAGTCATGTTGCTGTCGCTGACTGCTGGTGGTGTCGGATTGAATTTGATTGGTGCAAATTATCTATTTTTGCTGGATCTTCATTGGAACCCTCAGTTGGAGCAACAAGCACAAGATCGTATCTACAGATTTGGACAGACAAAGGATGTCGTCATTATCAAGTAAGTTCTGGATTGCTAAATTGTGAATATCTGTTTGTGTAGATACATATTTATATTATTTTTTTCTATTTCAATTATAGATTTATTTGCGACGAGACAATTGAGGAAGCTATCTTGGCAACGCAGCTAAAGAAAATGGAAATTGCAACATCTACCTTAACTGGGGCTAAGAAGTCTGGTACAAGTCTATCTATCGACGATCTGAAAGCTATGTTTCAATTGGCTTAAATGTTTGCGCTCTATTTTATCTCGTTTTTGTCGTTTAATTTTTTCATAACGTTTATAGTTTTACGATCAGCTTCACCTCGCATAAAAGTTCTTTAACATAAATAAAACGATAAATTTGTATTCTCTTTTAAATTCAATAATAATTTGGTTTTCTTCTGTGTTTTTTGATACATCCATCAAAACCGTTAATTTTTTGGTTTTGAAAATATTTGATCAATTAACAACTTCACACAGATTCTCCGGCAACAACGCAAAAATTATCATCCTAAATTATCGCTTTATTTATTCGCTTTCACAGCAGAAAAAAGAATTTTTGGATATAAAACAGATTTCACAATGGCATCAGCTCTTGAGCATTACGTCAACAATGTTCGCACACTAACTGCAGCAGGTTTGAGCTCGACAATATAAAGAAAATGTTCCTAATTTGCTTTGTTTACATCAAAAATTCTTATTTTCTCTTCATTCTCATCAATCAAGGAAGTTTCAGAGAGCTGGTTGACTGCTTGAATGAATCGACAGATTTGCTGTCAAAGAACACAAATCTTCTGGATAATGTGATGGAAACTTTAGATATGCAGCAACATTCTTTGGGAGTTCTCTATATCCTGGTTGCAAAAATCTCTGAGATTAAAGTATGTGTGTTAAGTTCGTTATCCTCACCACGTTTGTTTAATTTAATTTCAATATCTTAAAGAATGAAGATCCCGAAGGAATTTTGTCGCTGGTAAAACGATTTGTCAACACTTGCAATGGAGAACAAGTTCGTAATGCAACTCAAGCTTGTAAGTTGCCATTCTCATTCAAAAATTTGCTCATCAAATCGTTTAATAAATTGTCATATTTTAGATTTTGATCTATTTCATCACTACACGAATCTCTTGGTCAAACGTAAATTGAATACAATTCAGGGCATTCAGGTATTGTGTACAGCCGTAGAAAAGATCCAGCTGTTGGAGACGCAACTAACACCGCTTCACGCTGATTTGTGTCAACTCTGCCTGTGCTCAAAATTGTTTAATCCAGCATTGCGATTTCTAGACGTTGATATTACCACCATAGCATCGTCGGAAGACAATCAGGATGCCACAAAGTATTTCTTGCTCTACTATTATTATGGCGGCATGATTTACACAGCTGTGAAAAACTACGATCGTGCATTGTACTATTTTGAGGTCGCTATTTCAACACCGGCAATGGCAATGTCGCATATAATGCTGGAATCATACAAGAAATATATTCTGGTGTCACTTATCCTACGCGGGAAACAAATCAATATCCCAAAATACTCTTCCCAGGTCATTGGACGTTTCATGAAGCCATTGTCACAACACTATCACGAATTATCCAATGTCTACATCAATAACGGTACACCAGATGCTGTTCGTGCAGTTATTACCAAATATCACGACACATTTGTACGTGACACCAACATGGGACTCGTTAAGCAAGTTCTATCCACTCTCTACAAGAAGAAAATTCAACGATTGACTAAAACGTTCCTTACATTGTCGCTTTCTGATGTTGCTAGTCGCGCAAGCTTGTCTGGTCCGGCTGAAGCTGAAAAGTACATCATGAATATGGTAAAGAAAAATGAGGCGCTTCTTTTAGAAAAAAAAAATATATATGTCAAATTAAATATTTATTTAGATCAAATCTGGTGAAATATTTGCAACCATCAATCAAAAAGACGGCATGGTGGTGTTTAAAGACGATCCTGAAAAGTACAATACGCCCTATATGTATGCCAAAGTACAAGATGACATGAATACCATCATTGAGCTAAACAAGAAACTCACACAAATGGAAGAAGAAATTTTGTTGACACCGATGTTCGTGAAGAAGTCAATTGTTCCCGACAGCAATGATGATAAAGGCTATCCATCAGAGAACTGCGAATAGACGAGAGCACAGTGATTTGTTTTTCTTTTAAGAAGCGGTTATGAAAGTTGAAGGAAGGAAGATTAAATAAATTGGCAAACTATTCACTAAGTTGTTGTTGTTTTTTTTATACATCATTTTCTTTATTGATCCTGCATTGACAGTTTCTTAATTTTCATTTTTTATATTTACACATATTTTGTTTTGCATCCACGCTTGATGTTTCAAAGAGAGATTTTCATCTATTAATTTTGTTGAACCGAAAAAGTTTACAAAGTTCGGTTTTCTATTGGAAACAAAAGATGATATCTATGTAGTAGGTAGGTACGTGCACTCTTATATTATAATGCTATGGATGTGTTTCAAAATCATTTTCCTTCGAACGGGACGTTCTTCGACTTGTTAATCGAATGAATTTTATTGGGTCTCAAGAAAAATGTGTATGTTTGGCAAACAATTCTGAGAAATTGCAAACTCAATTTTTTATATAGACCGGCTACATTGTGTTTGGATTAATTAATTGGTTACATCATAAATGGGTTTAAATGTATATATTATGTTTGCTTAATTTATGTTCACAAACTAACCCGAAATTTTTTTTTTTCTATTTCGGCTAGTCCGCAAAAGGACTTTGTTACACAACTTTCAGATTTAGAGGAAAATGTGAAAGTTTTTCACTTTGATATTTGTGTCTCCTTAATTCAGTCCTACGGAAAAATGTGTGTTTCTTTTAAGAAAGGGTTTTTGTTAGGAAGATTCTTCAACCGTGCCAGAAGGTTCAAGTAGCGGAAAAAAAACCAAAAAAATTTATTGAGCGATATTAGAAAGTCCAAATCATTTTTGGAATTTTTTTTTTCGTCCTGCATTGTTCCTCAATTCGCGTGTGTTATATTTTTATTTGTTAGTGCGTTTATTTGTTTGTTATAAAACTTACAAATTGTCCCCAAATTATGAGAATCTACAATTTTTTTTTAAGTTTTTTAATGTTTCCTTTCATCTGTTAACCAGTGGAATAACTTTTTAAGGGCATCACGTGCCATGTCCGTCCAAATATTATGTAAAAATAAAATGTTCTACAAATGTTTATAAACATCAAGACGTCACCGCTTCAATGGCGCTTTTTTTGTCACAAGAAGAGTTGATTTATTTCATAAGTATTTTAATGGTCATTTCAATGTTCGCGTTAACGAATGAAGCCCCATGGCATTATCCGTATAAAAGATGTCAGAAATTAAAATGACCATGTCGACAGAAACACTTTAACTTGAAAACTTTTTTTTTTCTTTTCTTTCATTCCTAAAACAACCCAAACAAGAGTTGATCCGTATTTGTCTCTCTCTCTCTCTCTCTCTTATCGCTCACATCGTTTAGCACTAAACTAATTTTCCTTTAAAAGTCTCTAAAAGAGATTTGTGAAACTAAAGTGAAAATCATAAAAGGAAACATGTAAATAAGAAAATTGTGAAGCAATTTGTTGTTTGCTATTGTCACATCTCAAAGAAAAGTAATGCTTATGCTTGTGCTGCCTCAATATACTTTAGGATTCTCATACGCCCTTTAAGAAAACTGTAGAATAATTTTTTTTGACTTGAACTGATTGATTTTGTTATAAAAGGAACAAAAAATATCCTTTCAATATTCTGCTGTTCGTGAGAGTTTGTTTATTAAGCAAATTTCGAAATCTAGAAACGTCTAAAAATAAAAATTGTTGCACAAAGAAAACATACAGGAAAAGAAATTTTCTCACGGAAACTATTCGATTAAATAATTTAATAAAAAATCATGACAGTTATGATGACGATTATGATCCATCTTAGACTGATAACGATACAAAACTATTGTACTGGGTTATGTTGCGTTTTAGTATGTCGGCACATAGTCCCAGAACACGCTCGAAGCGAGCACGATCCAATTTTACGCACTTTAACGGAGCACGTGCGACTACGGTTGCAGCACGTGGACGATCAAGAAGCAGAGCAATTTCACCGAAGTAATCACTCGGTCCGAGGCGTCCTACCTCAGCTGGCTCTTCTCCCTAATAACGAAAAAAAAAAATTTATAATTAACTTTTTTTTAACACACAAAAGCTTTATTATCGCTCATTGTTAATGTCTTATTTACCTCGCCACGCTGCTGTAGAACTGTTGCACAACCTTCAACGATGATGTAAAAGTCATTGCCGGGTTCGCCCTGTTTCACGATTGTTTCATTTTCTTCAAAGCTCACTGGTTCCAGGGCGTCGGCGACTGTTAAGCGTTCCCATTTGTCAAGACTCTCTAATATTGACACGCGCGACAAGAATTCATCGTACATCTTACGCTTACGAATCGTTGAGCCCATCAATATTCGTCGATATGAATCACGATCAATACCCCATAGCTTTACGTCAGTTTTGGCACGTACAGTTGCTGCGCGAGGAGTCCCATAAATCAAAGCCAATTCACCAAAAGAACCACCCTCGCTAATTGTCGTAACCAATTCAGCATTCACAAAAACCTGAAAGAAAATGATATTGCGAAAGATAACAAAAATTAACATTTTCCATAATTCATTTAATTTCTCGGTCTCTCTCCTTTTAACTGATTGATTATGGAATCAATGATCTTTTTTTAATGAATGGGAAATATATCAACTGTTCTTCGATTGAGGCAAAAAAAAATGTGGGCTCAGCCTCTTAATAATAGATGGAGCGGAAGAATTCATACGAAAGAAATTAATAATTCCAAATGGTAAAGTTCTGCGCTAAATTGACGATTAATGTTAATTTTCTTTTACGTAATGAACGCAACTTCAGATAGTCAGAGAACACTCAACAACGGGCAATCGTCGGGATAGATTAAATAGAAACTTTTAATTGGGAAACTTTTTTTTTCTTCTTATCTATATATATCAGCATACATATCTCGTCAATGCTCACCTCTACTTCACCTTGATCAATAACATAAAAATTGTCGCCCTCATCGCCTTGTGTAATGATGGCTTCACCGGGCAAACAGTTTACGGGAAACATGGCATCAAATATGTCGGAGCGTTCATTCTCATCTAAATGTGAAAACAGGACATTTTTACCGATAGCTTTTGACAATGCCGCCATTGTTTTATAATCCTTAGGTACAACCTGAAAAAATGGATTATAATTAATCATCTTGTGAGATTAGAGCGCGAAGTACTTACTTTTTTAACATAACTAGTAGCATCTTCTTCAGAAACGGGCTCCGCTGAGAATGCACCGCGTCGCCGTACTTGTGGCACTGATGTTGGCGGCATTGGACTCAAATCTTCACATTCATCGGGACTCGTTGCCTGTTTTGCATCTAATTTTGCTTGCTCCTGAAAATAATGAATCGACAATGAGGGAGAGTTAATTAAATTCTACATCAACAGCTGCTCGGTCATATGAATCTTTAAATGATGACATCATAAAATCAGAAAGTTTTCATCCCAATTTTGGGGCAAAATAAATTAAATTGCGTGTCATGGTGGCAATTGTTCGTGGTCGTACTCATCAATTTAAGCGACGCTCATTGAAGCGTTATCCATCTCTCGTGAGAAGGACAAAATGCTTCTTATTTAGCGAAAAAATAAAAAAATAAAAACCCATCAAGACCACTTAGCTTTTGTCGAGAACGAAGATAAAGAATGTCAAGAAGCGAAGGAAGTAACAACTGAACCTTTCAATTAATTAAATATCTATACTTTCGCATCCCGCGATTGTTCTTATTATTTCGCATTTCTTTTCATGATGACGCGATTAATCGAATTTTTTATATATTTAAGTACTCAAAATTTCTGATGAAGCAATTTTATTTTGGTTTACAATGTATGCGAATTCATTCATGTTTGGATTTTATGCAACATGTTGTTGCATGAAGCTCGTGTTTCTCATTTTGCTTTATTCGGTATTCATAGGTGGGACCTTCTGTTTAGCATATTTTTCGGAAAATATTTTTCAGAATATTATTTATCAGATTATCAAAAATCCTACCTAGGATCGCCATAAATGAGATGATGAATAAGTAATGTAATGACGTCAAAGTTTATGGATTTTCAGTCGCCATGAGGCGTTTGTAACATTCCCTTTCTACTTGATAAACTATTTAACTAAATAACATAATTTTATCTTTCTGTTTAATATTTCCTTGCAGAATTAAAATGCCAAAAGCGATGGCGGGGAAAAAGAAATGAGAATTTAAATTCACATCACGTAGTACAATCATTCTCAATAGTCTCATGACGTCAGCGCAACACCGAGGAGGGATATAAAACTTTCTAATATGGCTCTAGGGTGTTGTTAATGCATCGCGATGGAAGTTAAACCCTCCCCACATTGAAACTTCCCAAAAGTAAAACAAAACTATAGTTTTATGAATAAAACGTGGGCGGGAAATGGATTGATTTGATTTATTTGTTTACATTTTTAGAAGCTTCTACAAGCTATTGGCATTTAAGTTTAATGCCATTTCGCATTTGTGACATTATGGGTAAAACCAGTAGACATTTTTATGAGAGAACATCGTAAGCTACTTGTTGCATCCCCAGTGAAGTCTTCTTTCGTCTCATCGTACCGTCAATTACGACCGAAAAGTGACTCAAGATAAATTCATTTAAAACTTGATCATGTCATCGAAACACATTTCCCGCAAATTTGACGAGTCCACAAAAAACAAGCGGCCCATAAAAATTTATAAAGCAGCCGCGAAACATCATTACAATTTAATAAGGTTTTCATGCGTCTGAAGCATCAATAATGAAATTTTGTCTGTGCGAACGACAATTTTCCACAACAGGTTCAGAAAACTCTCGTTATAAACAACATTAAGGTGATTTCATTATGGCATGCGGCTTCGATGGCAGAGAACTTTGTCGATTTAATTAACAACTTCATATTTTCGGTATAATCACAATTTTTACGCAAATTTCACTTTAACGCATCATCTCAATTTCCGACAATGAAGAAAATCTCACAATAGCAAATCTTATGGCTATCATTTTCTTCTTTTCCTATTTTGTCTTTTGTTGAGTCATCACTGTCCTAATCTTCTTCTCTCATCGCACCGCAAATCGGATACAAAAAAAAAGTGAAATTAAACCGTTCCATCAGCAAGTCGACGTGGCGCCGAGGGACGACGACAAAAGCAAGCAAAAAAGATTTGTCTGTAATAATTTTTTTTTGATGACGCAGACAAAAGTTTTGCTCCATAATTTAGCAACAAATCACGGAAGGAGCAATTGTCTTTTCGAAGGACACTCTTTTATGCAAAAAATGTTCGTTATACTTTCATAAATCGCATTAACCTAAAAAATGAAAAATCCAATAAATGTGCAACAAACGACAATCGGATCATTCGATGTCACATCGAGCTATATGCATTTCTACGGGTGTTTTGTTGCCATTAAGTCGAATTGCATAATGATGTTTTTGCTCGCTTGTGAATTGAATTGTTAACGTGAGTGACACATTTCGTTCCGATGAACTTTATAAAATTCTCGCTTGTAGTGTCGCAATTTTCTCGCAAACTTTTTTTTTCCAATTTAAACTTTTAGCTTCGAATAATAGTTGTGTGATTTTTGCAACAGCGAAGCATTAACAATAACAATAAAAAAAAGATTCTTAAATTGTTGATTTCAATTCTAGTGATGCAATTTTTACTATAAAATGTTTATTACAAAGCACCTCATAAAACAACACTATTCAATTAGAATTGAGAAGTAAGTATTGTTAAAGCTATCAATGATGGCAGATAAAAGCTCAATACAGTTTCTGTTATCGGCCATCAAATTGCTGTCATCTGTGACAGCCATTTGACAAATGGAAATTCAAAACTGCAAATTGTTGTACGAAATGGAAAATTTCATGAACTCAATTGTTAAGCATCATCAATCTTTGCTGCTTATTCACTGACATTGTAAGACTGAATGTTTCAATCACATAGCAATTTTTTCACATAAATTCTACAACCATTGCATCAGAACTGTATTTCGAGATAATTTTATAGTTTTTTTTCCTGTTTTAAATTACAGAGCAGTACAAGAATTAAAGTTGATTAGTGCTCGAGATCTGTTTGACGTAGAAATTGTTGCATTCGCTTCAAACTAGACAACCTTGAGCTCTGAAGTAGTGAGCAAATTAGTTCTCTAGGAAAGGTTTCGGATATTTCTTGACCTTTCTGAAGGTGCTCAATGAGTTCGTGACCGTCTTTCTAAATGTATGGAGGCCTCGGGGAACCGTAAATCGCAACTTTTGGACTAAAATCACAAATGCGTCTCTGTGCGTGGGAAAAGCCGCAAAAATCTCTTCATTTTGCTTTCCTTTTCCACATTTTAATTTTAGATTTCTAGTTGACATCTTGCCAGTAGCACGTGGAATTTATAATGGCTTTGCCTTGCTCAAAAAGTCGATTTCCTCTTCATTCCACATCATAAGAATCGATCCAGTCCAATTTGAGAAAATGGCTCTCGCTCTTAATGAAGTCAAGATGAAAATTTATGTAGAAATTGTAAAGAGTCCAATTTTCCTCAGCTGTTCAAAAATGCAAATGAAATTCTAGTCACACCCGAGGCCTTCCTTATTAAATTATCGGCACCATCTGATGAATTTAGCGTTTGGAGGAAAGAAGGCGAAAAAATAAAACATAAATTCGCTATGTTCTAAATCCAATTTCGAGCATATTTCAAAGACGTTGTGCACACGTTACTCAATTTACGCTTCGCTCAAAGCCCAAAAACCAATGATAACCACAAAATATTTTTAATTATTATTATCGCTCGTTGGCATCATTACCTTTAACGCGATATTACTTTTATTACTATCATTATTGAAAATTCTTCATATCACGAAAAATCGTTTCTTTCTTCTACTACAGCCGAAATGAGTTTCTGTCGCTCCTTCAACATGCGCAATTTGATTAAATTATTATTTTTATTTTCTTCTTTTGAAAAAACTATTTATAGCGTTACAGTAACGACTTCCCGCAAAGTGCCACTTCATGATTTGTGAGACAGTTTCTGAGCTAAAAGATCGTCAGACATTTTAGTGGCACTTTATTTTATGGAATTCATTTAAAAATCGCTCATGGGACAAGAATGGAAGTAATAAAAAAAATATGTAACGTCATTCATGAACGATGTCACCGTTTCTTTTTATCTTTAAACTTCAATTTCAGGCATTCAAAAAGAGTTCGAATCAAAAATCGAATGATCGACAGATTGATTTTTCGTGATTTGACGTAGGTCGCGTACAATCCACAATAAAGTGTGCGCTGGAGTCACTAAATGAACCATAATATTAAATTGAATGTTATTGCCAAACAGTTGTATTAAGAGTGTTGTTTGTAAAGCACTCATTCTCCGTATAGTTATTTTGATATTTTCTTTAAATCTATCATAATTAATGAAAACTCTTTAATTTTTTAGTCGTTTAGTTCAGTCGAATGTTTTTTTTTATATATAATTTTTCCGCAAGGTTTTATTAATAATTTTTCTTTTTCACTGGCTCTTCTTTTACCTCACTCATTTTCCAAATGTTTTCGTTCTTTTTTTCTCCTATATAGTCTCGCAACAGATGATTTGGACGCAAATATGTCAGCGCGATTCGGTGGGAAAATAAATACTGAAGCACTCTGAAATTGTAGCGAGAAAAAATAAGAAAGATTCCGGTGGTATTTATTTTCTATAATCGTGATCGCCAGAGAATTGTTTGCTTTCTTATGATTTCTCTTTAAACATTTTTCAATGTAGAAATGGAAAAAAAAAAATTCTCTAATTCGGAATTGTTTTTTTTTTTTTTTTGTTTGTTGCCGTTTTCACGAATTTTCTTTTTACCGCGATAATTTCTCAGCGCGAAAAAGGAAAACAAAAATCTTAGAAATGTGTTTGCACATCAAAGGAAAAACAAATATGTTTACGGTCATCGGCACAATTTTCCCCCACTTGAACTAAAGGAAAACAAAGGTGTCACATTGCAGTAATAAAATTTGAGAAAAAATTGCGTCACATTTTGTTTTTGGTAGCTAAAGCAATTTGCCACTAAGCTATTTGACCGATAATTGTGATCAAATCCATTATTACGACTTGCTATTTATCTCAATTGCATAATAATGCTCACAGCAATGTGTGTATGCTGTGATGTGGGAATATTCAATTACCGGTCAATTAGAAAACGCGCGCGCTCTTATCGTATCATAAAATCTTAAATTTTTCATTTACAAAATTTTCCCGCGACTTTTTGATTTTTCTTTTATCTTTTTCAAGATTCACTCGCAAGCAAATATGTGTTTGAATAGCAAATGTTTTACATCCTCTATTGGCCAGATTGAGCGCGAAACTAAAATGTTATGCTCGTGCTCGATTTAGTGAGACTTTTAAAAATGAGACTTTAATATTTTCTTTACTGACATTTGCAATACGAAATATTTACCTCGCGAAATTGAAACGAAAAGAAAAGCATATCACTTCGTGTCGCGCCGTTCTCCAACATTTGTCGGCTTCTCGGGTCCAAGTACAATATTATCACAAGCGTTGCAACAATGTATTGTAGCAGAATTTAGAGTGGAGCGCGACCGAGAGTTTGTCACATATACCTAAGAACTTGGCAGTCAGGCATTAAATGAACATTATTTATGTGTATGAGAGATAGAGAGAGAGAGTTAAAGAATGGAAAAGTCCAAAGTAAATCTAGTGAAGAAAATGAACTTGAGAGAAACCGTTTTTCGTTATAACTTCAACGATACGATATCATACGAAGAAGGGAAAAAGTTTTTCATTAAAATTTGATAAAAACGAAAACGAAAAATGAATAAGTTAAATGGAAATTTTGCACGATCGTAAAGAAATTTATTCACTGATGTATGAATATTTATGACGCAAGCACAAAAACCTGCCACTAACTTGATGCCATTCGCTTGTGCTTTGAGCTTTCTGATATATAATTTGATTTCGGAATTATTTGCTTTTCTTTACCATCTCTCGGTAGACATTCAAGTAAATATATTTATGAAATTCACAACAATCGAATTGAAATCAGATCCATCATAAAACGAAGTACTTCTTCGGAATTTTCTTATTCCGCGGCGGGCATGGTTGGATTGATTTCGAAAGCTTAGCAATATTGTTAAATAATGAAATGTCACAGAACATTATTCATCACAGCGAGTGAAAAACGAAACACGATACTGCATGAAACATGAGCTCACGATGCGAAAAATTTGAGGACTTGAAAATTCAGAGGAGTACTTGACACATCATTGTCACGTATTTACTTTGTATTTTAATCGAAAGCTTTGTTCTGAAAAGCTCCATGGCACCTTTACCACATGAAATAGATTCACATGAGTTATTTTCAAGTGTTACACTCACTTTGCTCTATGTTGTTGCGAAAAATGAGCTACTTCGTAATGATACGCCACACCTTTTCAGATTCATTTCTTAGCAATCTAAGTATTTATGATTTCAGCAGAAACATCCTTTTTTTTTGCCCCCGCCATTAGCTGGATCAATTTACGAATGCTGTTATTATATGACTCGTAAATAAATTATCACTTCAGTACAACAAGCCACTTTAATAACAAATTAGCCAATTCATCATATTCGGTGCGAACATGATGAAGGTGATTTTTGTTATAGGAAGTAAAAGTTAATGCCTTCTGAGAGCTATGATTGCGATTGATTGTTGCGTTTTTCTTTACTTTTTCGTAATGACATCGAAATATGTTTCCATTGTTGTGCGTGGACAAAGGACCGATCGATTGCTCATAGAGATATGTCAGGATGCTGATGATTAATTGACCAACTAATTAAACCCTATTCATAAAAAAGCTCAATAACGACTTTTGACAGTGCGGGGGCAATGTTCTGTTTATGGAATGATGAACAAACATATTTACCATAATTTCATCATGATAATGGACATGAAATGTTAACAGTTAGGTTAATTGAATTTGCCCAACAAGGCATAAGCGCCTTATCATGCTACAGCAGAGCGTGCACAAATCTCAGAAAAATGTTCTTTTTTTCGGTTGTTACGCTCATTAAGAGCTCCGTAACACGAGCAACAGCCAGACAGAGCCTCCAGATGTTTAATTTTTACGGACAAAATGTTTTTAAATATTATTTGTAAGGCAACAGCAAGCACATACCAAAAAAAAAAAAATTGTCCTTTTCTGACTTCGTATCGTTGGTAAACAACAAGGCAGACGTGAAGAAAAAAAACTTCATGATACGCAAATTTGTAAGAACAATTTTGCTTCGCAAATTTCCTTTAAGGCCAGACATTTAGGGACCGGAAATAAATTACGGAAAATCACTCACATCTGACGTGGGTTTCAAATCCCAAATTGCATTGAATGAGCTTCGAATTATTTTACAGTATCGCATAGTTACTGTGTGCGTGTGTGTGTGTGTGTGTACATAACAAATGAGACTACTTACCAATGGTAAAGTCAGCATCCTTGTGGCTTCTTAATTTAGAAAAATCCTTCACTTGTGAACTTTATACCGAGAGAGCTTTCAAGCAGTTTGCTTTGCGTGAATTTATTTTTAGCTTTTTCTTTTTTTATGTTAGTTTGAGTTCAGACTTCAAACGAAACATGAACTTTGCGAACATATGAAATGAATGTCCTTAATTAACTTCCTTCATAATGCAACTTGAACAAGTTAGATCAATGAGTACGAAATATTCAAAGAATCTTTAAACTATGTAGTTAGTTAGTTATAATTCGATCTTGGTTAGTAATTCCTAAATAATTCATTCAAAGTAATATTTGCGGGGATATACCTCAGAATATCATTCTCCCTTTGATTAAAATTTCTCTGTAAGGTTTTTGAACTGTTCATTTATGTTTAAACAACGATATTTTCCCTGAAGTTCGTAGCGAGTTATTTTCCAGAAAATGCTCATGTTGTATATTATCCCAAAGAAGCTTTGCGGTATATTTCATATACACTCGGAAATGTGCTCCCACGCACTAAAGTTCTTATATTGAAAATACTTCCAGCGACAAGTGAAATAAATTTGGGTCTTTGAATCGTCTCTCAATATGGTTAAAGCTAAATACCACGGGATTAAACAAAACCTTAATACGTTTTCTTTGTTCAAATCCCATTTAATAATGTCCTTGGGCTTCACATGGAAGCTCATGACGTCAATACGCTTTGAGTCAAGATACAACTTTTCCTTTTTCGCTTTTGAAAGCTCTTACAATGTAGGAGCATTTTAAAAGTGTTTTTAATTTTTTTTTTTTTTCGCTTCAAGTGATAAATTAAGCCTTTCATAATTAAATCGCGTGCGCGTGGATGCTTGCATACTGCCATCTTATCTTATTTAAACAGAAACAAAATGTTTGAAATTTAATCAAACAATTAATCCGATTATGGCGGAATGTAAAAAAAGCTCATCACAAACGTAAACGCTTGGTCTATTAAAAAAACATCTACAACACAATTCTTCATATCATTAGGATCTTATTGTCGCATGCATAAATTAAAACTCATGAAAATATTTATGAAAGCCTTTAAAAGGCAAATTGACTCCCAAAAATAACAGAATACGCAACAATAGATGTTTACAAAATTCTATTGCGATAAATTTTTCCTCGCTTTTGCGAATAGAAATTGCTTCTGTTTACTTTCTAATCGCAAATATTATTTTGTTCCCCCGAGCGTCAATGTTGCGTAATGTCGGAAGCAATAGGAATATAGTGAACTTTGTGTGAAGGTTTAATGTCAACGCAGCTATAGTGAAGCTTCCGTCTTTAATGAAATCCAAGAAGCTTAAATGAAAACTTTCATGAGGATCGCAGTTTCATTTAGATTCTATGATATTGCAAGCAATAAATATTTAGTTAAAGGTTATTGCCAATTAACATTTTTAAGCTCCAAGATCCAAAAGGAAAAATGTCATCCAATGTTGACCTATTCAGAATATGGTCGATATCATAACGCATTTACAGAACACACATTTTACACTTCAAATGGCAATATACACATGACGAGAAACTGATATCGAAGCAAAATGATATTTTGGTGTATGTTGTGGCCACATTGAAGTAAAATGGACGGTTGAACAACATGAATAGATCGGAAAAGGGATATCGACGCTTTCTGCTGTTCTGCTGAGTGAACAATTTACGCTTCGCATGACGCTTTCAATAAATTCCCCTCCACTCGCTCTTAAATTATAATCATTCCAGTGAATGTGTGAGGAAAGCTTCTACTGATGGCGTTTACAATAGGATGCCGAAAAGTTGTTCCCCTTTGACCTTTTTCCAGGGCGCTATCGATATTGAACGTGTTTTTGTGCATATTGCGATTTTATATGATGTCAAATAATGGAAAAAAAAGTTCAGGTTGTTACTGGGTCGTAAAAACAGTGACGCTGTTAACGTACGAGCACATTACAAACAATATAACTCGAAGCATAAATTTGCTAATACTAGACATGACCCGTCGAAAATACGGAAGGAACAATGTTCGTTCAGGGTGAAAATTTATTTTCTTAATACAGAAAGCTTTCTTTGTATATTTGCTAATATAAAAGTGAACACGTTTAGTCACATTGTACAATGAGAACGCTGCCACATGAAGTATCAGAAATAATCAATTTCACGAGTGTCGATGAAAAACAACAAAAAAAAATTCTTTAGGAGCTTAATGTGAATCTATGGCTGGCATAATTGATTTCTCAGCGAATGCTCGAAGGAAAGTTCTTACATTTCTTAGGTATTTTCATAAGTAATTTATTCGCCGTATTGTGGCCTTTGGCGTTTGGAGGGACTTTGCCATTCAGCAGCATTCCTTATCGCAAATGGCAGTAGAAGTAGTTTGATTTAGTGATTTCGAAAACAACTTGAACAACGTCCACTTGATGTTTTTCTCAGACACGCATCATGATGCATGTTCCGCCGTCGAAGTTCAAATATACAACAATATCATTTCTTGTTATTGTTGGCCATAAAAGCGAACAACAGTATTAGCTTTTCCATCCATCAAAATGAAGAAAAAAATAATAATAATTTCGTGTGCTTTCTTCATTCATTTCTGAATCGAACGAGAATTGCTCACATCAATAAAGCAAACAACGACGAAAATAAGCTTCTAATCAAATATTGCTTTTCAAATATAAGAAACAAACAATAATAAACAATTTCCCTTTCTATTTAATAGGCGTTGTGAACGCGCGCCTTACACTTTTCGTGCATCTCACACCGTTCCTTTTCTTCTCGGGCGTTTCTCATCTTTATTCATTTAAGCTTCTGAGAATATTTTGGATTGAATCAAAATAATGAAAGTCTAAAAGCTTCCGAAGTTATGAAATGAATTTTCAAGGAAATTGATTTTCGCCTCTATTGTGTTGACTTTGAACCTCAAAGCTTTGAGAGAATAAAACGGGAGCTTCACATTTTGATCTTTTTTTTAGGGGAAAAAACGACGATAAAAATTGAAAGTAATTTACATGGCTCAATGGACATGGCAGCGCAGTAAAAAGATAAATCTGCTGAATATTTTAAGATGAAAATGACTCGCAAAATGAATATCGCATGAAAAATAAAAAGCTCTTGCAACCACAAAATGCGTCATAATGAAGCTAACAGTGCGGTAAACATTATTATTGTTAATGTACCGTGAATTTAAAAATAGCTCACGCCACATCGTGTGAGTGCTTTTTGCTAAAAGACGTGTTTATTATCGCTCCGTCGGCCTCCGGTTGCTTTAATTTGTGGGCGAATATGAAGAAAAGGAGCTGAAATGTATATTCGTTGTACGGTCGATCATAATGAAATGTTTTATGTACCCATTACAAACATTAAGGGATGTTTGTATATAATAAAGAAAAAAAAATAATATAACAACAGTGGTGTTGCGATTAAGACAGTTGTAATAAGAAATTGACATGAATTAACTTAAACTTGTCAGATATCCATGTGCAACAACATGTGAAGAGCTTCTTGATGTTATGCTAATTATAGCTGACGTCATAGCCAAAAAGAAAATCACTCGTTTGCTCGTGTGCTCGAGTTGACACACGCTCTTAATATTACAATGTGCCCATCACAATTGATCTGTTTTCGTTTAAGGAGCGCTTAAATTTTGAATGACAATAATAAGCAATGGATTATATGACAATAAAAAAAATTGTTTGCATTTCACCTGATGGTTGTAAAATGATTTCGTCGATGAATAATTCAAAATCGGGCCCGATTCCGAAGCGGCCATTAGCGAGAAACGGAAAAATTTTGTCGCACGCCGTCAATTTTTTATGAAAAACACCAGTTGACAAAACTACTGACTGAAATTGTTGGAAAATTGTTGATTTCCTTAAAATTATCGAATGTTTAAGTATTTACAATGGAAGCTTAAAGTTGCACAATTGAAGCATAATTCTCAACAGCATGGAAAAATTTAATTTAAAATCGATTTCTATTCAATTTGAGGATCTCATTCTTATATTAAAAAAAAAAAAAAAAAAAAAAAAAAACTAAAACCCATCTAGAATTTGGTGCTCATATAAATCCGGTTTTGATCAAAAGCTTTTTCATGAATCCTTGTTGTGCCTTACAAAGGTTTTTTTTTCTTCTTTATCAGCTGTATTTACATCAAAATGAGAAAAAAAAGGGAACGGCAAATTACAATATCAAGGGAGGGAATTTTTTTATCCTCGCATCCGCATGCTTGTTAAAGCAACGCACGACTTGTGCAATAGGGGCTTTGATAAAGTTTATCGTCCTAAGCGCATAAAGTTTTATGACTATCAATGTTGCTGATAGAATATATTTCATTCTTATTTGATTGGAATTTCAATGAGCAGCAGACTTTTTCCATTCTGCTTAATCGATTGCCGGAAAGGAAAAATCTTTGTAAAACATTCTGATTCTGGCATGTGATGCCCTAAAATTATTATTTGGCGCCTAATCTCAGCATTTTGTCGTATGCTGTTAAATTGCTTCCGTTTTATCTGTCGCTGAGATTATCCATAAGATTTATGATCTAAAGAACTGTCACATATTGCTATTTACGCTAATTGGGTTAATAATATTAGCTGCTACAACAATTCAATGCATGCAGTCAAGGATACTTTCAGCGGGAAATTATTATGGACATTCATCTCTTGCTGCAAAATAAGCAAAATTGCCGCAATAAATCAATTTTGAAATATATTTCATTTACCAAATGGAGCACTCTATTTCCACTTAAATTTCTTTTCGCACAATATTTCTGCACAAAGGAAAATATTTCTCTTTGATTTAAGATTTTCTCAAGTGAGTAATTTAATTAATGCCTTCCGAAAGTAACAAATCTAAATCACACTTCAAAGCACTCCACTCGCGCGATTCGCGTTTTATTGAAATAATGTTTCAGAGATTTTCTTCACGACAAGAATCGACGTGAAAAATTGAGCTCCGAATGGCGTCAATTCAAAACATCCAATGAAGTACATGAGCGAAAGCTGTGCGAGAAAAACAGTCCTCAATAAGTTTTATGTTGCCAAACACGACATTGAAAATGTTGCTTTTTTATGCTGAGAGCAAGCGCGAGAGAAAACGAAAAAACAAACTCACCAAGAAAAGTCGATGAAAATGAGAGGAAAGAATCATGTAATAAAAACAGCCTGGATTTATTATTGTTTTATTTCCTCAAGCGTCCTTTTTCGCATTTAAGAACCCGAACGGAAAAGCCGAAACTGGCTTAGATCACATGTCGGGAGCTTTTTTTTTCAAGTATGTGAGAGAAAGCTTGCACGCAAAAAAAAAAAGTTTCTCTCAAATGATATGAAGCTTTTCATTCACAATTTTTCGCTGTAGCAAATTACATGAATGTTAGTGCAAAACATTTTCAGGGGCTCCGGCTGAAGATTGACATTTTCCTCCTCCGCATGTTTTACCGGTGAAACGATCAACAGACATTTTCTTCACAGTGAGCGAGAAGGATAAAAATTGCTGTTTATCTTTCTAGGTGCGCAATAATATTAATAATAATGTTTTAACATTTCCCCATTCCAAAAAAAGCTCTTCACGAGAAAGCTTCTAGAATGATGGCAAACATAATACTGGAGATTTTTGCGTGTATTTATTATAGGCACCATACCTTAATGTCGTAACGGTCTCAATGGATAAAGGAAAAAGCTTTACTTAGTGTTGCGAAGCATAAAAGATCATGAATTTGACTTTTTATCGCATTGCGCATTAAAGGTACAGGCCCCTAGGTAAACAAACTTTAACATTTGAATTTAGAAACATGCACGCGCCGTTCCGGTGCCTCCAATATGATGGGAAATGAAGTAAAACTTTTTTTATTCGAACATGAAATTCTTTTTTTATGGTATTCATTTTGATTTCAGAAGCAATCTTGTTAAGCTCTAATTCAAGGATGGTTCGTGGCGTCGGCTGCATGGCGACGAGCAAAAGGTAAACAACATATACATAAAGCCACAGAACAGCAAGCAAACAAAAAATATTTTCATTGCATAGTCTCGGATTCATCATTCCGTGAAAAAAAGGCTGCGTTATGAGGGTGAAAGGAATCATTGTTCATGAATATTTGATGGTGGGTATCATGTTACGCAAATATATCACTGTTTATCCATCAATTTCCATAATGAAATTTCGAAGGAACTGATAAGGGAGAAATGACAATGTCACTTACATTCGACGCGGTGCTTCGTGGGAAGAAAATCTTTTTCGGAAAGTAATTTTTCTTCATTCGTCGTCTTCAGGTCGGTCCATCACAATGGGAGCACCAACGGCAGGGGGTAAAGTTCCCATTTCAAATGGCCCAAAGAATCATTTCCGCTTAATAGCAAATTTATTATTTTCGTCTTGTTCGCTCCATTCACCAGAAAAAGAGAAAAATCATTTTCCATAAATTTTCTTCATGCTGGAAATTGAAAATATTTCGATATCGCTTGCGTGCAAATAAAGAATTTTTCATATTATGAATGAAATGGCGTTTCATTGAAGCGGACACGAATAAGCGAAAGATATACGCCATCTGAGCATCTCTATCCACCCACACTTTGAATATATTCCGATGTGTATCCAGATGGAGTGCACACATCATTTTCAATACCCCGTTTTCAATTGTTCCAGTTGGAGAAGCAAAATAAAATAAACAAAACTCTTGAACAGAGCACCTCGAGACGTTAATCGTTTTATATTGCTATTTTTGGTGCCTTTTTGTTCATGCGTCATGTGTTGTTATGGGGTACAGGGGGTCCCTAGTTAGATATATATCAAGAGCTTAGTTTGAATAATTCGTTAATTGACGGCTTTCAGATCATCTTTTCCGCGATGATGAGCTTAACGAGAAAGCATAACATAAATTTTTTATGTGACATCCGTCTACTCGTCCCAATAGCATGTTTCTGTGGTGCAAAAATAAAAACTGTCTCATCGCATCACAGCGCTCATCATAGGAGCGGGACACATTTTTTGTCATTTCGTTTCCCACCCGCGTGCTTAAATATTTTGGTGACGCCACACCATCAGTTTTTTCATGTGGTGTGGGGAATGATAAATAGTTAAATTTTATTTTGCAATTACTCGAGTTAGCTGGAATGGACAATACAAATGGCGCTCGTTGAGCAAAATGCGGTTTCTGAAGTTAGCGAACCGTATCTAGAGGCATCATTGACCATCATGACTATAGGCGCGCGTGGGTTTTGTATTTAATGGTAAAAACAACATTTTTTTGGGTTCGAAAATTCAACCAAATTTCGTATACGCAATTTCTGTGCTTTTGACGACATGAGCATTTACGATGTCAGATTGGATTAAGGGCAGAAAAATAGCTTGTATCCGAACGTGGGGAATTGTTTATTTAATTAACGATAGCTCTTAAAATGTTTTTAATTGATGTAGAATATTTTTTTTTTTTTCATTCTGCTCTTTGATTCCTATCAAATTCAATTAGCGACAAGCGTAACAAAAACAAAGAAAATTGTGTGTATGCGCGATATGAGATCATTTTGCAATGGCACTCGCATACCCTCGGTATTTCTTAATATTTCCAAGTCGTACCAATCAACCCAAAAAAAGGCTCTGATTAATGATGTTTTGTTATCACTCGTAATTTGTTATCAGATAATTTATGAATGCATTGTGTACTTACACGTTCGAGCTTCTGAAAATATTGTCGCAGGAAAGTGATGGGATTATCGGGTCGATAGACACACAGCTGCACAATTGAGTCCTTCAGAATTCGTTGAATACCTGAAATGAAGATTGAATTGATGACGACATGCATTGCAATGAATGAATTATTGAGGTCTCATATGTTTGTGAAAACACAGAAGAAAAAAAAGTTCACGGTACTTGAGAGATTTAAATGATTCGGTTTTTAATGGGTAGAAGGAAGACTAAGTAGGCAGTGGGAGACACATTATCGCGAAATGTGTTCATCAAAGGTGAAGTAAACAAATTAATTAGTCATCATCGTGAGTTCTTAATGGTAATTACATTCGAAAATAAACATTTTATTTATTTTCTTGTGACTTACTGTGTGTCGAGATGTACTGTTCACAGTCCCTTAGACAATCCTCGTCATTCATCGACACATTCATTATCGTTTTGTTGCTCAAATTGCAAATGCACAAACAATAATAAAATGGGTTCGTCGAAAATAAAATTAGAAAATTTATATTTTATGTTTTTTTTTTTTTATATTTTGGTTGGTTCTTCACTATTTTCAAGACTATTTTTTTATATGAACCTTCTTCTCTCACTACTTCACTATTTATTTTTTATTTATGTATTTTTTTTAGCGAATGTTCACTATTTTGACTGCAAATGCTAATTGCGTAGCAAAGTTCACGCAAACAAATAATTACGGTTGAGCCGTTATATGTTAACAACAGATGGTGATGAAATTATCAATCTAAACCTGGCGAGTTATAGGATATTTTGATAAAAATCGTATGCGGAAAGAAACTTAATTTGAACTCGGAAATATTTTTGAACTGAACTAGGGTCGATGATGATAATGCTGCAGAGGAAAATAAAATCTGACGGTTTGTACGTACGTACGATGACGTACGTGAAATTTGTAAACAATAATTCGTAATTACAAAATTAAAATGGAGCAAATAACTCAACACAATCCCAACTGCCACAGCCCGATGTCACATTGGATGAAGAATGAACTTAAGCTGTTGTAGTGGTCACTCAGGAATCTCTCAGCGGTAAAGGACACAAAGTTATCTGAATTCGGTGCTTCAGGCTTTTGTTCCACCCATTGCTCAGTCATTATCTACAATGTCTGATCGTGAGCATCGTCACATCGTGCGCATTTCTTTTTCGTCATGCTAAACAATAATGATTTTTATTTTTGATCCATTTTAGAAGGAGGCAACACACAATACTGTGTTATCTGTGCATTGTCAAAAACTTTCATCTTGGCTGGATCAAATGGAAAAGGCATTTTTCAATCCATTTTTTCACGCCAACTACTTCGACAGACGTGCCGTTTTCAGAAATAATCACCTAGGATGATTGATCTTATGATTGATAATCTCAGCACGTTTCTTTCGCATGTTGGCTTTCGCAATGTTGTATTTCTGTTCGATTTTCAGAATCTCCTCACTAGCCTGCAATTAAGGCATCAATCTCATTCTAGCACGCATGGCCGACTAGGAACAGGCAGTTGCCTGGAGCGCCACAATTTAGGGGCCCCGTTTTCAGAAAACTTGGAGCCGACCCTGCTGACACGTGTCTATGTCCTCTAACAATCACTCCTCCCTTATTTCGATCTTTATCGACGAATGTCAGCGACACTGCCGCAGATGTGTATCTTCACAGTTGCTAACTTGCAGCGTAAAACGGTAAAAGACAGAACTCTGCGATACTTTAGCCGTGACCTCGAGATTAGTCCGTTTCTAGAGATGTATTGGGACTCAATTAAAACGCTGGCGAGAAAACAAACAACTGCTACACAAGACGCATGTATTCACGTATTCGCATCTCAAGACAACGGTGCTGCTATTATGATATTATGTAGTCTGGTGGAGCAAAATCTCTTGACAATCAAGCCAAATTACGATGCCCTCAAACTGGGTCAGAAGGAGGATGGTAAAGTCTAACCCGATAAGATAAAAATCCAAGCGACGATGACACATGCATGTAAACAAACGACGATGGGCTTACAATGCATTAAGTGAATTCACTCTTCTACTTCTTTTGGATTACCGGCACAAACGAACGCAGAAAAAAAAATTTAATCCCGAGTTTTATTTTAATTTTTTTTTAATTTTCATCAATTTTTTTTCTTCCATTTGGCTCCAGTTTCCATCTTAATCTCGAGCAAGCACCAAAAAAAAAATTTTAATGAAATAATTAGAATCTGAACTTTACAAAACAACTAGAAAATTATTAATTTGCTATTGCGTCAGAAACGCAGCACCAATTTTTGCCTGTGATAACATAACTTCTGGAATTGTAAATATAATAGTAATGGACTTAGCTGAAAGTGATTTATGACATTCGTATTATGTATCTAATATTCCTGGATGGCTCTATCGTGTAATGACACCTAATGCGGTTCTTGTCGCACCTTATGATCGAGCACCACAAATTAAAGTTCTGAAGATCGCTTATCAGTGACTGGTAAAGTTTTGGTTATTGTATGGCTCGATGTACTCATTGTAAGTTTTCTTTATTAATTTATCCAGTTTGTTAGTATTAATGTTTATTTAGTTGTTACACGCTGTTCTTGGTACTGGGAAGCAACAATCGAAGAAATGCCAGAAGGATCTGCAACATGCATTGGATGGGGTCAAGAATGCGCAAATTTACAGATATGACAAATTCGGATATTCGCAGCGCTCACGAAAAGGAATACAATTCTGTGAGTCTCATGGTAAACACTACGCTGATGAAGGATACATTGAAGGTGATACACTTGGATTTTTGATTGTGTTACCCAAACTAGAATGTGCTCGCTATGTGCCCAACACTTACAAGGATCGTCCACTCGCCAAATTTAAGAGACATCTGTCTTATAAAGACAAGGACAAAGTTAGTGACACATTGAAGAATTTAAAGATTTATCCAGGAAGCCAAATTTTTTCCACATGATGACGAAAATCAAAAAGTTTCATACACAAAATCCTGATAATTTCTAAAAATGAACCAAAGCTCACTCTACTAGTAAAGTGAGCTTTGAACTAGCCATACGAAGGCGAAAGCTTACTGACAATTTGAGCTTAATCAAGCAAATATTTGAATTCTAGAAATTCGTTGAAAATAAACTCAGGTTTAAAAGTGCATTTTCTTGAAAAACAAGAATGTTATCGCAGCAATAAAATCTGCATTGAACCAGTACTTGTATGTCATTTCACGCATTTTAAACTTAATACTTGAACGAATTGTAGTTTATTTTGGAATCACAAATCGGCGATTCATTTTTTTTTTTTTTGCTATCGCTTTATGGCGATCGATTAATCACGAAAGTTTGCCCGTGTTTAGCATTTTAAATAAAAGAAAAAAGAAAACAAAGCGCAAGTGAATCGATTAAAATTTGAGATTATTTAACTTCCTGCAAAAAAAAAGCAAATGAATATTTGAAAACGAATGAATATTTTTGACCATAAAAAATTAAAAATTTCATAACTCTAACAAATTTTAATTTTGAACACCTGCAAGACTCCAAAGAAATCTCTCATGCTTTTGGTTATGCAAGAGCTTCAAAAAGCTTTGAAATATTGATTTTTTTTCCCGATTTATTCTCACCATATATTTGCGAGTACATTAATCAGAATAGAATAATACTGTCATTGCAAATGTCAATTGAATTTCTCTGCACGACCACAAGACAAAGAAGAAAAAATGTCTACCGTAAAAATAATAAAAAAAAAGAGTTATATTATTAAACTCAAACAAATGCTCATCTTATGTCAATATGAAATTAAATTAAATTTGTGTACACGTTACGTTGTCTTGAAAACATTCCAGACTCTCGCTTAACGACCGGCCTGAAATTCGTTGTTATCTTTTTATTTTTTCTTTCTTGTCTTAAACGCTTTTGTTGTTTGCTCGAAACATTCCTCAGGTGTTTCAAAAAATGTAAATCGCTGCGATGTACTTCAACGGCGACGGTGAAAAGGCAATTTTAAGTCATCGTGTTGGTGTGATGATTTTTAAGCATTTTGGTAATTTTTCTTTACGTATTTGGCGATTTACGTAAATAGCATTAATAACTCATTGGAATCTATTTTTCACTCTGAAATTACCGCACATTAATTCTGAATGACTGTGTTTGGAGCAAAACAAGAAAAAAAAAATAGTTTTTGATTCGTGTCTGTATGTTTGCCGACAAACGCGAAAAGGCAAATGAACTCGAGCTGGCTGAATACAAGCATTAATGGTAATAAGTTTATTGAATTTGAATCCGTTTTTTGTCCACTTTTTTTTCTTTTTTTTTATTTAAAGTCATGTTTTAATTCGCGACTAGCGAATTTTGTTGTTGGATATTTATCCATTCTTTCAATAAAAACAACGTAAAAATTTGAATACGTCCTTCACAAATAAACCGCAAAATCATCTTTCTATTAATGTAACCGGTTAAGCGTCGACTAGAGCTGATAGAGAATTTATTACTGTCGCCAGTCTTTATTACCCCAATCGGAACCAATGTTCTAACGTGGAATTTGCGAAAGATTTAATTATAAACTTTTGAGATTTTTGTTAAATAACTCTGGCACCTCATACAGTGGAGTGTTTGATCAATTGAAATTAGAAAGCAAAACGTGACTTTACCAGAAAAGCTTAAAACGCACAAATTACCCAAAAAAAGATCATTTGAAGATGTTTCGCAAACGAAATGATTAAAAGCGTCAGCTCATTAATATGCAAATGATAATCGGAGTCGAGAGCCTTTAATTGCCGTGCGCCGTCGCGATAATCCACCACAGAAAAGTCCAATATCGAGTCCATTTTTATCGCAACGCGCTCATAAATAATTAAATTATTCAAATGATATTTATGGCGAATAATAAAAACCGAGCGGATGATCATTTTCATTGTTCGGTATGTGCGGACGAGACCTGAAGCTCAATTTTTATTTCTGTCTTCTGGTCTTTTCATCTTTCCACGCCAAAACATGTATGAAAATGCTTAAAGGCAAAGCCAATCGTATACGGCGCCAGCAAATCATGCGAGTTCGTCGCTTTATCCAACGCTTTGACCATTCCAAAAATAACGACAAGAAAATTATTTTTTAATATTTTTCTGCTTTCGCGTCTTTTTGTTCTTGGATATGTTTAAGAAATCAACAAACATTCCATCACTCGATTGGAGGCCAAGCTGGTTTCATAAGATTCATCTAGAATGAGATTGGAATATATATATTTTTTTAAAACGAATCCTAACGTTTGTGTCATGGAATCTTGAATTTTGCTCTGTGTGTCTCTCTCTCTATCTATCTCGCATGCTGATCAACAACTGCTAAGAATGCCGACACGTCTTAAAGTCAATTGAATAACGAATGACGGAATGATGGAAAAACCACGAAATTGAAGCTCGACAATGCAAACATTTTATGAATCATCGTGATGATCTCGAACGACGTCTTATGAGGTGTCTTCACATTTCCCGCGATTTGTGGCCCGAATCGCAATTTTTTCCTCGTTCCACATAATCATCTTTAGTTTGCTCCATCCGCTTTTAGTGTCTTACAAGACAAAAATATTTCTCTCAGTGTTTGCTGTACAAAGATTTCATTCGTTGCCGTTCCATCTTTTGCCCATTTTCGTGGCCTTGTTTATTATTGTTGTTGTTGCTTCACATTCTCAGGTGCAAGAAATCTCATTCAAGAGTTTTTTTTTTATTCTTCATCTTATGATTTTGTTTTTGTCTCGTTTCGCTGGATTCGAGGCTTTTTTTCGGTAAAATGTTGTTTAATGTTCATGAGAAAAATATTTTTGTAATGATCGCTAGTGTTGCATCCTTTGGGGAAGGATCGAGAGTGAAGGAGAGAGAGATAATAATGAAATCAAATGCGGCAAGGATTGCGGGAGTATAAATGCCTAAGCTTCTTATCGTTGCCCCAGAACTTTACTTTACCACCATCACGTACTAATGATGAATAATTTCGAATCCCAGTCGAGAATTTCTTTTATGTGCATCGCGGTCCAATAAATTATAATGATGCAACCAAAAACCTGAATTCCAATCTAATTTTATTTCATTTATTTATGCATCTGATGAGCATTCACGATGTGCTTTACACGATTCTTTCATTTCTATATAACCACAAGCGAGAAATTTTTACTTGATTTTTAACCGCAATTCGATAAAGTCAAAATTCTTATAAGACTTCAATTCTTTCGGCTCCAACAAACTCCTTTAATGCTGTTCACTGAAATCAATTCGAGCCGATTGATTAAACCTAAGAGCATCAACATTCCATTTTAGTGGATCATCCTACAAACAAACGATTCCATTGTACATAAATCGAGATGTGGGTGAAGTAAAAAAGATCGTCTTAGGCAATTGCCCAACGGCATTCACGATTCAATTAAATTCCATTGTAATTTTAATGTTCATTTGATGGGCCACCCAGAGATTCAAACAGCAAGAAAAGAGATTTTCGAAGAGTTATACAGAACACCATTTTTCAGCATCATTCTCCTCGTTGTTCTGCGCTTTTTTCGTGTGTGACTTAATTCCTATAGGAATGGACCAGCGCGAAGAAGAAAATTATTATTGAAATAAGAAATTACATGACGGACCACACTGCAGGATTTTTCTTTATATTTAAATAAAATTTACGAGTTTTTATCAGGTGGACCAACGTGAACTGGTCCCATTGGAATTCTCAGGTGCAGCATACAATCAAAGAAAGGGTAAAGAAACAAAAAAATCCCATTAGAACCATGGCTCCATCGGCCAATCCTTTTAAATTCCAGGAAACTCATTCGAATTCATTAAGTCATTTTCAGGTTGATGGGTATGAAGAGCATCCACACAAATCACTCAATTTTAATGTAAACACTCATTATAAAGACTGGATCCATTTAAAGTGCCTACGCATAACACTATGTGAATGCGTTTCATGCGATGCACCGTTCTCGAGATGTTAAAAAAAAAGGATCGTGATGTTTGATGGGAACAAACATGCATCCACTAAAATGTTGTTTGTTATTTCTTGTGCAAGAGTTGCCTTCACAGAATTATCTATTATTTTTCTACCTTTTCCTACACAACATTTCACCATTATCCAGCCTACCTGTTATCCAAAAAAAGCATTTTATGTATCTTTCATGTCGAAAATGTTTAAATGAATCGGAAGAGACTCAAAAGAATCAGTTCTAGGAATTTATGAATGAAAAAAAATTGTAGAGTTTGCTTTTAGAAATAAGACGACGAATGATGGAGTTGTATAATCATAGATGGAGACGAAAATGAAAGATTTAAATGCAGTGCAGAAGAGATAAAACACTTGATAAATTAACAGCTCCATGTGATGGATTCACGCAAATGCTTAAACAATTTATTCGTGTTTCGTGAAAAAGTTGCTGAAATTAAATATTTCAATGTTTGCAAAATAAATTATTGACACAAGTTCTGCGTGTATTCATCATCAAACAGAAATCGACCTAACCCTGTTTCATCGTCTGTGTAGTTTGATTGCGTTTGATAGATTGGAATTCTTTCAATCAACATTCATTCTGAATTAGTTTTCTTATTAACGACCGGACTTGATGCTGTTTCTCTGTTCGTGGTCTGGACATTTAATTTCAGGTCTCGTTTGATTTGATTACAACAGATTCGAGATTCGTGATCATTGATTTTACTATTTGTGCAGGAAATGACGAAATGTTTTATTTGTTCATGTGAAAGACGTCGATATTCTGAATGGAGCTTTACAAAATTGGATTAAAAAGTTGAATTTTATTCACAATTTGTCTATGTTCGAGTCTTGAGATCGTCTAGTTTGATAGCATTTATGAAATGTTCTTATATATCGTTCTTAAGATTGCTCATTAAAATGAACTAAATATATGCTGAATGGAAATTTTAAGACTTCACCTTTGGATAAATTGCTTCATAGTTTGAATTTATGCTCCATTCGGGCGTACGAGATCCGATACCAACTTCTGTTTATTTTCTGTAACATTCGTGAGACAAGCGACTATAATTTCAGTAAAACATTGCACATGTCACTTTGGGAACGTTGAAAAATTGCATTCAAATGCAAACCCCGCTTACAAAAAAAAAAAATATCAAGTTGGAGAATGAAAACTGAAACGATACAGCAAAGTGCATGCGACATACCTACATAAAGTTTCTTTCAAAAGTGACTTTTTATGAAAACGGCAAAGTGAGATTTTCTCGGAATTGAATCATTCTGGTGACTCCTGATGCGCCAGCAAGAACTAAATCACGGCTGTAGCAATCAGTTTTTTTTTGTATTTTAACGAGCGGCAAAACGTTTGTAAGAAGCCCATCAAAGATTTATGATATTTTTCTGTTTCTATCTCTCTCTCTCAAGCTTCTTGTTTTTGTATAAAATTTAATGAAATTGCCAACAGAACATTCAACCGACGCGCGATCGTTAACCAGCACAAGACTTTGCGAGTAATTAAATCTTTTGCTAAAGCTTAATCATCGCTCTTAAGTCGTTCTTAATCTTATAATGGAAATGACAGAGAAACAGAAAACATCGAGAAAGGTTTTTTTTTGCTGCTGAGCTCATTTTATTGATGTTTTTTTTTTGGATCACACAGGTGTTCAATCGACGCGATCTCTCTCGAAATTCTTCGTGATCACATTGCTTTAATAGAAAGCAAAATTGGCAATGGCTGATTTAATTTCAATCCACAGATGTTTTCAATCGAGGAACGGATTGACCTTCATGATGGTGTGCATGAAATATTTTTTTTTTCTACTCTTTGTGCAAATCAGAAACATAAGAAAATAATCTTGAGCCCACCATCATTGATCTTTCTTGTCGTGGTATTATGATGAACATTACACAAAAAAAAATCTCTTGCTTCCATGAATCTTAGGAATTTTCATTCTCGGTTCGAGATTATTAAGAAAGACAAACCGCACTAAGAAAGCGATCGATTGGAAGGTCCATTGGAGTAATAATCCGATACCTTTCATTCGAGATGTACGTAAAGTGTGGGAAGATTTTGATTTTTTTTTCTTTTTCTTCATTTGCAGTTGGTGGAGCTGGTTTTCCATCGATTGAGAAACAAATGGGTTCTCTCGTTGTGTTTTTGTTTTGTCTTTCAGCTCAGCATGGCTGTATATACATCCAACTCCAGCCAGCAAACCAAAATTAGAGTTCAATTGTTCGACTGCTGGAAGCATCATAAAAGACGTGATGATAATAAAATGTTTATGGTCATTGAATCGGGTACTGACTGCTGTAATAATAATCTTGGAGCATAAAGCAGAATTCTGTGTAGGAAAATTGAAATGATGCTTATGCATCGCAGCTGGCCTCATAAATGTAATGTTTAATGATATTAAATTGTATAAGGTCAAACATGGCACTGAATATTGCACTGAAAATGGATAAAGTTGACTTGTAATTTGATGTAATTTGACTATTGTTGGACGCTGTGGATGTTTATTGTTCAATTGTGCTCCAATGCCTCCAATGGAATATAACAATCGATTGCGGTTTGCAAAGTAATTGATTTGGCTCCATCCTTATAATCGCAACATACTTCAAAGGCAAGTAACGCTTCAAATCTGTGTTCTTTCGCGCCAACATGTTTTGTATTATGCGCAACATAAAGCACATCAAGAAGGTCTTTCGTAACATGAATTAAATTTTAATTGCTATGTAGCTTTCATGCATCAACTGACGACGCTTTTGTTCGTAAAGCATCCAAGCATATGTGCTCCAAATATAGACACCAATTTTACCTCGCCTTGCATCGACTCGTATCGTACTCCTTTGAGATTGGAATTTTTGTGTTAAATCAAGTTTCTTCTGTTAAGTTGTTTATTTTTTTCATCTCCTTTTTGAAATCATTCTTGTTGAAAAAGCAAACACGTTGGAGCAACTAGTGGTCTTGTTGAAGGTGGTGCATGCAAAGTCATAATTGGAAATGTGAATGTTATAAAAGTTATGAACAAAACCTGAAATTTAAATTCCTCTACATTTTTAAAGTCCGATTTCGCCGTTAAATTTTAGTTTCAGGATCCTCATGCCATGTATTTTAGTCTCAATGGATTTTTTTTTGCCGTTGCCAGTTCATCTCATTTAACATCCAATCTCTTCGTTAACGTTGTTTTTTCATTATTCGCTTCAAAGTTTGCAGGTGTTCTTTAGACTCGAAGGCGCCTTGATGCATTCCATCGTTTCACGAATCGGTGTGTGTATCATCGAACGTACCATTCATTCGATTGGAAGGCTCTAAATGGATGCTGTAAATATATAACCGCGAAACCTTTTTCTCGGCCGCTTATTGAGCCTTTTTTGCCTTTCGTATACTTGCTGTTTCATGCCCGATCGGTTAAATTCTTCACAAGTCTCGCTGATTTTCTCCTTAATCATATTCTGTAGTTTTTTTTTTTTTTATTTTAATGTTCATTTTTTGCCCTTTGCTGTGTCCATTCTTGTTTATCGCGGTCTTTTTATCACCGGGTTGCACATAAAGCATGCATGAGAAAAGGGATTTTTAAATTTTTCCACGACTCTGCATTTCAGTTCGGTTTGAATAAAACAAAAACATTCAACTGAGATTTATATTTCATCGGACATTTCGGCAACAACAACATAAATACAATTTCTTGCAATCATCTCATTTACATTTCGCGACCAAAATCAGCAATGTCATGTAGTAAAAATATGCAAATTCGGACTCGCAAAACAAAATCGAAAATCGATATCATCGTCGTTCATTTCACGATAATCGGGATATTATTTAGATTAGGTTTAAAAATATCTTTACCAATTCTTGTATACAATAAAACGAAACGTTTCAACGGGTTTTTGTTTACGTGCTGTTCAACATCAAATGAAATTCGCATCCGAATGGTAAAAATAACAAATTGACACCTCGACGAGCCAAAAATATTTGATGCTAATTAGGAATCAAAAATGTTTGGCCGTTATGGGATATTAGCGCTGTGATTGGGTAAAAAAGCGAAAAAAAAAAAAACGATGAAGTATATATAAATATTCTCAATTCCATTTCGTTCGACTTAGCCAAAACACATAAATTAGCATGATAAAATAATGATCGTCAGAGACGAGAATGTTGCGATAAAGAATTTTGAATTTCGAAATTTGTGCCAGAAGAAGAAGTCGAGATTGTTTTTTTGATTGACATTGAATGAATTAAGTTATGTCTGAGACTCGCGATGTGAGTGATGGTTCTAAGAATCAACAAAATTCTTTGGCATCATAACACGTGCACATTGTTGGATAATACATTGCCATCCATTTATAACTTTGCAAAGCTTTAAACGTTTATTATTTCCTCGTTTCGGTTAATTCTCACTTAACGAAATCTACTTTGGCGCTATAGTTGGCTCAAGGATGTATGATGGCTCGACCGCAACAAGCGGCAATTGTGATTAATCTCAAAATTACAGCCACGCCGAGCTCTTGACGTGTAAAGTCCTCAACTTGAATACGTTTATAAGGCGCTCGTTAGCCAAACATAACCTACAGTTATCGCTTTAGATGAATAACGATTAATTTCTTCGTTTTGTTTTCTTTTTTTTCGGCATCTTTGAACACTTTTCTGATGCCTCATTTCACACATAATCTTTTGAAAATTTTCCTTAAGAAATTATTCTTGAGACACAAAAGAAAGAACGTCGAGAAGGTTTATGTCTGTTATTATGAGTTCTGTACTCAAACTTGATTGAACTCGATTCTTTTAAACAGAATAAAGAATTTCTCATTATTAGTGATCGGTTAGCAATGAACACGATTCCATAATAAAGCCACAAAACTACTTAACTCTTATTCTTTCTTAGAAGTTATCCATTACTGACGCCCTTGATGAATGAACCCCATTTTAAATTACACATTTCTCACATATGAATAACTCAAAAAGCAAAATTTCGAACGAAACTGAGAAAATCTCACCCGAAAGCTATGCACACGTGCACCATCATGAATGGCCTTAAAAGGAATCAAACATTTTATTTTCTTATCATTCATTATTCAGCATAAGTCTTCAAGCGTTTTGCCCAAAAAAAGAATAAAATTCCATGAATTTATTATCCACGGTCCAAATTTGAGCATAAATGAAAGAAATTCGGTGCAATTAATGACGCCTTCTGATGGAGCCAAGCAGTGATTTTTTTTTTTGTGTTTTTTGAAACGATTTCAAAAATACATAACTTTTCAATAATCGTCCAAGAATAAAACAACAAAGAAAAAAATCTTGAACCTATTCCAGGTATTTCGAGTCACAGCTCATTAAAAATGTAAATTTTTTGCATGTTGAATCACGAGACATTGTAAAAATAGATTCGAAAATGTTCAGGTGTTTTTCTTGTTTTTTTTTTTTTTACTTCTTCTTCTTTGCTTAATCAGTGCCGTTTCGATCTCCTTCGTTTCTTCTTCACTTCATTTTCTTGGTCTACGCTTTGGGAAGTAGAGTTTGGATGACTCCGTTGAATATGAATTTTATTCGAAATTAATAAATTCACCAAAAAAAAAAAAATGTAAAAACTCACCAAAATCTTTTTAGTCTAAGTCTAAATGGAACAAATTAATTTAATTAAATGTTAATTGATACACATTCAAATGGAATCGACCAAACTCCACACCTGAGCTAAACTAATACAGCAATAAAAAAAAAATAATAAATCGGCGCCATCATGGTGAGAATGTCTGGACTTGGAATTAATTTTCGGTAAATAATTCTTAAATCCTCTTTCTTCGTGCCTTTCTTCCAGCATTTTCTGCGAAAGTATTTTTATTTATTCTTTCTAAAAATGGAGAAATAAACTTCGTTTATTGTTTTGCATTTTTATGGAATTTGCCGATCCCTCTTTTTTTTTTCAATTCGTCATTCGTTTCTCGGGGCTGTAGAAAGAAATATATTTGTTTTCTTGTAATAAGTTCTCTCAACAATGCATGAACAGCAAGCACACTATTGCACTGCTGATGGTGAAGCTGCATCGCATTAAATCAGGTACTTTGAAAGACCACTTTTATGGAGCTCTTTGTTTTTTTAAATTTATTTTCTTAATTACAGGTTCAATTGTGAATCATGGCAATTGTTATTTGTTGAGCCGAATACTGAGCTGGTGTAAAACCTTTTTTTTGCAGGTGACTGCAATAAAACAATTGAAACTTTTTTTTTTGCCTAATTATTTTCTTCATGGCTAAGCTCGAAAATCTCCTTTGGTGAGCCTCCAATTGTTCTTATTTACATTTTTTTTTGTATTTTCGTTGAAAATGCCATAAAATCCCTGTGCTAATGCTCGGCTTCATTCTCATATCCAGCTTACGTCGCTCATAAAATCTGCAAACAGAAAAAATATCAAAAACTTTGGGAACGAAAATTAAGAAAGAAAATAATTGAAAAAGATTAATTTTCTTGCACTGCGGCCAAGTTTCATTGTTTCATTTGATGCGTTCTTGCTTTAAGATGATTTTGGCCTTTTATGGTCAATCGAGAATCTTGTTGCACATTTGTAAGACTTCTAATGATAGCGCTATAATAAAAATTCTGCTTTAGACATTTTGAGATCTTCAAAATATTTTTTTTTCTTCCTTTCCGAGAAAGTTTCAAGAAATATCAAATTAAAATTGTCCATCGGCAGCGAAAAAGCAATTAACGGAAAACAAAAAAAAAACATGAATGAAGAATTCTTAATTGCCACAACAAGGCTCAAGAGAATTCATTAGATATGTTGTGAAATTCTCTGTCAAAAGCAACTCTTGTGAATGGCAAAAAAAAATAACAAATTGAAAATTAATTTTGTCTCTTTCTTAAGATATTTACATTTTCTTAAGATGTGAATGAATGTTTTTTGTGCGTTTGAGTTTTGTTAACTGGCGCTAAGCATAGCAATTAAAGTGGAAGTGTGGCAATTATGACATCAACTAACGGATCTTGCAAAAGAGAAAATTTTAAAAAAATGCAAATTGACAATGAGTTAATAAACGAACATATAAACAACATGTGAAGAATCTTAATTGGAGTTTATTTTACGAAGCATTGTGAGTTGTCTTAAAGGCGTTGATGTGGGAAGTAGAAGTACATTGAACTCACCTTGTCACGGCGACACATTTACAAGTCACAACTAAAATTGAATTTCCAATCGAGAAAATAATTTTCTTGCACCTGCAAACTACTCACAACCTGCTCAGCTCGATAGTTGTTGCATAATTTAATGGAATTACATGAATAATTAATACGAGTTGCATCGGTAAAGTTGTAGGTTTTTTTTTTTTCACTTGTCTATAGTTTGGCGGAGTCATAGAGCCGTAAAGAAATCAACATTTATTTAAATTAATCGTTCCCCGAAATTGGGGTAAAAATGCCATTTTGTGACATCATGTGGAACATTTGGCTTTTATTTTTGTTTTGACTCCAATTGCTGATTCATATTTTCAGAGTTTATTTGTTTTTTTTTTTTTTTTTTTTTTGGTGGGAATCAATTTTATATCCTACGCAAGATAACCTAACAGCACTGATGCGTGTGGGGGAACTGGATCAATGGCGAAGCCACACAAACAACTGAATCGTTTCATTGCATTATATTCAAGAGACACACGAATGGAAATTTGATATTTACTTCCGAAAAATTTCTCCCTTTTGTGCAATGCATGTTGAAACAATAGAGAACTGATGACGACGAGTGGTTCACATGGAGATTTTCAGTAAGGATGTTCCGTAAGGAAGTAAAGCAACGGAACTAAGCACAGTTGATCGCTCGGGAAATGTTAAAAGGGAGTTTTGGGAGCGTCCATATTGTAATTAAAGATTTTTTTTTTTCGATTTCTGACTGAGTATGTCAGACTGGACTCACTGGACAATTGCGAAGGGAAGAAGACACACAATGTTCTTCATAGATACGGCATATGGTGCCAAATTGGTTTATCGAGCGCGCACCTTTTTTTTTAGAGCATCTAATTTTGAAACCCATCGAGCGATGTAAAGAACAATAAACATTACGCAACGAATCGCGACGAAGAAATTTTTTTGTTTCTTAAAGGTGGTGAATTAACAATGGTTAAAAAAAGCAGCAGTCGAAACGTCTTCAGAAACATCTGACTTTCCCATGGCTCAAATAAAATGATTTTCTAACAAAACTTCAAGGGTTCAACGATTTGAATATTGTGAGAGCAAATTCTCATTTCCTCTGTACGAAATGATTCCAGGTGTAGCTCCTCAGAAGTTGCACACAGATGCCAAAAATATCGAAGTGCTTGAAATGGAAGTAAAGTTATTAATTTGTGACATTCTGGAAATTGTAGCTATTTCAAGGGAACATCATGCGGACAACTGCAGTTATAATAATATCAAGGGTAAGAACAGAGAACCAAAAAAGAAAAAAATCATCAGCTTGACTAGCAACGATCATCTGGTAATTGGTGGTTTTCTTAGGTTTTATGACTTCTCATTTTTGATTAGAACTTTGTAAACAAGAATAAGAAAAAAAAGTCTTCAATGTCGACGCAGCTTGGCTGTGTATAAATTCATCACGTTCCTTGGTCTCAAAAGTGATCGTAAAATTTTCCATCCACAAAATGAAATATTTAAGTCAACAAAAAGAAAATATTTTTGTCGCTTTTATCGCTCGACTTTCTTTATGAAAGTCGTAAATTTAGAACAAATTCTCGAGATCGACTCGGTGTGTTAAATGTCGTTTTTGAAAGCGCTGATAACAAACATTTCAATGCACTTTTATGACCCACCGACCATGTTTAAGCGACTAATAAGCGATTAATAACAGACTTGAAGTTATATATTTTTTTTATTTGTTTTTAACATTTTTAATGTTTAAATATTTTTCTTTGTCGTAAACTAAGCAATTATAAATTAATAAGCGGCCATAGACGGTGCAAGTAGAAAATAATGATAAGCACTGAGGAAATTCTAAGAAATTTAGAATGCCATTCAGTATGATGGATTTCGCAATTTGATCTGCCATTACATGTGTGGAACTGATGTCATATTTCTGAAAGAACTTCGAGGGAAACGATCATCACATGTTGGCGTTCTGCTCTCGTCGATCGGAGCCTAGAGCATTTCTCCGTTATGATATTGGCACATGTTGTTACCAGTTTGTACATGTCTGGCGTTTATCAAACTACTCCAGTTCAAGGGAATTTCTCGAGTCACAATTTTTTCTGGTTTCATTTTATCTTTCGATGGGAAAAATATTTCTCAACTTAGTTTTCCATGATCACACCGATCTCTGGTCTGCACATGTGAAAATTCGAGTTGTTTTTCGTGTCTTTGTTTTTTTGTTTCTTAACATAAATTTCACGCTCAACTCCACAACTGATGGACGCACATTTATAGGATGCAATATGTATCCCAAATGTTTCAATTCCGCTCAATGCTCTCTATCTCTCTCTTGCTCCGCATATTATGGTGAAGCAGAAATATTCACATGGGCCCACAGTGTATAAAGAGCGGCAAATGGTAATGGATAGCAGCCAATTTTTGGTAATTTGAACTAATGAAAATGCTTAGACGGGAACCGCACATATGCTTTCATGATGTTCATTGCGTCACCAACATGTGACTATTATTTTACTTACTTTTCAAACACTCTTGATGTGTCGATGATGGTTGTCGATTTATAATTCCTTCCAGACAATGAAAATGAAAGAAAATCCAAATAAAACAAACACCAAATTTAATTGCATCGATTGGATGCAGCTGAGAAGATTAAGATGGAAGTTGAATAGAAAATGTAATTAATCAATTTATCAAAGACGCTTTCAAGCGACGTTCGAGACAATCATCAATTGAAAACATCACGAAATGCCGGAAGGTTTAATTATTACATTGAAAATATATCTCGACAGATTGTTCAATTGCGTAACGCGTAAAGGAAGTGTAAAATGAAATACCAGAAAGTATCTCCGGTCATGGAAAGCCTTGAAATGATCTTCACAGATGCACAGAGCAATTACTCAACAATTGCCTTGACTAATATGCGCTTTGTCAATTAGACTTCAGCCCATTGTTTGAAATGGCAATTTCTCATAAATGTGTTGAAAAGTGATGTTTTGCACAATTTGTTATTATTGCACAACAAACAAGCAATCGTAATGTCCCTCATTTAGAAGCTTCTTTGTCACTGTTTTCTGGTGTTTATTGTGCATCTGTCACGACAATGAGTCATTTAATTTGCATAATTTTCGAATATCGTTGTCAGCGTGCGGTGGCAATGAATTTAATTAAATCATTTTCAAAGTTTCGGGAACTAGGCAAACATTTGAATAAAAAAAAAATTGTTCATCAAGTTCAAATCGTGCCAGAAGTTTAATGACATTGCAGTTAAATTTTCATCGATACAAAAATAAAAATCGAGCAAATATTTGCCACTTCATCAGTCGTCGTTTGGAATTTTTTTTTTATTGCATTTTTTCTGTGCCATTCGTTTACTGCTAATCGCAACCGTCGATGCGACAAGCGCAGAATGCCGGAAAAAAATATTGTGGCATATGTAATCCATGCTCGTAATGAAATAAATCCATGTGTTTAATGGATAGAATTGATATTGTTTAGATCGCAACCGTAAATATAATGAACGAACGAAGTAGAGACGGAGAGAGATAGAGAGAGGGAGAGAGAGACCTTGTAATTGAACTGAAAGGTATTTGCCATTGGACGAGGGCACAAAACTGCACATGGAAATATATTTTTATGCTTTGCATCTGCGCGGCTTGCATTAGTGAGGTAAATATCATCATCAGCTGCAGTGAGCCAACCTTAGACTCTTCGAGAGAGTTCATTATCGTCCAGCAATCTCGTGGATTTTTTTAAAACCACCCATTGGAGCTGGCGGCAAAAGAATGAAATATCTTGTTTGACTAGATGAAATTCAACCTAGGCATCAGATGCACATTGCACATTTAATAGTTCAACATTTATTTTTCCCTCTCTTTGATGCATCTTGCAGCAGCTTGTCTTCCAATTAAGGCACGATACATATTTTTGCACTAATTGGTAATAGTAAAATTTATAGATGCTCGCTGTGGCAAACAGATGACAAATGATACAAATGGGTGATAACCCCTTCTAGCAATTTAATAATTTTCAAACAATCGACATGTGAAGCGATGTTGGCAAGCTGATTATTTGCCACTGCAACATGTTATATGGAGAAGCCATGAAATTCTCATTCTCAAGTCAAATGCAGCAATCATAAATGTTCGAGGGATCGATTCAGCTGTGTTTTAGGTCTCGTCCTGACGGAACTTCGCGCGCCCAAAATAACCTAACTTACCCCTCAACAAAGCCATGCAAATGCTCTTTAACGCGTCCATCTGCCGAATTTGCGTTTCTATTTGTATTAATTTTTGTGCATTCCAATCGCACCATAAAAACATATAACCGAGAAAAAACAAACAACTGTCAATGATTTGGCTTCAATTAAAAGTATGTTGCTATTAGTCGATTTATATGAATTCCCATTTATGTCATATGTTAGCAAAACATCATAGTGAAGAGAACCCCAGAAATGAAATCGACTGCAAATCGTTGACGCAAAATTGTTTCATTTGTCAGTGACATGAGTGCGATGCATTTATAAAGTTGTTGACTTTAATAGGCACCAAAAAATTCATTCTCATTCGTCATTTTCCTTGTTCAGATTTTACACAACAAACTCTCGAGCGCGATTAAAAAATGTGAAACCTTTTTAATGCTTGGGTCCTTTTGTGCGGAACTCTCATGATCGCATAACAATGGAAAAGAATTGTAATTACGATAACATTTAAAATGTTATTAAACTTTCTCAAGCTCTCATTTACATGTGATGTGTGTTCGCGCAGCATGATTGATGATATGGAACAGTCAAGTCAGAAATTGCATAATTTGACGCTAATGATAGGGTTGAAATAGTCAAAAATTCCCTTACAAGACTTTTAAAAAGAAATTGATTGATTTGCAAACATGGAAAAATGACGCTAATCCTATTAGTCGCTCCTGTGCAAAAAGGAGTTGAATTTAACTACGGTTGCTTTGTCGGGCATGTGACTTATAAATAAACAAAAGAAAAACTATCGTCAATCTTCTAGGTAGTAACTTTATTCAGCCGTAAAGCAACACCGAATTTCCTCGCTTTTAACTCTTTATTATCATCCCTCCATACAATTTTACCTCCAAAGAAATCCACGGGGTTCGACGTATTTAAGGATTCTTGAGAAAAGGTTTTTTTATTCTGTTGTTTGTTGTTGTATTGCACAAAATGCAACAAACTAGAAATATTTTCTGTGTAAATATTTCGGTCTTTCCCCGAAAATAAAAATTGCACAATGAAATTCCATTCAAAGACTTCTTTTCTTACGGTGGAAAAGGAAGTTGTGTGATGATGCAATAGTTATGTGAAGGGTTTATGATTGTTCCTTAGGAAACTAACGCGGGTTGTCAGATTTCTATGAGTTTCAAAAGCATTCTAAAGCCATCTGCAACCCCGAGAAATATCCGCGATTACCGAAAGGGCGAAGGGAGATTTTCTTTGAAAATAAAAGAAATCTCTTCAGTGCGATCCATTTGACAATAAAAAACTTTTGCAGGTGCGATTGCGATGTTCCCGAAATAAATAAAATTTAATAAATAAAAAAAAAATTGTTATGCAATTGAAATTTATTAACACAAAAAAAAAAATCTTCATCGCAATTCGAAAAGGACAAAAAACTCGTCTTTATTTACCCAAATTGAACTAGGGCCGCAGTACCATTTGCTGTAATGAGCAGCGTGAAAAAAAAGCGTGAGATAGTCTTTCGCCGCGGAATTAGATTTCAAATGTATGTACCTTAATGTTTTGCTTATCGGTGGTCGTGGTCCTGTTTCTTGTTACCAGTTTTTTTTTTTTTTGGTTTTGGTTAGTTTCATCAACACATTACTCATTTTACAACTCTCATTTAATTCAAGTTTTCTTTCATTTCTTTGCCGTGCGATTAAATCTTTTGTTCGAGCATCTGATTCTTTTTTTTTTTTGATTTGCATCATTCATGGTGAAAAAAAATCTCAACAATCGTAAAAATGGGAATTTTTTTGTGTGAATTTTCTCAGGATTTGATGAAAACATAAATTATGCTTCACGCTCTGGTTTCAATCAACTTCAATGTTTCCCATTACACAATTCATTCATGAAATAGTTTATTATTTTGTAGGCGTGTGAAAATAAATGTTGAAAATTAATTGCGTTCAAATTGATTGTGGAGGGTTGTGACAGTGCGGGGTCGTTATAACAATTATACACCGAATCATTGCCGCTAATTGACTTCAGTCAGGAATCAATGAACCATTTATCGCGATCAAATTGCTTTGCTGATATTTGTAAGTCATAACTCATAGCACTTCGTCGCGAGATCCTTGATCGGGATATATTCAGCTATCACCAAAAGCAGCCGCATATCGAAATGTGTTGAAATTAAAACGCAATAATTCCTTCATACATGTAATAAATATTTTTTCTTTCAGAGAAAGGGTTACGAACTTTGGCAAAAAAAAAGCATTTGAGAAAATCACCCTTCAACTTTTTAAATTGCGCAAGAAAAAATTCTTGATGGAAATAAAGAAAGAAAAAGAAAAACTTTAAATTCAATAATCGCCATAAAAAATACATTTTATGCTCGAGCATCACAAAGTGCGGCAATTTCTTATGCATGGGGTGAGAGATGTTCTCAAACAGGATATCAATTCAGTATAGAACTATTTAATTCAACAAACCTCACATGGTATCATGGAGTTATAAGAAATCCTCATCAATTTTTCGGGGTTACAACAAAAGGAAGGACGCGAAGGAAAATTCGCCGAGTGTGGCGTCAAAAGGAAAGTTTCATTTTGATTGTTTATTCGAACGAGTTTTACGCGTTTTCTTGATTTTACGCGTCGCTGCCTCGATTCCCTTTCACGAGTTGACATCTGTGAGAAATTACATAAATAGTTATTTGAATTTGTTTTGAGATCGTAAACATTTCTATGCGCCAATGTTGTGAATCATCCAGCTGGGCATTCAGCAAATTTGCAGCAACCTTTCAACCGATCGCAAAGAATTTAACAATTTTAACTGCCAATTATTTTCTGCCACCGTAAAGAACACATTTACCAGCTAATTCCCGAAAATTTCGTGCAACACCCCTTGAGGCCATCAATTGAAGCAGAAATGCCGTTTTGTTGCGAAAATAAACGTTATCATTAAGTTGATCATTTAATTTTGTGCAAGCGCAAAAAAAAAACGAGAAGAAGAAAATTTTAATCCGTAACAAAAACACACTAAACGATGAGGGCGCGTGAGAACGTAACATTCACTTCCACCCTAGTCCCGAAAACTTTATGACATGTCGATTGGGTTTCATGGGCAATTATATGCGCTCGTTGAGTGGGAAGTTTAGTGTGTGAATTTTTTTTTTCTGTTTGCTATTTTGCCTTTTGCTGTGATTATCAAATAAAGTCGTTTGAGATCTGTTTGTTGCTGATATTGTGTGATGCGAAAGAGTGAATCGTATGGATTCGGAACAAAGGTCAACATTTGGGATGTGGAGACGATGACTGAAAATGCGATAACGGAAATAAATATTTGAACTCGACAATTGGAGTCGTTGAGCGGATCGACAAAAGCGAATCCAGCTGAGAAATTTCATATTCAACATCACACGTGTTCCACAAAAAAAAACTTTTATTTTTATTTTTTCATGCATAAATAAAATCATCACCGAAAGATTAAAAGAAAAATGTAAATGGCATCACAAGTGTTCGTTCAGCTGATTGTGGAATTCAGACGTTTCTCGGGCAAAACTTATGTTTTGAGAAGAAACTCAATTTTAATCAAACAAACCCGAAAACTTGAACAGAAAATATTTCCCATCGAACTTATCACAGCTGCAAAAAAAATGCTCGCCAGTTGTTCTCGGCCACTAATCATCAATCGCTTGCCATGTTTAAAAGCATTAAGGACTCTTTCGATATGCACAAGGATGGAAAATATTAATAAATGAACTGCGACCTTATAGAACTGAATATTGCCATGCGAATGTTTATTTCAAATCTATTGTTGTTCGCTTATGCACAACACGTGACCCCTCACACGCTCATTTATAAGTTCCCAGCTTTTATTATGTTGCTATATATCTATATATGTATATTTATTGATTCCATGTATTACCATCAACTCGAGCAATTGTTCGTGTGTGTCTCTATAGCTCTCATCTCATCAATTGATCTTTTGCATTCTCACCCCACCGAAAACAAATTTATATTTTGCTTAAATTGAAGAAAAGCTGCGAGTTAGAGAGGATTAAAATGGGATTCATTACAAATGATTTTCGAATGTAATTGACTCACATTGTGCGTTTGTATGTGAATAGAAGCTGACAAAGCCACTATGATATTGCGTAAGCAGACTCTTAGTTGTAGTTTAATTAAACTAAGCTTAATTGATCTAAATTTATCCGGATGCTGGGACCAGCGTGAGATGTAAAATGCTCGTCAAATTGCAATTTTCTCATGGATTCAATGCCAAGGTCATTGCATAGGGGCTAAGAATATTTGACAGCTCCCGCGGGGCATTTCAAACCTTAAGAATTTGCCTAATGGAATTTACCAAACACAAATTTTTGTCAACTCACTGCCAACTGAAACCTATTACAGCCTGTTATTCTACAACAACCACCCGAAAAAAAATATATGTAAAAAGAGAAATAATGCTCAACTGTTGTTTGTTAATGTGAAGCAGATCGCACACAACAAATAACATTTTTGTTTACAGAACAAATCAACATCTGCAATTTTTTTTTTTTTTGTGTGTGAACGGAAGAAGCGTTTTTGTTGTTGCTGTCGTTCTATTGAGAACCTTTTGATTGTTGATGTCGAATAAAATTCGAATTAATTCATTGAGTAATATGAGGTGATCGTGACAATTTGTTTGTCCAACGAACGATGCCTAAATTTGAATCCAAGCTGAAAAAATTGAATTCATAACCTCGAAATTCATAAAGCCCAAATCGTTCCACGCGGCAAGTAAATAAATCAGCGAGGAAAAAACGCAACTTGCTCATTTTTGCCCATAAATATCACGTCAGCTTTGCTTATGTTGCTCAACAAGGCTAATTCAGCCATCAGCCAGATGTGGTTTTGCGCTCCATTCAGCGACTGATAATTTGTATGAAACGCTCTGTTGTGATGAATGACTTGAATATAACATTTCGAAGCAAAAAAAAAAAGAGTAAAATAAAAACATTTTCACTGAGCCAACAATTAAATTAAGAAATTTTTTATTTATTATGCCAGCGATCAACACTCAAAAATCGTTTAATTTGTTTTAATGATTTTTTAAATACAACTCATCCTCGATCGTTTCAACATTTCAACAGATTTCGGCATTTGAGACTACCAGATTGTTTGCTGTTGCGGAGGGGGCAAAAAAATTAAATGGAAGTAGCTGAAAGACCAGTGTTGATTTGTTCAATTGGTAGCCGCCGTCTAGTTTGTCGGTATTCAACCATATGGTCGCGGCATTATTACTTGCTCTTTATCAATTAAAATAATTAAGCAAATGTGCGGCTCACTGGGGTTGAGTTGATTCCAGTGTGGAGGAGAAAACAGCTGTAGTATAATATAATTAACGCTAATGCTAATGGACACACTAGCAAGGTGGTTGATGAGCAATTAATTGTTCATTGATATCATTTCCAATTCAATTGCTGTTGACACATGTCGCATACATTTAAATTTCAAATAATCTTAAAAAAAAAATTGCACACACTCAAAAAGTAAAGTCAAAGTCTCAGCGATTGCAACAAAGTTTGATCCGGAATGGAAATCAGTTTTCGATTAAAAAAACATTTACAAAAATACATCACCGACACAAAATGAGCAACGATGCTGAGATGTGTCTTTCACTGCGGCCGTGACACTCCGGCAAAACCGGCTAATTTGTGGCTGTCATAAATTAAAAGTTTTATGAAAAATCATTGACATTGGCGCCGAATGAACGCTCGCAGCTCAATCATTTTAATTTATGCGATTAACATTTTCTGTTGTTGTTGTTGTTGTGTCGTTTGCTCTCTTCCATCGTTGTGTGAAAATGTAAACTTGAATATCATATACAACATATAATGATGTCGATGACGCCAGATCAAATCAGAAGTGGATCATCAACATCACTCGTCGTTGACATTCGATGAGGCGTCAAAAGCTTTCATGTGATTTTGTTTTTCTTTCATCGAATAAAAATTAAAATTCTTCGATCTTCATTAGCATTTAAATTATTGTTAATCAAATTAAACTACAGCATTCAGCATTAGTGACATAACAGAAGAAAAAAAATTCCATAAGACACGATTGACAAGAAAACGTAAGACTTTGCTATTTTTAACAAAACCTCTTCAAGAAATATATATTTTTATTTTGGTACTAAAACGACAATTTCGGAGGCAACAACTGACGCACACAAAAATCCCCGAAAGGAAATTGTCGCTGTTTGAGTTTTATGTGATTTTTTCCCAGAAAGAAAAAAAAATCCAAGTCGAATGCAGGTGTCCGAGAGACATTCAAAACTAAAGGAAGGCACGCAAATCACACAATCTCGACAATCTCTTTTGCCTCCTAAATACTTCTCGTGTCATAATTTTGCATATTTAATTAAAATGTGAGCAAATCGAAGAAGAGAGAAAAAGAGGCTTTTTCAACATTAACATAAAGTGAAGAGATCATTGAGGCAATCTCGTGAATTTACGATGACCAAAAGTTATGATGCACGTTGATGATGCCGAAGGAACCTTTTCGGAGAAGGCCAATTATCGTTCGTGTTTTTCTGGGAAGATTTGATCATGCATGCAGCGAGCAACTTAATTAACATAAGAATTTGGTGATCTGCGTTACAATGTATCGCGAGTGCAATATTTTTTGGATGAAAAATTTATGCAATTGATGTATTTTGCACAATATATTGGAATATGGTTCATTGGCTCTCAATGATGATTGTATAGTGGATATTTCATGTGAAGCACTTGCAGACCTCCCAGACCTCTCAACCGTTCTCTCTTATGGCATCTCTTCTTCGCTTGAGTCATGTGAAAGCCAAACAGGTAAATTTCTCAAAAACCAAACTTGTTATGTGCTTCGAACCGTTCCAAACAATTGAAATTCCTTTTTTTTTTCTTGAACACAACGAAACATAAAAATGCTCATCCGAGACAGCAAAATATTCTCACGCACATTTCATCCAACATCCAACCACCTGATCATTTGACTAAGTACAACTATTTTCCTTAATTCTTGTGGGATCTTAATATTTTTCGAATATTCTAGATAAGAAAATTAAATTTGCCGTAGACAAGATGAAAATTTAATGAATTTTTGAATGGAACAAACATCAAAATTACAGTCAAAATAAATTTATTGTTGCACCATCGATGCGATCCGGTTTCGGAACATTAACTGTTACATCAGTTTCTTGTTATAGCTTTTTGTTTGTCGAATTTCTCACGTTTTTCTTTACGATGCAACAACAAAAAGAAATAAAAATCACCAAGATTTTGGGTAACAAGCTTCTTTTTTTTGATGGAACCGACTGAAACTACCTGCAAAGTTCCTGGCAAAAGTTCCATTCGAGGTCGAACAATAAAGCGGTCAAATTAGGGGATGAGAAAAAGGTTGAAAATTGTTTTATAATTTGATTATTCAACGACATATTAATTTTGAATCGTTATTGTGATAAGGAATTTTTCTGTAAGTACATGACTCACATTGTATTGATGCTGTGACTGTGGTGTTACGTTATGTTAACCACATCTTAAAATACACATCCCGTCAAGCATATATGATAATGAACAAATCAGCCAAGTGTTCCGATAGCGAATGGTTAAAAATAACTCCAAATGTACTTCAATTCTATGTTTGCACCTAAAAAAAAAAACTTCGTCCAATGCTTGCTTGACTGATAACGAAGAAAAGCAATAAATATAAGAAGTTTGACTAAATATTTGGAATTTCGTAATCAGTTAATGACTTTGAATTGAAATGACATACGACGAGTAGGCTAAGTGATTATGTTTCAGATATTTTAAACATGAATCACATTAAAATGCATTTTAA